>OX465250.1:2795994-3395994 GCA_949987775.1 Aproaerema taeniolella | reverse complement strand
TTCCTAGTATAGCTCTGTCACTCTTACCGTTGCCGGCGCCGGCCGCCGTGCCGTCCAGTGGGGAAATGCCCATTGACTTGCCTTTTTATGAGAAGGTATTTTTTTTTTTAATTTTACCGATAAATAGTTTCCTTGGGAAAAGTTGTTCAGTTTCATAAGAAGAAGAGCTCCTAAACATTCAATAACTTTTTTTAAAGTTTATTTATTTATTTATCTACAAAAGTCGGTGATGGAACAGATGACAAAATTATTTAATTAGTGAGGGCTGGTGTCCGTACTAGGAGAAGCTGTGTCACCCATGTATAAGTGCCTACACTGTTTTCGTAGGTATTTTTTTTTATCATGAGATGAGTTAACTCTTGACCTCAATCTTTACCAAGGTCTTAGATGAGGTCGACGACAGAGCGAGTTAACCCAGAAAAAGCCTATTCAGGCACTGGTACTCCCACGCACCGACGGAACACACTTTGGTCGGAGGGTGGTCGCGAACCTACTATACCGCATGAGACCATAGGATGACACCTCAGATTCAGAAATAATTAAGTTTTAGGAGGCAGGTCTCATTTCTTTGTGTTTCCTTAGTCGCCTCTTACGACACCCACGGAAAGAGATGGGGCGGTGTTATTCTCAACCGATCACCGATCACCACACGGTTATTTACAGTCCCTTTCATGGCAAAAAGATCTTAACACTTCAGGTTGTTGGCCTCGTTTGATCTAGTGAGTATTTACTAGAGGAGGCTTGAAGTTTAGGGCTGGCTGGTAGGGTTGTCGTTTTTTTTTACTGAAAAATTTTTCTGAATTCGACTGTGTATTTTTAATAATTTTTTTGTATGATTGTTACCCGATAACTTCTCCAATTGTCGGCCGATTTCTAAAATATTTTTTTGTACGATGAAGCATTCCTATTAAATTTGATTGTTTATTAGCGCTTATAAGCTATTAGTTTATATATATTTATTTTCTGTCATTATTGAAAAAAAACGTGATTTAATTTTAACATTTAAAAAAAATACATCAAAGCACCATGTCATTAGTCCCAATAATCAAAACAAGGTAAAATCGCCCTGAGTAATGATGACAAGGCAAACTTAACTACTTGAGCTAGATCGCCTCCGGTGGAAAAACCAAAAACAAAAGATATTTGAGAGAGATCTGCGATTAGAATTGTTTTAGAAATTGTTTGTACAACCCTGGTTTCTAGAGTACTTGCGTTCCACCCTGCCCCAGGCCATTTTCTCAAGGGCCCTTTAGAAAAATCGCTGAAAAGTGAGACAAGAAACCTTTATTATAACCTTCTAAGGACTGAGTATTAATTTCTATCGGTCATCTTCAAACCAACTTGAATAATAAATATTTTTGAATTTAAGTTCCAATTTTGTTGATTTTTTAAAATAAAGTGTGATTTTTTTAATTTTTTCATCTATTTTCGATTGACTACAGCTGTTTAATCAATTTTTTGGACTAGGAAAGTAGTAACACAATTGATAGGAAATTCATTTAATTCCTTTGTTTATTTAAAAATGAAGTAAAAAAAAACAATTTTGTAATTCATAAGCTTAAAAAAGCTTTTTGTTTCTCATACAGGCTGAGAATACAGGTTGAAAAATGGATAAAAACAGTAGTACTTCTCTGTACAATACTAACGATCACCTGCTTTGGTACGAAAAGGCAATCAGTAATTTTTTCAGGATTTCATAAAGGGCCGCAATCAGTACATTTTTCAGGATTTCATACAGGGCCCCGATTCTCTAACTTCAGTTGTGTATCGATGGAATGGAGGCCATTTTATTTGTTAAGGTCGCGAAATTGAGAATTATGTAATCTTCATATACTTGCTGACAACCACTCCAACCGCGCCACCGTTAACCGAACGATAAGTTGCAACAACTGAAAATTCAGTGGGAGTGGCGCTACCAGTCAAAGCAGCCGTCGTTAGATGTATGAAATTTTGATAGTTCTTAATTTCGCCACCTGAATAGATAAAATGGCGACCATTCCATCGACATACAACTGAAGTTATAGAATTGGGGTCCTGGTATACTGTGGAAAGTATTTTGAGAGGTTTAGTTCTAATTTAAAATCAACCTAAATTGATTGTGCAAATCGTTTATATTGAATGAGTAAACGGCCAACAAAACCTACAGCATAATTGACTTATTAAGCATCCGTTTGCTTAGTCAGGCTTAAAACGCCAATCGCCGAGTTCTGGATCCTGTCAAAATCCCACTTAATGCTGGAACACTGAGCTAGAGCCAATCTGAATGGGATTTATCTTTTAATCCTTTTTCGAAGTGGAATTATTAGCGTGTAAAATTGCGTCGACCGAAGTTCTGATGACATGTCAAAAACAGGCCAATAAAATGATAATAAATCGTACACCGGTTCAGATTCAAGTTATTAAAGTGATGTAAATAGGATGTTTAAAGTTTTGATTTAAAGTGTGATCGTATTGTACTTTTTTTTTATGAATGACCAGCATTACGCTCGGGACTTCGTAGTCTATGTTACTCAGGGGATAATATAGCATTCTAATAGTGAAAAAATTTTTCAAATCAGTCAAGTAGTTTTTAAGTTTATTCGTTACATACAAAAATACAAATCTTTCCTCTCTATATAGTGGATGCCTACGTCATACAAAGAACCTACCCTCCAAGTTTAAGGTCTCTACAATCAGCCGTTTGGGCTGTGCATTGATCAGGACAAAGGATTTTACATGTATAGATTAGTGTAGATTAATTGACTAAGGGCTCGATCAGGAAGACGCAGGCCGTATTTCTCATACATCTTTGTATTTGTGCGAGCGTGAGTGGTGTGACGCGTAAAAGGTTTGGCCTATTCCTTCCCCAGACTATGTGCAGTTACACGGTTGAGATTTATGTTAAAAATCCTTTGATAATTAATGATTATTAGCATGATTAGTTAAATAACTGTTAAAGCAGCCGAAACAAAGTGAACAAAAATAGGATATTGTATTCATTATCGACGGGAAACTATTTGAAAATGGCGAGAACTACTACTTTTTTCTATCATTCACCATGGAGTTCACACTGACATAAAATGTCCGTGGTGCGAGTGTAAACCAGGTCCATGAAGGTTGGATCGGTATATTTTTTAGGTCATCTCTTTAGGTGGCCATAGTTTATTCCGATTCTGTGTCATTTATCTGTCTGTCATTTTGACTTACTCGTATGCAGGCATTGTTATTGTTAATCTATTTCGTTACAAGAATAAAATAATCACTTATATAGTTACCCATTGAGAAAGTAAACAGTAGCGCTGCGTGCCCGTTTAGCGAGCCCTCAACTGCTTTGCATGAAATGGATCCAGCTCCAGGATTTATGTCGACTCATTTACGCATAAAAACTTGCGAAACTTGTAATGATTGCAGATTTTGTGGTGATGAAAAAATAGCAAATTACTTTTAAACCTCTGCTTTATAAATTAAATAGTATATACATGTTTAAAATACATGCTTCCCCCTTTCGTATGTTGCATAAATTATTGCTGTAACTTGTTGGGGCACAGAACTATGGCAAAATTGGCCATCTCATTTGTCGAAGTCTGTACATTCAGTAGCACGTCAGTTTACCCATTTACACTATGAAAGCCGGCGCTATTACAAGCAAGATAAGAGCGACGTCAAGGTGTGCGGCCGTATGTACTAGACCCGCTAATGTGGCTCAGTGCGTTATGAACTTGACTTATTCACAATGAGAAGTTAACACTTGCTAAATAGTGCAACAATGACGCTAAATTGGTACAACAGTGGCGCTAAACAGATGCAATAGTAGGCTAAATAGGCTAACTATCATGTAACCGATAATGCAGTCGGTAATTCCGCACCTAGACGCTAAACGCGGATTACCCGAGTTTCGATAACGATGCTGTAATGGCCGCAGGCGCCATTGCTATAAATTACGCGCCATTTGTGGGCGCTGTCAACATGCGGTGTGACGTCACGAGTTATTAGCTGAGTTCTGACGTTGCGGTCGCCCACTTCGATAGAGATGTATTGCTCTTCATGAAGTAGGTACTGTGATATGAAACTTATGATTTTGTTTGCTGACAATGTTTGCTGACAATGACAAGAAAAAAGAATTAGCTGACATCAACAAGCTCAGAAACAAGATGTGGTCTCTCAATAAACGAGCAAACTTCCACATAAATAAATAAATAAACGCTACATACTCAAACGCCTACACTAAGGTTTTCCCTTGAGCCGTGGGTCCCTCGGAAAATACATAAAGACAAACACAAACATCCATGACCCCAGAACAAACATCTGCTTTTTACACAAATATTTGCCCCGGCTGGGAATCGAACTCAGGACCCTTGTCGATCGAGAAGCAGCGCCGCTACCACTCGACCAAATCGGTCATCAATACCTAATCATCAATACTTTATTTATTATTATTCACTCCAACTTTAAAGAGACTCGGGTTAAATGAGCTCGGAAATGCATACGCAGGCAGAGAATTCCATTCCTAAGCGCAACGCTATACGAAATATGAAGAAAAGCGCTCAGTGCAATACATTAAAATGTAACTTAAATAAACTATTGCAAAATGTAACTTTAGTTTAAGGCTTTCAGTAGATTTACACGAAACGGCACCATGAAGGCCGGCGAGCTAACGTTGAGTGGCATATTTATTCGTCAAATTTTGATTTATGTTCCCTTGGATACGTTTCACGTAACTACGCGGTGAGATGAAGGCACGTGCCGGAACCTGGTAGATTGTCATGTTTAAGGCTTTATATTAAATCACAATTTTCAATTTTGTTGATAAGGATATCGCAAAGCGCCATATCACATTCACATAGTCTTATTACATCATCCTACTACATAGTATAGAAAAATGAAGTCGCTTTCGGCATCTCTTCGCTTAGGTCTCTTAAACTACTCAACGCATTTTAATGCAGTTTTCAACAATAGGTAGAATAATTTAAGTTTTCTATGTATGTATAATTCATTCACAAAATATCCACGGTAACGAAGTCCCGGGTGGGAAGCTAGTATATTATAAAACAAAGTGCCTCGTTGCCCCTGTCTGTCGGTCTGAACTCGTTAAACTCACAAACTACTAAACGGATTTTAATACGGTTTTCACCAATGCATGGAATAATTCAAGAAGAAGGTTATGTTTGTTATTTATTCCCGTGATTCCCAGGCGGGAAGCTAGTATTTCATATTTTAATAAATTTACAAATAAGCACTGAAACACACTGACCTTACAGAAGTGGTGTTATATATTATAGGAGGGACAGGAAACACGATTTAGCCACAGGCGGTCTCTAACTTAAGACATTTATAATATTTATTTTCAGATTAAATGGTGTAAGGGGATAGAAAGACGAGAAATAATAATAGTAAATTATTTATTTTTAGACCAGAATTTGTAGTGTTATAAACTATTTTTCTTATAACTGAGTCCAGTGTAGCATACTATAAAGTCGCCGCGTCTGACTCTCTGTATATCTGTCTGTTTGAACGCGATAAGCTCAAAAACCACTGAATGGATTTTATAATTAATTCAAGTGAAATATGTCTTTAATTAATTCCCAAAATTTTTTGTCGTTCTTATTATTTCTGGCGAACAAAATATAACTTCTTTATCATGACTTTTTCACAAGGAGATCTAGAAAGGTAACTCACGGGCCAAGTTAAAAAAATCTTTAGATTATTTTTTATTTTATTTTTTATTTTAATATGGGTTAACTCTTGACCTCAATCTTGACCATAAAGGTCAAAGATGAGGACGACGATTGAGCGAGTTAATTGGCACTCCCACGCACCGACGGAATACTAAAACTGTTTGGCGTAGGACTTCGGTAGGAGGGTGGTCGCGAACCAGACGGCCCTTGACAGAGCCTACCACACCGCAAAAGACCATAGGACGACACCTCAGATTGCCTGGGATGGATTACTAGGAGGCAGGTCTCATTTGTGTTCCCTTAGTCGCCTCTTACGACACCCACGGAAAGAGATGGGGTGGTGTTATTCTCAACCGATCACCACACGGCATTTATTTGACAAAAAATATATGATAATAATTTATCCAAAGCTCTTAAACAAACAAACGTATTTAGAAATTCAAAGCTCAAATTTTAACACAATACTAGTAATAGAAATGCGTTCAATGTATTGTTAATTGCAGCCAATTTAAACTTTCCCTGGAAAGTTGACGAGAGTTTACTTAGCTAATAATGAAAATCCTGTTAATGCTACGATAAAAGCCAGTATGGAATTGTTGAGACTTTTTGTTTCGTTATTTAGAACATAATTATGAACTTATTACTTAGCTAGCGAACGAAGTTATACAATTAAGAATTTAGCTTCGTAGTTAAGTGCTACGTTGTAGCTCGTAGCAAGTATCTACGAATCATGTAATTTTCCGTCTCCTGGTGTGACAATTTTCGCGGATTGTTCTTACAATGAGAAAACTGCCATATCTCCATATACCATACATATTTTCCAAGGGAAAAGTTTTTCAGTTTATTTAAAAGTCACCAAATGTTATGGTACTGAAGATCGGGTTAAAGTTATTCCTCCAAAGTTTAACAAAAAAAGCGACTTTTAATAACTTAGCGAAACTTTAAGGGATGATTCTTATGAAACTGAATAACTTTTCCCAAGAAACCCATATGAAATTCTCCAAAAAAATGACGTTGTCTCATACTACGAGTAAGGCCAGTGTTCACCAAAAATTTAACCAACAATCAGCAGCTAACCAAAGATTTGACAATGTCATTTTCATAAAAAAAATTGTCATTTTATCTGATTTCACCGCGGTTTAACCGTTGGTTATATTTTTGGTGAACACGGGCCTAAGGCAATCAGTTAACTGCTCAATTTGTATTGAGAGACGAATAGTTTTTTCATATTTTGCCCTATGTTCTTTGGGGAAAGTTGTTCAGTTTAGTGACTTAATTCACACCCTATTTTTTTTTCCCAATAGAGAAATTGCAATGCTTACAGGTTGAAGTCATTTTCTCAGAAGACCTCGATTACTACGTCTAACGCGAACTCTCAACTATTAATAGGGTATTTTGTAATACCTGAAAGCTGCAAGGCTTCTTCGGTTGCTTTAAAACTCAAAGGTTTATAGCGCGAGAAGCAGTTTAAGAGCGTTTATTGCAGAAGTTATACTGCCGTGTGACTCGTTTCTATGCGGAAAGCTTTTGCTGCAGTTTCTTGTGTTATCAATGTTGCTATATTAAGTTCTTGTGATATGCTGGTACTTTTTTTTTTAATCCGCCTATATACGTCCCCACTTCGAGGCTTGGCCCTCTTTTTGTAACAAGATGGGGTTTTACGCCATAGTCCACCACGCTGGTTCCATGCGGGCTGGTGAACAGCGCGCCTTACGAAAACTAATTTTCTCTGACGTGTAGGTTTCATTACGATGTTTTTCTTTAATGCAATTCAATTCATTTATTTGCTGTTAAACAAGGTAAGTACTTACAGAGATGACATAGTACTTCACGGCTCAAGAAGCCATAATTAATGTGAAGAATACATACATAAATCCGAAAGGACGAATTTAGTAGTACTAGCCCGCACAAAGTGAAAGTCAAGTCAAAGTCAAAATAGGTTTATTTAAGCTATTTGACTTAGCTTTGTTAGATAGATAGATAGATACAAAGTTTATTTGTCTGCACAGTCACACACATGCACAATTATTCCAAGTGCAAATTAACAGAAGTGTATATAAACTTAATGCAAGTTATTAAACATAGGAGAGGAAAAATAAAATAAAAGTTAAATGTGTGTGCTGTAGCAGCGCAAACCGGCCATAGCTCAGCGTTTGTATTGCTAAAAAGCAAATCGCTGATTTTCAGCTACTGCCTAAAGCCAGCGCAGGAATGGAACAGCCAACAGTACGTATACTAAAAAGGCAGGAGCATAAATTTATTAGTTAATAATCATAATTAAAATACATGCAATGAGATATAAAATTAAACATAATATTAAAAAACATTATGAAATATATTGTTCAGGATTTTGCTTAAAATACGTCAAAGTAGTGAAGTAGAAACGGCACCACTCGTAATTGCGCCAACTTTTGTAGAGCAAAAGGGTCATTTGAACCTAGTAATACAGTTTAGATATTAAAATATATTCTACATTATTTTCCCTAATTCCCATGGTAATGGAATCCTGGGTCGAAGTTTTTTTCCGTTGGCTTAGACAGAGACACAGACTTGAATGCAGACATTCTGTAAAAGTTTTTAGCGGTGTTGACTTAATCTTTCTTTTAGTTTTCGTCTCACAAACTATCACCCTTTACATGAACAAGAATTAAAAAAACAGGCGAGAAAAAAAAATGTTTATCTATTACATAACGAACAAAACATTGTGTAGAAGATGTTTATTTTCTAATGGTCCAGCAGCTTTGGCAGCAATCTTAACTTCCACTTATTTATGAATGAAAAAATCTCTTAGCCTGACCTATAAGCCTCTTAAGAGACAATACAGTCTGTAGGCAGCAAGAAGCGGTAGCAAAACACAAATGCTCAGAGCGGCTGTTAGCATTGCTATTTGTCTACAGATCTCGCCCTTGAGTGTCGTGACTTACGCCACTTTGTCTGTCTAAGTGTCTAAACTTTTCTTTCTTAGCTTTAGGTGCAGGGACAGGGAGGTATTTGGACTTCTACTACTACTTATAATGTAGGTATAGTCAAGTGTGTGATTACTTGACTAACCCTACTGTCAGAATTTTCAAACCGGCAAATGACCTCTGACTTGGTTTTTGGACTTGATTTACATTACGTTACACACGCTCTTGTAATCCCATACAGGGTAGCAAAGCATCAGTGGCTTAGAACGCCTCGATGCCGATAACTTCTCACTACTAGACATCATGTTCATCTAATAACCCTGTTTGTTTGAGTGTTGTACAAATTGACTTACTGTAAATAAAAAAAATGCGCATATAGCTTAAATATACTTACGTACACAGAGGCATCAAACCTGATAGGTGAGCGTTTTCACATGCTTCGGAGGACACGTTAAGCTGAGGGTCCCGGCTGTTGTCGATTGAATAAAGTCGTTAAACCAAGTCAGTGGCCATTTGGCGGTTTGAAAACTCAGACACCAAATTATACCTACACAATAACGAAGAGAAGAAGATAATATAGTGTTATGTCCACTATTAATAAGGTTTAAATTTAAAACGAACTTGGATACCAAATTTTTAAGAAACGTACCTATGCTAAATCCATCCCTGTCTACCAACTTATCAAGTGAAACTTTCCTTAATTATTCAGTAGAAACGTTGTAACAGACATCCAAACTTTATTTTGGGCTCGGGTCATACATAAAGAATCTTAAAAACATCTCAGACAACACTTGACATCTTTTATTAAGAAAATTTTAAACTTTTCTGTACTTTAAAAGTAAAAAAATATTTTAATTTCACTCACGATGTATAGAAAATTCCCATAAAAGAAAATATTAACAAGAACCAAACAAATTAAAAGTTTACAACAAAACGAACCAAAAAAACTAAACTTTTAGTTAGAGTTACAAATATTATACCTACAACTCGAGTCATCAACCTAGAGAATATTTTACGTAAATTAAAAATGAAATGAAATATAGTTTATTGAAATATTTGTGTAATGTTTAAAACCACCAACCCGCATGTCCATCAAGCCGCATTGGACCAGCGTGGTGGACTATGGCCTAAATCCCCTTCGTGTTTCGAAGGGAGGCCCGTGCCCCTCGGTGGGGACACGTATATGGCCTGGTAAGAAGAATGCTTAAAATTATTACCATCGTTGCAGATATTTGTTCTAGGGTCAAGGGGTTTGTGTCTGTCTTTATGAGTGTTCTAAGGGACCCACGACACAAAGGAAAACCTTAGTGTGGTCCTTTGAGTGTGTGTCGTTTATTTATTATATTTATCTATTGACATGATTCTAAGGTATAAATAAAAAAGCTTTCCGCCCATGGCACCACCCGCGTGGACTACAGTTATATCTTGCTCAGTTCTGGGATGGGATGGTCTTTTCCCAAGGTCTAATCTATCTATGTACCTTTCATTATATCGGTTCAGTAGTTTAGGCGTAAAAGCGTAACAGACAAATAGAGTTATTTTTACATTTATAACATAAAGTAAGAAGGGATGGTAGGGATTAGTTGAAGAAAAAAAACATTATGGGATTCACCAAGGAAGCAGTATCTCAATGACTTATTTTTGAAGAAAGCTTTTATATTGTTTTAAACGAATTTACCTCGTACATCTTCAAACCCTACCCAAAGTGTGGGCTCTCGAGCGTCGAGTGGTTTGGCAAGTGAAAACAAATGCTCGCTTGTACGGAAAAGCGGGCACTTTATCTATCTTCTATACATATTATAAAGAGGAAAGATTTGTTTGTTTGTTTGCATTGAATAGGCTACATACATGATTTTCCCGAATTCCTACGGGAACGAAGTCCCGAGCGAAATGCTAGTTCGAATATAAAACAAAATACTATACAATTATATCTATAACGAAGAGACAATTTTCCATTTGATAAACTTTTAATTACCAACTTATGTAAAGTAGTTTTTAATGTTTTTATTTGGAAAAATCTAGACTAACACACATACGTTTACGCCTATAATCCTTATTGGGGTAGGTAGAGCATCAGAGGTTTTTTAAAGAAAAAAATCTAGATTTAAGTTTCAAATTTTTGTTTTGATCGGAAAACTCAACAGAAAACGTATTAATCCGTTACAACATACCTTGACAAATAAGAAACACTTGAATTAAGATAGACATAAATACCGTAAAACAGTGATGTTTTTTGAAATTCTTGCTATATTGTGGAATTACGAAAAGAATACAAAAAGTTAAAATAAAATTATTTTTAAAAGAAAAGAAGTTGATTCCAATATACAGACAGCAGCATGTCAGGTTCCCCTTTTGCACTACGAAAGCCGACGCTATTACGAGCGAGATAAGAGCGACGTCAAGGTCTACATGTATAGCCTGATGTGCTGCTGTATCTATTTATTTTGTTTAAGGTAGAAATAGAAGAGCTAGTGTCCGAGCCAAATATTATCGGAGAAATAAAAGCCGCCCGACTTCGCTGGCTCGGCCACGTAGAGAGGATGGGGGAGGATCGCGCTGCCAAAAGAGCATGAAGAAAGATGAAAAGATGAGGTCGCCAAAGACCTAAAAGAACTGAAAGTGCCCGACTGGTCAATATTGGCACAAGATAGAGTGGAATGGCACGCTTTGATGTCGGAGGCCAAGATCCACTTTGGGTCGTTGAGCCAGCGAAGTAAGTAGTAAGAAGGTAAGGTAGAATAAAGGGTTTTGCAATAAAATACAATACTTATGGTATTTATAAATTACCCGGCTCACTTAGAATTTTGTAGAGAATTTGTATAATATTATAAAAAAAGAAAGATTTGTATATGTGTGTGTTTGTAACGAATAAATTCAAAACTACTAAACTTTAACTAAAGTTCTTTGCCATTAGAATTCTACATTATCCCTGAGTAATATAGGCTTCATAATTTTCCCGAATTCCTAAGAGAATGAATTCCCGGGCGGGAAGCTAGTAATTTATAAAGGAATTCTCTGTAGGTTTTAGTTTTCTTGATCCTATGGTTTAGGCTGCGCATTAAGGAGTCAGTGAAAATAAGAGTTCCTGTATTATGCGAGGGAATTGTATACGCCAGATATATAACATTAATAATATATCCGCAATACATAATATTCTATTCATTCCATGAAACTGAACAACTTCCCCAAGGAACAAAGGTCAAAATACGAAAAAAAAAATTTGATCTCCTATACAAAATGCGCTACTTATATGCTGATGAAGTTTGTATGGGAACTCAATTTTTTTTTTGTAATTTGACCTATGTTCCTTGGGAAAGTTTTTCAGTTTCATGGACTGTTTAACCAGCCGAGAGGTTGAAAGAGAGATACCTAAAGCCCTGTATACTTATGCAAGATTTATGATGTTGTTATGGTTGTATATTTTTGTAGGTAGCGATGGCGTATATAAACCATTATATTACATCATTATTTCAATATCCTTTCGCAGCCTGTAAGCCAGACTTTGATCCGCATCAATGAAATATAAATGAGCTGACTAGATAGAGGTCAAGGAGGAGTGACGGAGGGCCGAACAAATGGTCATTAAATGGCGCTTACAACTTTTGTTTTATTTTATAAGTTGGCCTCAATTTTGTTCTCTTATTAAAAGGGGTAGGCGTTTATGAAAGTTTTTGATCATAACGTGTAAGGTTTAAAAACCGGCCAAGAGCGTGTTGGGTTAGTGCTTTTAAATAACTATTTTTATTACTTGTTCAAACAAAACTCGGTAACTTGAAAAGTCAACTTAATTGTGAATTTTTTCACACTTTTAAAAACTACATTTTAGGTGGGGACACTTGAATATCACAAGAAAAAAGTGTTTTTTTGTGGCTTTCAGATTTATAGTACCAAGAGTCTCTGAGGAAAATCGGGAATAGACGGACTAGGCAATACTATAAGGGTTCGTAGTTGACTGAAAATAAAATTACTTTGCCGCTTAACTCTAATTTAGACTTAACCCTACTGTAAAAATTGAGAATTCTTTTGGTAATCTGGTGAACAATTTTAAGAGTGTGATGTCATATTTGGTGGCCATGAACGATGCGATAGGAAGATTCCTTTAACATTATCAATTCCATTATTATAGTTTATGTAAAATTTACGAAAAATAAAAATAATTAAAGAAAAAAATTGTAACATAAGAAGATAAAGGTAAAAGATCGAAAGTAAATACATGAATATTTAATTTCGATGTCAATCTTTGTAAAGCATCTACAATTGACAGAAAAAGAGTGAAACATTAATCTTCTGCATATCAGCTATCTTATATTTTATACCTGGATATAAATCTTTTAATATTTTGTGTTCACACATTGTTTCGGAAGTTATAAAGCTCGACAATCTTGCTATAAAAAATACGTAAAAACTTCTTGATAACCTTCACATATACCTACAAACCCTATGTTACAGTATGAAATTATGAAATTCAACAGTTCTCAATTTTAGAATAGACTAGTATGTCATTTATTTCCAGACGAGCTGATAACACACACACATACAAAATATTTGCAAATAAGTACAAAAGAAAAAATAAAAGTAACAACAAAAAAGAACAACACAAAATTACACAATAGATCGAAAACATATTTAAGAAAATAATACTCATTTAAAACAAAAATCGTGATAATATTTTTAAAACTAGTGAAAAATATAGCTCATTACAATCGGTGGTGTTTGTGTATTTGTGTGTATGTGTGTGTGTGTGTGTGTGTTGTGGAATAGAAAATAGGAACCGCTCAGCTTTTTAACCCAAGGTCCGACGAACCTTGACGCTGGTATTATAAGGACCCTTTGCCACCTGAACAGATAAAATGGACAACATTGTCATTCCATCGCCACTGAGAGGCCATTGATTAGTGGAATATCCACCCAGTACTGTACATTTAAACATTTGCGCGATTCTTACACAACCGTGTGTGCAGGATTTGTATCGCCCGCGCCGTAAACAAGCGTTTACGGGATATCGTGTAAAAGAATATCTAAATATTTTAATGAAGAATCATTTATTATTTAGAACTTCAAAGTATTAATTAATTAAGAGAAAGGTAAAACGTAAAGGTTCATGTTAATGGTTATTAGAACTGAAACAGAATAGTTTTTGTGAAACCCTGTAGTTTTAGTGTTCCTTAATTATGATATAATTAGCAACCCGCTTCTGTGGTTCGTGTGGGTGTGTAAAAATATACAAACACACTTTTACATTTACAATAACATATGTATTAGACAATTACAGTAAAGTATACAGGGTGTAAAAGACGGCTTAGCAAAAACTGAAACCCTGGACTCAGATAATCACTCTGAATGATTTTCCAGTGTAATTTTTCTCCGGAAAATTTTCAATTTTTGTACATGTTTTTTAATATTGTGGCGGTCGTGGTAGATGCGCAGGTAGGGTCGAGCAGAGAGGTAGTGAAACGCCGAGTGCCGTTGGATGAATGCTCGTTTATTAGATACGCCGGCCGTATTTATACTTTGGCCGCGGCGATTTTATGTAGCTACCCTACATATACTCCCCCCCCTGGGAAAGAAAACAACTTTCGTGAAAGAAAATATATTTCCCCTTCCGCGACGCCTAACCCAAAATACATAGTTAAAACTCAGTTAGTGTGCTTGAGGCGTTGTTTGCGGCGTTGAGTTGAGCAGGCGCCTGCAGCGGTGTACGGTGGGAGGGTGCTGACGTAATGTAGCGTCACCGGGCCGGTCGCTGGAGCTCGCAGTACCTCGATGACTTTCAGCCGATGCGGTCGTCGTGCGCTCCTTGCCTCGATGAGTGTCGATTGCTAACAGCTGCGTATTTCTCGTAACATGTGTGTTGGTCGTGAAGTATACTGCTGCCTTTGGCTGGCAAGTAGTATCTAGTGCTTGTGATTCGGTGATGCGCCTAGTGTGAATGCGCGCGTTGCGCGTATGGCGCATAGCGTAGTAGGGTAGGCAGAGCTTCGGTGATGCGTTCTGCGTGAATGCGCGTAGTGTGTATGGCGCATGGCGTATAGCGTAGCAGGGTAGGCAGAGCTTCTATCGTGTGATGTGGCTCACCCCTGCTGCATCCATTCTTGAATTCTCTTGAGTTGCTCGTTCACTTCCGATAGGTCCATCCTTGCTAAGCTTGCGACAAGAAGTGGTGCGCTCGTGCTAGCTTGGCTTCCTTATATGTGCCCATTTGTACGGTCATTTGTGCTACCCGCCGGACAGAGTGTTAGGTGAGGATCTTCTGCCGTCCACTCGCCTCTTGATTTCCCAAGCCGGTGAGATCCGCTTGTGGAAGGCCGGTAGGAAAGCACGAGTGGAGGGCTGTTGTTTGTATAAAATGTGTGTGAGTATGCTAATGCATGTTCGAATGAGCGAGTGAGGTACTTAGCAGTGATGTAAATGTACGTGCGATTTGATTTGCGTTAAATAGTATGTAGCTATGTATGCCGGCATATTATTTAGATATAAAATTGTATCTATGCGATTGCTAAGTCGGTGCGTACCGAACAGGTGGTTTCGAAACTCTGCCTGAGCGAGTTTGTATGCCTGTACTCGTTGTAGTCGTAGTCGTCTCATCTTCGCTAGTTTTTTCGTTGAGTACGTAGGCTGGTTTCAGCCTGTCGATCGATATGACCGTTGTTCGCAGCGGTAGTTGTATTTTAAAATACTTTTCTTTTTTCTCGAGTACTTCGTATGGTCCATCGTACGGTGACGTCAGCGGTTTTTTTACTATGTCATTTTTTATAAAAACATGAGAACATGTTCGTAGATCTTTATGAACGAAAGTACTGTGGTTTGTTTTATTTTCGTACGACGGTTTTTTTTATCACGTTGGGGTCACCAATGTGGCGGTCGTGGTAGATGCGCAGGTAGGGTCGAGCAGGGAGGTAGTGAAACGCCGAGTGCCGTTGGATGAATGCTCGTTTATTAGATACGCCGGCCGTATTTATACTTTGGCCGCGGCGATTTTATGTAGCTACCCTACAATATCTTCTGCTTACATGTTTTATTATTTAATCGATTACACTGCATTTTGCAATAAAACACAATCATAACAACGTTAAACACAAAAACCAGCAATGTACATCGCACTCCGATAGCAGCGTGGCGCGGGGGGATCGCGCGCGGGGCGCGGTTTCACGATACGTTGCGTAACGCCAAAGAAGGTAAACAATGAAAACTCCTTAACACAACGTTTCCGGGAAAAAATTATTACTTATGGCTGATGACAGTTACGGGTAGATTCCACCATTTAAGTATTTGCTAAGCTGTCCTTTACACCCTGTATAATAATTTACTGTAATTGTCTAATACATATGTTTATTTTGGGTGGCTTTTCAATGTTCCGAAGGGAGGCTCATGTCCCTTGGTGAGGACGTATAATATGGGCTTAATTTCTGCTTACTAAGAAAAAAATACTCGACATACTTGTGCGATAAGCTAATTTGCCTTCATTTGTGAAGTCGATATATTTTGAGATTTTATATAGATTCCTTGGGAATAGTTGTTCAGTTAAATGTAAAGAATCACCCCCTAAAGTATTGTTAACTAAATAAAATTTTAGCAAAATTGAAAAAAAATGAATAAAAAAATTTAAAAGAACTTAATGGTTAAAAAAATAAAAATCCAAAAGAAGGCAGGAATGTTTGTACAGTATTTTGATAAATATTTTAGCAAAAAAATGCGTCAAATCTGTAATCTCTGCCTACCCCAGTGGGACAACGGCGTAAGCTTAAGAGTCTTCTTCTTTTCGTGTAGGTATAGTCAAGTGTGTGGCGAAGTTTGCTAACCCTGGTCTTCTTCTTCTTATCGTTTTAGGTATAATCAAGTATGTAACGAACTGGTGTCAGGTTCAGAGTTAACTCTCGTTACGAATGTATGTATGTGAATGTAAATACATACAAAATATGTAACACTTTAGGTTCTTTTTGGCTGCAAAGATATCTTACACGCTAACACAAACATACAGGCTTAAATTTATCGACACATTGATGTGCTAGCTTCGAAAAAGCAACAAAAAAGGAAAATCTTGACATCACACTCGGTTTATTCAATATTTTGCACCTGTGACCTTTGTATATCGCCTTTGTATAGCAATATATCGAATAGGTATATCGAATAGCTATGATAAAATGAATATTGTTTAGTTCCGTAGGCTTAATTTTCGCCAGCAAATTTGAAAATAACCCAACATTAGCTAAGTCTTTCGTTTTAAAAAAGCAATAAGGAGTTAATTCATTCAATTATTCGCTCGTTTGCTTTTCCAAAGAGTTTGTTTACTTTTTAGAAAGTTCAACTAAAAATGAATTCTCCGAAAAAAAATCAAAAATATTTTTAGATACGAATATTTAGTGGGTCGTTACCCTTTCGCAAACATGATTGTTGTTTATGAAGCTTAAATTTATTTGCGATTGCCTATAATGTATTTAGGTTGACGTAGCGTAAGGTGTGGTGATGTGGTTCAATTCAAAAACATTCGCTGCGAACAAATGTTTAATTTCATTGCTCTATCGAATTTTTAAGGTTTTTTTAGAGATGTTGAGACGACTTTGATGTCCTTAAACTACTTAAATCGCCGAGTAAGTAGTAGAATTTATTTATATTACAATAGTCAATAATTATTAATGGTATTCAAGAAGTCAAAGGTAAAAAGAAAATTCGCTTTAATGCAATAAATGGGTAAGGAAATTCAACGACAATAAAATGGGTATTCCATTGAAGAAAATTCATTTCAGATCACCATCATTGAATCTGTATCTACACAAATCACTTACTTATCTTCGAATAAAAAAATTATAAAAGCGAAGTCACACTTTAAGTAAATGTTTAATATGTACCACGTGATAGCGCACTATCTGTATCTAAAACTATCTTTAGTTACTAGGTATAGCAAAAATACTTAACCCCGTGTTACAGAAGGAGACTCAAGTCTTGATCTATACTTAAGTATTGACTGTCTCTTTCTCTCACTATCAAAATGATAAAGACAACTGCTACTTAGGTAAGTATATATCAGAGTCTTAGTTGCGTTCTGTACGTTTTGTTTAGACCTAAGACCCCTAGCACACGACGTATTTTAAACGCGCCGACGACGCGCGTTTCAGAAACGCGCGTTTTCAGTGCCGTAGATGCCGATTTTGCGTTTTCATAGATTTAAACACACGTTTTACGCGCGCAAAATACGCGTGTGAAGCGCGTTCGAAACTGGTTTGTATCGCTGTATCTGCGCGTATTCGTGCTATAGACACGCTGTAAATGCGCGTATAACGATTGCCCCGTGTGCTGAGGTTACAAGGTTGCGTTCAATCGCGTTCGAAGCACGTGACGCGCGTGAAATGCACGTTATCGGCGCGTTTAAAATACGCCGTCTGCCAGAGGCGACTACAGCACCCGATCGTTCTTGAGCAAAAGGCGGCACACATAGGAATAGTGCCATCTCCGTCTCTCAACAGGCTTGGGCCGGCAATGCGGACAGTGTCGATACACGAATATATATGTTCGAAAGTTAGAAAAATGAGATTTATGGAAAGGTAACAGCTTAAATCGAAAAATGTTTTAACTACTTATCGAGAGTGTACAATCACGAACATTTTGATAGAAAATTCAAGTTCCTGTGTGCATTTTACTATCGTTTTTACAGTTTAAAAGATACACAATATTGGGTATTTACAGGTGACTTTGTGAGCTTTTTCTAGTTTATCTCCTTAATATTACCGTAGTATTTTTTTCTTCGATTTAATGCAGTGCGTCATGCTTATCTACGCATCATAAAATCGTAACTTAGGTGCTGTAGTCGCCTTAAATAGTTTTCAGCAGCTCAGCATGTCAAAAAAATGACAAAATGCCAACGCCAGAGGGCGATAGCAAGCCTTTGCGCGTAACTCTCGTGCAATCGCGCTTTGGCGTTGTCAATGTTGACACTTTAACATAGAACCGCGGCGCATTACGCGTGCTATCACCATTGTACGCGAATACATCTGAAAAACGCCTTGTCTCATCTCTTGAACCTGTACATTGGGCCGGTGCGAACTTGTGAAGGCTCGGCGCCGGTAACAATGATGGATGTTTCACATTAGCATCCCGCCCCTATTTATCTCGTTCGGATCTCAATCAGGACAACGTGATCGGGTGCACGAAGCACGCCTATTTATCAGAATTTAGGGGCACTTTAGGTGTAGGTGTTGAAAAAGACGCGAACTTCCTTAATATACTAGCATGAGGAAATAATAGGGATGTTGACAGTGTTTGATTTTATGAATTATTGTAAGTGAAACAAAAAATACTGCTAGGAATATATTTATATCCGAAAACAGTATTAGAATTGGTTTATAAATGAACAAGTTATTGGCATTTATATTATAGTAAAAACTAGCTATCTCGTTTTGTGGGGAGAGCTAGCTATCTCGTTTTTACCTAAGCAAACAAATGGCGGTGACGTCACATGCCTGTAAGTGCATCTCTTTTTCGTTGTTTGACAGTTTCCCCCTCTATTGAAATTTAATAGCTTGTAACTTTTTTATTTCTCAATAGTTTTCAAAAATGATTTCGGTTTTGGGTTTTGAATTCAGTTCCCTTTTAAGATAAACAATAAAAAAAAATTGTCCACATCCCTATTCAGACGAATTTTATGTTGAATTGGTGATGTACTGAGAAAAGGCCGTGTTAGGAGTACCCGAATCCGAAGAGCATGTATGAAGCTAATTATGAATGTAGAGGAAGCGAAAGAGGTGTGTTTGGATCGTAGCAAGTGGCAATCTGTGATCTCTACCTACCCCAATGGGACAAAGGTGTGAGTTTATGTATGTTTATGATG
Source organism: Aproaerema taeniolella (assembly GCA_949987775.1). Lineage (NCBI taxonomy): Eukaryota > Metazoa > Arthropoda > Insecta > Lepidoptera > Gelechiidae > Aproaerema > Aproaerema taeniolella. The sequence goes on along the minus strand of OX465250.1, from coordinate 3,376,612 downwards.
TATGTAATTTTTGATGTGTCTAATGTTGGCCCGCATAGGGTTATGTGTCGCGAATAGATATCTGTAGCGGCGGCGGGCGACGACCGAGTCGGTTGGCCCTGCCTAAGAGCCGCACTGACTTACTGGGTAAATCCCACTGCACACGCACTCTACAACTACTAAATAAAGTTGCTGAAAAGGTTGATTTATTGAGTGAATTTACTTTTTTGAGTGAATTTACAGAAATAACATTGCTAGTTATTTGTTACAATCATGCCTAAAGTTTATATAATTAATACTGTAGCTTCAATGTCGCATTAGGTTTAACACGTGTAATGATAGTTGTAAGGATGATAATAATAAAATGAAGAAATAATAATAAAATAATTCAATGTTTCTGATGATTTCTAAATTAAATGACAAGCAAACATTGCGAATGAATTCTACAGCGGTCTGGTTATCTTTATTATTTAATATTTTATTTAGGTAACTAATAAACACATTTTTTTAAAATAACAGTCCTTGAGTTTTCTGTAACTTCTCCTCCCAAAGTGACCACGTAAAATAAAGATTTTGGCTTAAGTTAAACCTTCAACATCAAAAAAAATTGATAGTTTTGACTACACAAGTTTCATTCTGATCTGCCAAGTTGCAAACGCAACACAAGGCTGAAAATCGTCTCTTCCGATTTTGCGGCCTTTGGGGCAAAATAGTCCTTCAATGGCAACCAGACGCAGCTGTATGGACTTCTTCTTTTTCTGTATAGACTGAGGCTCTTAAAGGTTGTGGGAAACCACTTCACTCAGGTCACCTAAGGCACGTCAACGTGTAGATGTAACCGTGTCATTTTGCGCTTGAGATATAATAATAAAGTTCATAGTATACTCTAAATCGTAATTACTATTGAGTACAGCGGCCGCACATCTAGTAACCCGTTTTTCAATCAAATCAAAATCAAATCAATTTATTTGCGGAATACAATTTAGTACATACTCCATAGGTTTTATAATATCTAAATAAAATAGAGTTCGATCAGTGCATCCTACCACTTGCCATGCAAATATTTTATACACCTATTTTTGAAATCGAATCGAATCGGGGTAACGGATAACCTGATCCTCTGGCCTCTGTACATTAAACTTGAACCTAAAAACTGTTCCAAGTACGACTGTTAACAAGACTGTGTTCGCTAGAATCCTTCCTACTAATATTATAAATTCAAAAGTTTGTGAGTATGTATGGACGTTAGTTACTCTTTCACGCTCAAACGGCTGGACCAATTTTGATTAAATTTGGTATGGAGGTAGCTGATACCCTGGATTAACACATAGGCTACATCATTTTCCCAAATTCCTACGACAACAAAGTCCTGGGCGAAAAGCTAGTACGAGTATACTATAGGCGTAGAGTTACTAGGGTCAATAGAACGAATGCGTATGTAAGTATGTATTTAAATCCTTTAATGTATGTTTGTATGTATTACATGTAATCTTGACTTGTTTTAAGTGGCATAATGAATGTCGTCTAAAAAATATTTTTTTATATTCTATTCTATTCCACTCCAAATAATTATTACTATGCCTGCACTCTGTGCTGTTACAAGAAGAATGATAATACAATAAATCGGGGTAACCTGATGCGATTCTCAAACTACGAGTGTAAACAAGACTGTGTTCACTAGAATGGCACATAAAGCTGTCTTTAGAATAGCGACTGGTACTGACATGGCGATATTGCCTTCATTTGATCAAAGCTTGGAACGCCTCGCTGAACGCTTATAGAGGGCAAGTGACTTGTACAAGCTGCAAAGCTATTGAGCATAGAATAAACGGGTGTTGGCCTATGATACCTATGATAGTTACGTAATTATAATATTCCGCTCGGACTTCGTCCCCGTGGGAATTCGAGAAAATTATATAACCTATGTTACTCAGGGATAATGTAGCATCTTAAAGGTGAAAGAATTTTTAAAATCGGTCCATTATTAGTTTTTAAGTTTATTCGTTGTATACAAAAATACAAATCTTTCCTCTTTATAATAATAGTGTAGATAGTGTAGATGAAGCACTCGTAGCCCAGTGGCGCTCGCTGCTCTCAACCAATCAGTGAGGTTAAGCAACGTACACAGAGGCAGGGAACCTGATGGGTGACCAAAGTGGCAATTTATCACTAGCGTTTTCGTGTCGATTGACTACAGTCGTTAAAACCAAGTCAGATGCCATTGTGCGGCTTGAAAACTCTGACACCAGGGTTAGCCAAGTTCGCCACACTCTTGACTATACTTACACGATAAGAAGAAGTAGATGTAGATGTAGAAACTTGTAATTTTATACTACAGTTTAATAAATAGTAGGGAAGACAGTGGTCAGTTGTGACAGAGGAGAATTATGACATTCATCAAATTATAAAATGGGTCAAATTATGTATATAGGACTACAAAGATTTTGTGGCCGACGGGTAATAGTTTTTGTTAGTAGAACTTGTATTGGAAATAAAGGCGTCACTATGGTAACCGCGGGCCAAAAGATCTTTGTAGACCAGTAGGTAGTCGATTTTTTGAAAACCGTTCGCCAGCTCACAATGACAATGTGAAAGTGACGTGAAAGTAGTAAGTAGGGTCTACAAATAATGACATAAAAGTAGGACCCCCTAATGTGCACCCCTCTTTACATTATTATCAAAAATACTACAGAGTCAAAAGTAAAGATGAATCCAAAGGTTCGATAGAATTGTTTCCAACATTTCTTGACATGAAATGTGATTCAATGTGATTGTGATTCAATCAGTAATATGATTCAATCAGAAGAAATTGGAGCAAAGGAAGTCTTTGTTTTCCTTCAACCGTTTTCAGTCTAAAATAAGATAAGGTAACAGGACTAAGATTGTGATGAGTTCTTAGCACGTTTTTTTAAGCACCTTAAGCCCAGTAGCGCTTACTGATCAGCAGGTTAGCAAGGTTATACAACGTATTCTGAGACTGGGGTAAGAAACCTGATGGGTAACCAAAGTGGCAATTAATCACGAGCATTTCCGTGCTTCGGAGGGCACATTAGGCCGGCCCGGCTGCGGTCCTGTCTGCTGTCGATTGACTACAGTTGTTAAACCAAGTTAAAAGGTATTTCGCGGGTTAAAAACTCTGACACTATGTTCGCTACATACCTGAATATACCTACACGATAAAAAAGATAGTAGAGTTTTTTTTTCTATTTAGGAAATCTTACGGAATTTTTTTTTTATTATGAGATGGGTTAACTTTTGACCCCGTCTTGACCAAGGTCATAGATGAGGTCGACGATGGAGCAAGTTAACCCAGTAAATACCAATTAAGGCACTGGTACTCCCACGCACCGACGAAATCAGCAAGCTGTTTGGCGTCTGACTTCGGTAGGAGTTTGGTCTCGAACCAGACGGCCCTTTACAGGCCTACCACACCGCATGATACCATCGGACGCGACCTCAGATTCAAAACAAACTGAGGTGTCGATGCCTAAGATGGATTACTAGGAGGCAGGTCTCATATGAGTTATGTAAAACATTATATAAAACACATTGCATTAGGCAATTAAAAGACAGTTTTATCATTATTATTTAACTTCCAGATTTATGTTTTATAATAACTACCTAAGTAAGTTATTCCTGAACTTCGTATTTAATCATTTTAATTTGAACCTTATCACGAGTGAATAAGAACCTTGCGGGTAGATACCAAAGTAAAGGAACTAACCATACATAAAATCGTTTCCTCGATTATTAATATGACATGACTTAATGAAAATATTACACATAGTAACACGATATGAACAAACTTTCTTAATATCATTGCAATATACGGGAAATATTTGGTAACAAATAGGAAATAAACGAGTTTATTAGTGAACAAATTATTATACTACTTTATGTGTTAGGGGAAATTCTGGGATAGCATATCTAGCACGGCCAGCTACAAAGTAGTGCGTCACGCCACTCAAATGACGGTGAAACATGACTTTGATTGCACGAGGGCACAGCGCAAGTCAAGTATGAGAACAAGGGAACATGGCTTACCCGGTGTCAGCTTTTCAGACCACGAAATGCCCTCTAACTTGGTTTAACGACTGTAGTCAATCGACAGCAGTTAGGAGTATAGGCTTATCGTGCCCAGCAAAGATAAATTGTCAATTTTGATCACCCGTCAAGCTTATTGTCTGAGTCTACGTTGCTTAACCTCGCTGATGTGATCAGTGAACGCCACTGGGCTTAGAGTTCTTTAAAAAAAACCTGGTAAGAACTCATTAAATAGAATGAAAATATTAGAAAATATTAAAAGAGCATAAAATAGAATGAAAATATTAGTTAATACCCCGAAATAAATCTAACGTTTAAAAAGCATACTAGAAAAGAAATCCAGCAAATTTATTTACCGTTTCTCGAAAAGCCGATACAGGAACCATAAATTTCCTTGAATGAAACTAAACTGAGGAGCAATATCGCTAAAACACAAGCATTTTACACTAAAGAAAGCTAAAATACCGATCTAAGAAACAGATAAAGTCATGTTTTTTATTTCTTTTCGTCTCAGAATACACAAAACACGTTTGCATTTTATGTCGATGTCCATTGCGGTTTTATAGAGAACTTTTATTTCAACTAAAATAAATTCTTCTTGCCTGTCTTTGTAATAAAGTTTCTGAGGCAAAGAGCGTTCCCTGCACATTTTAATTAGTGAGGGTAGTGGAGTAGTTTTATTCCTCAGGGCGTCTTATATTTTACCTTTTTAGGTTTTATTGGTCCATATGATAACAATTCCTTTTAAAGCGGACATAAAGTCCAACTTTCGAACTTATGAACCCCGACAATAAAGGAGAGGTGTTATAAGTTCGACGTGTGGATCACTTATTTTTAGCTGTCTGTGTTTTAATGTAATAATACAAGGACACGGATAATAAGTCTGTAGATGTACAATTCACTGTAATTAAAAAAATTGTGCTATCAAGATTGAAAAACTTATTTGTTTCTTTGTCGTCTCTACTGTGTAGTATAAACCTATTGTTGTACTAATCATAGATGGAAAAATAGTGTTTGGATTTAATGTACTATCACGTTCATATATGGAGGCATAGTCAATACAAAACGCAGAAAACAAGTCGCTTGCGGCCGCTCGTGTACTCACACATGGACACAAATGACGTATACCGCATACCTACCCCACTACGCTTATTGCTCTGATAACAAGCATAATTTCACGAGCCAAAGCATAAGTCTTGGTGGCGCAGCGGAAACACTGTCTGCCTGCTGTAGCAAGGCACGGGTTCGAGAACTGTCGCCTAATAGCTACGAAGGTTTTCAAAAATTTTAATAGTCACAGACCATACCATACAAAAATTGAATGCAATGAAGTTAGTTTAGATTCATTCGGTTCGGTGTTCATGAGCAACCTGTTTGTCATTGCTAGATCATAAGCGAAGGTGCTCGTGTGTTCTTACCGTATCGGCAGTTTACTGTGATTTCTTTTTTCGACATGCATACAAATACATAATAAGTTTGCAGGAGAGGCAGTGTATTGTTGCGCTGCACAATATAGGATATAATATATCCCAAATTGCTAATGAGACAGGTCTTACAGTGAGTATTCTAATGTTTACTTAATATTAACACTGTTTTTAAATTTATAATTTATTTTGAGAACGTAAACATATCATCTAAATGATAAGCTTAACTATTGTAATGCATTTTGTTAGTGGTGCATAGTTTTTTTCCTTATTATATTAATCTTGTTATTTTGGTTTTAGTGAAGGACGGGTGAATCATTACGGAATGAGGGTAACGTGTAATCTCGGCCGCGCAGTGGACGATTGCGAGTTATCAATGAATCAGCGTGTGGTGCAAATGTATGAAAATAATGAATTCATACGGAAGATAAATGGAGTTCATCGATTCTAAGGCTTAACAAGTTTAATTAAATATTGTTATGTGTAAAATTGTGATATTTATCTATAACTTATTCTTTTGTTATTATAAACTATATATCTACTGCCTTGTAGTGCAAGTTGAATATTAATTTTTGTTGAGGTTTAGCTTCAATACTCTTTTCTTCACGAAAACGAATTCTTAAGCTATAACCTTAATAAAACTGTAAGTGATCAAGTTGCAGAAAAAAAATATGTTTTTGTTAGTAGGAAATAAAATTACCTAGTCGAATTTCATATTTGTTTTATTCAAATACTTTATCACTGATACAATAATGTAAAATTATTATTATTAATGTAATATTATGTGTGAAAATAGTTGTTAATGCTTTAATAAACAAAAATAAATTACAAAAAGAAACTACTCGGCTGGGATTAGAACCCGTGAACCTTTCTCCCTGCTAGGACAGTGCTTATCCGCTGGACCATACATAACGCTAGTAAGATCGACAAAATAAAGATACACTACGTCATGTTTACATTACCGATTGTTTGATATGACTCAACAGCAGCGGTGAGTGGAGGACAGTGCAATGTCGGGTGAATGCGTTCTACAAAAACTTCACCGAGGAGCCAAGAGATGTCGCTTAGCAAAATTATGTTCTTAGAGGAGGCTACAAGCTTGTGTGCGTGAGAAATCGTTTGAACTATGTTCATAGGAACATAGTCCCTATTGCAACGCGCTAAGTAGTTTAACTATGCCTCCATTAAAGAACGCTACTGTACATACTAGCTTTCTGCCCGCTGATCCGGCTGCGTGGACTACAGGTTATATCGTGCCCAACTGTGGGATAAATAAAGCCTATGTCCTTTCTCAGGCTCTAATCTATCTCTGTACCAAATTCCATAAAAATCGGTTCAGTAGTTTAGGCTTGAAAAACAGACAGACAGACAGACAGACAGAGTTACTTTCGCATTTATGATACTAAAAAGTAAAGTAATATAAGTGTATAAGTACCTATATATAGGTGTAAAGTAAAAAGAGAAGAAGAGATTATTTCAGGGATAAGTCCGCCTTTGCTATTAAATTACCTATAAAATGTTTTGTTTAACATTGTTTTTGAGCAACAAAGAATTTACATACATACATACATAAAGTAGATCTTCTATAGTCTATATCTATATCTATAGATATTATAAAGAGGAAAGATTTGATTGTTTGTTTGCATCGAATAGGCTCCGAAACTACTGGACCGATTTGAAAAGTTCTTTCACCATTAGGATCCTAAATTATTCGGGATGGACATAGGGTACATGATTTTCCCGAATTCCCACGGGAACGAAGTCCCGCGCGGGATGCTGGTAAGTAATAAGTATATAACTATATAAGTTAATAAGTATAAGTATATAAGTAAGGATAGTAAGGATGTACATGAATAATTTGTACATACCAAATGAATTTCGGCGGTCATAAACAATCCCAATGCCACAACGCCACAATCGCTGTAATGTATTACAATGTGGACTCATGATCGCTGCTTATTCGCTCATTTAACCCTTATCTCGACGTGTTAAAGTCGTAAATCTATTCATAATTCCGTTGCTTTACTCGTATAGCAAAAACTCGTTGGGTTGTTTACTTTTTACGTGGTAGTTCAAGTGAGTGATTTGTAGATAATTAGCCCGTTTTGAGAGATGTTATTCTTAGGCCACCTCTGGCTAAAGATTAGCAACTTTTCTTCATGCATTTTCTTCATGCTTTACTCGTAGCAACTGATTGTGACGTTACTTCTCGATCGACGGGTTCTGTGTTCAATTCCCGATCGAGACAACATTTGTTCAAAAAGCAGGTGTTTTTTCTCGGGTCATGGATGTTCAGTGTTTGTCATTTTGTATGTTCTAAGGGACAAGACTAGGCAAAACCTTAGTGTGGGTCTTTGAGTGTGTAGCATTTAGTAAAATAAAAAATATCGCTGATATCAATGGAGATAGCTTTAAATCTGCAGTATACGACTATAAGCTGAATAGTTATGTAGGATTCAAAGCTATTGCAACCAAGAAACTGAAAAGTCCTCGATTGAAGTTCTCTTGAAAGTTTTCAAGTACAACTCAACAGCACAATTGTAAAAATAAACTTCGATAGTTTTAGAATCGGAAGTTTCAAAATAAAACAATTTCAGTTTTGCTGCAAGATAAAATTATCTGCTGGGTAGTATTTTGTAAGAGTAAAAAAAAGGTTGTTATAAGATTGACGTGATCTGTATGTCTCTGTGTCTGTCTCAGGTATCTTAGCTCCTAAACAAATGGACCAATTTCGATTCCGATTTTTTGTTTGAAAATTGACGTCATCTAAATGGTTCATAGATATATTTGATCAAAATTGGTTCAGCCGTTGAAAATTTATAATCAATCGAATGTCGGGGATGATAGAATTATTTTCAATTTCAAAGTTTTGTTGTTTTTGTTATTTACTAAAACTTGATTACAACATATTCTGACAAGGACACAAACTAAAAAAATCATAGATTTCATGCCTTATACGACGAAATTTACTATTTCGGCCATAACTTTTTCGTTTTTGACTTTTTCGAATAATTATTTTTGCACCTTACAGCTCTCTTAAATCCGCGTCTTTTGAGCCTTTTTTGAATATCATATCTTCACAATTCTCCAAGATATAAGGGGATCGCACTTTTTCGTGAAATTGGAGCCTATACTAGAGCGAACGAAAATACATTTCCAATGTCAAAAACTAAATTAAAAGAAAATTAAACTGAGTTTACATTTCATTCCTCACACACAGTCGCAATAAGCAAAAAGTTCCTATTTTCCGTTTCATCCGATACGGATAGCAGTCAAAGGCTGCTGTTAAAACGAACAAAACTGTGACTAAGTGAGGACGGGCTATCAGACGGTTCATTAGTGCTGTGCCTACATGAGCGGGTATAGAAGTTAATCCCATTCTGCATACACACAGACCGATAGGCTATGTTTGACATTTTCAGAATATTTAAATGGGTCTGGTTTATATTTATAATATAGGATTAAGGGTCCTTTTCTCAAAAAACAAAATGATTTTATTTTCTAAGAAACAAAAGAGAAATTAATTTTCACTATCTCACTATACGCTAACCCAACACCTATATGGAATTATGGGATGTTTTCCTTTGCCAAGCTAAAGAAAAACAAACATTTATCAAATTCATACCATTTAAAGTTTTTTTTTTCATTGCCATATATGTATAATTAAAATGGCAAACGAATGAAATCTTTGGAATCCGTAGTGGAGCGGTGTGGTAAAAAAATCGAATATTTTTTGTACAAATCTCGGACATTAATGCTACTTATACAAAAAAAATTAGAACATTTTAAAAATTTTGAAAATAGCCCATTGATTTTCTAGCTGAATTAAATGAGAAATCTCTGTCTGCTCACATTTGTGCTGTTTATTTTACAACTAGCTTTGTTCCCGTGAGGATTTGGGAAAATTATGTAACTTATATGTTAATCCAGGGTGTCAGCTACCTCCATACCAAATTTTATAAAAATTTGTCCAGCCGTTTTAGCGTGAAGATGTAACAAACACACTCACATACACTCACAAACTTTAACCTTTATAATATTGGTATGATTTCCTTGCAAGTAATTTGGCAGAGACCATTCCCAACAGTGGGATTTCATAGGTTGTAATGCTTTTGACGAAAAGCAAATGGATGGTTTCTTGTTTGGTGAGCGATCACTCAGTAGGTATAATAATGACTACGTGGTCCAAACTTTGTTTTCGCGTTAATGGTATAAAATCATTGATCATTCATTCAGAAAAACTCATAATGCGCCAGCTGCTAACTCTTCCCAGGCTTAGTGTAGCCACGCTAGGGTTTTGCTGTGTCATCCTGGAAGGCTTTTTTTTTTAAATTAAATATGGCTGACAACATATGACAATTACATTTATGTGTTTTAGGGTTCCGTACCTCGAAAGGAAAAAACGGAACCCTTATGGATCACTTTGTTGTCCGTCCATCCGTCTGTCTGTCTGTCAAGACCTTATTTATCAGGAACGCGTGGAATATCAAGCTCGAATTTATATTAAATACTCAGATCTACTGTCCCTTGGAGCGGTGAAAAAATAAACTTCTGAGCCAACGCAATCAAAAGATACAGCCGTTTATGCCGCATTTTCGACACTCGCAAGGGAATCAAAACCTACAGGGTACTTTCCGTGAACTCAGAATCTTGAAATTTGGTAAGAAGCAACGTCTTATAGCACAAATAAAGGAAAAATTGCGAAAAGCGTAAATTTTTAGTTACATCATATAATAAAAATATTTTTAATAATTTTAAACTTACTAACCCTTTCCTCATGAACGCGTAGAGGTATTAAATTAAACTTTTACTTATATACCTACACGTTTGTACAGAACCCTCGGTGCGCGAATCCGACCCGCACTTGGCCGGTTTTCTTTTTATTCCTGGCCAGATAAACATTTTGGGTAAAAAGCAGATGTTTATTCTTGGGTATCGAGGCCCTCGTGACAGTCTTTGTATTTACAGAAAGCAGCATGTCAGGTTACTATAAATACAAAAGCCGGCGCTATTGCGAGCGAGATAAGGACGACGTCAAGGTCAAAATGTATAGCTTGATGTGCTGCCGTGTGTATGAAGGGACCCACGGTATAGGAGAAAACCTTGGTATCGACCTTTAAGTGTAGCGTTTTCTCTTTTATAGAGGGTAATGGTTTTTATAGAGTCCGACTCGCACTTATATATTTTATTTTATTTTATTTGGGAAAACAAACAATTGTACAGGAGGTTATAACAGTGGGTATACAAGAAAGTTGGATAATTGTACAATCAACACAGTTATCCACAGATTACAATACACAATGTTAAAACAAAACCAGTAAAACTAACTTAAATTAAATTAAATAGAACTCTAAAAAAGAGTTCGCGTGCAAGTATGTAATGTATGAGAGTATTGTGAGTGTCGTGTAGTGTGTATTTGTGTGTAAATATGAGTGCGATTAGCCGAAGAAAGTGAGAGTGCCCTGCTTAGCCCTACGACAGAACGGCCGGTCGGCCGGCTTGGCCAGTTTTATAGGCAATGGTATGGAACGGAACCCTTCGTGCGCGAGTCTGACTCGCACTTGCCCGTTTTTAGGGTTCCGTAGTAATCTACGAACCCTTATAGTTTCGCCATGTTCGTCTGTCCGTCTGTCCGACTGTCCGTCTGTCCGTCTGTCCGTCTGTCCGTCTGTCCGTCTGTCCGCGGGTTTCCTAAGAAACCCTTGGTACTACAGAGCTTAAATTTGGCATGGTCATACATATAAACTACGCCGCCAGAACTGTAGAGTAAAATCTTAGAAAAAAAATTTTTTTCGGGTGTCTCCCATAGACGTGAAAGGGCGATGAATTTTTTTTTCTCGCCTATATCATCAAATGGGGTATCATAGGACAGCTTTTTAAAAGACAAAAGGGGTTTACTACGTACGTTTTTCGATTCAGCACTCCGTTTGCGAAAAATTAATTTTTAAACTGAAAATTTTTGTTAAACACAAGTGTCCCCCCCTCTACCAGCTAAATGGTTGTTTCTAAAAATGTGAAAAAAATCACAGTGGTAGTATATACAACGAAATTAAAAGAAAAACTATCACACATAAGATGGCTCTTCAAGTTCGCGAGTAATAGTCGACCAAGTGCCAAACTTAGTTGGGATTTTGCTCGTAGAATTAAGAAGCCAGCTGCATATTTGAACCATGTTGCTACGGAACCCTACAATGCGCGTGGCCCGACACGCTCTTGGCCGGTTTTTTATTTATTATTTTGATAAAGTACTCAAAATAATAAACATGGCTAGTACTAATTTTTAATAACCCTGAACCTCGTAGCACAGCCTGCATGTATGGCACGGGCCCGTTAGTACAATTAGGCTATGGCACGAACTCGCACCAGGCAGTCGCACCTGAATTAACCGCAGACAAATTGGTTGGTCGAGCCCACTCCTACCTACTACCGAATTCTACAGATAAATGATACTCCGGGCACTATTAATCACTTTGTACGCAAAGGAAGACACTTGCAGTCGTCTTGAGATATGAATGTATGTATGTAAATCCTTTATTGTACAACTACCTTTTCGCCCGGGACTTCGTTCCCATGGGAATTTTATCGTCAACTTTTCAATGTTTTAATAGTTCTTCTGCTATTCGAGACGGAAACAAATACAACAAATCAAAAACCATGTAAATCGGTCCAGCCGCTCTCGTGTTCGAACACTATAAGTGACCATGTAAATCGGTCACTTATAGTGTTCGAACAAATACGACTTGGTTTTAAATATTAAGACAAAATAAAAACGGATTTAAAAAAAAACACAGATTTCGTGACTCACACGACTATCGAGCACATTGGAAATGAAACGGAATTCGAAAAAATTTTGTTTTGACTTTTAACTTTTTTCAAAAAGGTTAAGCTACAGGGCAAACCCTTAACCCGATCGGCTTTGTTTTGAGCTCAAATTGTAGTTACCTAAATTTTCCAGAGGAATATTTGTCAAATTTTTGATATCTTTCAATTTGGATTTTTGATATCCAAATATCGAGCGCCAAAATCAAAAATTCTTTGACTTTTTTTTTTGACTTTATCGTTTTTGACTTTATCGAATAATTATTGGCACCTTAAAGTTCTAGTGAAACTGTATTCTGATAATTTTTTTGAATACCATATCTTCACAACTCTCCGAGATATGAGGGGATTACACTTTTTCGTGAAATCGGAGCCTACACTGGAGCGAACGAAAAGACATTTCCAATGTCAAAAAACAACATAAAACGACACAAGAGGATCTCTTCCAGTCAACCTTGTAATGTTGAAAGAAATCTTGAGCTTAATTTCAGAGCAGTGCTACATGAGTGCAGTGAATTAAAAATTAAATTGAAGAATTAAAATTCATTTATTGTGACTCAATGTTTAATAAAAAGTAACATGGCATGCGGATCTTATAAATATTTGATGAAACAGTCTGTGGTCTATCATCAGGCATACAATTATTAAAATTTCAATTCAGTTTAAAGTCCAAACATATTATAGTAAATCTTGAAATATAATAAATCTTATTTAAGATAGTTTTCCGTTTGGACCCAATTTGTGAGTTTTCTTTTCAGTGTGTTATAAAACTAGGCTACGAAGCACGCGTAGCCTACTGGCGCTGGCTGATCTCGACCGATCAGTGAGGTTAAGCAACGAACACAGAGGCAGGGAACCTGATGGTTGACCATAATGGTAATAAGCGTTTCCGTGCTTCGGAGCCCTCCCACGTTAAGTTGTCGGTCCCGGCTCTTGTCGATTGGCTACAGTCGTTATACCATGTCAGAGGCCATAGTTTGCCATAACAATATACTTGTTTGTACTTACACGATAAAGGAAAGGAAGAAATGTGTGTTATAATTGAAATAGAGCCATTTCAAACTTGCTGCATCATTTGTGTTTCCAAGAGGCGACTAAGGAAACACAAATGAGACCTGCCTCCTAGTAATCCAACCCAGGCAACGACACTTCATTTTTTTCTGAATCTGAGGTGTCGTCCTATGGTCTCATGCGGTGTGGTAGGTTCTGTAAAGGGCCGTCTGGTCCGCGACCACCCTCCTACCGAAGTCCGACGTCAAACAGCTTGCTGTGTTCCGTCGGTGCGTGGGAGTACCAGTACCTTAATGGCATTTTCTGGGTTAACTCGCTCCATCGTCGTCCTCATCTTTGACCTTTATGGTCACGATTGAGGTCAAGTAACTCTTGACCCATCTTATAATATAAAAAAATCAAGAAATAAAGCAAGATACTTCCAACTTTATGCAAAATCTGACGCATTTAACCTTGATAGATACGTTCAGTGACAATGATTCATGAGCATTTTCAAGCTTCGCTGAGCAAGTTAAGCTGTTTAATTTGGTTTTTATTATGTTTTTTTTTATATATTCAGGAACAAATTGTTATTTTTAGAAACCCATGTCAAAGGTGGCCGCATGACCAGCTTTGTACCTTGATGAAGATTCTCATTGAAACTATCAGCCCGAATCCTGTTTCAAGTAACGTAAGAATACCTTTTAAAACTGTAGAAGAGAATCTAAAAGTAAGAATAAAGTAATTCCTCAATTTCTACAAAATAAACTCGGAATAATTAGCGGTCGCCGGCGCGGCGTACTGTCTTCGTTTAATTAAAACCATCCTTTAAGGCGACTACAGCACCCGATAAAGGCAGCACACATAGGAATAGTGCCATCTCCGTCTCTCTACAGGCCTGGGCCGGCAGTGCGAACAGTGTCGATACACGAAGTTTACGGACTATGAAAGCGTGCGTGCGTAAAAACATGTTCGAAAGTTAGAAATAAAAATGAGATTTGTGGAAAGGTAACAGCTTAAATCGAAAAATGCGTTAACTACTTATCGAGAGTGTTCAATCACGAACATTTTGATAGCAAATTCAAGTTCCTGTGTGCATTTTACTATCGTTTTTACAGCTTAAAAGATACACAATATTGGGTATTAGAGGTGACTTTGTGAGCTTTTTCTATTGAACCAAAAGTGCTGAATCATGTTTTCAGCAAACTACTTATCTAGTTTATGTCCTAAATATTACCGTAGTATTTTTTTCTTCGATTTAATGCAGTGCGTCATGTTTATCTACGCATCATAAAATCGCAATTTAGGTTCTGTAGTCGCCTTAAGGAAAATGCAGAATTTCATAACAAGAAACTATCTTTTCCCTTGTTATTTTAAGGACCATTTCACTGTATTTAAGCTGAAAACGACGACGCTCAGAAGCGAGGAAAAACAACGGGGTACTATAATTTTAGACTGCCGGGTTTATTTTGTACGGCCATTTTTCTTTTGTCTTAAGGACTGAGGTTTCTAGAAATGTAATATTTTGATGAAAAAGTTATTTCATTTGTATTAAGAATGAAATGATAATAAGTTATCAGCAGCTCGAGCACGATGGCGACAAACTCGCGCGGCACGCCACTCGGCTGACGGTGAAACCTCACTTTGATTGCGCGAAGGCTTGCTCGCCCTTTGGCGTTGTCAATGTCGACATTTTGACATAGGATCGCGGCTCATTACGCGCGCTATCACGATCGTACTCGAGCTGTTGTTAACGTAGAAGTTTTGTGTTTCTATTTCTATGGCATTTTGTAACAAAGGAGTTACAACTAATTAGCTTAATTTGATTTTAAAAAATGTCGCTTATTTCTGAGCTTTTCTAGAGACTTAAGACGTTCTGCTACTGGTATATTTTTTAATGCTTATTGGAATACATGTTCTTGAAAATTGCCAAATTATCATAACTTAGTTACACATACCTTTCAAATATGAAACGATGTAATTGGCTTTGTTAACGTCTGTTCAGATAGGTTTTTTTTGCTGTTGGTTTCATTATTTGTAAACAGTGAAACATTATTTGTAACCTTTAAATTGTATTTATGATAATTATTAGTGAATTTTAATTATGATTATAAATGTATAATTAAATAAGACTATCGTAAAATTGAGTTATACATAAATTTGTAGGCAATGTTTATAATTTCATTCGGATATGTATACTTTAATCACTTAATTTATATTACTTAAAATCACTTTATTTATTTTTTATTTTTTTTATTTATTTATTGCTTTTTATTCATTCGTGTTTTTATAATTATTATTACATTGTAGTTAAACATTATTTATATTTTATTGTATCCTTTATATAGACGTTGTTGGTGTGTGTGTGTGTGTGTGTGTGTGTGTGTGTGTGTGTGTGTGTGTGTGCGTGTGTGGGTGGGTGTGTGTGTGTGTGTGTGTACATTGTTGCCGTCATGTCGAAATAGGGTGCACTAAAACCAGCGCCATGACTTGCGGTAGTCTCAAGTCATGGCTTTCTCTGAGTGCTACCCTTTTGCACAGCACGTCACAACGCAGAAGACTCACTCTTAATTTAATTTACTATTTATAAATATTTGGTTTTTTTTTGTGTAGATATTAAGTTAATTTATTTTATTTGTCTTTGTTTTTTTTTGTTGTTATTTGTGGGTTTTTTTTGCAGTTACACTTTCCTTTAATGTCTCTTTGTTGTGATTGTCTTTGTTTGTCCTTTGTAATAAATAATTTTCTATTCTATTCAAAATTTTTAGGAACATGGGAATTTAAATTTCAGCTTCTTCATCAGCTCACATAGGGGCAAGGGCCTCTTTTCAAAGCACTGAAGGTGGCTTAGGCCACATAACACTGGTCCAATGCGGGTTGACGGACCGCGCGCCTTTCTAAAACCAATATTTTCTGATTTACTCAAATTATTAACTAAAGTCCATCCATAAATAAAAGTCTTAAAAGGTAAACAAATATGGCGGAATGTGTAACCATAGACTACTATAGTGATGTGGTGTATGTCGAATAATGTCGATGTCGGCAAAATTACTAAGTGCATTTCTGCTATTGCTATTTAAGGCAATAGAATAGGTGAAGAAGTAAAGAAGAACACAGATGAAGTAAAATACATTTATTACAAATAGCATTTGTGCGAGGTGTCGTTAGAGTTGAAAGCCAAGTTGTGGAGTATTTGAAAGCTGTTGAGTAGTTGTTTTTTTCTGTGTGCGGTGTTCTAGTAATCTCATTGAAAATGCTTTTTTGCTAGATAACCGGACAGAATTGAAAACATGACCATTTACAATAAAATTTTTACCATTTAATGACAAGTTCTTTATTTGCCTCTGACATGTATGCAATAATATGTTTCGACAAACAATTTTTTTTTTTTTTAAATTTGGCGCACCGGAATAGCTTCAAGTTTTTATCGATATGAAAGAACATCCCATCCCTATCCACCAAAGACAATACAGAGTATTTAAAATGTCAGTTTGAGGTTTGAAATTACAGCGATCTCGGTTTTCTGCAAAAAAATAAGTATTTTACGATAAAATGGACATATTATTATAGAAATAATGGTGTTGCACGTGATTACCTAGATGTTACAACAATTACTTACTTGTTATTGCGTGTGATTACACCCGGAATGTGTATTTTTCTTCCGGTAACAGGTTTGTTTACAACTTAAGACTTTTAATTATGGATGGACTTTATACTTTCCTTCCATACAACAAAATATTATTTCCAATCATCCTAAAGAAAAATCAACGTAATATTGTTAGATGTTACCAAATTTAACCAGTGTAAATATACAAAATTTTAGTATTCGGAGTTTGTCAGAATTCACTCGTGTATTCTTATTATTATGTGCATTATATTCGGTCGTACCATAGAGCTAAAAGAAAAGATGGTGTGACTAAGCTTTAATCTGTTAGAGTGTTAATCTGTTAGAATATATGCCGATGTGTTGGTGGGATGAAGAAAATTCGCTCATAAATGGAACAATTTGAAAATTGTTGAAGTGCTATTTTGAAATATCTTTCTAATTATGCATAAGAAATAGAAATGGCTTGAATTCTTATAGCGCGGTTTTGGGTTACTAAGAAATCGTAGAATAACAGCTTAATTACAGATTAACACGCGGTTACAGAAACGTTTGTTCAATCTCTTTATTGACATAATACGAAGTATTATCGCTAGATGGCGCTGTGCAAGTTTATACGAAATCTTACATCGCGATGTTGAGATTTTTCAACTTTTAGATATTAACGGTGATATTTTTTTAAATAAATGTATGTGTACTTGAGCTACGAGTTCCTTTGTTTTATTACAACGAGGGTTTATGCGGTTTTTTAGTGCAATAAATCTACAGTCGGCTAGTATGGC
Source organism: Aproaerema taeniolella (assembly GCA_949987775.1). Classification (NCBI taxonomy): domain Eukaryota; kingdom Metazoa; phylum Arthropoda; class Insecta; order Lepidoptera; family Gelechiidae; genus Aproaerema; species Aproaerema taeniolella. The sequence goes on along the minus strand of OX465250.1, from coordinate 3,358,970 downwards.
GAAAGTGAAATAAATTGCAATGGCAGCAATTCTTTTTTCATTGATAGATTAAATTCCCGACTATCATTTAACGTAAGAATCCAACTAAAAAAGATACAACACACATTTATTTTTATGAGTTAAGTTTTGATATTTTTTGGAAATTTGTACAAAAATGTTAATAAATAATTTTCTGCACTATTAATCTGATATCATATATTTGTTACAGTACCTCTATCATGAAAACTGTTCACTTAGTTATTTCTATTTTTGCTGAAAATTCTAGGTCTTTATTTGCATTTTTCTTTTTTGAGGTATTTCGATATAATTTTTTAGTTGGATTCGTAAATATAGTAATTTAAATAGGATGAAAGGCTTATATACAAAAGTACAGCCTATTGCGAATTAATTTTTTGCCAAACCGTAGTTTTACTGGCGTATTTTGGGACATTGCAGAACGTTCAATAAAGTTAAAACTTCTTTAAATGTAACGCTTATTACTTACGTCAACGAGACGGAAAGTGACAATATGATAACGCACTCATATTTACTTTGAGAAAAGAAAAAACTGTAGGATAAAAGTAAATAATCGACAACATGTTTTGTCCTGACTTACTTATAAACTTGTATTTGTTTATATATATATATATATATATTTATTATATCTTTAGTACTAGGTTTATAAAATTTTATATATATTTAGCTTGAGTAATATTTAGTATTTAAGTAATAATTAGCATTCAATTTGTTCAGTACATCTATTTTTCTCCTATAGTACACGTCTGTCTTCCTTTCTTCTTGCTCTATCCTATCAACAGGTCTGCTGGTAGAAATTTCTTTTTAGAAATAAGCGGATCCTTTGTGTATGTACTGTCTTATGTCTGTAATTTATGTCCTGTGTGTACAATAAACGTTATACCTATACCTGAACTAAACTAAGGCCCGTACTAAAGAAGTAGACTCAAGTCTTGATCTATACTTAAATGTTGATTGTCTCTTTTTTTCACTATGAAAATTAGAAAGACGACTGCTACATAAGAATAGATCAGAGTCGGAGTCGCGTTCTGTAGAAGTCAATTATGCTGCATTGGTAAGCAGTTCTTCTCTTCAACTTCGTGGATCAAAGCTTCATAGATTCAATCATTACAATTCACAAACGAGCCTTTGAAAATACAAAATTTGCATTCAGATGTTTATTCTTGAATCTGAGTTGATTTTAGACTTTGCGCACTAGATGTATAACTCTCTGATTTAGACATGTATATCTCTTTGAACTGGCTTAACCTTCTCAATTGTATGCAGTAATTTTTAGGAAATTTAGCATTAGCAATTAGAATTATTGAGGGAGGCCCGTGCCCCAGCAGTGGGAACATTATGGGCTGATGATGAATTAGAATTAGAATAGAAAAAAACCTTTGCCGCGCGAACAAGAATTAATAAACAAAAATAATATGCGGTGTGGTGATCGGTTAAGAATAAACCAACCTCATTTCTTACTGTCGATGTCGTAAGGGGCCTAAGGAAACACAAATCAGACCTGCTTCCTACTAATCCATCCTAGGCAACGACATCTCAGTTTGTTTTGAATTTGAGGTGGCCTAATTTGGTCCCATGTGGTGTGGTAGGCTCTGTAAAGGGCCCTTGATTCACGTCTTCCCTCCTACTGAAGTCCGACGCCAAACAGCTTGCTGTGTTCCGTCGGTGCGTAGGAGTACCATTGCATTAATAGGCATCTATTTGGGTAACTCGCCCCTTAGCTTGATGACCTTAGCCAAAATTTAGGTCAAAAGTTAACCCTCCTCATAATAAAAAACAAAAAGAACATAGGTACCTAGTTTGCTCGCAGAACCAATTTTGGTGTTCTAATAATTCTTAATCTAGTATATATGGATAAGGCGTTGATAACTCACTCACTGATTCATCAACACCCACTCAAAACTCTTGGACCGAGAAGGCTGAAATTTTGCACAAACGTAGGCAAGAGATAAGAAAAGATTTTCTAACACTCTCACGAGAATGAAGTCCTAGGCATCCTCTACTAATTTATTATTAAATCTAATTATTAGACACAAAATAAACCCTATTTATAAGAAGGCGATTTTTCTCTACCATTCAAGAAATAAACACTTTCAACTCATGATTTATGCGACTGTTGTTGTGACTCACTGTTTACACTGACGTCCAGTTTATTCAGAATTTAAAACGTGAATAACAAGTAATAACGTTTGGAGTACAGAATTGAAGGCGTTCTCTTGAAAATGTATGTATTTCTTTGTTCCATTTCCGTTTGTAAAATGATCGTGCATATTTCAGGAAAAAAACCTTAATGCCAGGAAGCGCTGATTTAATAAATCTTAAGGTTGACTGATTTTAATATTTTAGGAAAATTTTTGTTCATTACTTCCAAACTGGACGGAGAGTGAAAGAAAAACTTAGAATGCGCTAACTGCCAACTCTTCTGAGGCATACTGTGAAATCTAGTAAGTGGGACCCGGAAAGGTGCAAAAAATCCAGTAAGTATTCATATAATTTTAAGATAATTCCAGCAACAGAATTACATCTTATCTTTACGCCCACTCAAAAACCTTGCAGGGTAGAATATCACCAGAAACTAATGTTTTTGGGAAGCGGCCAAATTAACTTTGCCTGCACCTTGTTGAAAAATGTCAATGAAAGTACGAGAAAAGAAGTGTGTATGCAACTTTATTGGGAGGATTTAGTTCTTGGCATGGAGTTTAAAGATGTATATGCAGAAAATAAGCTACCTATAATAAGAAACAATGTAAAAAATTATGTTAATAGTGTGTAAAAAAAATAATTCAAAAAACAACTTAACCGTGCGCACAGGGATTAACCTAGAAACCCCTACTTTCCTACTAATATTATAAATGCGAAAGTAACTCCAGCGGTGATAGCCCAGTTGGTAATGAGCCAGACTTGTAATCCGAAGGTCGTGGGTTCAAATCCTGGTACGGGCCTGTACCACTAAATTCGTCTTTTCGGATTTATGTACGGATTTCTAATTATCACTTGCTCAACGGTGAAGGAAAACATCGTGATGAAACCTGCCCGTCCAAGAAAATTTTCGAAAGATGAGCGGTCCACCAACCCGCATTGGGCCAGCGTGGTGGACTATGGCCTAAATCCCCTTCGTGTTTCGAAGCATAGCGTATTGTACGCGAATTAGTCATTATTCACTTAATGTATGCCCGCTTGCTGTTGGTTTACAAAACTATAAAACAGTGTTGACGGCACGGTAGATGCTTCATAGCACCTATGGCCCTGCGCCACGGTGGTCATTTTTAAAGGCAAGAGGGAAGTGAAGTGCCTGCACAACTAGAATGACCCGCAACGTTTTTCTGTATCGTGGGTGACAACCTATCACCATTTACTCATTTTCCATCTAAAAACCCTCAAAATGAAAATCAAAACTGGATTCAAGAGGTCCTAGAATTTTGCCTACTCCAACAGGGATTATAGGTGTTGAGTGTGCGAGTGTACATAAATCGTATAAAAGTAAGTCATAAACGATCATAAAATCTTAAATTCGGGCTATAATAACTATAAAGAGGGCATATGACTAGGGTCCTAACATTAAACCAAGCTATAGGCTGTTCAAAATTTAGATTCGGGCGTATTCCATTTATACAGGCTGAGTTATCGCCGCGCCGTATCGCTAATGTGTTTCATTTATCATCCAACGCAAGATATTGGATTCTTTCCATTCAAGTGCAGGCCGTAATACTTTTTTAAATTAAAATCCTCCTGAACAAAAGATTTAGGATGTTTATTATCTGAAATACGACATATATTGCAAACATTTACGACAAAACATGCTTCGATCCAGCGTACCTATTGTTACTGACTTATAGTTGTAATAACCTACAGCTTTTTTTATGCTTACATTTTAAGTGCCGACAAAAAAAAGAGTTGTTGTAGTTTGATGTGTGTATCTGTATGTCTGTGTGTGTCTGTGGCATCGTAGCTCCTAAGCGAATTAACTGATTTTAATGTAGTTTTTTGGTTTGAAATCTGACGTAATCGAAATAGTTCTCAGTTAAATTTGATCAAAATTGGTTCAGCCGTTTAAAAGTTATAAGCAATCAAATGTCAGGGATTAAGAAAAATTATTATGGGGTTATTCTTCTTCTCAATAATTTTAGGCCTAAAGGTGTTAGCATGTCAAATTTACGACAAAGTCACCTTTAGCCTCATATCATTGGCATATCTTGATGGAAAAAAGTCTCGACGCGGGCAATTTTTAAGTAACTACCCTTCTAACAACTTACTAGCGCAGTAGTGGAAATGGAGATCAAATTAAGATTATTATTACGCATAAGAAACACAATAATGATGCCACAAGAAAAACTTTACCAGATACTCCGTGATGAAAAGTAATCCAGAGTTATACTCCAGAGAAACTAAACAAAACAAAATAGGTTAGTGCAGTAGAAAAAGTTCAATTAAAAAGTTTAACAATAAAGAACAATCGAGAAGGAAGTTCAGAACTGCAGTTGATAGCTATGCTGATGAATTGCCACAAACTGTAGTTTAAGAATTCTTTTCTGTGGTTTTATTTTGTTAAAAAGATCCAAGGACCAAGATCTAGAACATAACTATCTCCATTTAATGCTTGATTACATAGATATTGAACTTCCATGCTGGACTAGGAGTGAAAGAAAAATTTAGAATGCGCCAGCTACCTACTCTTCCCAGGTATACAGTAAAAGTCTGAGGGTTTTGCAATAAATGGGCGAAAGGCTGACCACTTCTCACTATTGTACAACTTGTTCCATCTGATAACCCTAACAATTTGTGGCATGGGTTTAGAACAAAGGAAGGACAAACAGTCAAACAAATAAACACATTTGCACGTTTATAATAATTATAAGCAAACAAGGATATGAAACGAACGTGATTTTTTTTGGTTTTTTGTAACACGTTTACGCCTTGACTAATCATCATGATCATCATGGAATTTCGCATACCTACTCGTTATCAAAGGTACCAAAAAAAACTGGTGATTCCGATATTCCCAGAGAACGTAAAAGTCGAGTAGCAATGCAAGTAAGTCTCGAAGGCGTTACTTATTAGAGAAAATATATACTTTTTTTTTCTAATAAATCTTGATTGTATGACGACACCTAGAGATTTTTGTCTTCATTTTCGCAAAAAAAGTTGTATATTCTACCGTCATACGGGACTATAATGAGCCAAACATAATATAAACCAAAGGTAATAATGGGAGAGATAAAAACACGGAAGTTTGCGACAGGGACGCAATATTGTTAGACAGGTAAGGCATTATTAATGAAACCTATGTAAGGTGTGGAGCAATATTTGTGTATGAGATATCAGACAGATGAGATGACAGAGATTTTTCCTTGTTTTTTTATATGCATCGGCCAGTAGGAGACTCGAATTTCACAAATAATTTTTGGGGAATTCATTGTGAAATTCGCATTTTGTTTTGTATAGTGAAAAAGGCTTTGCAATTTCGCGATGTCTATTATTGAGACTAATAATTTTCCACGTTATTTTTATCGAAAAATAAATTGATGAAAATGAAAAAAAAATGCGTAAATTCGACCGTTTTCATACAAAAAGCAGGCAAAAAGTGCATTTTCGTTTTCGTTTGCGTCACGTTTCCACAAATTTCAAATAAAACAAAATTTATTGACTAGAATTGAAAATTCAAGTTCTTGCTCGTCTGAAAATTATAGCCCTCCATGTATCTCGAGTATGCTATTATAGCTTCTCAAATAGGCTTCTTTTGTATAAAAAATCGTGCAATATCCCTATACAGTGTTGATGTGTATAAATGTCAGTTTTATAAAATTAATAAAAATGATAATACATGTTACAAAAAATCATGGCATTTATGACACAAACGATCTATAAGTAATAATTTGGGTGCTGTAGAAATTTACAGTAAAGTGACCCTCATCTGATCTCCATGACCTTACCTCTCTATCCCTCGTCACCCCATTTAACCCATGGGGTCACCTACCCTGTTTAGGCCAATGTTTACCAAATATTCAACCAACGATTAGCAGCTAACCAGAGATTTGACAATATTATTTTCATTATTTTTTTTGACACTTTGTCTTAGCTTCTACCTGCGATTTAACCGTGATTTAAGTTTTTATAAAAAATTACCTTTTATAATTAAAAGGGTTTAATGATATACAAGGTGTTTCAAAAAAACCCAAAAAAATAATAATAATTCAAAATTAATTAAAATTTTGCTTATTGCACAGCTCTATTACAAATATGACAAGTACGAGTATGTCATATTAATTATATGAAACTTTGATTTTGTAGATGTCAAACCGTGCGACTGATTACTAGAGTTGCGACTATTTCACTTTTAAAATTAAATTTTGGAATTATTATTTTTTTGTTTTTTTTTTATCAAAAATGGGTTCGCTCTTGACCACAATCTAGCTCATGGCAAAGATGCGGTCGAGGATGTAGCGAGCTCACCCAGAAGAAGCCTATTTGATTTTTTTTTTTGAAACACCTTGTATAATAGAATTAAATACGATATCACCACTGTAAGTACGTCAAAATTTTACACAATTTTCTTCTTATCATGTAGGTATATTCAAGTGTGTAGCAAACCTGACTAGCTCTGATGTCAGAGTTTTCAAACCACCAAATGGCCTCTGATTAACGACTGTAGTTAATCGATAACTACCTGAACCGACGACTTAACGTCGGAAACCCTCGTCATAAATTGCCACTTCGGTCACCCATCAGGTTCCCTACCAATTTAGGGATCTGATCTGAATCGATCAGCAAGTGCCACTGGGTTACGAGTGTTTTCCACAGTGTGGAGTCCACACATCACAGTTTTTGCCCACTCCGTCACCACTCATAACCGCTCTCAAAGTTCCTTTCGATACAGCACATACTTTTAGTTAACAGTGTGGTACCTAACTATAATTCATTATACACACTAACCAATGCTCTTACCGTATGGTAAAACCTTTCAGGGAATTGAATGTGTAACTATGATTCAACCCGGTCAGGTTCCCTTAGCAGTAGGGTCATGGAGGTCAATAGCCAGACGCTGTAATGACTTGACCAAATATTGGATCACGGTCAAGCGTAATCTGCAAATTCATGAATTCATGAATGATAAACGAGCGGTGATAGCCCAGTTGGTGATGAGCCAGACTTCTAATCCGAAGGCCGTGGGTTCAAATTCTGGTGCGAGCCTGTATCACTAAATTCGTCTTTTCAGATTTATGTACGGATTTCTAATTATTACTTGCTCAACGGTGAAGGAAAACATCGTGATGAAACCCGCCCGTCCAAGAAAATTTTCGAAAGACGAGTGGTCCACCAACCCGCATTGGGCCAGCGTGTTGGACTATATGGCCTGAATCCCCTTCGTGTTTCGAAGGGAGGCCCGTGCTCCTCGGTGGGGACGTATATGGGCTGGCAAAAAAGCGAGACAAAAGGTATACCTAGTTACTATCTCAAACCTACTTGCAAGGTATCTAAAAGTCAAAAAGTGGTAGGAACGTCATAACACCGATTCAGAACTAGCAAAAAGTAAGTCAACCATCTTTGGCATCACCATCAAAAACTACTTAATAACACTTAACACAAGTGCAAAAGGCGGTCTTATCACTAAAAGTGATCTCTTCCAGACAACACTTTCACTAAAAGGAACCAGTTAATCAGTTAGATAGTAGTTATGCTAAAGAGCGCTATTTTGCTTGTCTAATCTCTATACTATCCTCACTATGACAAGCAAGTTTGCGACATAAAATATGTGTTCGTTGCCTCACATCTGGGTCCGCTGTTAAGTGTATTTCCTTTTTGCCTCTTATTTATAGCTGTCTTGAACAGTGTTTTGTTTTATTACCAACTCAGCATCGGTTTACGCCTACTTTCATAAGTACTTAGGTCTTGACCTGTTTTTCTTTAGAAATTACGACTTTCGCATGACTTGAGCTCAGTGAAGCCCACTACTTATTTTTTTTTCAAATAAGATTACACTTATTTAATTAAGACTAAAGTAGCCAAACTACAAGAGTAGTTTGAAGGCGTAGTTCTTCTTACTTACGTACTTCATCATAACGTGTTGATGATGATTCGAAGCATAAATTAGTTAAGACCAGTGCATGGTAGCCTTCAGTGCTTTTGTTCTGGCCTCGTACAAGTCAACGCAAGACTAATTAAGTTGAAAAAACACGACCTACAATATTTTTTTAATCCGCATCTTGCTCTTTGATTTTTTAAGTGAAAACTTCTTTAGCAGCGCTGGGCACTTTAAAGTATGGGTAAAAAAATGTTAAACTCGCGTCAGGACACGTAACGGTCACGTGATGTTGATCGAAAATGCGTATGATAGGGTAGCCATCTTTTTTGAAGTGAAAATTTCTTTAGCGGCGGGCGTTGTTGTGCACTTTGAAGTATGGGTGGTAAGCCGGACGTATGGCAGCCCTATGGTAAAATATAGCTTTATTTCTGTGACAGATGTCAATGATGTCAACGATTATTCGAACATAGCGCACAAACACCGATAGGTTATTTCGCTGAATTGAAAGTAGTTTGGTCGAGTGGTGAAGTTGCCAGATGGTAAGCAACAGGTCGAGGGTTCAAAACCACGAAGTGAACTCAAGAAGTTTTTGTATTTTTGGCTGAGTGGATAAGTTATCAGATCGTAGGCGAGGAGTCGAAGGATCGAATCCTGAGAGAATAACGGACTCTTTTTGTGTATTTTGTTTTATTTCTGAATTACCTGTTTCTGATATGATGGCCCCAGTCACAAAATCTTGCTTTAAATGCAATAATAAATTTAAAAAAGTGAATTTTTAACTTGCTGCTCTTGCAAACAAGCGTATGAGTTGGAATGTGTTAATATTACTGATGAGAGGTATGAGCTCATGCGCGCAGATTTAGAAAGAGATCGCCGACTTACCTGGAACTGTCACCTTTGTCCAAAAAAGAAGACATCAAAAAACAACTTCGGACCTATTATTCCTGAACGGAAGCAGAAAAAACTCATTATTCAAAGTAAACCAACATTAGCTTCATCACCAGAACAAATCCTGAAAAAATCAGTAGATAGTGTAACTAGCTTTTTGGACAATTCTATAAGACGAGCGTTGAAAAATTGCAAGGAGGCCCACTAGCGCAAAACAGCAACAAACAACCGTGTCAGCATAGAAAAAAATAAATCAAATATTAATGCACAACGTAAATGTTCAAGTTTTTACTTCTGCCGGTACTCCCGGAGTGCAACCCGTTGTTTTTTTTAACAAGACTTGGAGCGTTAATCTACGCTCATGTTAGTCTCATAGAAGCCTTCGAAAATAATGTAGACCAATCTGACGATCGGTTGTGTACACTATTTAGTAACGTTACCTCTAAAACAACGGTTCTTAATTTTACGAAATCCCCATGGGAACGAAGTCCCGGCCTTACTCTAGTACTCTTATAAATTTGAAATCATGTTATCTCTTTTCCAGCATGCAAGCAATTGACACTAAAAACGAATTATCGCAATCTTTGAAAATCACCTCAAGCTCATTTGGAGAAACGATGCCATATTCATTTCTACTCAATTTTATGACGTCATCCTGTTATCGTTTCGAGGCAGGCTCAAAATGTTCGGATTTTGAAATATAAGGACCTATACAAACGACCCGATATGATCGGACTAAAGTCGGGCTTTAGCTTAGTAATGGCACAATTGCATTGGTTGTAACGATTGAATCCTTTTGAATTTTTCTCAGTCATAAATGGGTAATACTTTAAACCTATAGATGAAACAAAAAAAATGTTTTCTAACGAGTGAATTAATGTCAAATAGCCACAGTTTTACAATAAACCTATCAATATTTTTATATAACCCCATAGTTAGGGTTGTTGGGACAACATTTATTGCCACTATATTTGACAGCAAATATAATCCTATTTCATTTACCCTGAATTGAACTTACGGTAATGTATTAAAGAAAAAAAAGGTCTATTTTGTATTTTTCGTCAACAATTAAAATGTGAGAAAGCTAATTCTCGATGACATATCGAAAACTGTTGTGTCGTGTACAGAGACCCTTAAATTTTATATTCAACGATTTCTGTGGTACAGGCAAATGTCTAGAGGTTGGAGCTTGGAAGGTGAAATATGAACGCCTGGATTGAGCTGAATAAGATATTACATACGACAACGAGGGATTGAGGTTTCAGTGGCATATTAAGTACCTCTACAGGTACAGTTTTCAACTTTAGTTTTGTAAATTGTGAGATTTCATTATAAATAATTATATGCAAAAAAAATTGTATGTCCAGGCTAAATAGCCGATCCAGGTCCAATGCTGAGTATTTCTCACCTTAATCAAAAGAGGAAAATATGTAATCTCATGATAAGTGTATATTTATTGTTTTACTCCAACAACATAAATATAATCAAAAGACAGGGAATAACACTAAAATAAAATAAAATTGTGTCACCTCCGATATTCATAGCTAAGAACTATCTCGTTGACGTCAGTTTTCGAAAAAAACTGCTTGTAAATCGGTCTCTTTTTTTATAAGCTACGATGTAACAGACACACAGACATACACGTCAAACTTATAACACCCTGATTTTTGGGTTGGGGGTTAAAAATAAAATCGATAGAGTCTGGTCAAATTACCTTTCCAAAGTTTAATGGACCTTGACCTCTAAAGGCCTTTTTATAATTCGGAAACGGCATGGCAAAAATGTATTATCATTGCTCCTATGTAATAGTAATACTAGAAGCTGAGAACATAGAGGGCAATGGTAATTCAAATTTTAAAGTGCCGTGCCGTGCCGTTCGAATTATAAAAAAGCCCTGTACGGCTCTTCATTGGGAAGATTTGTTAAAATTTCAAAGTCAAAAATAGCTTTATTTCATAGAATATAAGATGCTACTTAAAATAAATCAAAATCAATCAAATCAAATCAAAAATACTTTATTTCCATAGAACATACAAAGTGTTTCTTGAAAACGTCATAAAAATACATTAGTAAAATCAATGTAAATCATTGAGCAAAATAGTGAATCACATTAGCATTTTTGACTTGGCGCCTACTCGCAAAGGTGCAGTCTTCCTCAGGAGAAGAATAGGCAAGAAACTCCGAGTGTCGCTCTTTTTAAGTCAATCATATAAATTTTCTTACTTCTAATTTAAATTGATAAGTCAATCTGAATAACTCTGGAGCTGAGCAATTTATTCCCATGGTTGCGTCTAACAGATAATCAGAAATTCTGTAATAGTCCTTTTTACAAAATAGTGACGCATATTCAAAAGGTGCAGTCTTCCCCAGAGGATGCTTCATAAAACTCAGTTTCAGTTACACGAAATTCTATCGTCTAAAGTAAACTTACAAAAATAACTTGAAAAGTCTTCAAAAGGACTAGCTCAAAGTTTAAGAGGAAAATTAACTAAAAAGAAATAAAATGGTTTTACTTTGGATCCAAAAGCTTTTACGCAAAAATAACGTAGTATTTTGTGAGAAAGATTAACTTTAAGCTTGCGAAATTTTGCGAAATACCAATATACTTACTGGGTTTTTTAAGTTTTTTCAGTCACAATATAGCCTTTTTAGTAGGTACGTATTTTTAGTTGCATCAACAAATTGTATGATTTTTCATTGAATCGATAATTCTATCTATTTGGCTTACATTGATGTTAACTTCTTAACCCACTTCAAAAAGAAGGAGGTTCTCAGTTCAACTGCATGTTTTTTTAAATCTTTTTTTATATGTTTCTTACGCGATAGTTACTCGTATATCCGCTTAACTCCGCATTTTTTTAAAATGGGCTGAATAGATTTGATTCAGCACTTTTGAAATAAACCGACCAAGTGCAAGTCGGACTCCCGCATGAAGGGTTCGATATCATTACCTATAAAACCGGCCAAGTGCGAGTCGGACTCTATAAAACCCATTATCTGTATAAAACGGGAAAAAATATTTTTAAATATTTAATTTTTATTCTACTTTTTAGTAGTTTTTGTTATAGCAGCATCCAAAATACATCTGTGAAAATTTCAACTGTTTTACTATCATGGTTCATGAGATACAGCCTCGGACAGATTTATCTATAAAAACAAGTAAAAAAAATACGTTTTTTGTATGGGAGCCCCCTTAAGTATTTATTTTATTCTAGTTTTTAGTATTTGTTGTTATAGGACCAATAGATATAAATCATCTGTGAAAATTTCATCTGTCTAACTATCACTGTTCATGAGATACAGCCTCAGACAGACTTTCTATAAAACGAGCAAAAAATCACGTTTTTTGAATAGGAGTTTGGATTAGGGTACTCCTAACATTTTTCATTTTTTCAATACGTCACCAATTTGGTTAATCTGCATTCACATAAGGCGTCCTTTTTCTATCCTTCAAACTACTTTCGCATCGTGTAGTTCTTACGATAATCTTCTCACATCTTCTTTGATTCATTCTTTCGACATGTCCAAATCACCGCAATATTTACTGGAACTTTAAATAGTTTTTTCATATTGTTCCGCTGCGAATTTACAGAAAGTAATGGCACAGACGCAGTCATAAATGACACCTTTTTTATTTATTTAATATGTATAACTAGATAAGGTCGCCTTCTATACGTACTATTATGGGTACACTAGCTTGATGCTGACTCGACAGGCGCTCGATAATACTTGTTTCATCTCCTTTAATTGATGAGTAATCTTTATGAGATTTTGTACTGCAAGGACTCTATTTATTTAAAGTTTTTTAATATAAACTTCTTTGCTGAAGTACAAATATAAATCGTTTTTGAGTACGACCATATGGGTACGTTAACTTGGCGTCAAGCCAGAGTACATAATGACAATGGTATTTATTTTATATACTAAAGAGGAACTATTTATTTGGTGTTTTTACTAATTGCGCTCCATTTATACTCTATTTATGGGCATGAACAAAAGCCATGAATTCCGTCATGTGGACGCTACCTTGACGGTCACGTTAATTTTGCTTTTTCTGTGCAATCATGACAGATGAACTTAAGGTAAGGCCATTTATAACGATTGCATGATTGAATCGATTGGACTAATAGATATAGAAAAAATAAGTTAAATACCAATTGGACTATTTAAAATTATCTTTTGTTTTTCTGTAAAGTGCATGTCGGCAAGATAATCTACGTGTGCTAGGATTTTAATGCATTTTTAGAATTATTTAATTTTCTTTTTAAGTTTTGTTTTGGTGATTTTATATTTATTGGTTTCTTTTCATTATTTTTCATGTATTTTAAAATGTAGCTTACTTATCTAATAACATAACCTTTCTCTCGTGCACATCTATTTCCTCTTTCAAACCTTTCCCGGTTCTCAATAGTTCCGTTTCCAAAAGTTGCCTGGCAGAAATAAGGCCGCCTTGTTGTAAACTATGTCTCCATATTGCCTACGTTCTATTAGTGTGATCTTATATGCAAAAAATCAAGTTTGCTGCATTTTATTGTAAAAATCCTTTGCCTACGCGAAAAAACGAATACAAAATCGGGAAAAGTTCTCCTCAACTTTACTGTAAGAACAATTTCTTCCCACTGAGATATTACGTTCCCTTTTTTCGGAGGCCATTGCTCCGAAACAACTTACTCCCTCGGGATAGTGCTTTTTATCGGGATGAGACATGGCTTACATTATGGTAATCAGCCTTGAAGATATCCTACTCAAACTTATGGAATTTAAGAAAATAAGGGACTGTGGAAAAAAATATTGGCATCGTGTTAAGGGCTATCAACGACCGTTGCACACTGGCGGCAGCAGTTCTAGCACGATAACGACAATTCGCGCTCGGCTCACGCTAAAACTTCACTTTGATTGCGCGAGCGTCCCGCGTAAAGGCTTGCTCGCCCTATGGCGTTGTCAATTTTGACATTTTGACATAGGATCGCGGTGCTGTCGCGGCGCTGTCACTATCGTACTCGGCCTGCAGGTTAAAGTACAGCATTTTTTGTTTGGAATTCTTTATTTGTTGTTTTGTTTTTCTTTTTTCGTTTATAATTTGTTTTTTTGTTCTGTTTGTTTTTTTGAAGTGTCAAATTTCAGTACATCTCTGTCTTGCGCTTTACAGATGACAGTAACACATAGTGACAATTATTGGGCCTTTTCATAATTCGAAAACGGCTCGGCAATATTGTATTACCATTGCCCCCTATGTAATAGTAATACTTGAAGCTGAGAACATAGGATGCAATGGTAATTCAAATTTTGAATTGCCGTGCCGTGCCGTTCGAATTATAAAAAGGCCCATAAGCCGACCGTCGATTGCAGATCATTTAAAAATCAAGGCAAATCATTTATATAGACTGAGATCCAGACGACCAGTTTGGTCTAGTGGTAGTGGCGCTGTCTCTTGATCGACGGGTCCTGGGTTCGATTCCCAGTCGGGGCACAAATATTTGTGCAAAAAGCAAATGTTTGTTCTCGGGTCATAGGGATTTGTGTTTGTCTTTATGTGTTCCGAGGGACCCATGATACAAGGGAAATTAATGTGGGCCTTTGAGAGTGTAACGTTTATTATTATTATTATTATCAGATCCCAGAGCCTTCAGACCTTACTTATTTTCTCATTAACCAAATGTGTGGGAAATAGTAGTGCTAGTAACGTATGAATACCAGCTAACCTGGGCCGACTGCCAATTTTCAGCTACCAGGTTCTGAAGGTACTTCCAAAAATTACTCACTTGTCTTTAAGTCTGGGTGCGAAGTCCCGAGCGGGATGCTAGTAATCTATACTATACTAGTATTATAAAGAGGAAAGATTTGTATTTTTGTATGTAACGAATAGGCTCCGAAACTACTGGACCGATTTCAAAAATTATTTTACCATTAGGATGCTACATTATCCCGGAGTAACATAAGCTACACAATTTTCCCGAATTCCCACGGGAACAAAGTCCCAAGCGGGATGCTAATATTAAATAATTGTGTAAAATGTTACACTTAAAATTGTTGAAGTCTTTGTATTGCTGAAATTCCTTTTATTAAAATAAAAAAGTCGAAATAAACTATTTTGTATTTTTTTGTAAGATAGTACAGAGTAAAGTCCCAGATCCGTGAGTGGGAAGTATCGAGTTCAACCAGCAGGACCGCTATGTAACAATGACTTTTCCTAAGGTATGTTATGATTATGAGCATATAACCTTACGAAAAAAAAACGCGACTACATAAAGGAGACTGAAAGTTTAACGACCCTATCCAGTAGGGACAAAAAATCTGATTGGTATATAATGATCCTTAAACATAAAATTTTTAGATAAAAATATTTTAAAAAACATCAACAGTAAAATGTCACCTTTCCCATTTGGGAATTACCTTTTTTTACACGAAGAGAACATTCACGGTCACAACTAATTCAAAAACGTGATGCTATGTCGTCATATGGAGGATACAGAACACTTTTGAAATTATCATCTTAATAATAACGCACATTTTAATAATGTGTCTATGTGAGTACTATAATTTTCCGGTGTCTGAGCATTGGATTGAGTTCTGATTATATTTTTTTCGCACATAAATGGAGAGCAGGTAGTATAAGTGTAGTTACATTGTGGTGTGTCATTTAGTAGTCAGAGGCCTCATTATGTATCGTGTTGTGTTACTTATAGCTATTTTTGCGTTTGTGGCTTCGGTAAATATGTATTTTAATTATATTTTGTTGATTAATTTATTAGTTTTTAAAAATACCTTAAAAATTGTTTGGTTTATTCATTGTTGTATCACAAATTTCTGTTATTTTTCAGGCCCACAAGGACAAAGAATGCAGGAAATTGTTTCATCCTGTAAGTTATTCCAAAAATCTTACACATCTTCTTTAACCCCCGTCAAAAAAAGGAGTATTATAGGTTTGACGTGTGTATCTGTATGTCTGTGTATCTTTGTTTTTTTCTGAGGAATCGTAGCTCCTAAACTAATGGACTGATTTAGATGGAGGTTTTTTCGTTCGAAATCAGACGTAATCGAGATTGTTCTTAGCTATATTTCATCAAAATTGGAAAAAAAAATGGCAGGGGTGATAATTTTTTTATTTTATTTTAGAGTTATTATAATATTAGCTCACTGTTCGACAATGGTTCCTACGTATTATGTGACTTGCAATTTACAAATAAATTAACTATCTATTGTCTGGAGGTTCCCGAAGTACAGTTTTTCTTTCAGTGGTTCATAAAGTGGTCTCTCAATTGAAGGTTTCTGGGATCTATTCCCGACCGAAACAAAGATTCGTGTGAAAATCAAATGTACTTACAAAGGTTCCTATACAATGGAAAACTTAATGTAGACTTAAAGTGAGCGACTTACTGCCGTACTCGGAGACGTCAATTAAAGTTAAGTATTGTTAAACTCTGATGTTGTCTCTTTCACTCTTGTTGATATAAACAAGGACAACATGACATTTAATTACTTCCTAACTTTTATTGACGTCTCTGAGTACGGCAGTTAGTCGTCAAATAAAAAATCTGAATATTTAAAAAATATTTGTAACTTTTATTATTTTTCAACAAACTAGCTGACAAACCTATGGAAAATAGATGTAAATATATATAGGTATAGTGCAAAACACATCGTTAGTCAAGGACAAAAGACTTTATTTGATACTTCCACGCTGGACTGCGAGTGAAAGAAAAACTAAGAATGTACCAGCTGCCAACTCTTCCCGCCATACTGTAAGAGTCAGTAATAGGGTCGCAAGGGTTTTGCTGTATTGTGTGTGAAAGGCTGACAACCTCTCACCACTATACATCATGTTTCATCTAATAACCCTCACAATGTATGAGAAACGTGGAATCATCTAGTTCTGGACCACTAGTACTCTGCCTTCCCCGTATAGGATTACAGGCGTGATCGTTTTTAATGTAATGTGACAGTACACATAGGATGTCACCTTAAATAATCTTAGGAATACCACCTACTCCACTGTCAAAATATGACCACAAATTAATAATAGTAAAATATGACTTCAACAAATTTTTGACACTACCGATTTAGGCCATCTGCAAGGTCAAATTTCATCCAAAAAACTGGCCAAGTGCGAGTCGGACTCGGGCACCGAGGGTTCCGCACAAACCTGTAGGTTTAAAACTATTAAATATATTTTTGTTATATGATGTAACTAAAAATTTACTGTTTTCGCAATTTTTCCTTTATCTGTGCTATAATACGTTGCTTCGAGCCAAATTTCAAGATTCTGAGTTCACGGGAAGTACCCTGTAGGTTTTCATTATTTAAACGGCTGTATCTTTTGTTTACGTTGGTTTAGAAGTTTGATTTTTTACAACTCCAAGGGACAGTAGACTTAAGTGTTTGATATAAATTCCAGCTTGATACATTCTTGAGAAAAAAGGTCTTGACAGACAGACAGACGGACGGAGGGACGGACAACGAAGTGATCCTATGGGTACCGTTTTTTCTTTTCGAGGTACAGAACCCTAAAAATTGGACAAAGATCTTGGATGAGTGGAATGTCACCCTTAAACATGTAATTTAAAAACATCCACAAGTATTTTGATCAACTTATTACAAAACTACGTTTTTCAGTCGACCATTAAGTGCTGTAAGATCGAGCTGCCTAAACTCAAAGAAGAGAATCGTGATGAAATGAAGGAGTGCTTCAAATCCATGCCTCATCCGCCACCTCCGCCACCGTCAGTAAGTGATGTTTCCAACTAAACAACAATTCTTCTCCGACCCAGCGCTGCGGATGCTGTGCACGAGCACGCGGCGCATTTTAGCTCCGTGGAATACATCAAAATTTAATTTATGCATTAATCTCATACTCACAGAGTAGATAATCACCTGGCGTTTGGTCGTATTCATGCGTAGCGTGTTCGTGGGTTGCAGTAGACACAATCACATAAATTTTCTTGCAAAGCAAAGCTTAAGACACGTGCTTTAGCCTCTTAGACATAGACATTACATGATTAGTGCGCCACGTTGGGTCTACGGTATAATGCCCTTGACTTTAATTTAATTTAATTTACAGCTGTTTTATTTCACCGGCTAGTAAATCTAGATTTGATTTCTAATTTGGGTCAAAAATTTGGGGAAATAATAGATGTTTGTTCTCGCTGTTTAATTATAAACAAACGATGACGTGGCGCGGCGACGACGTGCGATTAAAGCAAATAAAAGTAAAATGAATCTTAACAGCTAGGTACTACTCAAAGGTATTTTAGCTGTATTTCATCAAAATTTGTTCAGCCATTTAAAAGGTACCTACAAACAATGCATGTCGGGGGTCATATATATTTTTTTAATTTTATAGTTATTAATTATTAATTAATTTTTATTCATCACAGTGTGAAGTCGACATTTGCATAGCGAAAAAACGTGGTTACGCAGCTTCTGAAGACGGGAAAGTTGACAAAACTGCTCTGAAGGAGATCATTGAACAGGATTTTGAAAAAATGCCAGAATTTACGGAATCCCTCATCAAAAATTGCGTAGAAGGCGATCTGTCCGAATACGGGCCTCCGGACTTTTGTGACCTAGCTAAAACGAGACACTGCATTCACTCTAATATGTTACTGGTAAGAAAATACATCATGTACTTCTTTTTGTCGTAAATTGACCACTTCACTAACTTTAGTGTCTGAGTTTTCAAACCACCAAATGGTCTCTAACTTGTTTTATCGCCTCGATATTCAGAATATACAAAAAAAATAGTTTAAAAATTAACATTATTTTCATATAAATGACTAGCTTTTCCCGCGGCTTCGCACGCGCAAAGAACTCTTTTAGTCACCCATTTCATTCTTGACTTGACCCCTTAGGGGATGATTTTCGAAAAATCGCGGAACACGTATCCGTTTATTTGCTTCAAAATATATCTTAACGAAGTTTCGAGTCAAAATATCCAAAAAATTGTTTTCTCCATACAAATTTTGAAACCTCATTTCACCCCCTTAGGGGTGGAATTTAGAAAAATCCTTTATTAGTGCTCGCCTACGTCATAAAAGACACCTTTTTGCCAAATTTCAGTTTTCTAGGTTTAAGGGTTTGGGCTGGGCGTTGATGAGTCAGTGAATCAGGGCCTCCAATTTTATATATAAATTAAGAAGATTGTGTGATTGACAGTCGGTTTGGTCGAGTGGTAGTAGCACTGTCTCTTGATTGACAGGCCGTGGGTTTTTGTGTAATAAAGCAAATGTTTGTACTCAGGTCATAAATGTTCGTGTCGTGTCTTTCTTTGTATGGGCCTATACAAAGAAAGACACGACACAAACACATTAAACCTTGTTGCCGGCCTTTTAGTGTGTAGCGTTTATATATTAATTACATTCTCAATGTAAATAATACTAATAAAATGCGTTTTCCTATTTATGATGCAGTAGTGGCAATCACTACCGCAAATCACAGCGCTATTGGGCCTTTTTATAAATCGAACGGCATGGCACGTCATGGCAGAATTTGTATTACCCTTGTATGTTCACAGATTTTAGTATCACTAGTGCATATGAGGCAATAGTAATACAATTTCACCATGCCGTTTTCGTATTAAAAATGACCATTAACTTTATAGATTAATGTAAAAAAACATTTGTTTTCTTTTCAGACTTGCCCCGACTGGGATGACTCTGGCTCTTGCAGTGGTACTAAGGAGCTCATCCAGAAATGTATTTAAAATAACGCATAAATCCTATTTAACTTATAACTGAAGAATATTTGGCTGCGAAGGTGATAGAGTATACTTATTAATAAAAAATAAATGTTGACTGCAATTTTGATTCATCATCATCATATCAGCCTATTGCAGTCCACTGCTGAACATAGGCCTCCCCCAAGGTGCGCCACTTTGCACGATCCTCCGCTGTTTTCATCCAGCCACTACCCGCTATCTTCTTTAGGTCATCTGACCATCTGGCTGGGGGGCGTCCTAAACTATGTTTGCCAAGACGTGGTCTCCATGACCACGATGGTTTAATTGCTAGGGTGAATTACTCTTTCCTAATAAGCTGTTCCTCTTCCATCAGACAACGAATTTTAAGTACATACTTAGTAAACAGCATAAGAAACTGTTTTTCAGATAGCAAATTAAATTTTACTAGTTTTTCACCCCAGGACTTCGTTGGAATTTGAGAGAATTATGTAGTGTATATCACCAGCTGATAAGAGAGCTTTCAATTGGTGAAATACCTAATTTTTTAAATCGGTTCAGTAGTTCCAGAGATTACTTCCTACAAACACAGACTTTACCTCTTTTATTTATAATTCGTTTACCTATGTCCGTTATAGACTCAAACACTACTGAACGGATTTTCATACGGTATTCATCAGTGAACGGAGTGATTCAATAGAAAGGTTTATGTGTATATATAATTCATTCCCTTTTCCGTGGGAATGAAATCCCGGGTATGAAGCTAATATTGGTATGAAAGTTGACCTAAAAACATAAGTTTTATTATTTAATCACAAATGTAATCCTGGCCATTAAATTATGATTTGGACTTTTACGTTCTTGGTCATGTGCGTCGAAAGGGCCTCACCGACTAGCGGTGCACCCTGCTGATCAATGGACGAGACTCTGACGTACTACAACCCATTTCTTTTCTTGATATTGGCGATTTCGCCATTCTATATTTTAATGTTAACTGTTACGCGTTCGCGCCTTAACTTTCCAACCAATTTATGAAATTTTGAATAGATCGAGAATGAACGTAGGTTACATTTTATGCGGATGAAGAGTTCCTTCGAGGGCGCGATATAACCGAATATCTAATAACAAGAAATTCTAACAAGATGAGACAGTCTCCTATCCTAAATTTAAATAAAGAGACCACAGAAGTATAATATAAATCGTTTTTGAGTACGACCGTACGTGTACGTCAGCTTGGCGTCAAGCCAGAGTACACACTGACAATGGTGTTTATTTCATAAACTAATGAGGAATTATTTATTTCGTGTTTGTACAATTGAGCTCCATTTATACTCTATTTATGGGCATAAACAAAAGCCATGAATTCCGTCATGTGTACGCTACCTTGACGGTCACGTTAATTTTGCTTTGTCTATGCAATTACGACAGATGAACTTAAGGCCATTAATAACGATTGGATCGATTAAATCTTGGTCCTAGGATTGAATGATTTTAAAATTATCTTTTGTTTACCTTTAAAGTGCATGTCGGCAAGATAATCTACATATTTTAGGATTTTAATGCAATTTTGGAATAATTTATTATTTTTGTTTTTTTTTTTTTGTTTTGGTGATTTAAAATTTTATTGGTTTCTTTAATTAGTTTTCATGTATGTTAAAATGATTGCTTACTTCTCTATTACACTTATAAAACAGCTGGCGTAACCTAATAACATACCTAACCTTTCTCTCGTGTACATCTATTTTCTCTTTCAAAAGTGTCCCGGTTCTCAATAGTTCCGTTTGCAAAAGTCGCCTGGCAGAAATAAGGCCGCCTTGTTGTAAACTATGTCTCCATATTGCCTACGTTACTACATGCAAAAAATCAAGTTTGCTGCATTTTATTGTAAAAAACCTTTGCCTACGCGAAAAAACGAAGACCAAATCGGGAAAAGTTCTCCTCAACTTTACTGTAAGAACAATTTCTTCCCTCTGAGATATTACGTTCCCTTTTTTCGGAGGCCATTGCTCCGAAACAACTTACTCCCTCGGGATAGTGCTTTTTATCGGGATGAGACATGGCTTACATTATGGTAATCAGCCTTGAAGATATCCTACTCAAACTTATGGAAATTAAGAAAATAAGGGACTGTGGAAAAAAAAATTGGCATCGTCTTAAGGGCTATCAACGACCGTTGCACACTGGCGGCAGCAGCTCTAGCACGATAACGACAAATTCGCGCTCGGCTCACGCTGGAACTTCACTTTGATTGCGTGAGGGTCCCTCGCAAAGGCTTGCTCGCCCTAATGGCGTTGTCAATGTTGACATTTGGACATAGGATAGGACCGCGGTGTTGTCGCGGCGCTGTCACTATCGTACTCGGCCTGCAGGTTAAAGTACAGCATTTTTTGTTTGGAATTCTTTATTTGTTGTTTTGTTTTTCTTTTTTCGTTTATAATTTGCGTTTTTGTTCTGTTTGTTTTTTTGAAGTGTCAAATTTCAGTACATTTCTGTCTTGCGCTTTACTTATTGGGCCTTTTCATAATTTGAAAACGGCACGACAAAATTGTATTACCATTGCCCCCTATGTAATAGTAATACTTGAAGCTGAGAACATAGGAGGCAATGGTAATTCAAATTTTGAATTGCCGTGCCGTGCCGTTCGAATTATAAAAAGGCCCATTGGCCGACCGTCGATTGCAGATCATTTAAAAATCAAGGCAAATCATCTATATAGACTGAGATCCCAGAGCCTTCAGACCTTACTTATTTTCTCATTAACCAAATGTGTGGGAAATACATAGTAGTGCTAGTAACGTATGAATACCAGCTAACCTGGGCCGACGGCCAATTTTCAGCAACCAGGTTCTGAAGGTACTTCCGAAAATTACTCACTTGTCTTCATGTCTGGGTGCGAAGTCCCGAGCGGGATGCTAGTAATCTATACTAGTATTATAAAGATTTGTATTTTTGTATGTAACGAATAAAATTAAAAACTACTGGACCGATTTCAAAAAATATTTTACCATTCTTTTTATTAAATAAAAAAGTCGAAATAAACTATTTTGTGGTTTTTTGTAAGATAGTACAGACTAGAGCCCCAGATCCGTGAGTGGGAAGTATCGAGTTCAACCAGCAGGACCGCTATGTAACAATGACTTTTCCTAAGGTATGTTATGGTTATGAGCACATTGCCTTACGAAAAAAATAAATAAACGCGACTACATTTTTTTATTTTATTATTATAAGATGGGTTAACTCTTGACCCCAATCTTGACCACAAAGGTCAAAGATGAGGTCGACGATGGAGCGAGGTAACCCAGAAAATGCCTGTAAAGGTACTGGTACTCCCACGCACCGACGGAACACAGCAAGCTGTTTGGCGTCGGACTTCGGTAGGAGGGTGGTCGCGAACCAGACGGCCCTTTACAGAGCCTACCACACCGCATGAGACCATAGGACGACACCTCAGATTCAGAAAAAAAATGAATTGTCGTTGCCTGGGATGGATTACTACGAGGCAGGTCTCATTTGTGATTCCTTAGTCGCCTCTTACGACACCCACGGAAAGAGATAGGGTGGTGTTATTCTTAACCGATCACCACACGGCCAAAACACATACAGGAGACTGAAAGTTTAACGACCCTATCCAGTAGGGACAAAAAATCTGATTGGTATATAATGATCCTTAAACATTAAATTATTAAATAAAAATATTTTAAAAAACATCAACAATAAAATGTCACCTTTCCCATTTGGGGATTCCCTTTTTTTACACGAAGAGAACATTCACGGTCACAACAAATTCAAATACGTGATGCTATGTCGTCATATGGAGGATACAGTGCACTTTTGAAATTATCATCTTAATAATAACGCACATTTTAATAATGTGTTTATGTGAGTACTATAATTTTCCGGTGTTTGAGCATTGAATTGAGTTCTGATTATATTTTTTTCGCACATAAATGGAGAGCAGGTAGTATAAGTGTAGTTACATTGTGGTGTGTCATTTAGTAGTCAGAGGCCTCATCATGTATCGTGTTGTGTTACTTATAGCTATTTTTGCGTTTGTGACTTCGGTAAATATGTATTTTAATCTATTTTTTGATAAATTTACTAGTTTTTAAAAATATCTTAAAAATTGTTTAGTTTATTCATTGTTGTATCACAAATTTCTGTTATTTTTCAGGCCCACAAGGACAAAGAATGCATAAAATTATTTCACTCGGTAAGTTATTCCAAAAATCTTACATAGTTGCTACCTCATCTTTAACCTCCGATAAAAAGGGGTGTTAGGAGTTTAACGATGTCTGTGTATCTGTGTATTTGTCCGAGGAGTCTTAGCTCCTAAACGAATGGACTGATTTCTATGGAGTTTCTTCGTTTGAAAGCTGACGTAATCGAGATGGCTCTTAGCAATATTTGATCAAAATGGTTAAAAAGATGTCGCGGATGATATAATTTTTTTTTAATTTTAGATTGATTAAAATATTAGCCCACTTTTTGGCAACGGTTCCTATACAATACAGTGGTAAATAAATAGTCTCTTAAGTGAAGGATTCTGGGAACTATTCTCGATTGAAACAAAGATTCATGTATAAATCAGATATATTTACAAGAGTCCATACACAATGGAAAACTTGATGTAGTCTTTGATTAAGTGACTTAGTCAACATCAAAAAATATATTATTGGTTTAAATTGCGAATATAGTATAACTATTGTTAGTAACTTGTTTTACTTTATTCGATAAACTAGCTGGAAAAATGGACATCAGTATAATAATTATACACCAAGGCTCTACACTTCAGACATTTTTGACCTCAGTCAAACTCAGTTATAGGTCTGGTAAGAAAGGCGCGGATACCTACATGTAATTATGTTATAGAAGTTTTAGCAAAGATACGTAAAGCACTCGTATCAAACGATAGTTTTTATAAATTGGTCCTCGTGTGCAGTCAAAGACTTTACTAAAGTGACTAGGTGCTTCAAATGTCAGCAATATTGACATGCGGCTAGGTCGTGCCGTCAGGAAACAAACACTTGCGGATATTGCGGAGATATAGGTCATGCGATTAAAGAGTGCCCTAAGAAAGACCAACCAAGAAAGTGTGCTACCTGCTTGCACTACATAAAACCTAATAACCACAGAACAGGCGAAAGCGACTGTCCGGCAAAAAAAATGGTATGTAAACAGTATAAACAGAACAGTATAGATTATGAAGGCGCCTAAATATGATTCCTTTTTTAATGTTTTTGTTTTAACTAATAATAGTTAAATTCCAGATGCAGCTTAATATTGTTAAGTTATGTGCACTTTTAATAGTACATTATGCTACAAGTGTGTTAAGTTGGATATTACATTAGAGGCGAGTTTAGAGCCCGAGCCGAAGGCGACGGCTCAACGGAGCCGAGAATGTAATATCTAATGCGCACGCGTGTCATACGACGTTTTTTAACACATTTGCGAGGAAAGAAAGAAATAAAAACTTTCCTTTGATATTGATGACAACAAGCTATCACTTGCATGTTGCACCTCGGAAAGTATTTCTGGCGGGGTACCTACCCACGTAGGTTTCCTGTTCTGAACTTGAAGAAGAAATTTTTTTTGTTGTGTTTCTGACTATAATAACAATCTGATGAATATAAATGCCGTTTCTGAAAACCAAGTGAAAACATCTGAAAAGAGGCGCGATTATTTTTTCTTTTTTCGCTCGCAAAATGAGATTCACATTGACAAATATGCCATACAGCCAAATAATAAAAAAATACTTAACTATATATGTTCACGTTTTAGCATAAATAAACGATAATTTTTTGTTAAATTTAAATGATTTGGTGGAATTATATTTTTATTTATAAATAGTTTAATATTTACACTTAATTTTAAATATAAAATAAGATCTGATCTCTTTGCTGAAATTTAGAAAAAAAAACATTACGTACTAGTGTTTTATTTTTATTACTCACGAGCTGGGTAATACATATCATTACGAACCTTAAAACAATGACATAAGACCCACTATATGAGCAAATGTGTCAATGTGAATCTCATTTTGCGAGCGAAAAAAGAAAAATATAATCGCGCCTCTTTTCAGATGTTTTCACTTGGTTTTCACAAACGGCATTTATATTCATCAGATTGTTATTATAGTCAGAAACACAACAAAAAAAATGTCTTCTTCAAGTTCAGAACAGGAAACCTACGTGGGTAGGTACTCGCCTCGCCTCTAATGTAATATCCAACTTAGCACACTTGTAGCATAATGTACTATTAATTGGTAGTGCACGTAGGATGTTACTTAAAATAATCTTATGAATACCACCCAATTCATTACCAAATGATGACTTCATAAAATGTTTGAGAATACAATAATACAATATACTTTATTTGCACACAGAGCAGAGGCATACAGCACAATTAATAGACCATAAAATATAATGTACAAAAAGGCAGTCTCACCGATATGGGCCATCCGTCACATCAAATTTCATCCAAGAATTGAGTTAACCGCAAGTATCTTAATCAATTCATCACAAAACTACGTTTTTCAGTCGACCAGTAAGTGCTGTAAGACGGAGCTGCCTAAACTCAAAGATGAGAGTAGTGATGAAATAAAGGAGTGCTTCAAATCCATGCCCCCTCCGCCACCACCGTCAGTAAGTGATGTTTCCAACTACACAACAATTCTTCTAAAGGCACCGATCGACCAATGCGCATGCTGTGCACAAGCACGCGACGCAGTTTAGCTGCGTGGATTAGATCAAAATCTAATTTGTGCATTAATGTCATACTCACAGAGTAGATAATCACCTCGCGTTTGATCGTATTCATGTGCTACGTGGTGCGTGGGTTGCAATGGACACAATGCGTAGCCTCTTCGTGCGCCGCCGTGTGTCTGCGACTTTTGACAGCCGGTTTGGTCGAATGGTAGTGGCGCTGCCTCTTGAACGACGGGTCCTGGGTTCGATCCCCGGTCGGGGAAAACATTTGTGTAAAAAGCAGATGTTTATTCTCGGGCCATGGGTGTTTTGCCTGTCTTTATGTGTGTTCCGAGGGACCCACAGCATAGGGGAAAGCCTTAGTGTGGGCCTTTGAGTGTGTAACCTTTGTTGTCAAAAAAAATGTTTTATAGCAACTAGTAAATCTGAATTTGATTTCTGATTTGGTCAAACATTTGTGGACACAATAGATTTTGTTCCCGCTGTTTTTAAATTATACACAAACGACTGGGCGTGGCGACTCGTGGCGATCAAAACAACGTAAAATGAATCTTAACAGCTACTACGCAAAGGTATTTTAACTGTATTTAATAAAAATTGGTTCATCCGTTTAAAAATACAAGCGATGCATGTGATATATTTTTTTGAAATATTAAAGTTATTAATTATTAATTAATTTTTATTCATCACAGTGTGAAATCGACATTTGCGTAGCGAAAAAACGTGGCTACGCAGCTTCTGAAGAAGGGAAATTTGACAAGACTGCTCTAAAAAAGAACATTGAACAAGATTTTGAAAAAATGCCAGAATTAACGGAATCTCTCATCAAAAATTGCGTAGAAGGCGATCTGTCCGAATACGGACCTCCGGATATGTGTGACCTTGCTAAAGCAAGGCACTGCATTCACTCTAATATAATATTGGTAAGAAAATACATAATGTTCTTATTTTTATCGTTCACTAACTTTAGTGTTTGAGTTTTCAAACCGCCAAATGGTCTCTAACTTGGTTTACCGCCTCGATATTCAGAATATACAAAAAAATAAGTTTAAAAATCACATAAACATTATTTTCATATAAATGGCTAGCTTTTTCCAGCGGATCCGCTCGCGCAAAGAACTCTTTTAGTCACCCATTTCATTCTTGACCCCTTAGGGTATGATTTTCTAAAAATCGCGGAACACGTGTCCGTTTATTTGCTTCAATCTTGACGAAGTTTCGAGTCAAAATGTAAAAAAAAATTGTTTTCTCCATACAAACTTTGAGCCCCTATTTGACCCCCTTAGGGATTGAATTTCGAAAAATCCTTTCTTAGAGCTTGCCTACGTCATAAAAGACACCTTATTGTCAAATTTCAGCTTTCTAGGTCTAAGGGTTTGGGCTAGGCGTTGATGAGTCAGTATATCAGGACCTCCAATTTTATGTACTCGTATAAGAAGATTGTGTGATTGACAGCCGGTTTGGTCAAGTGGTAGTAGCGCTGCCACTTGATTGACAGGTCCTGGGTTTTTTTGTGTAAAAAAGCAAATGTTTGTACTCGGATCATAAATGTTCGTGTCTGTCTTTGTATAGGCCCATATTAAACCTTGTTGTCGGCCTTTGAATGTGTAGCGTTCATTTATTTATTACATTTTCATTGTAGAATTATATTAATAAAATGCGTTTTCCTGTTTATGATGTGGTAGTGGCAATCACTACTGCCAATCACAGCGCTTTTGGGCCTTTTTATAACTCGAACGGCACGGCACGTCATGACAGAATTTGTATTACCATTGTATGTTAATACAATTTTGCCGTGCAGTTTTCGTATTATAAAAAGGACCATTAACTTTATACATTAATGTAAAAAACATTTTTTTTTACTTTTCAGTCTTGCCCCGACTGGGATGACTCTGGCTCTTGCAGTGGTACTAAGGAGCTCATCCAGAAATGTATTTAAAATAACGCATAAATCCTATTAAACTTATAACTGAAGAATATATGACTTCGAGGGTGATAGAGTATACTTATTAATAAGAAATAAACGTTGAATGCAATTTTGTTTGCTAGTATGGATTTTTATTCTACCACAGCTCCTTCTATAGTATTTTGTTTTCCCCGACATCAAACAATGAATTTCAACTAATTAGTAAACAGCATTAAAAGCGGTTTTTAAGACAGCAAACTATATTTTACTAGTTTTCCGCCCAGGACTACGTTGCCATGAGAATTTGGGATAGTTACGTCACCATCTGATAAGAGCTTTCAATTAGTGAAAGAATTTTTGAAATCGGTTCTGTAGTTCCAGAGATTACTTCCTACAAACAAACTCACAGATTTTACCTCTTTTATTTATAATCCGTTTACTTATGTCTGTTATAGTCTCAAAAACTACTGAACGGATTTTCATACGGTATTCACCAGTGAACGGAGTGATTCAATATAAAGGTTCATGTGTATAATTCATTCTCTTTTCCGTGGGAATATAGTCCCGGGTGAGAAGCTAGTATTAGTGTAAAAGATGATCTAAAAACATAAGTTGTATTACTGAAGTGCTCTTAGCCCAGTGGCGCTCACTGATCTCAACCGATCAGTGAGGTTAAGCAACGTACACAGAGGCAGGGAACCTGATGGGTGGCAATCTATCGCGAGCGTTTCCGTGCTTCGGAGGGCACGTTAAGCTGTCAGTCCCGGCTGTTGTCGATTGACTATAGTCGTTAAAACCAATTCAGAGGCCATTGTGCGGTTTGAAAGCTCTAACATCAGGGTTAGCCAAGTACGCCACATGCTTGACTATACCTACACGATAAGAAGAAGATTATTGAATCAGATGGAATCCTGGCCATTATGATTTGACCTATTACGTTCTTGGTCAAGTGCGTCGAAAGGTCCTCATCTGCTAGCAGTGAATTCTGCTGATCAACGGACGAGACTCTGACGTACAATACAATATAATACTCTTTATTGCACCCAAAAAAAACATAACATAAAAACAAAAACAAATGTTCATAATGTTGTATACAATGCGGCAGCCTTATTGCTATAGAGCAATTGTACTACAACCCGTTAATGGTTTCTTTTATTAATATTGGCGACTTCGTCATTCTATATAATTATTTTAATTTAAAACTGTTATGCGTTCGCGCCTTAACTTTCCAACCAATTTTTATGAAATTTTACATGGATATACTTTAAGTACTCACAAAGGTAAAATGTAACGTAGGTTACATTTTACCTTTGTGAGTACGATATAACCGAATATCTTATGACAAGAAATTCTATCAAGCTGAAACAGTCTTCTATCCTAAATTTAAATAAAGGGACACCTAATGTCAGCCTATTGCTAGTCTTATAGACTTTCACCTTTAGTTTTAAGGTCGAAGTTAACTTAAGTATTCTCGCCCCTCACTTTAACAATAAGGAAAGTTAAAGTTGTAGTAGTTTAGCTTCAACATTCACGTTTGAATTTTCTTAGAATGTTACATAGATGGAGGGTGGTAACGCTACGTTTATTTTATATTGTAACTAGCTTTCCGCCCACGTGGAGTACTGGTTATATCGTACTCAGTTGTGGGATAAAATGTAGCCTATGTCCTTTCCCAAGATTTAATCTATATCTGTACCAAATTTCATCAAGTTGGTTCGGTAGTTTAGTCGTGAAAGCGTGACAGACAGACAGAGAGAGTTACTTTCGCATTTATAATATTAGAAGTAGGGATTTTTTAATTAATTTTTATTTAATCGTATTGTTTCATTTCTTATTGGTGGCGTATTAAGAAAATGTCGAGTTAGGAGTACCCGAATCCAACCAGCGTGGATTAAGCGAATTAAGAATGTAGAGGAAGCGAAAGAAGTGTGTAGAAGTAGTGTTTGGATCATAGCAGGTGGCAATCTGTGGTCTCTGCCTACCCCAATGGGGCAAAATCATGGTTTTATATATGTTTGTGTCATCATATAATTCAATTTACTTAATAGACAGACATACAACAATAAAAACTATGATAATTGTTTGCCAAAATTAAATAAAAATGTTAGTTGGTTAAGTATTTATCAACTTACTAATTATCTATCTACATGAGTTCAGACCCTAAATAAATTTTAAATATTTAGCGAGAAATGAAGGAAATTAACAACTTTCCCCAAGGAACGAAATCTATACATATTATAAAGAGGAAAGATTTGATTGTTTGTTTGTTTACATCGAATAGGCTCCGAAACTACTGGACCGATTTGAAAAATTCTTTCACCATTAGAATCCTACATTATCCGGAATGGACATAAGGTACATGATTTTCCCGAATTCCCAGGGGAACGAAGTCCCGCACGGGAAGCTAGTAAGAAAATAAATTTTTGCCTCTTCATACAATTCGTGCGATTAACTGATTTCCCTTTGTGAATGTCATATAGGTTCCCTGGGGAAAATTGTGTAGTTACACTGGGAGGATCACCTTCCCATGTTTTTGTCATTTAAAGTCACCCAATGAATGATTAGTAATTATTACTTGCTTAACGGTGAAGGAAAACATCGTGATGAAACCCGTCCGTCCAAGAAAATTCATTTTCGAAAGACGAACGGTCCAACCTGCATTGGGCCAGCGTGATGGATTATGGCCTAAATCCTCTTCATGTTCCGAAGGAAGGCCCGTGCCCCTCGGTGGGGACGTATACGGGCTGTGCTGTGGTAAAAATAAGTCACCAGATTCAAGTTCAGAGAGCAGCATATCAAGTTACCCGTTTTCACTACGAAAGTCTGCGCTATCACGATCAAGATAAGGGTGACGTCAAGGTCTACATGTATAGTCTGATGTCCTACCTTATTTTCATTAGCCGTGTGGTGGTCGGTTGAGAAAAACTCCACCCCATCCGTGGGTGTCGTAAGAGGCGACTAAGGAAACACAAATGAGACCTGCCTCCTAGTAATCCATCCTATGGTCTCATGCGGTGTGGTAAGGCTCTGTAAAGGGCCGTTTGGTTCGCGACCACCCTCCTACCGAAGTCCGACGCCAAACAGCTTGCTGTGTTCCGTCGGTGCGTGGGAGTACCAGTGCCTTTATAGGTATTTTCTGGGTTAACTCGCTCCATCATTGACCTCATCTTTGACCTTATGGTCAAGATTGAGGTCAAGAGTTAATCCATCTTATAATAAAAAAAATAAAAAATAATCAGTGCTTACACATGGTCAGCGAAGACGACATATCCTTTTTTTTTCCAACAAATGGGTTTGCTCTTGACCACAATCTAGCCCGGGGACGAAGATGTGGTCGGGGATGTAGCAAGCTCACCCAGAAGAAGCCTATTCACTTGAACTTTAAAGAGACTCGGGTTATATCAGCCCGGAAATACAGACGCAGGCATGGAATTCCATTCCTTAGAGGTGCGCAGTATAAAAGATGAAAAGAAGCGCTCAGTACGGATTCGAGGAATTTCGACAAGGTGAGGGTGATACCCCGCGATGCGTCTGGATGTTCGGTAGAAGAAAGGGTCAGGCGGAATGAGCTCGTGCAACTCGTGAGCACACTCCCCGAAGTACGTCTTGTAAAAAACACATAGGCAAGCTACTTTGCGTCTATGAGCTAGGCTTTGGAGTTTGTTTTTACTTATTTATGATATGCTAACTCAAAGAACAAAAGGACGTGTTTGAAACCTACATTCACATCCCTCTTAAGGCTCCGTGCAACCACACGTCATGTGGAAACTTCAACCGCGGCTTTGGCAAACGAGTTAAGTTTCAGGAACACTTCATTTTACGATATTTGACAACTTGCGTTGTACTTACCCTTAAATGGCGGCGAAGGGTTACTTCAGATGCGGGGTAAATCTTATGTTTTGTGTCACTTTCTATTCATTTAAATAGTTGTATGTGTGTGTATTTATTTTTTATTGTACAGAACCATAAGTTACACAAGATACATTATTAGAAAAACAGTACAAAGGTGGACTGATCCCAGAAGGGGATTTCTTCCAGTCAACCCCTAGTGATCAAGTAAGTGGAAAATTTGATTAGATATACAGGTGAAGTTTTAATATCTTGTCAAATTTTTCCTACATAGCAATTTTACAGACCCATGATACATTATTAGAAAAACAGTACAAAGGCGGACTGATCCTAGAAGGGGATTTCTTCCAGTCAACCCCTAGTGATCAACTAAGTGGAAAATTTGATTAGATATACAGGTGACGTTTTAATAACTTGTCAAATTTTTCCTACATAGCAATTTTACAGACCCATAATTTTGTTTTCAACACATTTGCTCATAAAGTTGGTCTTATGTCATTGTTTTAAGGTTCATAATGATACGTATTACCCAGCCCGTGAGTAATAAAAATAAAGCACTAGTACGTAATGGTTTTTTTTTCTTAATTTCAGCAAAGAGATCAGATCCTATTTTATATTTAAAATAAAGTGTAAATATTAAACTATTTGTAAATAAAAATATAATTCCACTAAATCCCACTAATTCCACTAAATTTAACAGAAAATTATAATTTATTTATGCTAAAACGTGAAAATATATAGTTAAGTATTTGTTTATTATTTGGCTGTATGGCATACTTGTCAATGTGAATCTCATTTTGCGAGCGAAAAAAGAAAAAATAATCGCGCCTCTTTTCAGATGTTTTCACTTGGTTTTCACAAACGGCATTTGTATTCATCATATTGTTACTATTGTTAGAAATATAACACAAAAAATGTCTTCTTCAAGTGCAGAACAGGAAACCTACGTGGGTACACCGCCAGAAATACTTTCAGAGGCGCAACATGCAAGTGATAGCTTGTTGCCGTCAATATCAAAGGAAAGTTTTTATTTCTTTCTTTCCTCGCAAATGTGTTGAAAAACGTCGTATGACACGCGTGCGCATTGGATATTACATTCTCGGCTCCATTGAGCCCTCGCCTTCGGCTCGGGCCCTAAACTCGCCTCTAATGTAATATCCAATTTAGCACACTTGTAGCATAATGTACTATTCTTATTTATTGTTTCACACAAAAACAAGGTGACGTTTTAATAACTTGTCAAATTTTTCCTACATAAAAATTTAACAGACCCATAATTTTGTTTCTTATTGTTTAACACAAAAACAAGCTAAACCTTTCAAATTATGAAAACACGTTTAAATTATATACAGGAAAAAAAAATCTTAAAGTTGTAGCAAGTGCTCTTACACAATTTGTGAGACTCTAAAAATTCATCCCTTAAGACGTTCAAAAGGGGTAGGAAAATATTGAATATTAAAATATAAACTTTCTTGTTTCAATGATATAATAACTCTAAAATTTTAAAAAAAGTTAAAACAAACTTTTCTACCATATAGGAGCAAATTACCCGTCAATACGAATCGAACGAGCCCAAACTCGATGGAGTTGTGTCGTTTTATTGCGGAGTTCTCGAGGCCACCTTCCAGCTCCAGCATCAGATCAGCTCTTTGTCATGATAATATTGCATTGTCTGTCACGCGTTATACATAATAATATGCATGCAAAACTGCAGCTCAATCGGAAACCGGGAAGTGGATCAAAAACTTGCAAGATTTGTCCCACACATACTAACTAACAGGGGAAGTCAAATAAAAGCTTGTAATAGTAATAATAATAAAAAAGTTAGACCAGTGATTTAAAATAGACCCTGTGTTATTAGAATTTTCAAACGGCATAGCCACTTGACAACATCATACTAAAACAAATATACCTAAAGTGAGAAAAGTTTTAAAAAAACGCTTGATTGATCCCAAACCCACTCTTATTTTGATAACAAGAAAATACTAGAAAAAAACTTGAACTCAAACTCAATTCAAATAATCTTGTCAAGAAATCAGTAAAACCCATCGTAACTTCAATCGGCGGCCATGTCTCCCACTCCCTTTCTTACTCCCTACTTCAAATGACGAACCTCAATGTAAATGTAATTGTTTGACTTTTTACCTTTAAATTCAAAGAAATATTTATATATATTTGTTTTATTATTAAGAATGGGTTTCCACAATCACAAGGGCAAAGATGCGGTCGAGGATGTAGCGATCTCACCAAGAAGACGCCTGTTCACTCGTACTTTAAAGATATTCAGATTGCCTGAACTCGAAATAAAACTGGCAAGTGCGAGTCGGACTCGCACAGGAAGGGTTCCGTACCACTACCAATAAAACCGGCCAAGTGCGATCGGACTCCTTAAAAAAATCACGTTTGTTGTATAGGAGCCCCATTAAATATTTAATTTATTCTACATTTAGTATTTGTTATTATAGCAGCAACCAAAATACATCATCTGTGAAGATTTCAACTGTTGTAACTAATACGGTTCATTAGATATCGGACAGACTTATCAATAAAAACGAGAAAAAAAATCACGTTTTTGTATGGGAGCCCCCTTAAATATTTATTTTATTCTGGTTTTTAGTAAATTTTTGTTAAAGGGCACATAGAAATACATCATATGCGAAAATTTCAACTGTCTAACTATCACGGTTCATGAGATACAGCCTGGTGACAGACGGACGGACGGAAAGCGGAGCCTTAGTAATAGTGTCCCGTTTTTTCCCTTTGGGTACGGAACCCTAAAAAAACAAAACCAAACAAAACATCAAAGAAACGTCTTGCAAATTACGAATCACGGCAATCGTCACTGACTCAACTCATGTTACTGAATTTTCTGAACAATGAATAACTAGCGCACGTCTCTAGTTAAAACGAGTCCTCTTTATTTTTGCTATTAACTGTAATTAGAATTGGATTAAGCTGTTAATGCTAACATTAGGATGTCTGCAGAGGAGGCGATAACGAACTCCCAGCCATTGCTGCTTTTCTAGTCATTTTCTTCAAAGTGTGTTAATTAGTAAAGTATCTCATGGCTTTCCACTTCGTTTATTGGTTGACATAAAAGTAGTAGTTTTTATTAAACTTATTGTTTAAACTTTGTGTTGTTGCTTATTGATGGAAGTTATTATTACCAATGAAGATGATGTAATCGAAACTGGTCGCATAAAAATATTAATTAAATAAGTGAAACTAGTGAGTTAGATCACTACTCGACAGTTTCCAGGAGTTTAATTTGGTATGAATTTATTTTTGTATTTGAGACGGCCTTGAATTCACTTATAGTTTAATGGATAGGTATTCGATGCTCATAGTAAATCACGCAACTTCTATTCTTATTTTCAACTTAGTGAAAAGCCAAAAGTGAACCCTCTTGTATCTAAAACTTATCTGGCGCAAAACTATAAAACTATGTCAAATAGTTTACACGCCACTGCGTTTGTACGAGTTTATATTATATTTTATGCTCGCCGATCCGTCTGCTCCTCATGCTTCTTTTGTGGCTACTTAGTTTAGGAGTTGGGATTTATGGGTACACACAATATAAATTCTTCACTTTTGTAAAGAATACAGCTTTGAATACTTCGACTATTTGATTCATGCACATTTTTATTCGTTTGTGGTAGGCACTTAAATAAATCACTGTGTAGATACTATTGCACTCTAGTTATTTTTCAAGATGATGCTTATATTGATAAGTACAAGTATGAAATGAAAATAAAATAAAAGTAACTGGTCCAGGATCAGTTTAACTTACTTAATTATACAGGGTGGCGCAAAAGTCACGACGGGGTTGCAATAGGTTACAACTATTTTTAAATTCATCTTAATCATTATGAAATAATAAAAATAACACTCATGGAGATATTTTTGAGCTAGGTTTAAAAAATTACATCACATAAATGACCACCATTTTTAGCCTCACAAAGATGGGCTCTTTCGAGAGCATTTCTCATTACTTTCATCAGAACATGTAAGTTAGCAACCGAATTTTAGCTCAAATGTTGACCTTCAGCTGCTCGATTGTCCTGAGTTTATAAATGAACACCTTGTCTTTCAAATAACCCCAGAGAAAATAATCTGGCGCTGTTAAATCAGGGGAACGAGGGAGCCAGTTACATGTTGAAAACCTCGAGATTATACGCTTGCCGAAAGTGTGAAGCTGAAAATTGTGCTCATTTACGTGGTGTAATTTTTAAAACATAACTCAAAAATATCTCCATGAGTGTTATTACAGATGAATAAAAAAAATTTAATCCACTGCAACCCGACGTGACTTTTGCGCCACGCAGTATTAAAAGGATGATTGGTTCCATGATTGATATCACATCCCATTTTATTAAAAGAAAGAAATTGTATTTAAATGACAAAAACTTAATCTATCTTAATACTAAACATGATAGTAACTGAATCATTAAATGTAATTAATTTTTTTAAATAAAATCGATTAGCAGCAACAATTTGATTTCACCTAATTTTTTTTCAAACTTAAATGCTTGAAAAGCACTTCTTGCGAACAAGCGTACAGTTCTAAAAACATAAAAAAATATACTGTATAGTTGTATATGGATATGGAAGAGCGTGGCCTTCTAGCACAGGTCTTCTTATACTTAAAAGAAGGCCACAGCAACTACATAAATGTTGTAGTAATAAACTCAATTGTTGTAGTAATAATTTTTTTTTAAACGGTTTTATTTAGCTTGCCCTGTTTGTTTATTTATTTATTTGTTTGGATCAAATCTAGTAATTGAAATTTGACCCCTTCCCTGTAGACGGATTGATCTGAAATTGTATACGCACCTTTAGTTCTGAAGACAATATCATATACATTCTCAGTACCATTTTAAATCCAAGATGGCCGCCGCTACAAAACAGCAGATTACGTATTTTATCACTACTGCTTCAATATGTGTATCAAATGAAACGGTTTGATTAATCGAATAGATTTATCTATGAAAATAAAATTAAAATCTAATATTATGGCTGCCAACAAAATGGCAGATGAATTTTTTTTCATTACTCCTTCAATATGGGTATCAAATGGAAGGGCTTGAGTAATAGAATACTTAATATACTTCGACAAATTAGTTTTCAAAAATAAAAACTAAAAACTTCAAAATAAAAAACGAGAAAAAAACTTTTAAGTTAAATGGTTTTATTGAATATAACTGTTTTACTTTATTTACAAAAAAGACAAAAGCAAATGAAACTTTTGCTATTACACAACGGTTTTATTGAAAATAAAGTGTACTTAAAGCTAAAAAATAATTTATTAGGTCCTACGTACCAGTCATCACACTACTCTGCTCATCAATAGTCTAGTCTAGGGCATTGATCATGCAAAAAAATAAAATCGTTGGGCATGTGTTTTTATCAATTC
Source organism: Aproaerema taeniolella (assembly GCA_949987775.1). Classification (NCBI taxonomy): domain Eukaryota; kingdom Metazoa; phylum Arthropoda; class Insecta; order Lepidoptera; family Gelechiidae; genus Aproaerema; species Aproaerema taeniolella. Next base: position 3,321,503 of record OX465250.1, on the reverse strand, counting down.
AATCGCCATAATTATCATAATAAATGATATTTGCGCGCGTAACGCCCAAACATTTTATTTTTTGTCTGATCAATGCCCTAGACTATTGATGAGCAGAGTGGTGTGATGACTGGTACCTATGACCTACTGAATTATTGTTTAACTTTTAGCACACTTTATTTTCAATAAAACCATTTAACTTAAAAGTTTTTTTACTCATTTTTTATTTACATTTTCAATTAGGTACATAGAGTCTGTATAATTCTTGAAAACACGAAATGATTGACATTTTTTTAACCACGCGGTGCTACAAATTAATTTTAATTTTATTAAATTCTATTATAGCCAACCGTCGAACCAATTTAAATTAACCCAAACAATAAAGTCCAAATTGAAATTTAACGTAAACGTTAATTCTCCAATAGCCACCCCAATTTTAGTGTAAATTTAATTAAAACGAGCTTAGTGCTATCTGTACATAAATAAAGGTAGTTTAATGCTGGACGGCCACTGTAAAGCCAATAGTTCAGAGCAGAACTAAGTCCTGAAGTACAGACTTAATTTAATTTATTAACCCCCGACAAAAAAGAAAGAAAGAAAGAAAGAAAAAGAAATTTATTCACCATACAATACAGACACCAAAATAGCATACAAATGAATGATGTTGTGAAACGGTGCTGCCTCAGCCAGGCTGTTTTTCAGTCAGCACCTGAGTTGACTGCTAACAACATGCATTTAAGATGCAGCACAATAACTACTGAGAAGAATCTCTGGTTGCAAGACCACTTATAAACATTAAGAGAAAAGAAAAATGAACTTAACAGCATTGCTCAATGCTCACACTTACGAAAAACTCAGACTCCATCATGGGTTAACATTTAGAGACTCAACTTAGTTTACCTAACGAACTGGTGACGAGATACATGATGATTTTTGTCATCATGCGTCATCATGCGGATACGTAATACATGTCAACAGTGTGACAAATGTTGTAAGAAAATGTCGAGTGTATATATATGCAGATGACATGTGTTTGGTGTATGCTTCTAAGGATATCTCAGAGATACAGACAAACATACAAGAAGACTTCGAAAATATCACAAAATGGGCACACGATAATGGCATCATATTAAACTTATCAAAAACAAAATGCATGCATATACACTCACCATACAACCAATGTGCTAAATCTATAAAAAAGGAGGATATTTTTGTAACAGGCCATACTTACGAATGTTTGCATAATAGTAAGCGGAACTGTAACTGTGACAAATTAGAGTTTGTTGATAAATTCAAATATTTAGGCCTGACCATTGATAAATACTTTAATTGGAAAACCCATGTAACTGATGTTTGTAACAAGCTGAGATCTGCGCTAGGGAAGTTTTATCAGCTGAACAGAGTACTGAATAAAAAAACTTTAAAAGTAGTCTACTATGCCCTGGTTGACTCACTGATAAGCTACGGACTTGTGATATATGGCCGAACATTTAAGACATACTTAATGGATATTAAGAATTTACAACTAAGATTAATTAAATTTTTAATCAGCAAAAAGGTTAAATATAGTTGCCGAAGTGACTATAATAAACTATTTCAGATATGTAAAATTTTACCTGTAGACTTGAAAGTCAAGTACTTAGTTGGCTTAGAGTATTATTTCAAAGACGAACATAAAAATAAAATTATAAATAAATATAAAACTAAAAGTGTCAGGGAGGGAAAACTAGTTATACCAAAAATGAAAAATTATTATGGAGGAAGAATGTCAAAGTATCTAGTACCAAAAATATTTAATAAAATTCACCTGTTACGTCAGATACCTAAAGTAAGTAGTATAAGTATTCTTAAGTCAAAACTGAGGGACTCTCTGCTCGATGGCAAGATGATGGACGTGACGTCATCACAATTACATTCAAGCGGATAAATAAGTAAATAGCACACGCCTCGTGTTGCCGTCGAGCGGCGGGTCCACTGGTAATTTAATTAGTTGTACGAGTAGTTAGTTATTATTTTTATCATTTTCAAAATTAGTAATAATTATTTCAGAGTTAAAGTCAAAAGTTGCTTTATTTCATAAAATGTGCAGAATGTTACTTAAAATAAGTAAAAATAGTGAATTGCATTATTAGCATTTTCAACTTTGCTACTATGCGCAAAGTATGGTATTTCCTTTGTTAATCAGTTTATGGTAGGTTTTCATAACGCATAAAAAGAGCGCGTCTCGCCATCAAACTGTTTAGTTTGGCGAGTAACTAAGACAAAACAAACTGTAACTTACCGTTGTACGAATAAATTAAAAAAAAAAATGTAGGGGTGTTATAGGTTTGACGTGCGCTATGTGTTTTTCTGTGGTATCGTAGTTTCTAAACAAATGAATCAATTTCGATACGATTTTTTTTTTGAAATCTGACCTAACCGAGATGTTTCTTAGCTATATTTAATCAAAATTGATTCAGCCGTTTACGAGTTATAAGCAATCGAATGTCATGGGTGATACATTTTTTTTTACTATGCTTATTCTATTCGTTACGTTCTGTATTTTATTTTTTATCGGTTTCTTTGTTCTGTTGTCTAAACCATATTTTGGCATTTGTATTATCTCTTTCTGTACTGTCTCTTTGTAAATGTATGCTGTGTTGCAAATACATTTATTTTATTATATAAATATATCTCTATTTTATTAAACATTTGATACTAGGTACTCAAACCAAACCCAAGATAAAACCACTAAAATTAAACCAAGCCTTCTTAATTTACTTTGCTTAGTTAAGAATGAGTTGCATTTTTGATTTATTTTTTATAGACTTCAAAAAAGGAGGAGGTTGTATGTTCGACTGTATGTTTTTTTATGTATGTTCACCGATTTCTCCGCCAATTATGGACCGATTTTTAATTTTTTTATTTCTTCCAAAAGAGTGTACTTCAGAGGTGGTCCCATATAAATTTTATCGAAAATAATTCAGCGCTTTTAAAAAAAATCAACAAAAACAAAACAATACTACAAACCAGAACATCATCAAAATAAATGAGTGATATTTTCGTTTGTGGTTATCTGCTAATAGGCATTGTAGTCTGCAAAAAATACTAGTTATATCTACTTTGTACGAACTGTTGTTGGGATTGAAGTTGGTGACTCATACGTTTTTATAACGTGGAAAATTATTACATCAAAATAGTTAGCTGAAATCATTCTGTCGAAGATTTGTAGTTAATCAAAGACTGTAACTGTACCTCCAGTATTTGGGCGTTTAGAAGAGACAAAATCCAAAGTATTAAAACCCGCATATCAGGATACCAGGTTACACGTTAATGTAATATTGGTTTTGCAACGAAATTGGGATAGCCCATAACGCTGCCTCTGTACTAGACCAGACCTATTTTACCTAATTATTTTAGGCTTTGCCCATATTGTATTAACTTTAATAATAATATCTACGTGTTACTTCTATTGATTGTTATATTTAAGTTGCTACATTTTTTATTTAATTTTAATTTATTTTATGTTTTTATTGTCTAATGTTTTGCACGTCAAAATTATACTAATAAATTTATTAATTTAATTATTAAGTTAGATAAGCCTTAAAAAAACTTAATTAATTAACTGTCTAATATGTACTCGACCGGGTCTCAACAATGTTAAAAACTCATGGTAACCGTTTTAATCCGGCCGCCGCGATACAAGCTACGCTTAGTGCGGCGACCACTGTTTCTCATGTACCCTCTTTTCAATTGATAAAAATAAATTATTCTTATTCTTTACTGAGGAAACATTTTTTTTACCCCACAGTAAAACTTTGTAAGTGGGATACGAGGGTTTTGCTGTATAATGGGCGAAAAGTTGACTAACTCTCACAATTATATTTTTTTTACATCTGATATCTCTCACAATTTTTGTCAAACGTAGCATCAAGTAGTTTGCTATAACCAGCATCAGTGGTTCTGCTTACCACGTTGGGAATTACAGGCGTGTGCGTATGTATGTTTGTACAATTTTATTTAAAATTTACCCTGAATCCGTCTCTGAATTCACCCGTGAGAACCTTATAATGAAAAACTCTGCAACCTTTGTTCGCTTAATCACTCTATTACCATAATAGTAGATAGTATTTAGGCAAATTTCCTGAAAATTTAGTGAAATAGGAAGGTAATTTTGAAATTAGAGGATTTGAGCTTTGACCATCAAAGGATTTAGGAAGCAGAGATCTTATTTCTCGAAGCAGCAGATACATACAGGGTAATTTTTTTAATCTCTGACTAAATTTTACGAGTACGTCAAATTAATACAATTGTACAGACCTGTATTTTACGTCTTAATTCAACTGAAGTAGAGGACTTACTAATACAATGGTGAGATAAACGAATCTATACGCAGCTCAAGGACTAAAGCCCCGATTCTGTAACTTCGTTGTATGTTGATGGAATGGAGGCCATTTTATCTGTTCAGGTGGCGAAATTGAGAACTATTTATTTTCATATACTTGCTGACAACCCCGACCAGCAGCGCCACCGCCAATCGAACTTAAAGTTGCACTAGCAACTGAAAATTTAGTTAGCGGTGGCGCTACCAATCAAAGTAGCCGTCATTAGATGTATGAAATTTGGATAGTTCTCAATTTCACCACCTGAACGGATAAAATGGCGACCATTACATCGACATACAACTGAAGTTTCAGAATCACGGTGAGGCCAGAGCCTTGTATTGATCCTACCTTTTCGCGTTGGCAAAACAAACTATAATACGTAAAGATTCCCTTCTTGTTAGGGTCATGTATTCAAGTTAATATTAATATTAAACTGTAAAGCTAAATTTTTAATAGTTTTTTATAGAGCGAAGCAAGAAAATTCGTTCAAAATTGCGATGCTCCCGATTTTCTATTTTTCTTTTATTTAATTAAAAGAAGATTTTATTATTCAAGTAAGTAATTCATCAAAAAACAAATTGAACAAACACATTTTTTAATTTTCAATAATGAATCTGTCAGTTCTCAACACGAAATCTATTGAAATCTCAAAGCGCATTTTGTTACACCTTTTCATTAAAATCTCGTTTTAAATTGTAAATTCTTGATTCATTGTCAGTTAATTCGATAAATTTTGTTGAAGTTCAACAAGGTTTGAAGACACAATAAATGGAAAGTAGATTTAATGGAAATTATTGGAGTAGGACGTCTGTAAGTCATCTCACACTTGTTCAAATAGAACATTATACACTGGGCGTCAAAAATAAGTAGTACACTTTTCAAATTGCAATTACTCCTAAACTATAGTAGTTACACTTATGAAATAAAAAGCAGTTTATAGTAAACTTAACGAAGTTTATTAAAGTTATATTTTATTTGGCATGAATAAAGTTTCAAACTTAAAATTAAGATAAATACTAAAAAGTATCAATTTTTAACGATATGTCAACCACTTAATTTTCACGTTTTGGAACTTTTTCACAATTTAATAACTTGTGTTGCCGCCTCGGGCTCTAATTACAGCTTGGATCCGGTTTGGCATGCTGAACACTAAGTTTCGGAGGCGGTGTTGGGGAATATTTTCCCATTCTTCTATCAGCGCATGTTTTAGAGCCCTGAGTGTGGCAGGAGGTGGACTGCGCCTTCTGACTAGCCTCCCAAGCTCATCCCAGGCGTGTTCAATCGGGTTGAGATCTGGGCTTCTCGATGGCCAAGCCATCAAGTTGATGCCAACCTCCTGAATGTACTCTTGTACGTGGTGAGCAGTGTGTGGCCGGGCGTTATCATGCATTAGGATGGCTCCATCACCCATATTTATTAAATATGGCCCTGCATACTCGTTGAGGATCTCCGAGGCATATCTTTCACCAGTCAAAGTCCCATTTTCTATTACCACAAGCTCTGTGCGACTCTCTGAAGAGATACCAGCCCATACGTGTACAGAGCCCCCGCCATATTGGACTCTTTCCGAGATACAAGCTTGAATGTATCGCTCACCGGGTCGTCTGTAGACTCTCCGCCGTCCATCTGAAGTGTATAAAGAGAATCGAGACTCATCTGTGAATAAAACTCTAGCCCATTCTTCTTCGCCCCATTGTACGTGTTGACGGGCGTAGCGTAGTCTTGCTACGCGATGCTCTGTCTCAAGTTTGGGGCCATTTGCTGGTCTTAGAGGCTTCAGGTTAGCTTCAGCAAGTCTTCTTCTCACTGTACTCTCACTGATGTAGTCTGTTCGGGTCCGAAGAAGCTGTTGCTGAACCTCAACTGCATTAAGGTGTCGATTTCTTAACACAGTGGAAACAATAAAGCGATCTTCTCGGGTACTTGTGCACCTGGGTCTGCCATTACCTCGTCTCCTTAGATGGTTTCCAGTCTCTTCGTACCTTTGCTTTACTCGCTGAACCGTTCTTAAAGTTACACCCACCCTCCTTGCAGTACGACGCATACTGATGCCCACTTCGAGAAAAGCTAAGATTCTTGCACATTCTTCTGGTGAAAGAGGCATGATTAGTCAAATTTACTCTCTGAAGATACCTATGCTTTTCAATTACAATTGCTTTATCAGCAGCGAATGTGTCAAACACAAAAATCCTAAGTAAGACAACACCTTTCAACAGTTTAAAAAAAGTGTTTTTATTTATTCGTTTTTTTTAAAGTCAAGCATTATAAGTTCTTATAATGCATGAAGTTTTTATTGAATAAGATTAAATTTTCTTTTTAACCTTTTTTGTTTCAAAGGTCTAAGTTTTATAGTTTGGGAGAAATCGCAATTTTAAAACTGTACTACTTATTTTTGACGCCCAGTGTAGTTATGTTTGCCCTACAAAAAACTAATCAAGATTTTCTTATACAAACAGCAGTATGTCAGGCTGACCTTGACGTCACCGTTATCTCACTCGTAATTGCTCCAGCTTTCATAGTGCAAATAGGTAACCTGACTTGCTGCTATCTGTACCTAATAAAAAAAAACGTTACACACTCAAAGGCCCACATTAAGGTTTTTCCTTGTGTCGTGGGTCCCTCGAAACACACATAAAGACAAACACAAACACCCATGACCCGAGAACAAACATCTACTTTTTACACAAATATTTGCCCCGACTGGGAATCGAACCCAGGACCCGTTGATCAAGACCACTCGACCGAACCGGCCGGCAAACTGCTAAGATTGTTTTTCTTTATATATTACTAGCTTTACGCCCGGGACTTCGTCCCCGTAGGAATTTCGGAAAATTATGTAGCCTATGTGTTAATCCAGGGTATCAGCTACCTCCATACCAAATTTGATCAAAATCAGTCCAGCCGATCTTGAGTTATAAGTGTTGTAACAAACACGACTTTCTTTTATATATATAGATAGATTTACGTTCACACCAAGAGGCGCGGGCCTCCCTCCGACATACGAAGGGGATTTAGGCGCTAGTCTACCATTCTGGACCAATGTGCGTTAGTGGACCGCGCGCCAAGCGAAACGAATTTTCCTAGCCGAGCATGTTTTATTACGATGTTTTCCTTCAGCGCTGAGCAAGTCATGATTAATAAAAAATCCGTACATAAATCCGAAATAATGGTACAGGGCCCGCACCATGATTTGAACCCGCAACCTTCCTCACTGCTATAAATTTACTGCTAACGAAAATTTAAGATATGAATAGGGTGTGCAGGGTCGTAACATCTTCGTGCTTTAAAATCGTCATCCTTACCTGCTAACGATGCACCCTGCTGATCAATGGACGAGGCACTCTTAGCAGCCCATATACGTCCCCACCGAGGGGCACGGGCCTTCCTTCGAAACATACGAAGGGGATTTAGGCCATAGTCCATCACACTGGCCTAATGCGGGTTGGTGGACCGCTCGTCTTTCGAAAATGAATTTTCTTGAACGGGCGGGTTTCATCACGAAGTTTTCCTTCACCGTTGAGCAAGTGATAATTAGAAATCCGTATATAAATCCGAAAAGACGAATTCAGTGGTACAGGCCCGCACCAGGATTTGAACCCGCGACCTTCGGATTACAAGTCTGGCTCATTACCAACTGGGCTATCACTTGCCTAACAGGACGAGGCACTAACGTATTATAACTCTAAGATTTCTTTGATTGATATGGTGACTTCGTCGTTCTCTATTTTAAATTTTATTAATTCTTCTTCTTGTCGCACAGGTATAGTTCAGTGTGTAGCGAACTTGACTTACCCAATACTCTGGCATTAGCAAAATGACGACAGAGGACGTCATTTTTACAAAAAAAAATAATTCAGGATACCTATACTTAATTGAACAACTGTGTCATAGTAACATAGGTAGAAATGTGAAAAAAAGTTTCCCTCAGAAATTTGTTTTACAGCCTTAATTTTAGTAAGATGTGTCAGCATTAAAGATTACCTTAGCTGAAGATTCTCCAAAATTAAAAATTAAACATCTTATTTTCATAATATTTTTATTTAATCCTTCACAATGTACGAGTATTTTAGTTTTAGTACCCTACTCATTTATCGTAATGCACATGTCTTATATTATTAAGTGCAGTGACTTATATTTATTTAGTTTAGTAGTAGTGCTTAGTACTCCATAGATTAAATAAAATCTTTTATCTATACTAATATTATAAAGAGGAAAGATTTGTATTTTAGTATGTAACGAATAGGCTCCGAAACTACTGGACCGATTTCAAAAATTCTTTCACCATTAGCATGCTTCATTATGCCTGAGTAACATAGGCTGCATAATTTTCCCGAATTCCTTCGGGAACGAAGTCCCGAGTGGGATGCTAGTAAAAATAAAAATAAATATTTTATTACAAAGATTTTTTTTTTTTAATTTTTGTTCTAAGTATTCATGCTGGCACTAGACTTCAACATTACGTAATATGAAAATGTTGACTTCAGTATCTGAAAATAAATATTTAAAAAAAATTAAGTATTGGTACTGCTGGTCCTTAATTCTTTTTCACGTAGAAGACGAAAGAGGGAAAGTAAAAAGTCCCCTATTGGATAAAAGGGGTGTCGAGGACTCGGTTCCATATTTACTCGCATAAAATTAAAAGCCTACTTTTTCCGTATAAAAATTTATCGCAGGGCTTTAATGACTTGTCATAATCTGTTCGTTGTTATGACAAATTATCGTTATGCAAAAAAAAAATCACCACGAACCACAATGCTAGTTTTAAAAGTCGCTCAACTGTCTTGTTAATTTTCTTTCAGGGTGAACTCAGGCGAATGTTCACCAAATATTTAACCAACGATTAGCAGCTAACCAGAGATTTAACACTGTCATTTTCATCCTTTTTTTTTGACGTTTTGTCTGATTAGCTTCTAATCGCGGTTTATCCGTGGGTTATATTTTTGGTGAAAATACTATTATGTGACACCCTGTTGAGGCATAACAATTGGAAGCAGAGGGCTAGATAAGTCTTTCATTTATGGAACACTTGAAACTGTAAAAATTATATAAATCCTAAAACTTGAAATAAATTTAATATATTATTTAATTTTAACAATAAATTTTTATTCAAACTTTTTTGTTAATAATTATAATAACATATGAAATCTTTATTCAATTACTTCCATGCTGGACTGGGAGTGAAACAAAAACTTAGAATGTGCCAGCTACTTACTCTGCCCAGTTTTACAGTAAAAGTAGAGGGATGCGAGGGTTTTGCTGTATAATGAGCGAAAGGCTAAGCATCTGTCACCATTATGCAACTTGTTCCATCTGATAATCCTTATAATTTGTGTCAAACGTGGCATCTAGTGGTTCTAGAACCATTGATGCTCTGCCTTCCCCGTTAGGGATTATGGGCGTGAGCTTATGTATGTATATATAAATTAGGAACCTTATTTAATAGGCTAACTGATGTCGAATTGATTAACTTACAGAGAGCATCAAATTGACACCAGTCTGAACGCCTCCAGTGGCACTGAAAATTAGAGATGGTTGGGTCCTCATTAACAAAAGCAAAATAATCTTGCGATTTGATACAGACATGTCTTCCCATGGTATGTCGTACACTTGGTCCGCTAAGAAATCACTCTGAAAAAAGTTAGAACAACTTTTAAAAAGAAAAGAATCTTCAGGTAGGTTTGGTTTTGTTAGATAGGAAAATAATTATTAGGTAAATAAAGTTGAAAATTAATCCTTTTATTTTGGACTGCGAGTGAAAGAAAAACTTAGAATGTGTCAGTTACCTACTCTTCCCAGGTAAATATTATAAGTCCGTTAGTGAGATTCGAGGGTTTTCGCTGTATAATGGGCGAAAGATTGACCATTTCTCACAATTATAAAACTTGTTCCATCTTGTAACCCTTAAAATGTATGTCAAACTTGGCATCAAGAGTTTCGACAGAACCACTGCCTACCCCGTTAGGAACGATAGGTGTGAGCGTATGTTTGTTTGTATGATTTTTGGAGCATTATATAACCTTATTAATTTACCCGTACCTATTAAATTTAATTCATGGAAAAATTGCGTCCAGATCGTGATATTTCCAATGTCCAGAGTTTTAATACACTTATATGCCCACATTGCGCTTATAATATTTATCAAGGAGTTTGAATAGACATTGAAGTAGACAATGGCAACATCGCTAATATTAAGTGCAGAAACCCATTAAGAGACCAGCCATCAGAGACCAGCCGGGTGCAGTGAAGATGACAACTTTGGCACACAAAACCGATTTAAACCCACTCATCCCACGATATCTTATTATGATAATTCCACCACTATCGACCCCCAGCAACTTGGATGAAATTAATATGAAATAATAACAACCTTCTTCCTTATTTCTTCGAGTACAAATGACATCAAAATGAGACCCCCCACATAGGCCAAGAACATCAAACCAAATGTAATTTGGGCACTCTTCTCCTGGAAATTAAGATATCAATTGAGTAAAACCAACACACAATATACAGGGCTTAAAGTATCTCTCTTCCAACCTCTCGGTTGGTTAATCACTCCATGAAACTGAACAATTTTTCCAAGGAACATAGGTCAAAATACGAAAAAAACTTCATCAGTATATAGCGCATTTTGTATGGGAGATCAAAATTTTTTTTCGTATTTTGACCTATGTTCCTTGGGGAAGTTGTTCAGTATCATAGACTGAATAACCACCCGAGAGCCTGTATGATTAAAGCCTTGTATATATTTCTCTTATTCATTTGTTTTTAAATAAATAACGTTTTTAGATATATATAAAATATATTCTCACAGATTCTCACTCTACTAACTCAAAATTAATGCACCTAACTCACCACAGTCATCATCATGAAATAAAGCAACAAACTGTCAGCAATAAAGTTGTATAAGTAATATGACATCACGTTGAATCCAAACGCCGCCTGAATGTCGTCGAAAAGTCTGAAAAATATTAGCATAGATAAATATTAGTTTAAATTATCTATAGCGGCTCAGTGGACGTTTTTCCACTGGACGGCACGGCAACGGCACGGCACCGGCAAAGCAAAAATGTATGATAATATATGGCATGTTTTTTCACTGACCGGCGGCACCAGCGATGATTTTCACCGGTGCCGACACCAAGCTTTCCAGTTGCTACCGGACGGCAAACCGTCAAGTAGAAAAACTGCCAATGGGCCTTTTGTAATGACTCTCGTAATTCATATCAAACACAGCATCAAGTGGTTACACGTAGAACCACTGACGCCCTGCCTACCCCGTCAGGGATAATAGGCGTAAGCGTATGTATGTAACTTTCTTTTTATGTTCGTGTCTATGATTGTTCTTTGTCTTATAAAAAAAAAACTTGACATGTTAATTTTGCTTACGTCTCATATGACAACAACTGTTTTCGAAAATGAATCCAAATCACACTAACATTATATAAATGATACAGATTGTATGTGTGTGTGTATGTTACTACTTCACGCTCAAACGGCTAGACCAATTTTAATAAAATTTGGTATTGAAACAGCTAACAATCTGATATGGATTAACACATAGGCTACTTAATTTTCCCGAATTACCACGAAAACGAAATTCTGGGAGAAAAGCTAGTTGTATACAGGGCCTCCTAGCTATATTCAAAATCCTGAAGCAGTATCACTCACAGAAAGTTTTTTTATTTTTCGGTTGGATTTTTTTTTCTACATAGACACCACTCGGGTGTACCCCCTGAGCGCTACTCACACCCCTCGCGTGCCAAGTGTAAGAGTAATATCTACGTTTAGGCAAAAAATGAACTATTCCCATTGAAAATTTTTTTTTTTCATAAATGTGTTCTTTTTTTTATTTATTATAAGATGGGTTAACTCTTGACCTCAATCTTGACCATAAGGTCAAAGATGAAGTCGACGATGGAGCGAGTTAACCCAGAAAATGCCTATAAAGGCACTGGTACTCCCACGCACCGACGGAACACAGCAAGCTGTTTGGCGTCGGACTTCGGTAGGAGGGTGGTCGCGAACCAGACGGCCCTTTACAGAGCCTACCACACCGCATGAGACCATAGGACGACACCTCAGATTCAGAAAAAAATGAAGTGTCGTTGCCTGGGATGGATTACTAGGAGGCAGGTCTCATTTGTGTTTCCTTAGTCGCCTCTTACGACACCCACGGAAAGAGATGGGGTGGTGTTATTCTCAACCGATCACCACACGGTTAAAACTTTATTTTCTTTGAGTGACACTGGTTCAGGATTTTGAATATAGCTAGGAAGTTTTTTATCACCGTGTATAAAACTACAGTAGCTATTAAAATACTTACTGTAACACAAAATTGTGGTATTGAACCACTTCAACCAATCTCCTCTGTATTTCTTCTTGGGACAAATTTCCCAAAAAATTCGTTTTTAATTTGTAACTCAAAATCTCAATGTGTCCAATGAGTTGAAATATATACAATAAGTTTGCAGACTGATGCATTACAATGATAAAAGCCCCTGCTAAAGTACAGTAGGAGTTCAAAAAGTGTACTATCATCCAGTTGTTGAAATTATAAGTATAATCAAGAGGTAGCATTATGTATAGGGTTGTTTCGAGCTGAGCTGTCTTGTTTTCAATCAAGTGACGGTTTTTTATACTGTGGTAACCTGAAAAATGTGACGACAATGATATATAAACGAAATTTGTTGCCTGAATTGAAATGTCGGTATGACAATCAATATTTATTTAACCACACTAATATTATAAAGAGGAAAGATTTGTATTTTTGTATGTAAAGAATAAACTTAAAAACTACTGGACCGATTTCAAAAATTCTTTCACCGTTAGAAAGCTACATTATCCCCGATGGATATAGGGTACATAATTTTCCCAAATTTCCACGGGAACGAAGTCTCGGCGGAATGATAATATTGTATATTTCTTCTATAATATATACACACATCAACACGCTCTAGGGATATTGCACGATTTTTCATACAAAAGTGGTCTGTTTGAGAAGCTGTAAAAGCATACTCGAAATACATGAAGGGCTATAATTTTCAGACGAGCAAGTGCTAAGCCTAAATTTTCAATTCTATTCAATAAATTTTGTTATACTTGAAATTTGTGAAAATGTGATGAAAATGAAAAAAAAAATGCGTAAGTTCGACCATTTTCATACAAAGAGCAGGAAAAAAAGTGCATTTTCGTTTTCGTTTCCGTCACGTTTTCACAAATTTCAAGTAAAACAAAATTTATTGAATAGAATCAAAAAATCAGGTTTACTTCAAATTCACTTGCTCGTCTGAAAATTATAGCCCTCCAATGCCCTCCATGTATCTCAAGTATGCTTTTATAGCTTCTCAAACAGGCCTCTTTTGTATGGAAAAACGTGCAATATCCCTAGACTATGTTATTTTATTCACGAACCTGTTAAACAACACCACAAACTCGCATCCGATATAAGGATAATACACACAAAACATGAGACCAAAATAGTGTTTTTTTCTGCTTTTTCCAGTATCTGTAAATAATTTGAAAACTGTATTTTATTGTATTTTTTTGGACTTAATATCTGTTACGTCATCGGCTCCCGGTCTTTATATACTTTTTGCTCCCCTATATACCTATATATGTATGTATATAAGGGTTATATATTGACACAGAACAACGGTAATATTTTTTTTATCTTCCATGCTCGGGAAAGATTTCTTACCTCCCCAAAAACAGGGATGCAAGTAGACTATAACACACCTATAAATCAAAACAGGGATGTAAGTAAATTTGGAATTGGAACAAGATCTGCCTATACAAATAGTTGGAATAAAATCTTCATGCTGACTAATTACGATTTTAAATGTCGCGTTCATGTTTCGATTTTTAAAATAGAACGCCGGGTTTTGTCTAATTTGCAAAAATAAAGTAAAAATTATTTTTCCTTTACTTACAATTGTTTTATTTACCTCGTATGGAGTATGAATTACCTCGGGTGGAAGTATCAATAACACCCTTGTGTAGTAATCTACTATTTTCCCGCTTCAAGCTGATCAAAAAAGACTTGCTTATAGAAAGAAAATTTAATTTTGGAATACATAATATCAAAGCTTTCTAATGTCAAATGGCATTCGAATTAGTTTGATAACTTTATGTCAATCGACAATAGCCGGGACCGAAGACGGACGGAAACCCACATAAAACGTCATAGACCATAATTTTTACCTTCTGAATATTTTCATCTCCGTTTATAAAGTTGTGAATGTGAACTTTATCCATAAGTTTCTTCATAAGGTCTCTAAAACTCTTCTGTTGCACCGAAAGCTGGACCAACTGAAATTTTTACACTGTTTTAAACTCTTTGAAGCACACGACGTTCGTGATTTCTTCAACAACGACTAGGAATTTACGGCGTAGAATAGAAGACTGTAGCAGGATAGAGGATAGACCTTAGCCCAACTATGGGACACAATACAGGGTGTAAGGGACAAGTCAGAAAATTTTTCAAAATTGTTTCAATATTTTCTGCTTTACAATTTGATTATTTATTCTTTTTTTTAATTTTCAATAAAAACAATGATAAAAGTCGAAAACACAAAAACCCAGCAAAGTACAGGGCCAACAGCACGTCATGCTATCCAAAACTGTCAAATTTCTTCAATCGATTTTCAATTTTATCTCCAAGCATTAGAGCTTCCTATCCATTGGGGAAGTTTGACAGTTTGTGGTAACCTGATGTATCGTTGATTATACATCGCATTTTGACAGCGGCTTGGCGCAATCTGACCGCGCGCAAGGCGTAGTTGCGCTGAAGTAAGTAGGTAAAAAACGATAACTCTTTAAATTGACGTGTCCTGGAATTTTTTTTATTGCAGTCGATGATATTTATGAGTAGATTCCACCATTATAGGCTACATTATAATAAAACTTACAAACATATTAGGGAAAGAAAAATAGTCGACGACAAAAATAGATCTCCAGTACAGGAATAACTTCCTGTTCTTTTTCCGGGGGGTCGGGAATCGAGGGCCGAATATTTTCTTTACCTTATATTATTTCTGAATATCTGCATCCTAAAATGATAAAATTTAAAAAGTCACCACTTACTACCACCAAAGCATTAACAGGAACCATAGTAAACATCGCTCCTTTCACATGAAAAGGTAATTCAGTTAAGTGGAAATACAAAAAGACAATTTGAGACGAGAACATTCCCGGCCCGCAGACTCTCACGCAGAATGCGTTTAAGTCGTAGAGTATTCTGAATTTAAGTTGTTTATAGTCCCACCATGTCAAATCAGCTGTTCCGTACAAAGTGCTTAAGAGTGCAAGCGTTTTGTAGAAAACCTGCTCCTTTGGGTGTTTTCTGTGAAACAAAAAACAGATGGTTATTTTTGTAAGCATTCTTAAACCATGTTCGTAACCAGAGTTTGGTAACTAGTTATACAATAAGATTTTTTTTCACTATTTGGTAACTGGTTACGAAACAAAAATTATTAGTGAACATTAACTTTACAAAAAATACAAAAGGTAACTTTTTTCTAACTTGTTACAAAATGTTACCAAAATGAAACAACTGTATAGATTGTATGACAAGGGAGCAAAGAAGTATTTTTACGGCGAGGGCGCTACTTTCAACCATGAGCGAAGCGAAGGATTCTAGAATAACGTAGATTCAGCTAAAAACTAATTTGCTTTTTTCTAGATTCAAGATTCAAAACATATATTTGACATAAAAAAATCACACTAAAACACAATAGAATCTATGGTCTTTTACGCCAGTCATATTGAATATTAATCTAACAAATAAACGGCTAGTTCTGAATTTTATATATATATATATTTATGACCACTACCAGTATCATATATCCAAGTTTGCAGCTTCCCTAGACCTGTGCTAATTTTCTGAGATTTCAGGCAAATTACTAGGGGAATTGAGAAATTTTTGCACTTTTCTTTGGTTTAAAACATTGCGTGAAACAAAACATATTGTTTGCTTGAAATTTGGCAGCCACCTTATCAGATTTTTTAAAAATTTCACTTTTTTTATTTTTTTATTTTTTACTTTCTCGGTTAGTGTAGAGCTGGTTCTCGCAGTTTTGTTCTACTTTAAAAAAGTATACATTTTAATTTTAAACGCATACTTTAGGATTTATATGGAGAATACCAAAAAAAGTGCGTAAACTTCGCGGTTTTTCGAGTGCTGCAAAGTTAGCACAGGTCTTTCGAAGCTGCAAACTTGGATATTATACGATACTGGTGGTGGTCCTAACAACATATATAAAAATCAGAACTAGCCGTTAGTTTGTTGGTTTAGACATTTCTCGTGTTAAATATGACTGGCGTATTAGTGTGACCATTTCGTCAAATCAGTATTTCATGTTTCTGCAGTATTGCTTCTAGTAAAACTTTTTTTGGCTATCTCGTTTTGACCACTGATTTCGGTTAAATTAATTTCGGTGCAGTTTTTTGTCAGTTTAAAGTGAGGTAAGACAACGTACACAGAGGCAGAGAACCTATAAGTAACCAAAGTGGCAATTTATCACAAGCATTTCCGTGCTTCGGAGGGCACGTTAAGCTGTCGGTCCCAGTTGTAGTCATTTGACTACAGTCATTAAAACCAAGTCAAAGGCCATTGTGCGGTTTGAAAACTCTGACACCAGGGTTAGTCAAGTTCGCCACACACTTGACTATATCTACACTATAAGAAGAAGAAGTGTTTTTTTTGCAAAAAAAACTCCCCCATACCAAAGTCTAACCAACTTTAGAGTTTGAGAGACTTTCTATATCAAATTGTACATACCTTTCAAGCGCCATGCTCGTAAAAGTTAATGTTAATGTCTTTAAAAATTTTTCCTTTGTTATGTCAGCTGTTGCCTGAAAAAAGTCAGTTGTTGCCTGATTATCTGTTAGACAAGCAACCATGGGAATAAATTGTTCAGCTCCAGTCAATTAAAATTAGAAATAAGGAAATGTATATGATTGAATTAAAAAGAGCGACCCTCTGAGTTTCTTGTCTATTCTTCTCTTGAGGAAGACTGCACCTTTACGAATAGGCGCAAAGTCAAAAATGCTAATGTAATTCTTTATTTGTACTTATTATAACGTTTTCAAGAAAATAAAGCAATTTTTTTCTTTTTACTTTTTTTTTAAATGAAATGAAATTATTTATTTGCTTTAAACATGGTGGGGATGCGTTAAGAATAAAATATATCCATATAATATCAAAGCGTAAAATACAAATGAAATTAACAATCTAAATGGAGAATATAAGTGAAGTACCAATTTAGAGTATCAAAGATATAGCGACGGCGCTGCTTTCTATTGAAAGTCTCACTTCCAGGGCATCTATTTAACTAATCAATGGCCTCTCAATGGCGGTTTAATGACAATGGTGACCATTTTATCCGTTCAGCAGCTCTAGCACGATAACGACAAACTCGCGCTCGGCTCACACTGAAACTTCACTTTGATTGCGCGAGGTTCCCGCGCAAAGGCTTCAATTCAATTCAACCATTTATTGCTATTCATATGTACAGAGTATAAAAGGTCTTTATGTACAATATGTTCTTCTATATACATATGAACCCTGTCGGGCATTGCAAAAGTGGAACGGCAGGCAGACTGGCATTTTTGTTAATTTATTTGTAAAATTTACTTGCTCGCCCTATGGCGTCGTCAATGTTGACATTTTGACATAGGACCGCGGTGTTGTCGTAGCGCTGTCACTATCGTACTCGGCCAGCAGCTCCACAGCTATTTCAGATTTAGTTAAAACTAGAAAATTTTCAATACGATTAAAAAAAAAAAAAAAAAAATAATTTATTTCCTTAACTTAGCATTACATTATTATTTTATGTTACAAGAGCACTCCCTTTAAGTAAAGCACTCCTCCCTTTAAGATTAAAAAGAGCATCCTCAGAGTTTCTTGCCTATTCTACTCTGGTGAAGACTGCACTTCTGCGAATAGGCGTAGAGTAAGTAGGGTTAAAGAACGAATGTGTATGTATGTATTTAATGTAATTTTTACTTCTTTTAAGTAAAATCCTGAATGTTCTATAAAATTGAGATATTTTGAGTTTGAGGGATAGTTCTAAATTTTGCCACCTGAACGGATGAACCTTTAACACACCTAAAGTGCAATAAATAATGAATCTACATATTATAAAGAGGAAAGATTTGATTGTTTGTTTGTTTATTTGCATCGAATAGGCTCCAAAACTACTGGACCGATTTGAAAAATTCTTTCACCATTAGAATCGTATATTATCCGGGATGGACATAGGGTACATGATTTTCCCGAATTCCCACGGGAACAAAGTCCCGCGCGGGAAGCTAGTGATTAATAAATAAATAGATATTATACTTATGTAACATACATAAGTATACTGTAGTAAATAAAGACTGAATAAGACATACATATAAATATTGAATATAGACTAAGCTTACTTAGTCTATATTCAATAGACAGATTTATATAATATGACTACAAAATAGCCCTCTCTGTTGCATTGCCCCACCAGGGCGTCACTTTTTAATAAGTACTCTATCTGTATTATTATTAAGTGTACAAGCAAAATAAAAGAATTGAATTGAATTGAATTGGTCACCGTTATCATTCCACCGTTATTGAGATGCCATTGATTAGTAGAATAGCTGTCTAGCTTCCTGTTGCGGGCGTTTAATGCCTTGTTTTTGCAAAGAATGTTAATTTCCTCCACGAAAAGAATCTTATTCAATAGAGGCATCTGCTTTGTTAGCCTTGCAAAGAGTCACGTGACTTATATGATCGATTTTCCTAATATAAATGTGAGCATGTATGTAAGACGACTACGGTTTCTCGTTTCATGGTTAGTTCATGGTTTCATGGTTATTTTTTAATAACAGATGTTTGGTTACTTTATTGATTTATTGCATCATTATATTATACAAAACAATATATTTTATTTGCACACAGAGACATACAGTACAATTAACAGAACATAAAACATAGTGTACAACGAGGCGGCCTTATATGTACTGTACTATTATATATACATATATTATGTAATTATCTGGTCAAAATAAATTTGCCATTTCATGACGTGATCAAATCTAAGATATGACCACGACATAAACATTATCATCATCAATATAACTATGTGTTATAAAGCATAAACACATACTTTCAGCAAATTCTTTTCACAGGAGAATTTAAACGAATTTTGGCTCGACGAAACTGTATACGAGGTGTTTCAAAAAAAAACAAAAAAAAGAAATTCCAAAATTTAATCTTAAAAGTGAAATAGTCGCAACTTAGTAATCAGTTGCACGGTTTGAAATCTTTCAAAAAGAAAGTTTCATATAATTAATATGACATACTTGTCACATTATTTTGTAATAGAGCTGCGCAATAAGCTAAATTTTATTTGATTTAGAATTATCTTTTTTTTGGGTTTTTTTGAAACACCTTGTATTATAATGCTGGAAATCTGGGAGTTTATAACTCTTAATAGTGGCCGTTTTATCCGTTCAGGTGGCGAAATTCAGGACTTTTGAAATTTCATACATTAGTGGACCTGAATAAAGTGACCACCATTGCCATTCCAACGCCATTGATTAGCGAAATATCTGAAATAGCCGTTCTCGACTATATGTGTTTTTTTGACTTTTTTTGTTCTAAGAGACCTACAACACAAGGGAAACCTTAGTACGGGCCTCAATGTATGTGTTTTTTAAGTGGAAACTTCTTTAGCGGCGTTGTGCTGTGCACTTTGAAGTACGGGTAAAAAATGTCAAACTCGCGTCAGGACACCTGACCTGATCGAAAATTCGTAAGACGGAGGGAGAGTAGACCGCCAGGAAGTAATATATATTCAAGTTTTCACTTCTGCCGGCACTCCCGGAGTGCAGCCCATTGTTTTTATTTATTAATGCATATATACTATTTACAGAAGCCAGCACATCAGGGAGTAACTCTGTAGCCTTCCAACGAACAGTTTCCACTAGCCAATGTGCTCCTAATTCTTTTCTTTCAAAATACACACGAGTTTTTTCAAGACTAAAAACCTTTTCATTTCAACCTGGCACCAAAACCAAGTAAATTTAAAGTGAACGAGTCATTAAATACCAACTTAAAGTGGCCATTATCGCGGCTAAGTGTCCATTTAAAGTGTTTCTTACTTTAATGTGGAGAATATACAATGCCGCAAGACGTTAGCATTTTATGGTTTGTGTTTATGAGACTATCTTTATGGCATGCTAGCAATTGGCTATTTTCTGGCTCAATAACTAGTTAATAAAATTACAAATGAAGCAAAAGGGGTTTGAAACTTTCTGACGTATCCACCCGCCGCAATTTTTTTTCCGAAATCGTGGCTCATGATGTAAGTGTATGGGTAAAGGACACATAGATGAATAAAAAATGTCAGTAACATGGTATCCTAAAGTATCACGTTACCGAGATATTTGGAAGTAAAGATGTTGTACTCATTTGTCGATCTTTTCTTCCAAATATCGCGGTAATGTGATTCTTTAGGATACCATGTTACTGACATATCTTATTCATCTACACACATCAACGCGGTCTAAGGATATTGCTCGATTTTTCATACAAAAGAGGTCTGTTTGAGAAACTATAAAAGCATACTCGAGATACATGGAGGGCTATAATTTTCAGACGAGCAAGTGCTAAACCTGGATTTCTAATTCTAGTCAATAAATTTTGTTTTGCTTGAAAATGAAAACGTGATGAAAATGAAAAAAAAATATTGCGTAAATTCGACCATTTTCATACAAAAGCAGGCAAATAGTGCATTTTCGTTTTCGTTTTCATCACGTTTTCACAAATTTCAAGTAAAACTAAATTTATTGACTGGAATTGAAAATTAAAGTTTAGCACTTGCTCGTCTGAAAATTTAAGCCCTCCATGTATCTCGAGTATGCTTTTATAGCTTCTCAAAGAGACCTCTTTAATATGAAAAAACGGCCAAAAGCGTGTCGGGCCACGCGCATTGTAGGGTTCCGTAGCAGCATGGTTCAAATATGCAGCTGGCTTCTTAATTCTACAAGCATATTGTCATAGTTGATGTTAAAATCCCCAAAAACTATTCTTAGTATCATAAAGAAATGTACCTATTACAAAGTTTGGCCTAAATATAACAGAACGGAAGTGTTTATATTTTTTTTTTTTTGGCGACAATTTTATTGTAAGGAATAATATAATAATATCAAGCTAAGCAGGTGTATATTTTTAATGTCGTTTTCGTAATTAGCACTCACAAAAACCTATTAAACGACACCTGAAATGTCAATATGTTACAGCTTGGCTTTCGGCTCGCCTCACTTTTAGCTTGGATCCTTGTATGTCAACCATTTTGGATTAGGGTACACTTCGTCGTAAATGCTACCCTCGTGAATTATTCCACATTTTTTTTAGTTATAAAAATTAATGTTTCCTAAACAGATCGCTGAATCGAAAAACGTTTGTAGTAAACCCCTTCTTTCTTTTAAAAAGCTGTCCTATGACACCCCATTTTATGATATTGGCGAAAAAAAAAAAATTTCATCACCCTTTCACATCTATGGGAGAAACCCGAAAAAAAATCTACAGTTCTGTCGGAGTAATTTATATGTATGATCTTGCCAAATTTCAGCTCTGTGCTACCAAGGGTTTCTTAGGAAACCTGCGGACAGACGGACATGGCGAAACTATAAGGGTTCGTAGATTACTATGGAACCCTAAAAATAAATGTATTATTAAAGAGTTTGTAATTTCGGAAATAATAGGGATGTTGACAGTGTTTGATTTTATGAATTATTGTATGTGAAACAAAAAATAATGCTAGAAATATATATTTATCCGAAAACAGCATTAAAATTGGTTTATAAATGAACAAGTTATTAGCATTTATATTAACGTAAGGACTAGCTATGTCGTTTTGTGGGGAGAGCTAGCTATCTCGTTTTTACCTACGCAAACAAATGGCGGTGACGTCACATGCCGGTAAGTGCATCTCTTTTTCGTTGTTTGACTGTTTCCCCCTCTACTAAAATTTAATAGCTTGTAACTCTTTTATTTCTCAATAGTTTTCAAAAATTATTTCGGTTTTGGGTTTGGGATTCAGTTCCTTTTTAAGATAAACAATAAAAAAAAATTAGGCAACATCCGTATTTTTGTTTTGGTCTAAATACAACCGAATGTAAGTATAAAATTCGCGAGCGAAGCGAGCGCGAATTTTTTTTTTGTTTTTTTTTACGCCAATATTATTGTTAGAAATAATATCAACCTACTGTTAAAATAATTTTGATGTCATTTTCGTAATTAACACCCCCAAAAAACTATTTAACGACACCTAAAATGTCAATATGTTACAGTTTGGCTTTCGACCTCCCCTCACTTTTAGCGTGGAACCTATTCTTATTAATCCCAAAAACGTTAGGTCGACTATTCTTATTAATCCCAAAAACGTTAGGTCGACTATTACTCGCAAACTTGAAGGGCCAAATTATGTGTGATAGTTTTTCTTTTAATGTCGTTGTATATTCTATAACCGTGAATTTTTAAACATTTTTAGAAACAACCGTTTAGCTGGTAGTGTCCCCCTCGGAAACTTGTTTTTAACAAAAAATTTCACTTTAATTTTTTTTTTTCTCAAACGGAGTGCTGAATCGAAAAACGTTCTTAGTAAACCCCTTCTTTATTTTAAAAATCTATCCTATGACATTCAACTCGATGGTATCGGCGAGAAAAAAAAATCCATCGCCCTTTCACGTGTATGGGAAACACCCGCAAAAATGTTTTTTCCAAAATTTTATATTTTAGATCTGTTGGAGCAATCAATATCTATGACCATGCCAAATTTCAGCTCTGTAGTACCAAGAATCTTACGAGTATATCAGTAAATATATTCTTATTAATCCCAACAGTGTTTGGCACTTGGTCGACTATTACTCGCAAACTTGAAGGACCAAGTTATGTGTGATAGTTTTCCTTTTAATTTCGTTATATATTCTACCAACGTGAATTTTTCCACATTTTTAGAAACAACCGTTTAGCAGGTAGAGGGGGGGGACACTTGTGTTTGACAAAAATTTTCACTTTAAAAATTTATATTTCGCAAACGGAGTGCTGAATCGAAAAACGTTCTTAGTAAACCCCTTCTATCTTTTAATATGCTATCCTATGACACCCCACTCAAAAATATTGGCGAGAAAAAAAAATTCATCGCCCTTTCACGTCTATGGGAGACACCCGAAAAAAATTTTTTTTTCTAAGATTTTACTCTACAGTTCTGTCGGCGTGATTCATATGTATAATCATGCCAAGTTTCAGCTCTGTAGTACCAAGGGTTTCTTAGGAAACCCGCGGACAGACGGACAGACGGACATGGCGAAACTATAAGGGTTCGTAGATTACTACGGAACCCTAAAAATCGTGCAATATCCCTAGACCGTGTTGATGTGTATATGTGTCCTCTGCCCATACACACCACTTGCATACCACCACATACATACCACATGTCACACCAGTAGTTCCATCTGTCTCTATCTCATAAGCAAAATAGCCTCCCTTACTTTAGCTATTGATGAGAATTTATTTCTAACTTTTTTACTTTCAATGCACCTCTACTGGAAGGCTATTCTACTAATAATTAATGGCGTCTTAATGGCAGTTGAATGACAATGGCAACCATTTTATATATATATATATTTTTTTTTATAAGATGGGTTAACTCTTGACCTCAATCTTGACCATAAGGTCAAAGATGAGGTCAACGATGGAGCGAGTTAACCCGGAAAATGCCAATTAAGGCACTGGTACTCCTACGCACCGACGGAACACAGCAAGCTGTTTGGCGTCGGACTTCGGTAGGAGGGTGGTCACGAACCAGATAGCTCTTCACAGAGCCTACCACACCGCATGAGACCATAGGACGACACCTCAGATTCAGAAAAAATGAAGTGTCGTTGCCTGGGATGGATTACTAGGAGGCAGGTCTCATTTTTGTTTCCTTAGTCGCCTCTTACGACACCCATGGAAAGAGATGGGGTGGTGTTATTCTCAACCGATCACCACACAGCCATATTCAGATGGAAAAATTTAAAAATATCGAAACACCATACATTTGATGACTTACAACCAGTCGGATCAGCAGTGCCATCGACAACCGAACTTCAAGTTGCAACTACCAAGCAACTTAACATTCTGTTGGCGGTGCCGGTGGAGCTGTCAGTCAAGGTAGCTGTCATAAAATGTATGAGGTTAAGATAGTTCTTGCCATCTGAATGGATGAAGTGGTCAACATTATCATCACACCGCACAGACCTATATCGAGATAGACGGTAAAAATTTACCTACTTTGCGTGTAAAAAGTGTGATCTACGTTCACAGTTTTGTCCGACTTAAGTCAGTCCGCTTGAGACCTATACCGTAAATGATAATCGATTTTAATCGGATTTACATTATCATTTTACTTAATTAAGCTCCTTTGAGTCGTTTCTGCGCGGTCTTTATTTCCGTGACTAAATCTCGCTCGTGACATCATTTTAGGTACGACAAATTCGACACGCTAGGTTCTCATACAGTTTAAAGCGCTCTATTCGTCTATCTCGATATAGGTCAATGTTACACCACCATTAGTTAGTGGAAAAGTCGCCCTGGTTACGAACTCGATGGTTCGAGTACTGTGAACAAAACAGGGGATGTAACTCAATATAGACGAGAGACCCTTTGAGTACTTATAATATCTAGTCATGGCCCAGCCATAGACCTATAAATATAGTACAAACATATACTCTCGCCTACAATCCCTATTGCGGTAGGCAGAGCGATGGTTTTAAAACCACTTGATGCCACGTTCAACATAAATTCAGAGGCTTGTTAGATGAAATATTATGTAAGTGGTGAGAGGTTGTAAGAGTTTCGCCCACAATGCAGCAAAACCCTCGCGTTCCACTCACTGACTTTAACAGTATGCCTGGGAAGAGAGGCAGCTGGCACATTCTATGTTTTTCTTTTACTCTCAGTCCAGCATGGAAATATGGACCTTTGCGTCTAGAACTTCAAAATGTTGTATTAAGACTTAAGGCGACTACAGCACCCGATAAAGGCAGCACACATAGGAATAGAGCCATCTCTGTCCAGCATCGAAATATGGACCTTTGCGTCTAGAACTTCAAAATGTTGTATTAAGACTTAAGGCGACTACAGCACCCGATAAAGGCAGCACACATAGGAATAGAGCCATCTCTGTCCAGCATGGAAATATGGACCTTTGCGTCTAGAACTTCAAAATGTTGTATTAAGACTTAAGGCGACTACAGCACCCGATAAAGGCAGCACACATAGGAATAGAGCCATCTCTGTCCAGCATGGAAATATGGACCTTTGCGTCTAGAACTTCAAAATGTTGTATTAAGACTTAAGGCGACTACAGCAACCGATAAAGGCAGCACACATAGGAATAGAGCCATCTCTGTCTCTCAACAGGCCTGGGCCGGCAGTGCGAACAGTGTCGATATACGAAGTTTACGGACTATGAAAGCGTGCGTGCGTAAAAACATGTTCGAAAGTTAGAAAAATTAGATTTATGGAAAGGTAACACCTTAAATCGAAAAATGCGTTAGCTACTTATCGAGAGTGTTCAATCACGAACATTTTGGTAGCAAATTCAAGTTCCTGTGTGCATTTTACTATCGTTTTTACAGCTTAAAAGATACACAATGGTGACTTTGTGAGCTTTTTCTATCGAACCAAAAGTGCTGAATCATGTTTTCAGCAAACTACTTATCTAATTTATGTCCTGAATATTACCGTAGTATTTTTTTTCTTCAATTTAATGCAGTGCGTCATGCTTATCTACGCATCATAAAATTGTAATTTAGGTGCTGTAGTCGCCTTAAGCTCCTTACGATCTGCACAAGTAATATAGCTGTATATTTCAAAATTTCCGAGGGGAATTAACTCCCGGGCGTTATGATTGAGTAATAATTAAGAACGCACGAAATCTTGCGGTAAGGTATTAAGTTTTCATCAAATTAATTCTTTAAAGAGTTGCGTGATAAACTGCCTTAAGCTATAATAATTTATTAATGATTAATATTTTGGTAAACATCTGTAGATACCAAATCCTCGCCATAGAAATACTATTAAATTGTTTATTATGGGCCCTGATTTTGTAACTGAAGTTGTGTGTCGATGGAATGGTCGCCATTTAATCCGTTCAGGTGGCGAAATTGAGAACTATCCAAATTTCATACATCTAATGACGGCTACTTTGACTGGTGGCGCCACTGCCAGCTGAATTTTTAGTTGCTAGATAGTTTGCAACTTTACGTTCGGTTGGCGGTGGCGTTGCTGGTCAAGGTGGTTGTGAGCAAGTATATGAAAACTAAATAGTTCTCAATTTCGCTACCTGAACAGTTAAAATGGCCTCCATTCTATTGACACACTACTTAAGTTACAGAATGGGGGCCCAGGGTGTTTAAAATCTGAATCAGGCCACTAAATTTAAAAACTTTTTCTAAGGAACATAGTTCGAAATAAGAAAAAAAAAATTCTTCAATTTTTTTTAAATTATGTTCCTTGAAAATTATGTTTGGAAGTTCCTTGGGAAAATTGGTACAGTTCCATGGAGAGAATCACTGCCTAAAGTTTCGCTTACTAATTTAAAGCTACTGCATATGTAAGAGACTTCTGTTACCCAAAAATAAGTCTATAATGTAATGAAGTCGACTTGGAAGATTAATTTACCTGCTTGCCATCATTAATTAGACTTCTAATCATGTCTAAGAACATCTGTGTTTTATGGTAGATAAATTACGTGGCATATAACTACAGGATTATTTATTAGGTTTTGATTAGATTAGATTTATTTATTTATACCATAATATAGCTACAAATGTCAAATTTGTAATAAAATATGTTAGTCATTTCAGCTCATAATGTGATCGTCAAAAATAAAAATTATTAAAATTACAATTACAGTGAAATAATTTAAACAACGTTAAATAAAAATAAACAAATAAATTAAATATACAAAAGTATATAATCAAAAATTTCAGCAAAATTAAGAAATAACATTGAATATCAAGTCGAACTTATATAAAGATTGTCATCAAAATTTGATGACCAAATATTCTTTTTCATTCTCCAATAAAAAAATTCTCAGTTGGCAAGTAAATGTTTCGTCATTTCTTTGATTTCTCAAGTCAGCGGGTGGGTGTTCATAATAAGTGGACCCAATCACACGCGGGATAGAGTTAAGGGAAATTACCTGGTTGGTTATGAACTAAACTTTTAACCGAAAGGTTGCGGGTTCAAATCCTGGTGCCGGCCTGTACCACTAAATTCGTCTTTTCGGATTTATGTATGGATCACATTCTTATAGAGAGATTATAATATATTATCTTTCCACCCCGGACTTTGTTTCCGTGGGAATTTGGGAAACTTATGTAGCCTATGTGTAAATTCAGGGTATCAGCTACCACCATACCAAACTTTATCAAAATTGGTCCAGCCGTTTGAGCGTGAAAGAGTAACAAACATCCATACATATAAACTTTCGCGTTTATAATATTAGTAAGGATTATGACTTATGACTTTCATTGAACGAATATTGGCCTAGCAACCAACTTATTTAGTACTTATAACTATGCAAGAAGTATCCTATAATAAAGTTGTAACACATTTTCGCAGTAAGTTACCTACGCTCGTTTTAGCTTTAGCATACAGTGATTAATTGCCTTAATTACCTACATTCGGCTACAAATTAAATATTTCTACGTCGTAAGTGGAAGCAAATTTATTTTCAGTAGGCCGAGTACGATAGTGACAGCGCCGCGACAACACCGCGGTCCTTTGTCAAAATGTCAACATTAACAACGCGAGCAAGCCTTTGCGCGGGATCCTCGCGCAATCAAAGTGAAGTTTCAGCGTGAGCCGAGCGCGAGTTTGTCGTTATCGTGCTAGAGCTGCAGTGCTCCTATTTTCTTATTGTCTCGCGGCAGTATTGACGTTTCAAAAATTTAAATTAAACACCAATAGGCCTTTTTATAATAGGAAAACGGCTCGGCAAAAATGTATTACCATTGCCTCTTATGCACTAGTGATACTAGAAGCTGGGGACATAGAAGGCAATGGTAATTTGAATTCTGTCATGCCGTGCCGTCCGAATTATACAAGGTGTTTCAAAAAAAACAAAAAAAAAAGAAATTTCAAAATATTATTTTAAAAGTGAAATAGTCACAACTCTAGTAATCAGTTGCACCGTTTGACATCTACAAAATGAAAGTTTCATATAATTAATATGACATACTTGTCATATTGTAATAGAGCTGTGCAATAAGCAAAATTTTAATTAATTTTGGATTATTATTATTTTTGGGTTTTTTTGAAACACCTTGTAAAAAGGCCCATTATACAGTACGAAGTTTTAAATGGAGAAAGAAAAACTTAGAATGTGTCAGCTGCCTACTCTTCCCAGTCATACTGTAAAAGTCTGTAAGTGGGATGCGAGGATTTTGCTTTATCAGGAGCGAAAGGCTGAGAAGCGACAACCTCTCACCATTGTACAACATGTTCCATCTGATAACCCTTACAATTTGTGCAAACGGGGTATCAAGTTTGGGAAACACTGATTTAGTGAATGAAAGAAAATTACACATTATTGTATTATTAATTATACTTTCACATTAATTATAATGACAATATTTTATGTACAGTGGACAGCACATTCTCCGCACTTTTGATACATCGTACATTGGTGTAGACAGCTCTGCACCTGCTGTGTAGTTGTAGCTTTTCATCAGTAACTGATAAAAACTTTTCATCCTCACGCCTTTTACTAGATGCTATTAACTTGTTTTGTCCTTTTAGACCAGTGTTTCCCAAAGTGGGCGATAACGTCCCCTAGTGGGAACTGGAGGCCTGGAGGGGGCAATAAGGGGCCCAGAAAAAATTGGGAGGCGCAGATGTGGTTAAATGCGATGTTTAAGTGCTTCGCTAGAACCACTGATGCTCTGCCTTACCCTTTAGGGATTACAGGCGTGAGCGTATGTATCTAAATTTTGAATCCAAACTATTGTTAAAGACTGTTAATGTGGGGTGACTTTAGGTATAGTTAAATTTTATGGGTGAACAGCGCTGCAAAATTGTATAACCAAAGAAGGTTCTTGGACAAGCATTCTAGCATTACTAGGAACATTAAAAAAAAATCCCTTATTTGCTGCTCAAACCTAGTTCTCCTAAGTTAAAATCATTTTTATATTTACAAAACAGGCTTTAAAAGTAATTTCATATCTCTTTTGTCAAAATAACAAGTATTTATTCGTTTGTATTCGCCTAAATGTTGTTTACTAGTGTACATGCTCAGTGGATTGTAGTCCAGAATCAAAATTTAGATTTATACAATGTAATCTGTAACGACTGTGATCTGTCATGTATACTTTTACAATTAAATAACATTGGGGGCAACCCTATGTTGTTAGTAATGCTAGAAGTGGAAACATAGGAGGCAATGGTAACACAATTCCATTCCGTTCGAGTTATAAAAATGCCCAATCTCTTTATGAAATTTATTTGATTTTTTTTATTTTGTGCATTGTCCCATGTAGGGTTTGACAATGTTACAGTGATATACAGGGTGTTACAAAATACCCCTAAAGCGGAAAGGGTGTTAAAGGGTCACTTGTAAAGAGTCTAGTGACAATGTATGAAAACCGTAGCATAATATTATCACTAACCGAAAAATTAATTATTATCACTAACAATAATAGGTATTTATTAGGTATACATGGTAATACCTACATAAAATTATCATACCTACATGAAATAAAATAAAGTAGAAAAAGGTATGAAATAGGTATTAATACATAAAAAAGAAATTACCATCTGAATATGTACTTATTCTATGATTGTAGGGGGTGACTGACCACGAAACTGATTACTAGTGTTGCGACCATCTCAATATTAAATTTAATTTTGATTTTTCTTTTTTTTGCCTTTTTTTGAAACATTGTATACATACTTATGAGACTTGATGTAGTTTGATGATAAGGAAGGAATCCCACGACATCAAAATTGTGGACGTTTAGCACGAGTACGAACGTTTCGTTTTAATTTTCACTTAGCCCCGTTTATGCCAGCATTTGGCAGAGACTCATACAAATACAAACTGCAGTGTCTACCACGGAATAAAAAAGTAATGGAAGATCCGAATTAGGTAAATTATAACTCTTAAAGCATAACTAAATTTGGTTGATTCGTTTAGGAGCTATGATACCGCAGATAGATATATATGTCGCCGGAAATTAATAAGAATCGTAAGTTGATCAATTTTCGAGGTAGTTTATCAATTATCGGCAAATCATACACGGAAGTTGAAATGTTTTATTTAACGCAATCAATTTTAGCTAATTGATCAACTTGCGCTGCCTGGCTGTAAGTTTATCAACTAACGATTTTGCCACACGTCAAATCATTGCTGTTTTGCAATAAGGCCGCCTATTGTAAATTTTTCCGTGTTTTTATGTTTCTGTGATGTCCTGTTTTTTTGTGCAATAAAGTATGTATAATAATATAATACGAATGGACCATTCGCTGTTCAGTGTACGTACATTTTTACGTTAAACTGATATCCGTAATATAATACACGGTTCTCTGATTGGTCTATGCGACAACCTCTTAAGGCAACCACAGTCAAGTCGTTTCTGGCACTTCGCCTGCCGCTGCCGCGGCACGCTCGTTACGCTCGCTCGGCTCATGCGTTGGGGGTCGCAGTTCTAACCTAACCTAACCCAACCAACCCGATGAGGGTCGGGTTGGTTGGGTTAGGTTACTAACCAACCTACTAACGACAAGTAGGTTACTAACAAGCCTACTTGTCGCAGTTCCAAGTGAGACATTCAACCAATCTGGGTACAGTTCGCGTTTTCAACCAATCAGCGTACACATCGCGTTCGTCGGATCATTTTACCGCGAGACACCCTAAATTGATTAATTACCGGAAATGTATACGTTAAATAATACATTTCAACTGCCGTGTATGATTCTCCGATAGTTGATAAACTACCTCGAAAGTTGATCAACTTACGATTCTTATTATTTTCCGGTGACATATACATTCGTATAACTTATGACACCCCTCTTTTTCTGTTGAGGGTTATAAAGTTATGATGAATGAATTAATGAATCGTTTGTTGTAATACTATTATGAGCCAGCTACTGCTTCTATACCTAATGTTTGCCCGGAAAGAATCCTTCCTAGCAAAAAGGCTGCCTTATTTTATTTTATTTTTTTATTTAAATTATTAGACATAAAAATTACACTGTTTCTTAAAAATAAAGCCCCACAAAACTGCTTAAGCAGTTTTTCTGCGAGGGCAAGAGTCTCTAATTACATAGTAAGTAGGTATAAACTTAATTTAAAAGGTGTTGAAAATCTATTCAGTTTCCAGTGAATGGAGTAGATGCTTTTTTAATTTGTTTTTAAATCTGCCTATCTTGGTCTCTGATCTTATGAACTCAGGCAAACTGTTGAGAAAATAAGGTACTCTCTTTTTAAGAGTCCTATCTCCAAAGTAATTGGTGACTCTAGGTACAACAAATTTGCATGAGGTCACAGATCTTGTTACATGGTCGTCACTATCAACATGAGATGAAATGGAAGAACATACTTGTGTTCCCATTATGTCCTAGTGTGCAGATAAATTATGTAGCGAACTTGACTATAAGTTGTTATGCGACTGACATAGATTGATAGGAATCATACTACCTAATACTATAAAACCGAAAGTTAGCGAGGGAGGATTATTACTGAAAAAAGTCCCGGGTGGAATACTCAGGTTAATGAAGAGACTCTTCCAAACTTTAACAGTTCTTTGGTGTCCATGTTCGAAATTATGAATGTGAATGCTCGTTTCGGGCACCGCCGCTTGGGAAGTCGTTATGCTAATCTCTGCGCACCCTGAAAGGATTTACTGACCTTATGTTAATCGACAGACCGTGACGAGCTACCCCTAAATCGAGGTTAATGTTTAGTAATCTGAATAAGTTTATAAAACTTGGGTGGTAAGATCTGGGCGCCTATTTTGTAACGCTGCGACCGATACTTTAGAACATTGTTTTTCAATCGTTTTAAATTTAATACATAGATAGATAACATAGCTTTATTCACTCCAATAACACACAACAAAACACATAAACAAAGCAATATGAATAAAAGTGATACATTCGCGACCCCTTTGGAAGTTGAAGAGTTTTGGCGACTCCTGAGGCCTTCAAGACCTCTTAAGCTATATCTGCGACCTACGGCAGAGATTTTAAATCGTAACATATACTTTGTCGTCGGGTAGGAGTGGACGCCGGCAGGTATCGTTATAATTAAAAATAATTTATTTCCTTAACTTATCATTACATTATTATATTATGTTACAAGAGCACTCCCTTTAAGTAATGTTAAATACTTGTGTTGGGAGGCTCTGCTCTTCCATAAATAAGTAGGAAATTCTTACATTAAAATAAAATAGTTAAGACAAAGAAAAAAACAGATTTCAAAATATTAGTGAAGTAGTGATGTGACTAAGAGTATAGGTAGGTATAAATTAATATATAAGAGCACGTTTATGTGTGTGCGTGTGTGTGTGTGTGTGTTTTGTGTGTGTGTGTATGTGTCTGTGTATGTGTGTTTATGTGAGGTGTTTATATAATAATAAAATATTATGAGTTATTTATACCACGTATAAGAACCACCATTACATCCATAAACAAAAATATGTTACTATTTAATTTAATTTCTATTATTTCATTACATGAAACAGCAACTCTGTTTGCTCGTAGTCTAATGTTTTTAACCAAGTTGTGATTTTGTTTTTAGCTTCAAAATGCAACAAGGGGTGTATATCTAGCATATCATTTATTTTATTATATAAGAAAGTGGATCGTTTTGAGTATTGAATAAAGGCAAAATTTGTTTTTACTGTTTTGTCTGGAGCCACTTTTTTCTTCCTTCTCCTAAATTGTATACTTTTAAAGTCAAATCGAAGGGTTTTATGTAATTTTAAGACTGTGCAAAGAACGTATAGTTTCCTCACTGATAGGAGGTTACATTCACGGTACAGCTCGACGGTGGGAAATCGGTAAGGTTTAGAACTCATAACTTTTAAAAGTGATCTTTGAGCACGCTCTAATTCTAGAAACTTTGTTTTTGTAGCCCCGCCCCATATTGGAATACAATATGTAAGAACCGATTGTGGTAACGCAATGTAGACCTTATTCAATAGATCTTTTGAGGCAACATATTTTAAGGTTTTAAAGATCCATATAAGCTTTCTGGTTCGATTATTGATAAGGTCAATGTGGCTGTGCCAGAACAGTCTCTGGTCAACTAGAACTCCTAAATATTTAGTACGGTTGACCTTATCAATTTTAGGGCAATCACACACTGAGTTATCATTGACATTCTTTAAACAAGAATGTATTTGGATTTTATAAGTTATGTCTGGTTGAGTGGTATTGCTTATGGAAAAACAGATGAAATTTGTTTTCTGCGTGTTTAATGTAAGAAGGTTAGTATTTAACCATGACGAAATTTTAGTCAGACCACTCTCTGCAACCTGTTTTACAGACTCCCAGGAGTTACCGGTGAACAATACAGCAGTGTCATCTGCATAAGACAATATGTGGCAATTTTGTAACTGCATGTTACATAGACTGTTTATGTATATTAAGAACAAGGTAGGACCCAAAACACTACCTTGTGGTACGCCATATACGATTTCTTTCTCAGAACTGACGTGCCCATCAATTTTTACACACTGAGTTCTCTCTGAAAGATAACTGCGAAAAAGTTCAAGTGGTATCCCTCTAACTCCTACATGCTCAAGTTTCTGCAAAAGGGTAGGAACGGAGACGGTGTCAAATGCTTTTCTAAGATCTAGAAAGACTGCCAAACACTTATTCCCTTTGTCGAGGTTCTCAGTTATTTGAGTAGTTAACGTTAAGATTGCATCTTCAGTAGATAATCCCTTTCTGAAACCATACTGGTGACTAGAAATAATATTATATTTATTAAGATAGTTTATAAGTCTTTTGTTTAGCAATCTTTCCAGAATCTTAGAAATTGACGGCAAAACAGAAATAGGACGGTAATTGTTAACATCCTCTCTGGTCCCACCCTTGTACACCGGTGTAACAATGGATTTTTTGAGGCTACGAGGGAAAATACTACACGAGAAACATAGATTGGCTAAGTGACTAATAATGGGGAATTATACAGGCACAGCCTGAAATTGTAGTTTCTTTTTGTAGTTATACACGATTATACGAATAATGGTCTTTTTCTTTTATACGCGATCCCGCTAGAAAGCTTTTACAACCCGCATTGGATCGCGATCTACAGTTTGACAAACACTGCTTTAGAGTATCGGATGTCAGTACTCTCTTTTGCTATTGACAGGGATCGGTATGTCTTCTGTGTTTCTACATTGTGATTGTTGTAGGTACCGAAATAAAGCATTTTCTATTCTATTCTATTCTAAAATTGACAAGCATCGGATGAATTTCAGTGGTAACCTTTATCATTCTGCCTGTTCGTCATTGACATGACGCAACGAGATATTGGTAAAAAATTCACTTCGTTGTCATTCATTCAAAATTCACACGTTTATGTTAGCTCTATAGAGCGGGGACTCAAACATGATTCAGTCTCTAGCTTTTAAAACTTTCTTTTTAGTATTTAGTAATTGAGGTTAATCAAATTAAATGAGACGATGCAACTAGATGGATGATATCCGTCGATTAAAAAAAGTATGGTTGTTAAACCATGTCAGAGATTATTTGGCGGTTTGAAAACTCTGCCCAGGGTTAATCAAGCACGCTACATGATCATCAATGATAGAAGAAAGGGAAGGACAAAATGTTTTTACAATTTTGGAAATAGTTCCATAATTGTAGCTGTAAAATGTTATGGAACCAAAAATCACATGTGATTTAAGTAATTTAAAAAAAAAAAATTTTAAAGTATTCAGCAAATAGACGGTCTTTTAGAGATCAAAATTCTATTATTATCAATTTCTTGTTGAATGAAAATAGTTGATTACGTTATAAAGAGTAGCTGATTTGACTAGCAAGTCAGAAATATGGTGTTTCATGAACATAAATAAAAGTAAATAAATATTTTTTTGTTATTTCCTCGGCTAAGGCCAGTGTTCACCAAATATTTAACCAACGATTAGCTGCTAACCAGGGATTTGACAATGTCATTTTCATAATTTTTTTTGTCATTTTGTCTGATTAGCTTCTAACCGCGGTTTAACCGTTGGTTATATTTTTGGTGAACACGGGCTAAGTCAGATAAGATGTGTAAATAGAACCCCTTATTTTTATTTTATTTTTATTATAAAATTGGTTAACTCTTGACCTCAATCTTGACCATAAGGTCAAAGATGAGGTCGAGGATGGAGCGAGTTAACCCAGAAAATGCCTATAAAGGCACTGTTACTCCCACGCACCGACAGAACACAGCAAGCTGTTTGGCGTCGGACTTCGGTAGGAGGGTGGTCGCGAACCAGACGGCCCTTTACAGAGCCTACCACACCGCATGAGACCAAAGGACGACACCTCAGATTCAGAAAAAAAATGAAGTGTCGTTGCCTGGGATGGATTATTAGGAGACAAGTCTCATTTGTGATTCCTTAGTCGCCTCTTACCACACCCACGGAAAGAGATAGTGTGGTGTCATTCTCAACAGATCACCACACGGTAAAATAACTAAAAATTAACCAAAGCCATAAACGTGTATCCTCAACTATTTACATAAGCAGTATTATTACATTAGTTTATAGTTTGGATGCTTAAGTGCCTTCGTAATGTCATCACTGTGATGGTAAAGTTGTTTCATAGGGATAATCATTGAATTAATGAGGGACATCGGTATTATCCGTAATGAAACATTCTAGCTTTATAGCGTAACTAAAGATTTTATCGTGGGTGGTTTCTATACCGTGCTTATTACACTTTGA
This sequence comes from Aproaerema taeniolella, assembly GCA_949987775.1. Taxonomy (NCBI): domain Eukaryota; kingdom Metazoa; phylum Arthropoda; class Insecta; order Lepidoptera; family Gelechiidae; genus Aproaerema; species Aproaerema taeniolella. Next base: position 3,285,186 of record OX465250.1, on the reverse strand, counting down.
TAAACTTTCTACACTAGTGTGGAAATTCTTACAACCTTGCATAACATTATAAATGTGAAAGTGAGGATCTATAATTGGCTTATTGTTTTATTAATTGTTGAACACTGTTTATAATAAAAGCTGTTGAACTTCCATGTATACAATAAATAAAGGTTTGTTTGTTTTCTTTCCGTCACGTTGTAACTTTGGTGAATGTAAAAGTGACATAGGCTACTTTTTTACGCGAACAAATAGACTTAATATGCATTATAATTAAAAAAATAGACGTGTGGCACTCGGGGACTGCCGCGGTAAAGCTATTGCATAAAAATTTCAAAAAAGTTTACCATTTTTTTGTTTTTTACGGCCGCCATCTTGGATTTTAAAATGGATGTTATTTTCGCAATCAGCACCCTCGAAAACCTATTAAACGACACCCATGACGGTTTTTTACAAAAAATACATGTCCGCCATCTTGGATTTCAAAATGGATGTCATTTTCGGAATCAGAACCCCCGAAAACCTATTAAACGACACCCATGTCGGTATGCCCGAAAATTTCATATCCGCCATCTTTGATTTTTGGTGGGGGGAATCGAGACGCTCCGGGCTTTGCCCTTCGCGTCACGATTCCCCCAACTAAAATCCAAGATGGCGGATATGAAATTTTCGGATGGCGGTCGGCGGGTAATATGCTTGGTGACGCTTCGGGCTTCGCCCTACGCGGAGCTCGGCCTTCGGCCTTGCCCTATACGCAGCTCGCCTCGGCCTACGGCCTCGGCTCGCGCGTTCGGCTCGGTCTGCGACCTTGCCTCACCTTAAAATTCTAAATTTGTATGGCGGCCATCTTTAATTAGGGGGTGACGCTCCGGGCTTCGCCCTACGCGGAGTTCGGCCTTCGGCCTCACCCTATACGCGGCTCGACTCGGCCTTCGGCCTCGCCTCGCGCGTTCGGCTCGGTCTTCGACCTCGCCTCACCTATAGAATCTAAACTTGTATGGCGGCCATCTTGGATTTGGGGGGGGGACGCTCCGGGCTACGCCCTACGCGGAGCTCGGCCTTCGGCCTCGCTTTTTACGCAGCTCGCCTCGGCCTACGGCCTCGCCTCGCAGCGTGGCGTCGTGGTTCAGCTCGGCCTGCGGCCTCGCCTCACCACTCCTTGTATGGCGGCCATCTTGGAAAATGGTGGAATCGAAAAAATAACCCGATATTCGGAATCATCGACCCCCAAACCCCCCAGATACCGATTTTCGTCCGGATCGGAGCAACTTCATTTTATTATTATTATATTATTATTGTTGTTGCACGCACACAAACACCGTGTCGAAGACTGCCGAACTGAAACGACCTTAGACGATGCACGGCCTTCAAGCCACACCTCCGTGCCCGTCGGAGTGGGGAGCGTTAGGTTTTTTCGTTACGGAATTTTTGGATTCGGTCCCCGCGCTCAAGGCCCGCGATAGAATCTATGCAATAGCTTAAAAATCTAATATTTCAAACTAAGTTCAAGGACCTTCTTTTACAATAAAATCCATTAATGAATTATTGTTTTTTGTTGGTTTGTTTGCCTTTCTTTCATTTATATCATCTCAATTAATTAAAACATATTTTTAATGGTATTATTATAAGTTTATAATTAAAATACCGAAGTGTGACAAATCGAAAGGTGAAAATAATAGTGATGAGAAAATATTAAAGCAAAATTAATTCTTCGTAAAATTCAGAACAGTTTCTCCATTACTTTATAAGAAATTGAAAGAAACTGTGGTTATAACAATAAATAAGGAAGATACAGATGTCACGGCGGTGATTAACGCTGTCCCCGATAATTAAAGTTGAGGGTCAAAGGCAGAGGTAGTCAAAGTGGTAAAAGATTGCAAAGAACAGGAGGCTTACCATGATCGCTTAGCGCGATCCAATTTAGGACCTAAAAAAGTCTGCAACGCTTATTCGTTCCATGATGGCTTATAAGCGATTCAATTTTGGCGCTGTTGCGATTCAAAGGCAGACCAGCGACAATTTATGTAGACATTTAAAATGGACCATAGACAACCGAGCAGTTCAAAAGCAGCGCCATCATGGTACCATTTTAAAAACATTTCAATTGCGAAGCAGTTCAAAGTTGGATCCTAAACAGAAATACTTTTAAACCCTGATGTCTAATTAATAGAACCAATTTAAAATAAGAAACAAAAGAATGACAAAATGAAAATTCTTCAATGGTACTCGTAAAGAATTAATTTTAAAACCTGTCTATTTTACTAATAAACGATTTGTGAGTGTTATAACAAAATTTACATTTTAAACGGTTTGCTCACGTTACTAAAAATCGGCATCGGGCTGACAGTTTCGATCCAATTCCGATTTTTTGAAATGTGAGTAAAACCGCTTAAAATATAAAATAAAAACCTGTCGTATTAGACTTTTGAACAAGTTTTCTTTCATAAAACGGTCATTACTGTCAACAAGGAATAAAAATAAAAATTGTTTGGCAAGTTGAAGCAGTCAGTGTTTCTGACAATATCTTTTTGAGAATATAGGTAAAACATTAATACTTATCTGACATTAAAATCTTACACAATAATTATTAATGCTATCTACTAAATTCACATTTTTGTTTTTGAAGTGAAAACTTCTTTAGCGGCGTTGAGCACTTTTAGTATGGGGAAAAAATGTTAAACTCGCGATGAACTCGCGTCAGACGTCACGTGACCGTGATCGTCAGATGTGATCGAAAATGCGTAGGATATATAGGGTCGCCACCTTTTTTGAAGTGAAAACTTCTTTAGTAGCGTTTTGTACTTTGAAGTATGGGTGGAAACCCGGATGGATGGCAGCCCTATGGTAAAATTATTTCTGTGACAAATGTCAACGATGTCAACGGTTATTCGCACATAGTGCGCAAATACCGATAGACTATTTTACTGTATTAAAAGTAGACAGTTTGGTCGAGTGGAAAAGTTGCCAGATTGTAAGCAACAGGTCGAGAGTTCGAATCCTGAGAGAACAACGGACTCTTTTTGTGTATTTTGTTTTATTTCCATATTAATGCACAACGTTAATGTTCAAGTTTTCACTTCTACCGGCACTCCCGGAGTGCAACCTGTTCTTTTTTGAATATACTTAAGTTTTTGTGTAATACTGTTAAATAATTGTTTACCGATCTCTCAAAAGTAATAATTTAATTTTTACCAATTAGGTAGGTACTCTAAGGCCTTCCCAAGTAGAGTCACATTAGTTTTTAATGAAGTTTGAGAACCTATGAACGAATTCTTGTTAATTTCTATTTGTTTTGTGGTCTTTTGCATTAATGGCTCTTATTGTGAAATATATGGCGTAATTAAAGTATTTAAGAGACTCAAATAGACTGTAATTTCTTCTTAATTGAGGAAAAAGTTGGTCGTTTATTTCTTTGAAACGTCAAAATTAAGCCTGATTGATCTTAATTACTAAAGTATTAGTCATTTTAAATTATATAAAATAATTAAATTAAAACGCGTCCCTCGTCAATTGAAGAAAAGAAAGAATCAATTGTGAAAAATATTGTTGCGGCAAAATGTGTCTTAACCAAAACTTAAAATGTAAATACTTTTATAATTAACTAGTATTCTGCCCGAGACTTCGTTCCCGTGGGAATTCGGGAAAATTATGTAACCTTTGTCCATCGGGGATAATGTAGCTTTCTAATGGTGAAAGAATTTTCAAATCAGTCCAGTAGTTTCGGAGTCTATTTAATGCAAACAAACAATCAAATCTTTCCTCTTTATAATATTAGTATAGATTTATGCATTTGTTCAATATAATTTGCGCAACATTACAGCTAGGGCCAATGCGTTAAATGAACTAGTTTGTATATAAATAAAATTATTCTTAATACTTACAAACTTGAGATCACTTCTACATTAAAGAATTTACTTAAAATTATTAAAAAAACAATTTATAAAATCAACAACACTTTAACATGTATGTAAAGACAGCAGCACGCTAATGCCATGCATACAAACATACACACATAATAATATCTCACGCCTATAATCCCTAACGGGGTAGCCAGAGCATCAGTGGTTCTAGAACCACTAGATGCCACGTTTGATACAAACTGTGAGAGTTATCATATGGAACAAGTTGCATAATGGCGAGAGGTGGTCAGCCTTTCGCCGATTATACAGCAAAACCCTCGCATCCCTCTTACAGACGTTTGCTGTATACCTGGGAAGAGTAGGTAGCTGGCACAATTTACGTTTTTCTTACACTCCCAGTACAGCAGTATGCTATGCTAATGCTTAATGCTATCCTACTTAATTTTCCTATCCTTCTACTCCTACCAATATTACAAATGTGAAAGGATGGACTGATCAGTCTGTCACTCCTTTACGAAAAAAGTACTTGTAAAAATTTTGCACGATTAGAATGACAAATAGGCTACATTTTTTTTTTATTATAAGATGGGTTAACTCTTGACCTCAATCTTGACCATAAGGTCAAAGATGAGGTCGACGATGGAGCGAGTTAACCCAGAAAATGCCTATAAAGGCACTGGTACTCCCACGCACCGACGGAACACACCAAGCTGTTTGGCGTCGGACTTCGGTAGGAGGGTGGTCGCGAACCAAACGGCACTTAACAGAGCCTACCACACCGCATGAGACCATAGGACGATACCTCAGATTCAGAAAAAAATGAAGTGTCGTTGCCTGGGATGGATTACTAGGAGGCAGGTCTCATTTGTGTTTCCTTAGTCGCCTCTTACGACACCCACGGAAAGAGATGGGGTGGTGTTATTCTCAACCGATCACCACACGGTTAAAAATCACCACATAGTTTTGTAGAAAGCTGGAAAGGGTACGTTAGTAATCTGTGGTTTAGTCGAGCCTGTGACCAAGCACTTTACGTTAAAACGTAAATGTTCATAGAATATTTATAGTACACCTAAAATAAGGCCTTTTGTGTATGGTAAGGTCGAGTTAAGCTCCCTATTTCTACGTATTCGGGATTGAAGCCTTTATATCCCTGACAAACAATCCCTTTCCTTTTTATATCCTTATACGAAACACGCATGACCTGTCTATGTGTCTAAGTAAAACTATACAGGTGTTAGGAAAACTACAGACAGCAGCACGTCAGGTTACCCATTTGCACAACGAAAACTAGCTATGCTATTACAAGCGAGATAACGGTGACGTCAAGGTCAACATGTATAGCCTGATGTGCTGTCGTGTGTACCTACTGAGGACTTGAAATACATTCTTCTCGGGGGCGGACATCACCTTTTTGAATAGGCGTAGAGTTAGAATAAAACCAGCCAAGTGCGAGTCGGATTCTATAAAAACCAGTATCTCTATAAAAGCGGCAAAAAAATCACGTTTGTTGTATGGGAGCCCCCTTAAATATTTAACTTATTCTACTTTTTAGTATTTGTTGTTATAAGGCCTATAGACTATAGAAATACATCATCTGAGAAAATTTCAACTTTCTAACTATCACGGTTCATGAGATACAGCCTGGTGACAGACGGACGGACGGACAGCGGAGCCTTAGTAACAGGGTACCGTTTTTACCTTAGGCTACGGAACCCTAAAAACTAATGTAATTCACTACTTTGATTTATTTTAAGTAACATCTTAAATGTCCTTTTCAATTCTATTCTTTAAAAAATAGCATCCACAATCGTAATTTTGTCAATGTCTGAGTTTTTTAGTTAAAATAAAAATATAGAATAGCGAAGTCGCCAATATAAACGGCCAGTTTGGTCGAGTGATAGTGACACGCTGCCTCTTGATCGGCGGGTCCTGGGTTCGATTCCCAGGCGGGGCAAATATTTGTGTAAAAAGCAAATGTTTGTTCTCGCGTCATGGGTGTTTGTGTCTGTCTTTGTGTGTTCCAAGGGACCCACGACACAAGGGAAAACCTTAATGTGGGCCTTTGAATGTGAAGCGTTTATTTATTTATTAAGCTATTGCATAGCTTCTATCGCGGGCCTTGAGCGCGGGGACCGAATCCAGACATTCCGTAACGAAAAAACCTAACGCTCCCCACTCCGACGGGCACGGAGGTGTGGCTTGAAGGCCGTGCACCGTCTAACGTCGTTTCAGTTCGGCAGTCTTCGACACGGTGTTTGTGTGCGTGCAACAATAATAATAATATACCTAATAATAATATAAATAATAATAATAAAATGAAGTTGCTCCGATCCGGACGAAAATCGGTATCTGGGGGGTTTGGGGGTCGATGATTCCGAATATCGGGTCAGTTTTTCGATTCCACCATTTTCCAAGATGGCCGCCATACAAGGAGTGGTGAGGCGAGGCCGCAGGCCGAGCCGAACCACGACGCCACGCTGCGAGGCGAGCTGCGTAAAAAGCGAGGCCGAAGGCCGAGCTCCGCGTAGGGCGTAGCCCGGAGCGTCCCCCCCCCAAATCCAAGATGGCCGCCATACAAATTTAGATTTTTAAGGTGAGGCAGGGTCGCAGACCGAGCCGAACGCCCGAGCCGAGGCCGTAGGCCGAGGCGAGCTGCGTATAGGGCGAGGCCGAAGGCCGAGCTCCGCGTAGGGCGAAGCCCGAAGCGTCACCAAGCATATTACCCGCCGACCGCCATCCGAAAATTTCATATCCGCCATCTTGGATTTTAGTTGGGGGAATCGTGACGCGAAGGGCAAAGCCCGGAGCGTCTCGATTCCCCCCACCAAAAATCCAAGATGGCGGATATGAAATTTTCGGGCATACCGACATGGGTGTCGTTTAATAGGTTTTCGGGGGTTCTGATTCCGAAAATGACATCCATTTTGAAATCCAAGATGGCGGACATGTATTTTTTGTAAAAAACCGACATGGGTGTCGTTTAATAGGTTTTCGGGGATGCTGATTGCGAAAATAACATCCATTTTAAAATCCAAGATGGCGGCTGTAAAAAACAAACAAAAATTGTAAACTTTTTTGAAATTTTTACATAGCATTTTGTGAAACTTTTACATAGCATTTTATAATTAAAAGTAGCCCTCTACTTTTAATTATAATTGCATAAGTTGATACAAAATGCTATGCAATAGCTTTACCGCGGCAGTCCCCGAGTGCCACACGTCTATTTATTTATTTATATAAAGTAAAGAAACCCTTTACGGGTTATTACGCCAGAGCCTCGTCCGTTGATCAGCAGAGTGCACCGCTAGCAGGTGAGGATGACAATTTTGGAGCACTAAGATAATATGATTTCACCCACCCTTAAACGTTCTTTGTAGTATAAAAATTTTGTCTTTGATATTACAACAAATTCTTTTGTGTTTGTTGTAAAACACTAAAGGCGAAGTCAAGGTCAACATTTATAGCCTTATATGCTACCGTGTGTACACTATGCTGTGTCTATTTATTGTCATGTTCTATCAGCATGTTTATTTGTTTGTGTGCGCAAAAAAATGTAATATTGTATTTCAATAAGTAGTGGGCGTAGCAAGATAAATTTTCTCTTTACAGTTTTAAAATGATTTATAGACTTATGGAAAACTTCAGAGATAACCAGTAAAACGCCATTGTTTTAAAAAATAACTCACGTGTAAATGAAATACATTTATGTAATTTCAAGGGAATTATGAATTCATTCGAAACAAAGCAACTTAAATAAATTCAAAACTTTAATGCAGCAGCAATAAACAACTTTTGCGTGGAAGAGAAGAATTTTTAATCGTTAAAATTTAAAATAAATAGAACGGATTCAAAACTGCAAATAATAACGGTTAACGTAAACGCTTGGCGGTCTGCCAGCTCAAACTGAAACATTCAAAGGAGAAAATTAAAAACTCGCCACTTTTGCCATAAAGTACGTACCGCTAGCTCTCTTGTAAGTGACGGTTTGTTCCTAAATGATCTTAAAGCTACGTAAGACCGAATTTCATCATATGCTGTTATTTATTTAACAGACGATTATTAGCTAACCCGAAATTTGTTCCTAATTTTTTTGACGTTTTGCCTAACTTCTTAATTTTAGATTAACTAACTAACAGAGTATAGTGATATTGGACCTATAAGTCATTAGTTTTATTGACAATTCAATTTCTTTAGATTAGCATTTAGAATGTTGAACTTGACAATTTTTATTTTTGTCAATAATGATAAATATGTAATAAAAATATTTAGACCCAATTTCACCATACTCTGTTAGTTATTTAACAGACGATTAGCAGCTAACCCGAGATTTGACAATGTCATTTTCATACTTTTTGTTTGACATTTTGTCTGATTAACTTCTTAATGGTGGATTAACTAACCAACAGAGTATGGTGAAATTGGACCTTAACGTAATAATAAGACAAGGGCACGAACATTAATTCTGTAGATTTAAGATGGTTCATAATGGCATGGGGCTTCTATTTTGAGAAGGCGTGGGCTACAAAAAAACTATTCTCAAATAGTCAAGTAAAAAAAAAAAAAAAATCTTCTAAATATATAAAAGGAGAAACTGACTGACTGACTGACTGACTGACATATCAACGCACAGCCTAAACGGCTAAATGTAGGCACTTGACATTTGGAAAGCACGTAGCTTTGGTAACGTAGAGGTGCACTAAGAAAGGAATTCCAGAAATTCCCACGGGAACGGGGATTAGCGGGAAAATCCTTTTGTATAAAAAATCTAAACAGCTTAAGTTAGACGCTTGAAATTTAGCATGCAGGTACCTTAGTAAACTTAAAGCTTAGTCGCAACAGGATATTGCAAAATTCCCACGGGAACGGGAGTTAGCGGGAATAAACTTCACGCAGTTCCCGAAGTTCACGCGGGCGAAGCCGCGGGCGGAAAGCTAGTATCATTATATTTATACATTATGTGCTTAAAATGATAAAGATCAGCTTTTGCTTAATAAAACAATAATTAATACACTGATACATGTTTAAATAGATATTTGTTTCAGTTTTCGTTGCCCTTTTTTGCTCCAACTACTACTACTACTACTCTACTACTACTACTTCCAACTACTTTTCTAATTATGGCGTTCCAGAGATTAAGAAAGAAATGTTAGCGTTAAATGGTTACCTTTAATAATTCATGTACCTATACTATGTTTTGTGTATTTAATAAAACGTTACAATTCAGCAATTAATCTTCTCTGTGAAAATATGAAAAGCACTGACATAAATTATTCTTCGCAGCACTATTTCATTTGATATACCTCGTAAATTGTGAATCTAAATATTGTTATAGTTATTGAAACTGCTACATGTTTAATATTTATTGTTTCAGTATATTCGGATATTACCAACAAACAATAAATTTTATTTGAAAACGTAAATAACCTTTAATAAATATCCACACTTTTTTTATACAATTTTTGACTTTCAGTCTGTGAACTACACTTTCAGTGGGTCACAGTTTTATTCTTTTTAACCTCTTTAATAAGTGGGGTGGTTATAAGGCGAGAGCAAAACCGCATGACTGTAAAAAGGCCCTTAGAAATCTGAATAAAAGTGAAAACGAGAGTACACCGTCACCATTGCTGGTACACATTGCCAATTCTTTAGAATTCTTGCTCGGGAGCAACAATAGAAACACATCCATTAGGGGGCTCATCTTCATAACTCGCCTCTTAACGACTACTCTTAGAGTACTAATAGCTATTTCATATAGCTGCAACTCTTGTTCTTAATACAAATTACTAGTTGAACCTCTCAAAACATTGTTGAAGAAATGGAGTTTTAAATTAGTTTTTTAAACCCCGACAAAAAAGAGGGATGTTATAATTTTGGCATGTGTATCTGTGTGTCAGTCTGTGGTATCATAGCTCCTAAACGAATGCTAACGTAACTAATCGAAATGATTTTCAGCTATATTTTTTCATCTATATTGGTTTAGCTGTTTAAAATAGTAATAAGCAATCAAATGTAGGGGTAATTTTTCACTACTCATGCTCGGAAAGTGCTTGTTTGTGTATAGGCTGCACAAAAACGATTTTTGTGTTCTAGAGCACAAAACGATCTACTATAGGCTGCACAAAATTGCATTTTGTGCTCTAGTGCACAAAGTGATCTACTCATAAATGGGTCTATAGTAAGGCATAGAAAACTCCATACAGCCAAAATAATCAGAAGTTTAAAGATAAAATTTGTTAGTATATGTTATTTTATTATTTCCTCGCAATCGAAGTGAAAAGCAGAGTTTATAACTCGTCCACAAAACCATTTTGTGCACTTGTTGTAAAATCTACAATTTTTTCAAGGTTATTTAAATTACCTACACAGAAAACATAAATATTTCCAGTTTTTTACAGGGTCATAAGATTGACTACAGTCGTAAAATCAAGTTGAGGTCATTTGGCTGTTTTATGGAAACTCATAAGGTTCGTAGGCTATTACACCACCTCTACAGTAGAAAGATCCATCCATCCATCTATACAAATACGCTTATAATCCCTGGCAGGGTAGCTAGAGCAACAAGAACAATAGAAGGATGGCCTACTTCATAATTAAAATTGAAAACGGTTTCCAGTGATTAAATTGTTTCAAAACCTGTTACTAGAATAAATATTTACCCTAAATAATTCAAGATTTCATTTAATTTTGGTTATTCCAAAAACTTTATTAGAATACAGCAGATACTTTAATTTTATTACTAAAATACATTAAGGTTTGTTATTTAATCTCATAATATTGTACTTTAAGCAGACTTGTAGACAGTTTTTTAATATTATCATCTTGTATTACGTTTTTGAATAAGATTTGAACAAGATATTCTAAGAAGTTTGCATTAACATAAAGTTTTATTATGAATAACGGCAAAATGGATTTCTGAGAAAAAATACTGAACTTGTTCGTTTGATATAAGGGTAATTTTCAACAACAGTACATTTTTGTCTAATTTTTGTGGAAATCTTTGTATGATCGAATTCTATATCAATAAATATTGCATATGTTAACCAATACAAAAAGCTTTTATAATTTGACAAAACAATTCAAATATCCTGTATACTTTATTACTTATTCAAGCCACAAAAATTGACAAGCCACAAAAATTGATATAAGGACACAAAAATTGATAGTAATGCCACAAAAATTGACGATTGCCACCAAAATTAGAGTTTAAGGTTACTATGAAAAACCAAAACAACATTATCCACAAAATTTATTGTCTGGCAACTACAAATCAAAAGAAGAGTGGAAAAAGCCTTTCCTCTTTTACTCCGATACCCGGGGTGGGTTAAGAAACAAAAAAAAATTATATGGAGGTCAAAATTAGGACTAAAAGCAATAATAAATAAAGAACCCTACTGTCTGACTTTAATAACAAGTGAAGACTCTAACTCAAATAACTTATACAAAACTTCTTGAAGTCACAATAACATTTAGCAATCATTTTTCTTATAAATACACTAACTGTCTCACTTTATTAAATAGTCTATATTAAATAGTCATTGCGACTTTAAGTACCTACACTTAAAGTCGCAATGACTTTTAGAAAACATCTTAGTTATAAATCTTCTAACTGTCTTACTTCAATGAACAGTATGTACTTAAAGTCACAATAACTTTTATCAATTTTCTTTATGATTAATCTATTAGCTGTCTCACTTTAACAATCAGTCTATTCTTGAAGTCACAATAACTTTTAGCAATTATCTTAGTTATAAATCTTCTAACTGTCTTACTTCAATGAACAGTCTGTACTTAAAGTCGCAATAACTTCTAGTAATTTCTTTCTTATTAATCAATTAACTGTCTCACTTTAATAATCAGTCTATACTTGAAGTCACAATAACTTTTAGCAATCATCTTAATTATAAATCTTCTTTCTTACTTTAATGAACAGTCTGTATTTAAAGTCACTATAACTTCTAGCAATTTTCTTTCTTATAAATCTATTACCTATCTCACTTCATGAAATAGTCTAAACTTAAAGCCACAATATTTTTTAGCAATCACCTTTATCATAAATCTTCTAACTGTCTCACTTTAATATTCGGTCTATACTTGAAGTCACAAAAACTTTAAACAATCATCTTAGTAATAAATCTTCTAACTGTCTTACATCAATGAATAGTATGTATTTAAAGTCACAATAAGTTTTAGAAATCATCTTAGTTATAAATCTTCTAACTGTCTTACTTCAATGAACAGTCTGTACTTAAAGTCACAATAACTACTAGTATTTTTTTTTATTAATCTATTAACTGTCTCATTTTAATAATCAGTCTATACTAGAAGTCACAATAAGTTTTAGCAATCATCTTAGTTATAAATCTTCTAACTTTCTTACATCAAAGAACAATCTGTATTTAAAGTCACAATAACTCTTAGCAATTTTCTTTCTTATTAATCTAATAACTGTCTCATTTCAATAATCAGTCTATACTTGAAGCCACGATAGTTTTAGCAACCATCTTAGTAATAAATCTTCTAACTGTCTTACATCAATGAACAGTCTGTATTTAAAGTCAAAATAAGTTTTAGAAATCATCTAAGTTATTAATCTTCTTACTGTCTTACTTCAATGAACAGTCTGTACTTAAAGTCACAATAACTTTTAGCCATTTTCTTTCTTATTAAAATCTATTAACCGTCTCATTTTAATAATCAGTCTATACTTCAGGTCACAATAAGTTTTAGCAATCATCTTAGTTATAAATCTTCTAACTTTCTTACATCAAAGAACAGTCTGTATTTAAAGTCACAATAACTCTTAGCAATTTTCTTTCTTATTAATCTATTAACTGTTTCATTTCAATAATCAGTCTATACTTGAAGTCAGGATAGTTTTAGCAATCATCTTAGTAATAAATCTTCTAACTGTTTTACATCAATGACCAGTCTGTATTTAAAGTCAAAATAAGTTTTAGAAATCATCTAAGTTGACAAAACAAAACAAGAAAATAATTTCGAAATCTTCTTACTGTCTTACTTCAATGAACAGTCTGTACTTAAAGTCACAATAACTTTTAGCCATTTTTTTTCTTATTAATCTATTAACCGTCTCATTTTAATAATCAGTCTATACTTCAGGTCACAATAAGTTTTAGCAATCATCTTAGTTATAAATCTTCTAACTATCTTACTTCAGTGAACAATCTGTACTTAAAGTCACAATAACTTTAAGCAATTTTCTTTCTTATTAATCTATTAAATGTCTCATTTTAATAAACATTCTATACTTGAAATCACAATAACTTTGAGCAATTATCTTAGTTATAAATTTTCTAACTGTCTGACTTCAATGAACAGTCAGTAGTAAGAGTCACAATAACTTTTAGCAATTTTCTTTCTTATTAATCTATTAACTGTCTTAATTTAATAATCAGTCTACACTTTAAGTCACAATAAGTTTTAGCAATCATCTTAGTTATAAATCTTCTAACTGTCTTACTTCAATGAACAGTCTGTACTTAAAGTCACAATAACTTTTAGCAATTTTCTTTCTTATTAATCTATTAACTGGCTCACTTTAACAATCAGTCTATTCTTGAAGTCACAATAACTTTTAGCAATCATCTTAGTTATAAATCTTCTAACTGTCTTATTTCAATAAACAGTCTGTACCTAAAGTCACAATAACTTCGAGTAATTTTCTTTCTTATTAATCTATTAACTGTCTCACTTTAATAATCAGTCTATACTTGAAGTCACAGTGAATTTAAGCAATCATCTTAATTATAAATCTTCTAACTGTCTTACTTCAATGAACAGTCTGTACTTAAAGTCACAATAGCTTCTAGTAATTTTCTTTCTTATTAATCTATTAACTGTCTCATTTTAATAATCAGTCTATACTTGAAGTCACAGTAAATTCAAGCAATCATCTTAATTATAAATCTTTTAACTGTCTTACTTCAATGAACAGTCTGTTCTTAAAGTCACAATAACTTTTAGTAATTTTCTTTCTTATTAATGTATTAACTGTCTCATTTTAATAATCAGTCTGTACTTGAAGTCACAATAACTTAGCGATCACCTTAATTATAAATCTTCTGACTGTCTCACTTTAATAATCAAGAATTTTCTCTTCTTTTCCTTTCTACGACTCTTTTTCTTTCTTATTTAGTTTCTCGGTCTAATTTACTTCTTTTCTTTGGATTCCTGAAACATTAATTTCTTTACTTGTGTATCAACTTAATAGAAAGGCATGAAAAGCAGTCATTCTGCAGATTTGTATTTATTATGATGGTACCTAGCTACTAAATACTCCACCAGAGCACCAGTATGATGACGATTCTTACCTTCATCGTGAATTTAGGTCGTTTCGAAAGTAACTTAATATTAAGTTCTAATTTTTGTGTTCTCATTGCAATTTTGCTGGATAAAAAATACCTCAAAAACCACAAAAATTAACCCACAAAAATTGAAATTTTGTAAACAAAAACAAATTCAACCAAAACTACAATAAATACAACAAATGAAATCTAATAGATCTTTATGTATACCACAACTCTGTATTTTGAAAAACGAATAATATAGATGTTATTAAAGAGAGTATACATAATGAGACCACAAAAATTGAAGTTTTTTTGTCCGATAATATTTTTAGGTGTTACTTACATTTTTGGCGGGAAAACGCAGCAACTTCACACACTTTCTTATTCACATAGCGTTGGTTCCCGACTGACTCAATCGATTGACATTCGTGTTGTGCTTTAGTGTTCAATACTTTAGCTCGGAGTAATCTTTTCATCAAAACCACAAAAATTGTATGTTTTGCTGGGACACATATGTTTTATGCAATATCAAATTAACCGTGACACTAATTACAAAAAACAAAATGATATTGTCAAACTATGACTATATTGATTGAAATGAAACTATAAATTAAATTGATCTGAGCAAAATGTTAAAAATAGAAGCCGAAACATTAAATAAAACAGATTGGGGACAGGCCAGCAAAATTGAAAATACGGTTTAAATGATTATTTTATATTATTTAATAAATCTTTTTTGCTAATGTAAACTTGTCTTCACAAAATAGAAATTATCTATTTTATGTACAAAAAATATCTGATTGATATCTTTCAAAGACAACACGATTTTCAGCAAAGACACTCAAAAATGCTGTCTGGGAAATTTACCCATAACCTCTCTCATTGTCAACATTGACAACGCCAGAGGGCGAGCAAGCCTTTGCACGGTGCCCTCGCGCAATCAAAGTGAAGTTTCAGCGTCAGCCGAGTGGCGCGCTGCGCGAGTTTATCGCCATCATGCTCGAGCTGCAAAGATGCCTATTTCTTCATCTTCATCAGCCCATATACGTCCCCACTGCTGGGGCACGGGCCTCCCTCAATAACATGAGGGGTAAATGCCATACTCACCACGCTTGGCAGACGGGTTGGCGAGAGTTTTTATATAATTGCAGAGTTTTCCTTCTCTGTGTGCAGATGAACTTGCTTGCATGTTTACCTTAGTAGCCTTGTACGACACCGCGGTAAGAAAGAGGGTGGTGCTATTCTACTCTGCCGGGGACTCACACGGCTTTTTACTCGTACTTTAAAGATATTCAGTTAGTATGAAATCGGAAATACAGACGCAGAAAAAAATTCCGTCCTGGTGACGTAAAGAAGGATGGCATTACATTTAAATAAGCTTTAACCTTAATGGACGTTTCTGCAACTGGTATGTCCAACAGCGATATATCAACTGACTAAAATTAACCAAACATTATGAGACCAGCGCGTTTCAATAGAGTTTCGCAACCAAATAGTCGATTTCAATAGTTCCTTTACACTCGCAACTAGTTTCACCAGTAATTATGTAAATAATAGCGGCTACACTGGCTCGTGTGCTGATGCAGGTAAAACCGCAGCGAGGGACTTCTGTTTGAGTTCGAAAATGAGAACAGTGAAAATGAAAACGGGACTTGTTCGAAATGTTTTTCTGTTAGGAGTTTTTCTTATTCCTAGCGCTTAGTCTCGTTTATCATTCGGGGTGAGCTTTTTTTTATTTATTATGAGATGGGATAACTCTTGACCCCAATCTTGACCAAGGTCATAGATGAGGTCGACGATGGAGCGAGTTAACCCAGAAAATGGCAATTAAGGCACAATACAGGACTTGACAGGTTAGGTCTTTTCATTGATAGATTAACGATTGGTTCTTGACCCTAATGTAGACCTGGGGAGAAGATGTGGTCGAGGATGTAACAAGTTTACCCAAAAGATGCCTTTTTACTAGAACTTTACAGTAGAGAGACTGCCATCTGATCTCCGTGACCCTGTTAACCTGACCGGAATGGATCTAGGTTACATATTCCGACTCCTGAATGTGCGGGTTTCCTCACGATGATTTCTATCACCGTAAATTAGCATCGATTAGTGTACAACTAATGTGCATAAGTCAGAAGACGTTAAAGAAAGCGAAACAAACACCTTTTCATACGTTTATACAACTAGTGATGATACTCAATTGAGGGTTTCGATTGTATCTTATTTATTGAATGAAATATCTACGCAGTATCTAAGAGCTGTGTGAGAAACATAAAAACATAAACGTTACACTGGATAATCATAGAAGATACGGATTTACAAGCGGTTTTCACCATAGCACGGAGTGATTTAAGACCCAAGGTTATGTTTATAGTTCATTTCCAAGATTCCCACGGGAACGATATTACAGGTGATAAGCTGGTAAAAGTAATAGAAGCATAAAACAACACCATATGCAATTAAACACTTCAGAGAGTCGTATAATAGCGACTGATAGGTGAGTCGTAGGTACCTCGCTGCTTCGGTACTCAGGTAGAGTTGGAGCTAGCTGGATATAAATTTATTTATTTTATTTAATAATTTATTTCAAACTTTACAGCATATATATTTCATCTTAAAATTATTGAAATTGGATAGATAACTTAAAAAGTAACTTATTTTTTATTTTCTCATCAGCCCATATACGTCCTCGAGAGGCACGGGCTTCGAAACACGAAGGGGATTTAGGCCATAGTCCACCACGCTAGCTCAATACGGGTTGGTGGACTGCGCGCCTTTCAAAAAAGAATTTTCTTAGAAGTGCGGGTTTCATCACGATGTTTTCCTTCAGCGCTGAGCATTAATGAAATATCCGCAAATAAATCCGAAAAGACGAATTTGTGGTACAGGCCTGCATCAAGGTTTGAACCCACAACCTTCCGGTTACAAGTCTGGCTCAATACCAACTGGGCTACCTCTATTTTTTAGTAACTACCTACACAACTACCATAACACCTTACACATACTAAAAAGTATTTTATATGCTTACTTTGTCAAATATATCAAGACGAAAACTTTTAAACAACACCAAATTAAAATATCACTATGAAAATTAGACTGTTGTCTTGCAGAGCTTCTAAAGTGATATAAGAAGTAAAAACAATGGTATTTAATTTTAAGTAGGTACTTTGCATTCACTTTGATCTCAATAAAAAAAAATAACTATAGATAACTTTTAGGATTCTATTGTACGTTGTATGCTGAAAACAAGTGTCGAGAATTTTTTAATGTGAAATGGTCAAACCTACAGTCAACATTCAATCCTAACATTAATCGTTTATAACTCTTAAACAGCTAAACCATTTTTTTAAATAAAAATAGCTAAGAACCATCTTGATTACATCATTTTCAAACAATAGATCCAGATATATACAGATACTCTCGTCCAACTAAAAACATCCCTCTTTTTTGTACCAACAATCTAGCAAAGTTAAAATTTCAGAGAGCAACGAAGTCTTTCAAACTGAACATCTTTCTCCAGGGAAATTCTCGAAAAAACATTTCGACTTCTCATACTTAGGCCCGTGTTACAGAAGGAGACTCAAGTCTTGATCTATACTTAAGTACTCCTTGTCTCTTTCTCTCACTATTAAAATGACGAAGATCAGAGTCTGAGTCGCGTTCTGTAATACACACCTAAGGCATTCATCTGATCGCTCAAAAGTTGAATGGAAAGGGCATTTTTATAATTATTTTTTATAATAAAAGAAGAAACTGAACAAATATACCATAAGGAAAGTTGTTCAGTTTCTTATTCATATTCATATTTATTTAGTATTAGTCATACACTGTCAATTAAGTATACATTACAATTAAAGTAATTAAAGTAAATAATAATTGAGTAATTATCATAATTAGTTACATTAAATGTAACATCAAATTATGAAATTGTGTCAGTATAAAATATAATATTAAATAATTGTATTTCATGATAAATGTCAATAACAAGTACCTAATTATTACACAAAAAATGTGTAATTCATTTGTCAAGGAACTCCTTCACGCTGTAGTATGCCTTACGGGCTAGGAACAGTTTTAGTTTCCTAATGAAGGAGTGCTGAGTTGAAGCCTCCTTTATGTCAGAGGGGATTTTATTGTAAATCTGCGGACCCATTGCTTTTAAGGAGTTACTAGTTTTTTGCAATCTCCGGCTCATGGAAGCCAGCCTGACTCCAAGTCTAGCTGAGTATCTGCAAGTAGCAGGAAACTCGTCGGGGTGCCTCCTCACATACTTAGCAACATACCTCCAGCAAGGGTTAGGTATTTTATGTCTCAATTTTAAAGTCACCCAATAGAAAAATACCATTGCAAACAGAACCCTCAAGCCTTTCGATGAAAACACACATTAATTTCCTCGACCCATCGAATTAATTCTACAGAGGATAAAAACAAACGAAAATTATAGGAACATTAAATTGCAGACTAAAGCAAACACGGTTTACTTATTGTTATTAAGAACCACTTCAAATGACTCCCTATAAGTATACAAAGCAAGAAACTTCAAATAGAATGAAGAAATGATTGTTTTCTTCAATCAAAGGCAAATTCTACGTAATTTTGTCGAACATAAGAATTAAAGCAATTTTTGGCTTTCACGTGCCAGTCTGGGCACCTATTCCACTACTCAATGGTGTATCAATGACGATGGAATGAAAATGGTGACCATTTTATCCGTTCAGGTGGCTACAATTGAGATCTTTTTTTATTATAAGATGGGTTAACTCTTGACCTCAATCTTGTCCATAAAGGTCAAAGATAAGGTCGATGATGGAGCGAGTTAACCCAGAAAATGCCTATAAAGGCACTGGTACTCCCACGCACCGACGGAACACAGCAAGCTGTTTGGCGTCGACTTCGGTAGGAGGGTGGTCGCGAAACAAACGGCCCTTCACAAAGCCTACCACACCGCATGAGACCATAGGACGACACCTCAGATTCAGAAAAAAATGAAGTGTCGTTGCCTGGGATGGATTACTTTTTTTTTTGTTTAACAGCTGACGTAATGCGAAATGGTTCTTAGCTTCATTTGATCAGAATTGGTTCAGCCGTCTAACAGTTAAAAGAGTTATGTCGGGGGTTATATCTGACCACAGATACCACCCCTCTTTTTTATCTGGACTGAAACGGCAATCAATAGATTTAAGTTCATTTCATTTAATTTCATCTATAGTCTAAGAAAATTAGTATAAAAATTGATTAAATATTTCGTGTATTTTTGAAAGTTGGTACAGCTATTCCTTGAGGTGTCCAGATGAACATACTAAAAGACCCCAAGGGTGAAGGACGAGCCGGCGGAGGGGAAGGGAGA
The DNA here is from genome assembly GCA_949987775.1 of Aproaerema taeniolella. Lineage (NCBI taxonomy): Eukaryota > Metazoa > Arthropoda > Insecta > Lepidoptera > Gelechiidae > Aproaerema > Aproaerema taeniolella. Next base: position 3,265,696 of record OX465250.1, on the reverse strand, counting down.
GAAGTGTCCCTCTTATCAGTTTTTGCAAAATTTATCGAAAATTATTTATAATATCTCTACAATCACTTCTACACTAATGATCTACAAAATATGTTATACGAATTATTTGGTCTGATTATTTTAATTTTCTCGGACTATTAATGTTATTAAGCTTATTTTATTCATTGGTAAATTTTAATGCAAAAAAATGTACATTAGATTACTGTTTTCTCTTTATGATTTTGTGCCAGACTTCAGCACGGTGTAATAAGAAAACGATGACTTCAGTATCTGAAAACAAAACAACAAACAAATGATGTGAAACAATATTATACAGGGCGGGAAACCTAGATGAGTGACCAGGTTGTCAATTAACGCAAGTTTTGCCGTACTTCAGAGGGCACGGTAAAACGTCGGTCTCAGTCAAAGTCAATAAACCAAGTCAGTGGCCTTTTAGCTGTTTGTAAAACTCTGATGTTACTCTCATACGCTCACGCCTTTGTCCCATTGGGGTATGCAGAGACCACTCATTCGCTTCCTCTACATTCATAATTCGCTTCATACTCGTACATATGCTCTTGGGATTCACGTTTTTTCTCACCAGTTTGATGTAAGTCCAATTTGTTTTGGTCGCTTACGTGATTATTCTTATACGATGAGGTTGAGGCTAGAAAATTTTATAGCTTTACTAAAAGATGCTCGAGACTTCATTCCAATGGGATTTTTGTAAAATTCTTCGTTATTCTTTCTCTATACAGTTTCCTTCGTCTAAGGGTTGATGAATGAGTAAGTCAGTACTTAATTTTATATGGGGTAGTGACTTTAAAAATTGTCTAGCAGAGCATTATTGTTTAGAACCACTTGATGCCACGTTTGATATAAATTCTGAGGGTTTTACTAGATGAAACATGATGTATAGTAGTGAGAGGTTGTCAAAGCAGCAAAACTCTCGCGTCCCTAATACTGACATTTACAGTATGCCTGGGAAGAGTTGGCAGTTGGTACAATCAAAGTTTTTTCTCTCACTCCCAATCTACCGTGGAAGACCAACACAGAAGTAATTACTTACAGAAAGCATCAAGTTCACTCCGGTTTTGACCCCTCCAGCGCCCATGAAGACCAGAGGCTGTTGGATCCTCATTAGCAGGAGTAACAGAACCTTGCGATTTGACACTGACATCTTGTACCATTCCAGATCATATACTAAGTCCGCTAAGCTGTCACTCTGGAAAATAGGAAGAGTTGATTAGGTGGTACATAATATTGAAACCATAATTGCCATACACTTTTTTTTTAAATCTTGATTTTGGCGAAGCGTGGGGTGTTCTTAATACGCTCGTAAGCTTTACTCATTTCCATGACTTTTTTTCTTTTCTTTTCTTTTCCAACACAAAGATTTATAAATAGTTTTAGGGAAAGAAAAGTTTTCGGCGCGAATGGGACTTGAACCCATGACCATAGGGTTAAATCTTCCTCGCGCGGGTAAGCGTTTTAAAAATACTAAAGGAAAGATTTATACATTTTGCTATATTTGAAAGAAGTTTTCTGAGAGCTACTAAAATATCTACTAGTTTTTAATTTTAATCCTCAAGTAACTTCGCCATAGGGCTACTTTTTTTGAGCATAATAATGTAAAATAAAAAATAAAAACAGATTATCTGGATTCGGCTCATTCCTTTGAATGTATGAGTAAATTTTGTATCTTAAGTCGTTTTTCGTTCAATAATCCTACTGGTATTTGTGGTTCAAGATGATTGAAGCTGTGAGTATTTAAACACTACACTCAAAGGCCCACACTAAGGTTTTCCTGAGAGTTGGTTTCTTTTGGAACATACAAAAAGACAGACACGATCACTCATGAATGAATGAATGAATAAATGAATGAATGAATGAATGCATGATCCAAGAACAAACATCTAACTCATAAACAGATATTTAGCCCGACGGGAAAATCAGCACCAAGGACCTGTCGATCAAGAGGTAGCAACTATACTACTCCACCAAAACATCCGTCATTTACTTTATAATTATTAGAAACATTGTTTTTATAAAAAAATATCATAAAACCAAGTCCCACAAAACGGCTCACGAAGTTTGTCTGTAGGATCGAGTTTGTCAACATTAAAGATGTTAGTAATTAAAATTAAAATTCAGATAATTCAACTTGTTATAAAAGTATTATGTAAGGTAGATTCATAATCAATTATTGTATTATATTACGCTCGTGGGTATCAAAATAACACAAGATTACCTGTTTGCTTATTTCCTCCAGACTAAATGACATCATGATGAGGCCCCCTACGAAGCCTAAGTACATCGTCCCGTAAGTAAAATGACTGCTGGTATCCTGGGAAAAACAATCGCAATGGGAGTTCCTAACAAAATTAATAAGAACTCTATAGTAAAAAAGTTTGTGTTATTCCCGATATTCATCGCTTATAACTTTTGAACAGCTAATCCTATTTTGATTTAATTTAGCTAAGAATCATCTCGATTACGTCATATTTAAAAAAAAGGAAATGCATCAAAATCGGATATTGTTCTGACTGACTGAATGATGAAGCAACACGCAGTCTCAACCGCTGGTCGTAGAGACTTGGAATTCGGAAGACGTATTGTTAAGCATTCTATAAGAAAGGATTTTCTAAAATACCCTTTAAAAAATTAGTAAGTAGCATGAATGAATTTAAGAAGCAAAAATACTTAGAAAGTAGTTGCTACTATTTTTCTAAAGCTCGCTTAAAGCTCAACATTAACCACACCCACTAGGAGAGATAAAGTGAAATGTTGGAAAAAATACGTTTTTTTTAAATACTCACCCCGCTCATCATTATCATATACATTAACAAACTATCTGCAATGAAGTTATAAAAATAAAACGCTGACACATGAATACCAAATGCTGACTGGATGTCTTTGTAAAGTCTGAAATCACATAAAAGTTTTGGTTATTTTCTTAGATTCTGCTATTTCTTCAAATAGACCCAGAAAAAGATAGCAGGTTTGAATAAGATCGGGAGAAATAGAGGGCTGCAGGGGAGGCCTCTGCCCAGAAGTGGGACAATAATGGCTATGTAAAAATAGAAAATGAAAAAAAAAAACATGAAAATTCTAAAAATCCATGAAAATATATCCCAATAACTGACTCTTACAATATGCCTGGGAAGCCAACACTTCTGGCACATTCTAAGTATTTTCTTTACTCCCAGTTCAGCATGTACGAGTATGTGACGCGATTAAAAGGGAAAATAAAATACTCATAGTCAAACATAATTTTTAGGGAAATGTAAATGTCCAGCGTGAATGTGACTTAAATCCACGACCCCAAGAATAGATCTCCTGCTGCTTTCTTAAAATTTTTTGTGAATGTCCCTCTACGCGGGTAAGCGTTAAAAATACTCAGAAATACTTACTGTAACACAAAATTGTGATATCGAATCACATTTACCAAACGTTCCCTGGTTTCGTCCTCCGTCAGAACCCCTAGGAAACTCGTCCTTATTTTGTAGTTCAAAATCTCAACATGTCCAATTAGTTGGAAAATAAAAATGTAGCACATGCAGAGGTGGAACGCAATGACTGAACCTCCGGATAAAGTCAGAAAAGTGTTGACAAGGTGTACTATGATCCAAAAATTGAAATTGTGCTCGTAATCAAAAGGTAAAACGAAATAAAGCGTTGTCTCAAATTGAATCGTTTTGTTAGAATTTTCAACTATTTGGCGATTGTGAATACTGTTGTAACCTGAAAATTTTTTAATCGTCATATCATTCGATACTATAAAACAAAGTCTACGTGTCTGTTTGTCTGTCTATCCGAACGCGATAAATTTAAACTACAGAACGGATTTTCATACAGTTTTTACCAATGTACGGAGTGATTCCAGAAGAAGGTTGTGTATTAATTTCCGAAATTTCCATGGGACCTAAGTTCTGAGTGGGAAGATAGTCTATACTTATACACATTATAAAGAGGAAAGATTTGACTGTTTGTTTGTTTGTTTACATCAAATAGGCTCCGAAACTACTGGACCAATTTGAAAAATTCTTTCACCATTACAATCCTACAATATACGGGATGGACATAGGGTACATGATTTTCCCAAATTCCCACGGGAACGAAGTCCCGCGCGGGAAGCTAGTAAATATACTAATAAAGAGGAAGATTTGATTGTTTGTTTGCATTGAATAGGCTCCGAAACTACTGGAACGATTTGAAAAATTCTTTCACCATTAGAATCCTACACTATCCCTGATGAATATAGGCTACATAATTTTCTCGAATTCCCACGGGAACGAAGTCCCGGGCGGAAAGCTATTTAAAAATAAATTGAACTCAAATAATTAAAAAGGTATCTTCTGGTTTACATAATGCAAAGTTTCTTGCTAGTTTACATAACGACGGCCGGCCGTTTGACGGTCGGTTTGGTCGAGTGGTGACGCTGCCTCTTGATCGCCGGGTCCTGGGTTCAATCTCCAGTCGGGGCAAACATTTGTGTAAAAAGCAGATGTTTGTTCACGAGTCATGAGTATTTGTGTTTGTCTTTATGTGTGTTCCGAGGAACCCACGACACAAGGGAAAACCTTAGTGTGGGCCTTTGAATGTGTAGCGTTTATTTTATTTATTTATAATACAAAGGGGTTAATTTCAATGACTGAACAGTTTTTTCAAAAAATAAGCCACTGACAGACGGACACAAAAACACACGTCAAACTTTTTTTTTACTTTTTTATCAGGGCTTAAAAAAAATCCAAAATTAAATTCAAAAGTGTGATAGTCGTAACTCTAAGCAATAGTTGCATGGTTTGATATATTTCAAAATGAAAGTTTCATGTAATTAACATGACATACTTGACACATTTGAAATAGAGTTGCGCTTAATCTAAACTTTTTTTTTTCTGATTTTATTTTTATTTTTTTAACTGCCCATAGACGTCCCCACCGAGTTGCACGGGCCTCCCTTCGAAACACGAAGGGGATTTAGGCCATATTCCACCACGCTGGCCCAATGCGGGCTGGTGGAATGCTCGTCCTTCGAAATTTCTTGGACGGATGGGTTTCATCACGATGTTTTCCTTCACCGTTAAGCAAGTGATATTTATAAATCCGTACATAAATCCGAAAAGACAAATTTAGTGGTATCAGCCCGCACTAGGATTTGAACCCGCGACCTTCGAATTACAAGTCCGGCTTATCACCAACTGGGCTATCACCGCTTCCTATTTGTATGTGGTATTTTTGAAAAACGTATTTCTGTGCAATTGTTACATTTTTCGTTTTCAAAAAACTTAGTATGCACATTGCGCATTAGTAGATTAATATGTCTTAACCACTCCAGAAAATTTTGCTAAATTCAAAAATGTTTTTATGGAAAAATCCTGATATTTTGCGCGGCAAATAAAATAAAGCCTCTAGTTATATACTTATTTTACAAACCTGTAATAAGGCACCATATAACGCCATCCACTGACAGAAAAATACTCGTGAAATGAGAAGCAAAACGAGTATTTTTTTCTGCTTTTACCAAAATCTGTAAATAATTAGGCTACATTACATGGCAAAAAAATATTGTCTGTAGAGTCTATACTAATATTATAAAGAGGAAAAATTTGATTGTTTGTTTGCATTGAATAGGCTCCGAAACTACTGGATTGATTTGAAAAATTTTTTCACCATTAGAATCCTACATTATCCCCGATGGACATATTCAAACCGTGTGGTGATCGGTTGAGAATAACACCACCCCATCTCCTTCCGTGGGTGTCGTAAGAGGCGACTAAGGAAACACAAATGAGACCTGCCTCCTAGTAATCCATCCCAGGCAACGACACTTCATTTTTTTCTGCATCTGAGGTGTCGTCCTATGGTCTCATGCGGTGTGGTAGGCTCTGTAAAGGGCCGTCTGGTTCGCGACCACGCTCCTACCGAAGTCCGACGCCAAACAGCTTGCTGTGTTCCGTCGGTGCGTGGGAGTACCAGTGCCTTTATAGGCATTTTCTGGGTTAACTCGCTCCATCGTCGACCTCATCTTTGACCTTATGGTCAAGATTGAGGTCAAGAGTTAACCCATCTTATAATAATAATAAAAAAAGGTTACAAAATTTTCCCGAATTCCCACGGAAACGAAGTCCCAGGCTGAATGCTAGTATAACATAATAGTAAAATCATAACTGTCGTAGTATAAAATGGGGTGACCTGAAATTAGTTATTGAACTTAAAGACTTTAAGGGGTTATTCACCCCTTGAAACTGAACAACTTTCCTCAAGGAACCCATATGAAATTCTCAAAAAAATTTCGCCTTTTCAACCGACTTCAAAAAGGAGGAGGTTCTCAATTCGTCTGTATGTTTTTTTTTATGTTTGTTACGCGATAGAATAGAATAGAATAAAAAAAATCTTTATTTTATAGGACATTCAGGATTCCACTTTAAAACAGCCATGATTACAATGAAATACATACAAACATACATTAAACGATTTAAATACATACATACGCATTCGTTCTTTTGACCCTACTGACTCTACGCCTATTCGCAAAGGTGCAGTCTTCCTCTGAGAAGAACAGGCAAGAAACTCTGAGGCTGCTCTTTTAAATCGGATTACAAATTTTGTTATTTTCTAATTTTAACTAAAACTGGAATAACTCTAGAGCTGAGCAGTTCATTCCCATGGCTGCCTGTCTGATAGATAATCAGAAATTTTGTAATAGCCCTTTTTGCAAAGTTTTTGTTTAATTACCGTCTTAAATTTGTCCAAAGGTAAATTTTGAATACACATGGGAATCTTATTATAGAAACGTATACATTGACCCATAAAAGAGTTCGTGACCTTGTGGAGACGACTGACTAGTACATCCAGTTTATGCTAGGTCCTAGTATTTATATTTTTCTTAAACAAATGTTCATTTTTCTTCACATAAAGATTGTCACTGATATATTGGGATGCAAAAGTCAGAATATCTATTTCTAACTCCGCCAACTGTAAGCCGATTTTAAAAATTATTTTTTTGTTCGAAAGAGTATACTCCTGAAGTAGTCCCATATAAATACCAAAAATGATTCAGCCCTTTAAAAAAAATATTGACAAAAACAAAAAATACTACAAACCAGAACATCATCTAAATAAATGAATGACATTTTCGTTTGTGGTTATCTGCTAATAGGCATTGTAGACCGCAAAAAATACTAGTTATCTACTTTGGGATTGAAGTCGGTGACTCATACGTTTTTAACGTGGAAAATTATTATTTTAAGCCAAATCAGCTGATCGTACAAGTTGTATGGTGAGGCGATTTTTATTTTATTATTATTACTAGCTTTTCGCCCGGGACTTCGTTCCCGTGGGAATTTTCCCGTCAATTTTCCAATGTTTTTAATAGTTATTCTGCTATTCGGGACGGAGAGAAATACAACAAATCAAAAACCATGGAAATCGGTCCAGCCGATCTTGAGTTATAAGTGTTGTAACAAACACGACTTTCTTTTATATATATATAGATAGATTATGTAATTCTTTATTTGCACACACATAAATATATCTTAAATAGCGCATCTTAAGGAAATGTGCTTTAAGGCGATTCTTAAAGGATTCCAGAGAGGGAGCCCGCCTAATTTCTTCTGGCAAAGCATTCCACTTGCGGATGGCTTGGACTGTAAAGGAGTGAGAGTAGAAATCAGAGGAATGGGAAGGAATATCGAGCGTCAGGGTGTGTGAAGTGCGAAGTGTGCGATTTAAAGAAAAGGATCGGTAAGAGAAACGTTCTTTGAGGTAATTAGGAGTGGAAGGGAGCATTAGGACAGAATAGAGTGAAGAAAGGATGTGGAGGTCTCTCCGTTGACGAATCGGCAGCCACTTTAATAGACAACGGAAACTGGTATTTTATTTCGATCTATGTTCTTAAAGGAAAGTTATTCAGTTTCACGGGCTAATACATATCCATAATTTTCGCTAACTTATTTAAAGCCAGGGTAATTTTTTTATCAGTTTCAAAATTTTTTGTACGTAAACTTTATGAAAATTTAACAGACCCGTATTTTTTTGTTTCTACGTTTCATATAAATATTTCAAGCTAGATCGTCTGAAGCATAAAAATAAATCAATTTTTTTGTATGGGAAAGAAAATTAACATCGTTCAAATATAATAATAATAGATAAACACTAAACACACAAAGGTCCACACTCAGGTTTTCGCTTTTGTCGTGGGTCCCTTGGAACACACATAAGACAAACACAACCCATGACCCGAGAACAAACATCTGCTTTTTACACAAATGTTTGCCACGACTGGGGATCGAGCCCAGGACCCGCCGATCAAGAGGCAGCGTCACTACCTCTCGACCAAACCGGCTGAAATGACTTAAAACTTTGAAATAGTACTCTTCAACGCAATTTGTGACACACGTGTTTCTGCGTTTTACAAAATTCATCCTCTAAGACGGCAAAAAGGGGTATCAAAAGCAGAAAATTTTGGAAAAAAAAAATTTCCCCTTATTTACGTTTTATCAACGTTACTGACACCGTAAAAAAATTATGTATGTATGTATTTATTCATTATTGTACAATGATAATACAGAGGATAACAAGTTTACAGTAATAGGAAGTTTACAAAGGCGGACTTATCTCACGAGGGGATTTCTTCCAGTCAACCTAGTAAGAGTATTTAAGAGAACATGGTATGTACTACTCGGCGTTATGACAAGTTTTATGTACAAGTTTATACTACAATGAAAATATACTACAAATACGCATAAATAACATATATGCTATATATATATATACATAAACAGACCCATAACAATTTTTCAGTCTTAGTTTGAAGCTAACAGGTGACGGGGACTGACGAGCTGATACTGGCAGATTATTCCAGAGCCTCACAGCGTGCACCGTAAACGATCTCTGTCATAAGTACGAGTTGTATGTGGTGGCATAGTAAGAGCGGAGTTAAGGCCAGATCGCAAACGATTGCCGCTGACGTCGGCTTTGAGTTGAAATCTTTCCCGTAGATATGAGGGAGCCGAAGATGAGTGGAGGACATTAAATAAGAGGGACAAAAAAATTGGATAGTGATAAAAAAAATTACCCTGTATAATACAGTTTTTTATTATTTTTGCTTTTTAAAAGAAGTTTAATTAAAATTACCTTTCTAATATATTCACCTTCTTCAACGAAATTGTTCAGATGAATTTTTGTCATAAGTTTCTTCATAATATCGATGTAACTTTTTCGTTTTGACGACAACTGAAGAGTCTGTAATTAAATGTGTTATTTTATTGTATTAGGTAGATTAGTACATTGTTACTTTAGGGGTGAAAGCAACTTATTTAAGTCCGGAGACGGGGTTTGGCGACTGAGCGTAGCGAGTGAGCTAATAGTTCGAGGGACTATATAAGTTTTCACCCGAGCCTAACACTGTGCTTTTCATTACGAATACAAAGAAAGTAAAAATAAAAACATGAAGCTGAACTCATTGCTGCTATGCGAAAGTTACAAAACACTACAACTCGAAAAAAAAAGAAGATCAGCATGCCACGTTCCCGCCTACATGTTTTTTTCTGTGGCTGGCCACCTATTCAGCCATTATTTTTCATTGCCATCATTGAAAAAAAAAATATTTTGCCAAAAATCTATGTTATTTTAAAGAAATAGCTAAAAGTAAATAATTATAAAGTAATTAAAAAGTATTCTTTAATGAATACTTAACTTTTGTTATTTAAATTTTACATCGCGCTGTAATAGAGTGGCTGTATAGGAAGTTGGAACACGTTTTTTTAATACTTAATTTGATAGCTGTCAGTAGAAAGTGCTTCTCCCTAGGCTTGAAAAGTATTACTTTCAAGCCGCTTCGTAGGCAACTTTAGACCTATTTTCTGAGTATGAGTAATGAAAAGAGATTTTTGTGTATGAACTTATCACAGTGTTTCAAAAAACCCAAAAAAAAGATAATTCAAAATTAATTAAAATTTAGCTTATTGCGCAGCTCTATTACAAATATGACAAGTATGTCATATAAATTATATGAAACTTTCATTTTGAAAGATGTCAAACCGTGCAACTGATTACTAGAGTTGAGATTGTTTCACTTTTAAAATTAAATTTTGGGATTTCTTTTTTTTTGAAACACCTTGTATACAAGGTTACTGGTAATACGTCACGATCCCTTTAAGGGGTGATAGTAGAGATTATTAGCTATCAAATCACCCTCGAGCGAATGGGGTAAAAATGTACCAATTTAGAAAAAAAATCCTCTATTTTTAAAGAAAAGTTGACATGTGTTTTTGTGTGTCTGTCTGTGGCATCGCAGCTCCTAAACTAGACGGCCGCGGCCGGTTTGCTCGTGTGGTAGTAGCGCTGCCTCTTGATCGACGGGCCCTGGGTTCGATTTCCGATCGGGGCAAATATTTATGTAAAAAGCAGATGTTTGTTCTCGGGTCATGCATGTTTGTGTCTATTATTTTGTGTTTTCCAAAGGACCCACGACACAAGGGAAAACTATAGTGTGGGACTTTTAGTTTGTAGCCTTTATTTATTTTATTTTAGGGTAACCTGTGCTATCTATTTTTATAAATCAAATTTCTTTATTTCAGGCATATTACACCCATATTACATCATATACAAATTTTAAAAATAAAACAAACAATAAGTCGTGTTATTAAAAAATAATAACAGAAAAGTTACCAATAATAATTACATGTCAGGAGAAAAATGTTAAAACTGGACAATATAGAATTATTTTAAATAATAATTACAACAATAAACATTCTTCTTACCAGCCCACATACGTCCCCACCGAGGGGCACGGGCCTTCCTTCGAAATACGATGGGGATTTAGGCCATAGTCCAAAACGCTGGCCCAATGCGGGTTGGTGGACCGCTCATCTTTCGAAAATGAATTTTCTTGGACGGGCGGGTTTCATCACGATGTTTTCCTTCACCGTTGAGCAAGTGATAATTAGAAATCCGTGCATAAATCCGATAAGACGAATTTAGTGGTACAGGCCCGCACCAGGATTTGAACCCGCGACCTTCGGATTACAAGTCTGGCTCACAACAAACATTATTTAAAATAATTTTTAGATTATATACTTACAGTGAACAGTCCATTAGCCTGTATCATTGCAAACATTACCCCTTTTACATGAAACGGTATTTTGCTGTAGAAGAAATACATGTAGAAAATTTGAGACAAAAGGCTGCACGAAGCCAATATTCTCATGCACCATTTGTTTATGCTGACCAGGATTTGGAACCTAGGCGGATCATATCCCCACCAGGTTTGATCTCCGAAGTCAAATAATGTAGCTAAAAGTGCTATAACTCTGTAGAAAATCTGTTCTTTTGGCGATTTTCTGTAAAATAAAACTATAGCTATAATGACAATATGTAGTTAACCCCCAACGAAAAAAAGGGGCGTTATAAGTTTGGCATTTTTAAAACGCTTACCCGCGTGAGGGATATTTATAAATAATGTTTAAGGAAATTTAGAAGATCGGCGCAAATGTGCCTTGAACCGGACATTTTTCTGTCCCTAAAAAAAAATGTTGGGGCGATAGTTTTTTTTTTAATGTAGAGTTATATCGAAGTGAGAAAGCAAAGGGAACTAAAGAATTATAAAATAATAGAGAAGAATGAAATTAGCGAAGTGCAAGTTTGTGTAGCTAGCTTCCAGTAACTGGAGTAAAAACCCCTTAAATAACTAAGCTTAGAACTAATTAAGTTAGTGTAAGAATATTTTTAAAAAAAACTAAGAAAAACTCCTCTTAAAAATACATGAATGCCATTTGATTACGTGTAATTTAATTTTTTCCGGCTTACAGATAAACTTTCAAAAGCATTTTATAAAGTCTCTGAATTTAGCTATGGTAGAATACAAAGATAATTTTGAGTATGAGTGTAAAGTACATACCTCATTTTGGAAAAAAAAAAACTATTTATTTTTCTAACGTCTGCCTTTAACTTCGCGTAAAACCGTTTTAAACTAGCTAGCTGCTTTAAAAAATTACATTAATAAATGTGATTTATTATTTACAGTTTTTCAAGTGATTTTATTTAAATTGTAAGTGGAAAATGTCTTCATTCATTTAAAATTTATGACGATGGTGGAAGTAACGCCATTGTAATGACAATTTAATGGTGAGAAAAATATTAAAGTTTGTAAATAATGTAATAACGGTAGATTTATTCAAGTGTATATTTTTTGTTTTTGTAATTTTTTTTAATCTCTGACAAAAAAGACATGGATTTGATATAGGGTGACTGTAAATTAGGTAGTGAAACTTTAGGAAGTGATTCCTATCATTTTTTTTTTCCCAGCCCACATACGTCCCCACCGAGGGGCACGGGCCTCCCTTCGAAACACGAAGGGGGTTTAATAGTCCACCACGCTGGCTCAATGCGGGTTGGTGAACCACTCGTCTTTCGAAAATGAATCTTCTTGGACGGGCGGGTTTCATCACGATGTTTTCCTTCACCGTTGAGCAAGTGATAATTAGAAATCCGTACATAAATCTGTACACGACCTCCGGATTACAAGTCTGGCTCATTACCAACTGGGCTATCACTGCTTGTGATTCCTCTCATGAAATGGAACAACTGTCCCGAAGGCAACTACCTATTTGGAATATTTAAAAAAAATACGATAATGGGGCTGATCGCTCAACTTGTATGGTGAAGCAAAATATGTTTTTTATAGTTCGACGCATGTTCTTTTAGACAAGTTGTTGAGTCTAGTCAGTAGAGTGTGCTTTACATTTTTTTTTTCGTTACATTAACCATACATACTCTACATTTACTCTCGTCCGGTACATGCACTTACCACATAGTTGATATACCTCTTATATCATAGAATTTTATTCAAGAAATTGACAAAACCCAATGGTCTGTAACGGTCTAGTAAATGTCCAGAATGTCGTCCGGATGGGCATAAACCTTTATAACCCTTTACGCTAGCCCGTAAAGATTCAAGCCATAAAACACAGAGTTAGTTGTGGTCGCAGTAGGTACTATCATAAAGTTTGTTCCAGACTCTATAAGATGGTTGTATTTTTTTCACGTTTTAGTGTTGTCAGTTTAGTTACAGACTTCGAAAAAAATTCGAAGACAGAACCGCTTTACTAAGGATTTACTACGTTTATCTGAATCGCTGAAGAACTATCCGTTTTTGTTAATTGGGTCCAGCTACCTGAATGTCTAATCTACTTCTTAAAATTCCCTGAATGTCAAGTCTGTATTAAGACCAGTTGATTCTTACAATCCTTGAATGCCGAATTCACTGAAATATTTTGCAAACACCCAACTTTTCAGAAGTAGAAATTCCGGACTCTGAAAACATGTTAGATTTTCATGGGATCAAGTGTCTCATTAACAAAAATTGAAACTTTAAACTAAGTATTTCGCAAACGGATTCCTGATTTGAAAGAAAAATATAAAAATATGTTCAGGTACATGATAGAGACGCGTTCCAAGATCTCTGCTTTCCTCCTAAGACACATAGCCTGAAGATAAATAAACTAAGTACCAAGTAGTTCTGTTGTAGTAGTTACACACGGCTACTAGGGTAATAAACAAGGTAATTTAGACAATAAAGAAGGACCAAGAAATTGTCTCTTCCCTTTTAGGGTTACGTTTCTAGGGTACTTAAAGGATATGTGGCTTTCGCTTGGTTTGTTTTAGTTAATTAAGGGCTATTTTTTTTTATGAAATGTCATAGTCAAATCTCGGGTCAGCTGCTAATGTAATTTTATAACGTCAAAATTTTATTTAAAAAAAATAAACATTCTTCTTCTTAGCGATGAGGTCCGTTTCTCATTCGGGGTACGCTTGACCATGATCCAGGATTTGGCAGATTAAGGTCCGTATCACAAAACGTGACTCAAACTCAGATCTATACCTGAGTAGCAGTCGTCTCTGTCATTTTGATAATGAGAGAAAGAGACAACCACTACTTAAGTATAGAACAAAACTTGAGTCTTCTTCTGTAATCAGGGCCTAAGTTATTACAGTGGAGAAAATTCCATCTGACCTTCGTGGCCTTTTTTTTATTATAAGATGAGTTAACTCTTGACCTCAATCTTTACCATAAGGTCAAAGATGAGGTCGACGATGGAGCGAGTTAACCCAGAAAATGCCTATAAAGGCACTGGCACTCCCACGCACCGACGGAACACAGTAAGCTGTTTGGCGTCGGACTTCAGTAGGAGGGTGGTCGCGAACTAGACGGCCCTTTACAGAGCCTACCACACCGCATGAGACCATAGGACGACACCTCAGATTCAGAAAAAAATGAAGTGTCGTTGGCTGGGATGGATTACTAGGTATTAGGCAGGTCTCATTTGTGTTTCCTTAGTCGCCTCTTACGACACCCACGGAAAGAGATGGGGTGGTGTTATTCTCAACCGACCACCACACGGTAAACGAAGTATAGGGGAGCCTAACCGGATTGGATCATGGTTAAACATTTAGGTCCTTATTACAGAACACGACTCAGACTCTGATCTATACTTAAGTCGCAGTTGTCTTTGTCATTTTGATAGTGAGAGAAAGAGACAAGCAATACTTAAGTATAGATCAAGGCTTGAGTCTCCTTCTGTAATACGAGCCTTAGTCACCTGAATGTGCAGGTTTCATGACGATATTTTCCCTCACTTAAGAGCCATCGGTTAGTAAACATAAGTTACAAAATGAGTCATTGGTACATGGCGGCTCTGGGCCTTGAACTCAGTACCTCTCGCTTACGAGTCCGGCTCGCTAGCCGTTAGACCAGGGGTGGCCAACCGATCGATCGCGATCGACCGGTCGATCGCGACTGTTAGTCCAGTCGATCGTGGCAAGGCAAAAAAATAAAAAAAACATTTCACATTTAAGTTTTTTCTCTTAATATAATTTAAAAAAATACTACATGATTGTGTACTGAACTATACTGTTTCATTTAAGATTTCAAGAAGTATGTAATTGGTAGATCGCACAGGGTTTCGTTAGTAAACAGGAGATCTTGGGTATAATCAAGTTGGCCACCCCTGCGTTAGACTATCGACGCTCTTAAATTTCACAATTTAAAAAAAAACAATAAAATGTTAATCTTGTTTTACTTTTTCTTTCTACCTAGGAAGAAAAACAGCTGCAGTGCAGTATATTTTTTTACAATTACAAACAGCAACACTCCAAAGTATACTCATACAGTTTTATTTAAAAATAGACACTATTACAAACTACTTCTTGTAAACCAAATCAAACTTAACGTGTAAACCTTGATATGCTGTCGAGAGTAAATTCTATTAAATAATTCATACGGAACTCTACTTGACCAGTGACGACCGATACACGCCTCTTTTTAGGGTTACGTACCCAAAGGATAAAAACGGGACCCTATTACTAAGACTCCGCTATCCGTCCGTCCGTCTGTCCATCTCTCACCAGGCTGTATCTCATTAACCGTGGTAGTTAGACGATTGAAATTTTCAGTATTCTTTTGTCACTTTATTAACAAATACTAAAAAACAGAATAAAATAAATATTTGAGGGGGCTCCCATACAGAAAAATTTATTTTTTTGCTCGTTAGTACGGAAACCTTCGTGTGCGAGTCCGACTCGCACTTGGTTGGTTTTTTTTTGTCAAGTTTTAGCCGTAGCAAGTACAAGGAAAAATAGTATTTATAAAGCCTAAGCTATAAACTAGGTAGCCTAGTTAGTGCTAACAACAAAGAAAGGCTATTTAAGCCGTGATATAACTCTAGTAAAACCAAGGACATTATTTTCATTTAGGAGTATTTTAGAGATTTTAGTAGACCTAGAAAGTAAATTGAGTGACTAAATCACACATAAGCATACACAACACATACAAAAGCTCACGCTTTTGACCCATCGGGGCAGGCAGAGGCCACAGATCACTAAATCTGTAAGCGAAAATTTATAGATTTGAATCACGAAAATTCCCCAACTTTCCCCAAGGAACACAGGTAGGAATATGAAAAAAAAACGTCTCTCCATACAACTTATGCGATCAGCTGATTTGCATTCGTATGGGAAGTCTAAATTTTTTTTGAAGATTCTCATGGGTTCCTTGGTGCAAGTTATGCATGGGGAGAATCACCCTATAGAATCACCCTATTGCTGTCAGCAAGTATATGAAAATTAAATAGTTCTCAATTTCGCCGGATAAAATGGCGACCATTCCATCGACACACAACTGAAGCTACACAATCGGGGCCCTGAATGTCCAATAAAGTAAAGATTTTTTATTTTCTATTCTATTCTAAATATAGATCCCATTAAAAATACTGAGAAATACAGAAAGAACATGTGAGAAAGCTAATTTAGCGTAAAATTGTTTTCTTCAGTCCTCTCACACGAACTCAATTTACGAGAAATTCTTTGCAAACTTATTTTATTTAACCCAGTGTCACTTATTTAAGCGAATGTGTGCGGAGCGGAAGTTTATTTAGGGGTTTAGAAGGAATAAAATAAAAGCTGGTACCAAATTGGGACGGTTCCAAAATAGGGCGAAAGGTAATCTCGTTGACTTTACCGGGGTTCCGTTCATTGACTGCAATAATTTAAGTAACGGTTTATCCGTATTTTTAGCTGTTTTGGAATTGATAAGAAAGTTACAGAATTAGTTTTCCATTCAATGATAAAATTACACTTAAAGTGGGCTAATACCTAGTTTACTACTTAAAAAATACAAAAAAATAAACGCTTAACACTCAAAGGCCCACATTAAGGTTTTCCCTTGTGTCGTGGGTCCTTTGGAACACACAAAGACAGACACAAACACCCATGACCCGAGAACAAACATCTGCTTTTTACACAAATATTTGCCCCGACTGGGAATCGAACCCAGGACCCGCCGATCAAGAGGCAGCGTCACTACCACTTGACCAAACCGGCCGTCAAAACTTTCATTGTTTTCAAACCACAACAACATTCAAACTTTCATGCTGGACTGTGAGTAAGAGAAAAACTTAGAATGTGCCAGCTACCTTCTCTTCCCAGACACAAAGTCATTAGGTGGGACGTGAGGGTTTTGCTGTTGTGGGCGAAATGCTGACAACTTCACACTACTTAGGTAAATTATTTTATCTAAAAACCCTCTGAATGTATGTCATATCCCAATAGGGATTTAGAAGTTCTTGTGATGGATTTAAACCATCTCAGTGATACCATATTAATATCGCATTAATTTTATCATCAAACTTATATGAGTACCTATGCCAAATTTCAAGTCAGTAGTTGAAACTTAGTTTGTAAAACTTGTCCAATATTAGGGATGTTGACAGTGTTTGATTTCATGAATTATTGTATATGAAACAAAAAATAATGCTAAAAATATATTAATATCCGAAAACAGCATTAAAATTGGTTTATAAATGAACAAGTTACTAGCATTTCTATTAACATAAGGACTAGCTATCTCGTTTTGTGGGGAGAGCTAGCTATCTCGTTTTACCTACGCAAACAAATGGCGGTGACGTCACATGTCGGTAAGTGCATCTCTTTTTCGTTGTTTGGCAGTTTCCCCCTCTATTAAAATGTAATAGCTTTTAACTTTTTTATTTCTCGATAGTTTTCAAAAATTATTTCGGTTTTGGGTTTTGGATACAGTTCCTTTTTAAGATAAACAATAAAAAAAATTGGTCAACATCCCTATTTGCAAAATTTGAAAGTAAATGTGTTTGTGAGTCCAATCCTACCACTGAAGAACCCTAAAATGTTCAATCCAATAGACACTAATTTAGTAAAGCAATAAACTTCGAATAACAGAGTCTGAATACCGACCAGAATAGTAGAAGTTAATTTATCGTGGTAGTGCATGTAAATGGAATTCAAATTTAATAGTTAGGGCTTCAAACGAAGCCCTACACATTTTCAGGGTTAACTCGCTCTATCATCGACCTCATCTATGACCTTGGTCAAGAGTTAGCCCATCTCATAATAAAAAAAATGTATTAACTCCACATTATAGTATATTATGATATAAGTGCGGTATGTTGAAAACTACAGCCGAGGCGATATTGCAAGCCCGAGCCGTAGGCGAGGGCCACAAGAAAGCAGAGGCTGTAATATCAAAGCGCACGTATGTCATACGACGATTTATAATATATTTGCGAGGAAATAAATAAAAACATTACAAAGAAAAGAAGAAACGCGCGGAATAAGTTTACTTGTTCACAAATTAGCAATGCGCGCGCATCAGGGTTTTTTTTTAGGCAAAGGCACAAAAAACAGCCAGTATTACTAATAAAGAAAATTAATATTTTTGTGTTTTTGTTATAAATAAATGGTTGTAATTTGTTGTCAAAATTAATTAAATTGAAGAATTAAATGTTTATTTAATATATTTTATCTCCCAAAGTTAATTTTATTCATGAAATGTTGACCACTCTTCTGACATAAAAACTCTTTGTTAAGATTTAAAAAAGTACCGTTAGTTTTTAGACGGAGCATCTTGATAAACCGTCCGTTTTACATTACATTACCAGACAAGTACGTAATGAGATACAATACAATATTGAAATTGGTGAACTAAGAGACCCTTTACGAGCAAATGTGTTATAAATATATTAAAGTAAAGAAAACAGTCTGGAAATGTAGAAAGTGTTTTTCGAGTATTTTGTGTAGGAGCAAGCTGACTCGCTTTGCAAAGACACCTATAAATCTTACGCCACTGTAGCTTATAAAGGCTTGTATAGATTGTAACAATAAATAACTGTTTTTTATTTATTTCCAGCATTCCGTCCTGGACTTCGTTCCCGTGGGAATTCGGGAAAATTATGTAGTCCATGCCCAACGGGAATAATGTAGCTTTCTAATGGTGAAAGAATTTTTCAAATCGGTCCAGTAGTTTCTGAGCCTATTCAATGCAAACAAACAAACAAACAATCAATTTTTTCCTCTTAATAATATTAGTATAGATTACCTTGAATGTTCAATAATTTATTGAATGTTCAATAGAACATTCAAGGTAATTTTTTTGAGTATTCTCAATAATTTATTCACATTTTCACTTTGTGTACAAATATATAGTCTTAATATAGTTTTATAATATTAGTATAGATCACATACATATACTCACTACATGCATACACTAACACAAATTTAAAGCAGTTGTAAAACAGGTACTAAGCAATAACTAAAATTAAAAATTTTGTATAACCAAGGACATTAAGGGTCTTCCCAAAAAAATTAAAACTAAAACTTAGACAATATTTAAAAATAGCTGTATCGACATAGATTCGTCAGCTTTCAAAAAAAAAACGAATTATAATCGGTACATTCATTTAGGAGCTACAGTGCCACAGACAGACACACAGATACACAGTCATATAGATACACAGATACACACGTTAAACTTAACATCCCTCTTTTTGTAGGGGGTTAAAAAAGCCCACAACAAACTCGATTAATATTTAAATGTATGGAAAAATCTGTTGAAATTAGAAAATAAGAAAAATAGTAATTCATATTTTTTTTTAAAAATAACCTCGAGTTTATCTGCCTATGGGTCTGTCTTATCGTTCCATTGGACCATGACAAACCTGATCCATGGAACCAGGAGTATCATAGTCCATCCTCAGCTTGAACTTCTAACCTTTAGGCGTCGAGTAATTTTGAGCACAAATTACACCCGAAAATCAATTTAGCTAAATTCAAGCTATTTAAGTACTAATGAAAACTAACAAACTTACATTTAATGACTTTTTACACTCTTTTACTGAATTAAATGAAAAATGAAGTATTTAGACTTCAGTATTTAACTTCAATTAATGTCACAAGGACTCGTTCAGACTGAAAAGCGCCTTACACAGTCACAAACAAGCAAAAGAGTGCTCTCGCCCTATTTATATCAAAGAGCTACTTATTACAGAGGTCCAAAATGGTTTAACCTACAGAGCGGAAAAATGCTACGTCGGAGAAATACTGGCTAGAAATATTTTTATTTCGTTTTCTTTTTTTTTCTTTGCTGTCTATTCTCTACTTTCATTCCTGGACCATTGTGATGCTAGAATAAAGCTTTATTAATAGTCAAGAGCGTTTAAACAAAGCAAGGATCCAAATTAGTTTAGAGTAGTCTTTAACTACTTGACAACATTTTTTTGGCTAAGCTGCAGTGATGAGGCCTCTTAATCAACACCTTCAGGTTTGATTCCTGAAGCTCTATCTATACTATCTACGATCGACGGACGTCCGATAATTTTCACTACCTGTCACTATCATCTGCGCAAGACAAAAATGTACTGACATTCGATGATTTGAAATTTTGATCGTAGATAGTACAGAGTATAGCCTTTGATCTCAGCAAACAAACATGCATAAATGTGGTGAAAGTTCATGGTTGTATAAAACATACATGCGTTAGAGAATTATTGTCCTATGTATCTCGTTTCATCCTCTCGGTCTATCGCATAGCGTTAGCAGGGGAGGTCTATATGGCTGTGACACAGGAGAGTTGTGGCAGGAGAGTACTGATCAGCGCTGTGGGAAATCCAAAGTGGTTTACCCACAGTACGTATGCTGAGTCAGCGCCCTTTCACTGCCTTACTTTTTGTTTAATTGTAGTTTTACGTTTACTTAATACTTAGTTATAAGATTATTATTATTGTTGACAATGATTGTAATAGCAGTGAATAAAGTTTTTATCTATCTATTTATCTATCTATCTACTGCCTGCTATTACTGACCTCATAACTGTGACTATTTCCGTGGATGCACACACACAGCCACCCACACACACACATACACACACATCATTAGTCTAGGTACTTTAAGTTTCCTTTAAAGTTTGTTTTGTTGATTTTAGTTAGTTAAGTTTATTTGTCTGTTACTATAAGTTGTTATGGAAGAGCGGAGTCTCCTGGTTCAGGCACATTACTTGCTTAAAAGGAGGCTCCATCCACTGAGTTACCTACAATACTCTGTGAACAAAAATAAACTATTTTTCATTTTCACTTTTCATTTTCATAGTCGATTTTTCGAAACCTTTATAGGCAGTTATCTGCAGCTCGAGCAACGATGGCGACAAACTCGCGCGGCGCGCCACTCGGCTGACGCTGAAACTTCGCTTTGATTGCGCGAGGGCCCGGCGCAAAAGCATGCTCGCCCTCTGGCTTTGTCAATATCGGCATTTTGACATAGGACTGCGGCGCATTACGTGCGCTATCATCATCGTACTCGAGCTGCTGTTAGCGAACTTACAACAGCGCGTGTTTTTTAATTGGAGATTTGAACTCACAAACGCGCGCTGTTGTGAGCTCGCTAGCAGTCACAACTCTATATCACAACTCAGCTCGACCTCCCCTACGGAAATGGCAGAATGACAACGACATGACAGAAGTATGCCACGCGTCAATATTAGCTATGCAAGTAACCATTAACATTATTTGTCGTAACCAAACATTTTCTGTTTCCTATGGGAGCAATATTGAATGATTTAAAATTAATTTGCAAATTTAACAAATACTTTTTTTTGTTACAGATATTTTTATCACAACACCGTCACCTATTAATAAGTACTATTATTATTAATTATTGCCACAGTAAATGATTTGTCATTCTTCTAGATCTTCGAGCGATAAATCAAATATTATTTGCTGCAACTGTCTTAACTGCGTTGGAAAACACCATCAATCAAGCTATACATTCTTTGATGCACTTTTCTGGTCATATTTTATCGTAAGCGACTTTTTTTATTATTTTCTATAATAAAAAAGTTTAATAATTCAATTTATTAATATTTAATAAATTGAGAAGTTCAATGTCTATCTACACTAACATTATAAAGAGGAAAGGTTTAATTGTTTGTTTGTTTGTTTGTCTGCATTGAATAGGCTCCGAAACTACTGGACCGTTTTGAAAATTTCTTTCACCGTTAGAATCCTACGTTATCCCAGATGAACATAAGCTACATAATTTTCCTGAAATTCCACGGGAACGAAGTCCCGGGCGTAAAGCTACTTACAATACAGTGGTCGCAAATAGCTCTATAGTAAAAAGTGTTACAATACAATACAATACTCTTTATTGCACACACAAAAAACATAAAACATAACATTAAAGAAAAACAAATGTTCATGATGTAGTGTACAATCCGGCGGCCTTGTTGCTATAGAGCAATTTATGTTAGAGCGCTATAGAGCGTGTTACGTTATATAGCCCAAAATGACATGTTATTTAATTAATTTTATCAAATACAAATTTATATAAATTAATCAGCAAGTAACCGGTCTTTCATAGAACAAATACGCATTTTCTGGGTTAACTCGCTCCATCGTCGACCTCATGTTCTATGAATGTGGTCAAGCTTATTATAATATTTTTTTTTTAAATCTGAAATTAAGTAAGTATATTTTTTTTTACTCAAGGCTTAATTTTTATTTTAGAATGGTCATAAAAAGTAAGAAACAAGTAAATAATACACTGACAAACACACAATAAAGAGTAGGTGATTTGACTAGCAAGTCAGAAATATTGTGTTCACATAAGGTAAATAAATTCAAAAAGTTTTTTTTGTGATTTCCTCGGAGGCATTGCAGGAGGCATTGTAAAACGTTGAACGATGTACCAGCGTTAATATAAATAAAATACAACATCGTAAGAGGTATTATTTTCATAAAAAATCCTTTAATACGAATACAATTTGTACAGCAAAAGACACACCATATTTGTATCCAGATACCTATATAGATTGATGTATTGCGGGATTTGCGTGCTTCAGGCTGTATTACCTCGCATTTTACGGTTTTATGAACTTGATATAGCGTTAGCAAAACAACATGACAATTACCTACAGAAAATGGAGAGCATTTTAGCACAAAAAATGTACAAGTTGATTTACATCCAAGTGTTTGTATTGTAAGATTATTTTTAAGAGTATGCATGTTTCTTTGGTGGGAACTCGACGTGGGTGGTTGCTGTGTCAATTGAATTTTTTGTTTTCTACATTTCTACATTTTAAGGCGACTACAGCACCTAAATTACGATATTATGATGCGTAGATAAGCATGACGCACTGCATTAAATCGAAGAAAAAAAATACTACGGTAATATTCAGGACATAAACTAGATAAGTAGTTTGCTGAAAACATGATTCAGTACTTTTGGTTCGATAGAAAAAGCTCACAAAGTCACCTCTAAATACCCAATATTTTGTATCTTTTAAGTTGTAAAAAACGATTAGTAAAATGCACACAGGAACTTGAATTTGTTATCAAAATGTTCCTGATTGAACACTCTCGATAAGTAGGTAGTTAACGCATTTTTCGATTTAAGCTGTTACATTTCCATAAATCTCATTTTTCTAACTTTCGAACCATGTTTTTACGCACGCACGCTTTCATAGTCCGTAAACTTCGTGTATCGACACTGTTCGCAATGCCGGCCCAGGCCTGTTGAGAGACGGAGATGGCACTATTCCTATGTGTGCTGCCTTTATCGGGTGCTGTAGTCGCTTTAAATTATAATAATGTTATTGTGTTGTGCAGAAAAATAACTTTAAACAGTGTAGTGATAGAAGAATTCAAGTGATATCCGCTCCTTTTGGCTCCGACGAAGATCACTGCGGCAGTGCTTCTAGGCGATATAGTTTTCCGTAAACAAAACACTATTGGTTTACGGTGAACATACATAAGCTCACGTCTTTACGAGTATCCCATTGTAGTAGGCGGAGACCACATATTACCACGGAGAACATAAGAAGATAAAATTAGAAATGTATTATATAACATGGCTGTATGGAGATTCATTCCTTTTTCTTTTCAACCGTCTTCAAAGAAAAGAAGAGGTTCTAAATTCGACTGTGATAGGCGATAACTCCGACAATTGTCGCTTGTTTTTTTTAATTCTTTTTTAGTTCGACAAAATATACTCCTGAAGTAGTCCCATATTAATTTTATAGAAATTAATTCAATGCTTTTTTAAAAGATCGACTAAAACAAAAAAAAAATACAAATCAAGACGTTATCTAAATAATTAAATGACTTTTTCGTTTGTAGTCCGCGAAAAATAGGAAAATTGAGGAAATAAACTATGTCGTTTTAAAGGTTGGAGGATTATGTTAGTATCGTCAACAGCGTTACATGTGCTGCGGACCGTACCTTATATAATTTGCATAAAATAAATATATGTGGGCGAGTGTACGTCTGACACGGATTTGTCGTATCACAATATCGCTATGAAACGTAATTAAAATGCGTTTTTGTAACTCGCCTTATGAATATTTTGTTTATGGAGAAAATTTTGTGTTTTCTGCTGTCTCATTTTAGGGCAAGAAAGGGTCTTTAATTTTTTTTAATCCCGAAAAAAAGAGGGGTTGTTACAAGTTTGACGTGTGTATGTTTATCTGTATGTCTGTGTATCGGTGTGGTTTTGTATTTGTGTATCTGTCTGTGGCATCGTAGCTCTTAGACGAATAGACCGATTTTTTTGTTTGAAAACTGCCGTAATCGAGATGGTTCTTATAGCTACATTTGATCAAAATTGGTTTAGCCATTTGAAAGTGACAAGAAATCGAATGTCGAGGGTGATATTTTTTTTAAAATTTTAGAGTTACTATTTAAAACTACCCCTATTTAACATCTCTCACTTCAGTTTATATCTTAGTGGATAGTATATTTTAAAATTGGAACGAAATTTAAATATTAACACTTTTTTCTTAAAAATAACTGAGTCCAATAAATCAATGAACGGCTATAGTGGCCAGTACCAAATTTTGAATTCCGAAACGTCATCGGTGGCCGTTCGCTTTTCAACAACAACACGAATTACAATTCCAAATTTGAATTATTCATAACCTATTCCAGCCATTCGGCGTCCCTATTCAGAATTGTTCGCTTAGAACTCTTCACGCTCTATGATTTTAATGTTTAGATAGATTTGTGAAACGATTGTTAAGTCAGACGGAAAATGGTAGACTAATATTCGTCGTATTTATTTTACCACTGTTCAATATGAAAGTTCAGAATTATACTCCGTGTTGACACTAAAGTACATTGTTTTAACACAAAACAGTGACTACTAAAGCTAAATTTCTGACACACTAAAAGTTTCGTGTTCTAAACTTTTAGTAAGTTTTAATGGAGTAATTTTTTGCACTAACTTTTGCCAAAAAAACATAAAAAATCGTTTCTTTTGGAGAATTAAGACAAATCAACTTTTTTACCCGAAATGTGAATTTCCTGTGAACACCTGTTATTCTCATTAAACTCATTAATGCCGTTTGCGAGAATAATCCGATTACATTTATATTAATATACAAGATTAGCTCGTATTTCGTGTTCAGCAGGCCGCGATAACACCGCGGTCCTATGTCAAAATATCAACATTGACAACGCCATGAGCAAGCCTTTGCGCGGGACCCTCGCGCAATCAAAGTGAAGTTTCAGCCTGAGCCTAGCGCGAGTGTTTCGTTATCGTGCTAGAGCTGCTGTAGAGTATCGTAGTATGATGCAGTCAGAACCCTAAAAGCAACAAAAGTGTTAAAAGTGTTAATATACTCATCATCATCAGCCTGTGTCAGTCCACTGCTGGACATAGGCCTCTCCTACGGCACGCCACTGAGCTCGGTCTTCAGCTCTCCTCCTTCAACCACTGTAGCGGGCAACCACTGTAGCGGGCCACTTCCGGATATCGTCACCCCACATAGTTACAGGGCGCCCTACCCTATGTTTACCGATAAACCGTCTTCATTCTAGAACTCGTCTGCCCCAACGGTCATCGGTTCTACGACAGATTATGACCAGCCCACTGCAACTGAAGCTTGCTAATAGGGATGTTGACAGTATTTGATTTTATGAATTATTGTATGTGAAACAAAAAAAATGCCAGAAATATATTAATATCCGAAAACAGCATTAAAATTGGTTTATAAATGAACAAGTTATTAGCATTTGTATTAACGTAAGGACTAGCTATTTCGTTTTGTGGGGACAGCTAGCTATCTCGTTTTTACCTACCAATGGCGGTGACGTCACGTGCCAGTAAGTGCATCTCTTTTTCGTTATTTGACAGTTTCCCCCTCTATTGAAATTTAATAGCTTGTAACTTTTTTATTTCTCAATAGTTTTAAAAAATTATTTCGGTTTTAGATTCAGTTCCTTTTTAAGATAAACAATAAAAAAATTAGTCAACATCCTTGTTCACCGGGCTATGTCAGTGACTCTAACATACGCATGTTCCATATAATAATGTCCCTCACAATTAATGTCAAAAATGGCGTCAAAGGTTTCAGAACTACATGACCGTCTGCCTGCTCTGAAAGGGATTATAGTGTACGAATCAGTGAGGTTAAGCAACGTACAAAGAAGCGCTCGCAGCCCAGTGGCGCTCACTATTCTCAACCGATCAGTGAGGTTAAGCAACGTACATAGAGACAGGGAACCGAATGGGTAACCAAAGTGACAATTTATCACAAGCGTTTCCATGCTTCGGAGGGCTCGTAAAGCTATCGGTCCCGGCTGACTACAGTCGTTAAAACCCAGTCAGAGGCGATTGTGCGGTTTGAAAACTCTGACACCAGGTTTAGCCAAGTTCACCACACACTTGACTACACCTACACGATAAGAAGAAGCTTACGATACCTACACTATACCTACACGATAAGAAAAAAATCGACCGTGTATGGAAACACCCGAAAAAGTACGAATGATGAAAATTGTAAACAAAAAATCTCCACAAAAACATCCACCAAAACAAAACCAGAATACGGCTCCGATAGATATGAATTACATACGCGAGCGAGATATTTTCCGCGAACATGACTAATGTGGACGGCCAGACATCATCATCCATCACATAAACGTGATGTGTCATACTCAGGGCCTCAGTGATTGAGAGCCTATGAAACCGTGATTAATAAATAGCCCAAGAATTTTATGGTTTCGTATTTGTTCACGTCGGGGAGCAAGGGAGTTGGTGTGTCTAAGATGAGGGAAAGTTTGAATGACGACTAGCAGGGCTAACATGGTCGCGTGACATTTTTTTTAACCTCCGACAAAAAAAGTGATGTTGCAAGTTTGACTGTATGTGTGTCTGTGGTAGCGTAGCATCTAAGCGAATGGACCGATTTTGATGCGGTTTTTTGTTTGAAAAAAACCGTACTTCACTAATAAGTAAGTCAAATAACTAATGTACATACAGCATCACGTCAGGTTATCCATTTGCAGTACGAAAGCCGCTGCTATTACGAGCGAGTTAAGGGCGACGACGTCAAGGTCAACATGTATTAGCCTGATGTGCTGCTGTCTGTACATTAAAGGATTTACATACAACTAGTTCTAATTTACGCCTTTTCGCAAAGGTGCATTCTTCCCCGAGATGAATGCTCTTTTTAACCGACTTCAAAAAAGGAAAAGTTTCTCAATTCGACCGTATTTTTTTTTATGTATGTCCGCGGATAACTTAGTCGTTTATGAACCGATTTTGATTATTCTTTTTTTGTTGGAAAGGGAGTATCCCAAGGGTGGTCCCATGGTAAGGAAACCAGGATCTGATGGTAGAATCCTGAAGAAATTGAGGGAAACTCTCGAAAAAATTGTCTTTTTGGGATTGAAGTCGGTGACTCTTACGTTTTTGACGTGAAAAATTATTAAAAATATCACACTACACCTTTTTTTGCCTTTTCTTTAGACGCCATTTTATTTATTTATCCAGGAACGTCTACACCGTACGCACAAATATTAATCCAATAAGATTATTAAGTTAATAGTGTCTAATACACATTACAGATGTTAACTTTGCTCTTATTTTCCACGCTGGACTGGGAGTGATACAAAAATTTTGAATGTACCAGCTGCCAAATCTTCCCAGGCATATTGTAAACCCAGTAAGTGGGATGAGAGGGTTTTGCTGTATTATTGGCGAAAGGCTGACAGCCTATCACTATTATACATCATGTGTCATCTTAATAACCCTCAAAAAATTTTGACATAAATATGTCAAATGTGGCATCGAGTGGTTCTAGAACCACTGATGCTCTGCCTACCCCGATATGACATAAGCGTGAGCGTATTTATACTGGGTTAAAAAGAACCTCCTAGCTATATTCAAAATCCTGAACCAGTATCACTCAAAGAACACATTTATTAAAAAAAAAAATTTTTTTTTCAATGGGAATAGTTCATTTTTTGCCTTAACGTAGACATTACTCCAACACCAGGCACGCGAGGGGTGTGGGTAGCGCTCGGGGGGTGCGCCCGAGTGGTGTCTACGTTTAGGAAAAAAAAATCCCCCCCCAAAAAAAATAATTTAAAAGTGCTCAGTAAGCGATACTGGTTTTCAATAAAGCTAGGAGGTTCTTTTTCAACCTGTATGTATGAATTGAAAGTACAGGTTATTTTAGTATAATTTCAAAGGTGACCATTCAGATCTCACCACTGCTAAATTAGGTACGTTAAGAAATTGAAATGGTTTTTCAAATAAGTGGGCGATGAAAAGAATTTCCTCTTGTACGTGTATCAATACCGTGACAAATAAATGATTGATTGCAGATGTTTATGGAACGTTTTTCAACCATAGACGGTATAAGTATATTACAGGGTATAAGGGACAGTTTAGCAAATACCTTCTAAAATGGTGAAATAATCTTCATTACATCTACACTAATATTAAAAAGATGAAAGATTTGTATTTTTGTATGTAACGAAAAAACGTAAAAAAACTACTGAACTGATTTTAAAATTCTTTCACCATTAGGATGCTACATTATCTCTGAGTAACATAGGCTACGCCGTGGGCCGGATTCGTACGGGAAAGAAGTCCCGAGCGGAATGCTAGGAAATAATAATAATAAACGCAACACACTCAAAGGCCCACATTAAGGTTTTCCCTTAGGTCGTGGGTGTTCGTGTAAGTCCCTTGGAACATACATAAAGATATATACGAACACCCACGACCAGAGAAAAAACATCTTATTTTCACACAAATATTTGCCCTGAATGGGAATCGAACCCAGGATCCGTCGTGACAGTGTCACCACCACTCGATCAAACTGGCCATCTTGAATCTACCTGTTACTTTGATCTTCTTTAAGTACCTAATTATTTATTCCCTAATTATTTGTTAATTTTTGTCGGTGTGTATGCGCACTTGTTTATAAGACGTATGAATTAGTAGCAGATGCAATCGGAGCCAAAAATTACTTATTAGGGTCAGCTCCCACCGCGACGCGACGCGACGCGACGTTGCGGATAGAGCCACTCAAAATTGAACTTTATTTATTACAATTGAGAATTTAGAACACGTCGCACCACGCAGCGCCGCGCCTTGCCGCTCACCGCCGCGGCGTTCTCACTCTTTTCATGTACTAAATAAAGTTCAATTTTGAGTAGCTCTATTCGCAACGTCGCGTCGCGTCGTGTCGCCACGCGACGTTGCGACCCTTAGATTTATTGTCACTACTTATTATAAAAAAAGTCCTCTGCCGCGTCTGTCTGTCTGAACGCGATAATTTGAAAAACTACCGAACGGTTTTTCATACGGTTTTCACCAATGGACGGAGTGATTTAACAGGAAGGTTTATGTGTATAATTTCCGTAATTCCCACGGGGACGAAGACCCGGGCGGGAAGCTACATGACAATAATTTAAATTTAGAATTGCATACAACTTCCACGCTGAACTGGGAGTCTTCTTATTATCGTGTAGGTATGATCAAGCATGTGGCAAATTTGGCTAAACCTGGTGTCAGAGTAAAAGAAAAACATAGAATGTGCCAGCTGCCTATTCTTCCCAGGCATACTGTAAAAGTCAGTAAGCGGGACGCGAGGGTTTTCCTGTATTGTGGGCGAAAGGCTTCATTTTTTTCTGGATCTGAGGTGTCGTCCTATGGTCTCATGCGGTGCGGTAGGCTATGTGAAGGGCCGTCTGGTTCGCGACCACCCTTCTACCGAAGTCCGACGCCAAGCAGCTTGCTGTGTTCCGTCGGTGCGTGGGACTACCAGTGCCTTTATAGGCATTTTCTGGGTTGACTCGCTCCATCGTCGACCTCATCTTTGACCTTATGGTCAAGATTGAGGTCAAGAGTTAACCCATCTTATAATAAAAAAATAAAATAAAATAAAAAAACCTCTTTGCACTTACATCATATTTCATCTTATTACCCACTGAATTTATGTCAAACGTGGCATTCAATGGCTTTAAAACCACTGATAGCCTACCCCAATAGGGATTTTTCACTTTATTTTTCAGGCCTAAAATTCCTATTGAGGTAAGCAGAGCATTACCTTTCCAAAACTTAAAACAAGGTCAAAAATAACAAGACACGTGCCTACATAACCTACATTTCGCACTTCAAATACTCCAGCCGCGTCAGAAATCCAATAACATAAAACATAATAAAATGTACGAATCAAAAATCTAATTCAGTGTCAAAGGAAGACAAATTGTTCCTCTTTCGCAAAGATTTGACTCCTGACGACATTTCCACCAAAATTTATTGGAACAGAATGGTTTTCAAATAACATTTTTGCCAATCAGAAAGAGCTGATTTTTTTTCCTTCAATTTACCTGATCATGTACTTGACTAACCCTGGTGTCAGAATTTTTTAACCGTCAAATTTTCTTTAACTTGGTTTAGCAACAGCTGAGACAGATAGCTTAACGGTCCCTGTCAAAGCACTCAAAATCTCGTGATAAATTGAAACTTTGGTCACCCATCAGGTTATCTGCGTCTTTATATGTTGTTTACCTTACTAATTGGCTTAGATCAGCAGCTTCACTGAGCTACGAGCGATTGGCAGAAAATGGGCCTTTGCATAATTCGAACGGCACGGCACGGCATGAAAGATTTTGTATTACCATTGCCTTCTATGTTCCCAGCTTCTAGTATCACTAGTGCATAGGAGGCAATTGTAATACAATTTTGCCGTGCCGTTTTTGTATTATAAAAAGGCCCATTTTGATCCGTTTCAAACATTACTTTGGCAGATAAATCTAGAAAAAAAATTCTTTGAAATATACACGACAAAAACAAAAAAGAGAATATTTATTGTGTGATGGGACAAAATGTCCTGACTTAGCCTAAGTATTGTGTATAGAATCCTAAGAATTAATACCCCATACAACCACATACTCGTAGATTCCAATAAAAAATATAGTGTTGTTATACACGGGTCATTCTATAACAAAACACTTTGAGCGAGCAATTTGTAAAGCGGTTTTAAGACGAAATTCAGTGGAAATTCATCACTTTACAGGAGCCGTCAGTTCTCGGGTCTTGTTAAAAAGCCATTAACACGACAGTCTATGATCAAAGGTCCGGTCAAGTTTCTTGATTTATACCACTTAGAGTTCTACAAATCGCGAAGTGTCGAAGGAGAAGTGGAGTTAAGTAGTCGAAGTGTAGAGCAAGAAAAGTTACTGTAGAGATTTATTTATTTAACTTGTTAACTAAGGTCGTAGAGTGGCGCTTCAAACCTCATCTAAATTATAATTAAAAAATGTTAATATAAGTACAAGGACGGATTTAATAAAGACCTATCATTCGATACATAGAAGAAAGGTCAGTCACAAAGTGAGCACTAGTGCAAATGGTAAAATGCGCAGATCTTATAGAGAACTATTCCTGGCAGAATATCTAATAAGTTTTTCATCCATCCAAACAATCATGCCTGTAAGGGTATGCCGAGCATAGAGTGGATCTAGAAACATACCACATTTCATAGGCTGTCAGTCTTTTGCCCACGGTACAGCAAAACACTCGCGTCCCAATTATTGACTTCCACAAGCCCACTGTTGGCTCTTTCTAAGTTTTCCTCCCAGTCCAGCGTAAAAAATTTGGTAATGAAGGTTTTCAGCAATAAAGTGTAAAATCATACAATCAAAAGCCATATTTTCACTTATTTATTTTCATGATTGTCATGACTGATATCTAGGACCAGATTTACACTTAGGACCACATCCCCATGAAAATTTCAAAAATAACGTAGAATTTTTAGATCAGAATGGTTTTGTACCTACTAAACATGGGTTAAATATGTCACTCTGGTTTATCAAGAATAGGGGTCAAATCTAAGCTATTTCCAACTGAAAGCTTTTTTCCGAGCGTCAGGCTTTGAAGTCACAAACAGATAAATACCTCAAATAAAAATATCAGAATAAAGCTATCAACATGAACAATTTAAAATGCTGAAACGAACGGAAAACAAGAGATTTCAGCTTTGTATTTCCATTCGATTTAAAACGAGTATTCGAGTAAAGCGTCTATTTATTCCCAGCATCTATTACAGTTCCTTGAATGCGAGAAAAGTCAGATTTTACAACTGGAATCTCGAAAAACAAATGCTCTGAGGATGAAAAGGTCACGATTCTATGTTGATTTTGCATAATTTCATATTTTTCTGAGTTTAACCCTGCTGGAAAAGATATATGAAATGGAATTCTTTCCTTTTCAAATGTAGGTTCGTTTTGAACATATAAAATTCAGAGGAAAGTCAACCTGTATACATGAAATACTTATTTTATAAAATAAAACTTAGAAAAAAACGCCTAAGTTTCTTCTTTTCTTATCTTAAACTATAAGAGACTGTAGTCAATCGACAACACCCGGGACCGACAGCTTAACGTGCCCTCAGAAGCACAGAAACACTCGTAATAAATTGCCACTTTAGTCACCCATTAGGTTCCCTTGTATACGTTGCTTAACCTCACTGATCGGTTCAGATCAGCAAATGCCACAAGGCAACTGTAATTACTTGAACTGCCAAATCCTGAATCAGGGTTAAGTGTAACCTGAATGGGAAACGGGAAGCAAAAGAAAGAAAATGATTTCTTAAGATAGCCATTTTGAAAACTTGATTTATGAACACTCAAACCGCATTGAAAAATAAGAGTATTTCAAGAAGTAATAAAACTTATTTTCATTTGAAATAGTACATTTTACTGACAAGGTTACTTAACTTTTTTCTATTCTATGTATATCTTCTATCTATACATATTTTAAACAGGAAATATTTGATTGTTTGTTTGTATTGAATGGGCTCCAAAACTACTGGACCGATTTGAAAAATTCTTTTACAATTAGAATCCTAAATTATCCGGGATGGACATAAAGTACATGATTTTTCCCGAATTCCCACGGGAAACGAAGTCCTGAGCGGAATGCTAGTAGTCTATAAAACTAAAATACTGCGACTTTCTGAAATATAAGCAAACTGCGCAGTTTCCAGATAAAATTGGCTACATTAGTATTTCAGAGGAATAGTTTCTAGCTAGATCAAAGGAAAAGTTTACCTAGGACTTTTCCACAGGTAAAGTCTTTTAGCTTGGTTGAATAGCCAAACAAAATTAACCAGTAATGAGACTTCAATAACAGTTACAGAGTTAGGTAATTTCTTGTGTAAACATCTTTGACTCTAGCTTTCCCTGAGCTAGATTACGATAATTAGTGAACTAATTCTAAATAGGTAATAAAAAAAAGAAAATCAAATTTTTTTCGAAAGTAATCACATTTCATTTTTTATCATCACATTTTTTTCTCTACAAAATTGTCGTAGAGTCTATAGTGGGAACTCGGTGTGGGTGGTTTCTATGCCGATTGAATTTTCATTTTCTTCATTAAAATGTTGTTAAATATGTAAAACTAGCATCCCGCTCGGGACTTCGTTTCCGTGGGAATTTGGGAGAGTAATGTAGCTTATGTGACTCAGGGATAATGTAGCATCCTAATGGTGAAAGAATTTTTGTAATCGGTCCAGTAGTTTTTAAGTTTATTCGTTATATACAAAAATACAAATCTTTCCTCTTTATAATATTAGTATAGATTGGTTGTGTATTGTGTAGTAAACTAACTAGATGGTCGGTTTGGTTCTTGATCAACGAGTCCTTGGTTCGATTCCCAGCAAAGGCAAATATTTATGTAAAAAGCAGATGTTTGTTCTCGGGTCATGGGTTTTGTGTTTGTCTTTATGTATGTTCCAAGAGACCCACGACACAAGAGAAAACCTTAGTGTGGGCCTTTGAGTGTGTGACTTTTTTATTTATTTTATTTATTTTAAACAGTGGGGTGATAAAATAATTCAAGTGATACAATGTATCCGCTTCGTTTGGTTCCGAAAAAGATCCCGCGGCAGTGCTATTCGCTGTCACCGTTCTCCGTAAACATAACATTAGCGGTTTATGAAGAAAAGGAGCTTATTCAGAAGAAATACATCAAAGACGTGGCTATATGAACATATATTCCTTTGCCTTTCTCGAAAGAGATTATATTACCAACCAAAAAAAACATTTTCGTAGACAAAGGTCTATTCCATAATCCTGACACACTGTTCTATTCTGCGCAGTGATGCCCCAATGGGTCGATCGCCACAATTATAAAAAAAAACTTGTACAGCTGTTATCACTTCATAGAATAATATAAAATTTATAAAGTTGTATTATCATTACCTCCTATATTCTCAGTGTTGCTATAGGTGTTAGAATATAGAGGACATTAATAATACAAGTTTTCCGTTTTATGTCTTTAGACATTTTAAGCAGCAAATGCGTATTGTATAGTAATAATACATTCATAAAAAGTAATAAGAGAAAAAAGCTGGATTACCATCCAAAGAAGGATCGGAAAACCAAAGTTACCGACATAGCCCGGCGAATTAGCAAGCTTAAGTGGCAGTGGGCTGGTCATATCTGTCGTAGAACCGATGGCTGTTGGGGCAGACAAGTTCTAGAATGAAAACCACGAATCGGCAAACGTAGCGTAGAGCGCCCTGTTACTAGGTGGGGTGACGATATTCGTAAGGTAACGGGCAGTGGTTGGATGAGGAGGGCTGAAGACCGAGCTCAGTGGCGTGCTATAGGAGAGGCCTATGTCCAGCAGTGGACTGACACAGGCTGATGATGTGATGATAATGATGAGGATCGGATGAGGCATGTTTAACATAAGATGTTGCATGTTGCATTAGAAGGTCGTGAAAAAAGAAATAGCCAATAAGTTATCGGAAATCTCCACCAAACGGCCGAGACAGAGTTACATTACCTAAGCGATTACTAAGATCGATAGTAATGAAATGTATGGGATTGACAAGGACTGACAACTTGACTTTTCTATTGTGTGGCAACTCTATACATTTCATAATCCCCGACAAAAACAGAGGAGTGTTATAAAATCGCCATTGTACATTTGTGAATTAAGTTATATTTAAAAAAAAAACTATATATCTGTGTTTGTATGACTGTGTATTTGTATGTCTGTCTGTGGCATAGTCGTAGCTCCTAAACGAATGGTCTGATTTCGACTAGGGTTTGTTGTTTGAAAGCTGGCGTAATCAAGATGATTCGTAGCTATGGTTCAGCCGTTTAAGATCTATAAGCAATAATTTTGTAAGGTCAACAATTTTTAAATTTTAGAGCTAAAAGAATGTGACATTGGCTAGAAATCCTTGACTATGCGAAAATCTATGTCTTCTAATACCACACATTGATAAACCGCAGCTGAAACCACATCCTTTACATATTAACTAACTCTAATCAAGCTCTTACATATGCAAATTCTCAAAATACCATCCTTTGCTGACTCAATGATAGCCACAAACCGCCTGCCTAATATGCGCCGATGCATAAATATGTCATTATGCGGTGGCATTAGGGCACCGGCGAAAGATGCGGTGGGGCCATTTTGCATACGGATGTGTGTGGAAACAGCGACCACACGAGAAGCCGAATTGAGATAGAATGACTTTTGCAATAAAACTGGTATATACTATACATAGTTAGTTCAAAATAACCGATAGTAGTTCCATGCGCTCAGAGCGCCAAACGGTCCCGGCAAATTAAACCACCCTGACCAACAGTTCGTAATAACTGTACTATTTTAAAAATCACTTGGACTTTCGTTGCTTATAACCATCTAAACCAATTTTGATCAAATATAGCTGAAAAACATAATAATAATAATAATAAAAAGCATTTATTTGTCTATTAAAAAACATTTAACAATTATGACGACAGAACAATATTTATAATGGTTACGTATGCTTTCAAACAAAAAAACATATCAACATCGGTTCATTCGTTTAGATAGACATACAGACAATACACACGTCAAACTTAAAACACCCGCTTTTTTCGGGAGTTAAAAACAAAAAACGTTCTTAAATCACTAAAAACGTTGGAACACAAACTTTTCATGTCACTTCACTGAATTTTTTTTTCTTTACTTTAAATTAGTTAGAAAAAGTTCAGAATATGAACTATCCCACTGAACTGAACCACTTTCCCCAAGAAACATAGGCCGAAACATGAAAATTTTTGCCTCTTCACTCTATGATATTGCGCGACCAGCCGATTGCTTTAGTATGAGAAAACGAAAACTTTTTTTGAGAATTTAATATGGGCTCCACAGGGATAGATGTTCAGTTTCGTAAGTAGCGTCACCCTTTAAAATTGCGCCAGCTAAAGTCATGTCAGTAGCATGACTCGATTTGCTGGTGGCTACTGAGTAAATCAAATTTTTTTGGGGATGGGTTCGCTCTTGACCTAAATCTTGACCTAAATTAACACTGGATCGAAGATGTGGTCGAGAATGTAACAAGCTGACTCACTTTTACGACAACAGTCGTTAAAACCAAGTCAGAGCTCATTGTACGGTTTAAAAACTCTGACACCAG
Organism: Aproaerema taeniolella; assembly: GCA_949987775.1. Lineage (NCBI taxonomy): Eukaryota > Metazoa > Arthropoda > Insecta > Lepidoptera > Gelechiidae > Aproaerema > Aproaerema taeniolella. The sequence continues at coordinate 3,229,134 of OX465250.1, read as the reverse complement.
GGTTATCCAAGTTCCCCACACGCTTTGCTATAGCTTCACGATAAGAAGAAAAAGACTAGAACTTTAAAGAGATTCAAGTATGAGCCCAAAATTAAAGTAGTGTAATAAATTGATGGGTTTCATTTAATTCGAAATTTATTTTCTTTTTATACTGCATTGTCGATTTTATGATAAAACTCCTTTAATAGAGACTTAAAAAAAACAGCATTTCAAACACCTCTACACACTTTATCAAACTATACATAAAACCCGCAGACACCTGAATTTCCAAGCAGTTTCAACCTCAGACGTGCAAGGAACATTCGAGCAAAGCCGAGAACGTATAGACCGACAGTGATGCTGCGTTTTGCGAGAGGAATTTTACATTTTCTCTGAGATCTTTCCCCCGGATCTTCCTGACTATTCACAGATTTATGTTAGACGTTTTCAGGAAGCTTAGATAACACCTGTCCATCTAGAAATTCTAACTGTAGTTTTTAGTGCAGCGAGATTAATATTTTAGAATAGTACTATGTTTTTTAGGGTCAAAAGAAAAAAATGTGTATGTATGTATATAAATTCTATAATGTATGTTTGTATGAACTTAATGTAATCTTTAATTATTTTAAGTGGCATCCTGAATTTCCTATAAAATAATTTCTTCTGGGCTCCATAGATTCCTGTAAAGAGTTTAAGTTTTTTTTATTTTAAAACACCATAGTACATTATATTCAGTAATAAGCTTACTTTAACAAGCTAAAAGCAGCGGCTCAAGGAAAAAGTGCTTCGCGATTAAATGCGCCGCTGTCAAATGTCGAATGAACAACACAAGCACAGCTAACACAGTCAGCGACAAAGTCGCGTACCACGTCACTCAATTGACAGTGAAACTTCATTTTGATTACACGAGGGCACCGCCCAAAGGCTTGCTCGCCTAATGGCAGTGTCATTTCGACAACTCAATTTTCAGTTGACGGTAGCGCTACTGGTCAGGCGACTGTCATCCAGTGTACATACAGTGTTTCTAGAACCACCAGATGCCACGTTTGACACAAATTTATGACGGTCTGAGGGTTATCAGATGAAACAAGTTGCATAATGGTGAGAGGTGGTTAGCCTTTCGCCCATTATACAGCAAAACCTTCGCATCCCTCTTACAGACTTTTACTGTATACCTGAGAAGAGTAGTGGCACATTCTAAGTTTTTCCCAGTCCAGTATGGAAGTATCTAGTGTCTTAGTGTAAAAGGTCATATATGATCACCATTTTCACTCCACCGTCTTGAGACACCATTGATTAGTGAACCAGCCGCCCTGAACCTACAATCACTCTATCCCGTGTTCAAGTTTTAAGCAAAGCCACATTTCGCACTAGAGCATACTGGTCACACGAGTCATATGTAAATGTGGGGATAATCATAACATATTCCGACTGTTTTGATTAGCTCAAACTCCAGTGGCCACCATATTTGTCGGCAATTTGCAAACAGAACGAGCTAAAATCTTGAATAGAAATACCCTATTATATAGCAGAAATTAACACCCACATCAAAAATTCATTCGTTCGTTTTATATGAAAATGAGTCGGAATTTTCATACGTAAATGACAGAAATTAATTTTTGTATAAGTATCAGTTAATTTCCTTTAATTTTCGTTCTGTTACATATGTAAACACATGTTGGCACCAAATTATTCTTAACAGTAGGAAATAAAATGAAACGCATCCGTTTATTCAATCCTTTACCGTTTAAAAAAACCTGAAAAGACAATCACTAAGGTAATTAACATGACAAAGTATTAACACTCAATGTATTCTTATAACTTGCGCTCGCATTTTTTTATATTTTTTATTTTAATTTTTCTTAATCAAAATAAATTTGGGTCATTAAAAAAACGAGCAAAGCTACTTCTTCTTTTTAAGTTGATTGCACAAAGCTAACAGCTTTATATTATGTACTTTATTAGCATTATTTAATGAATATTCTATTAATATTAAACAGCTAAAGCTGATAAATTTATCAAATTTTCAATTAGCTTCATTAAGTTAATCTACTGATTCATTAGCTACGTAATTATGTAACGTGAGTAAACTAACCACTAATAGTAAACTGTGGATAACTTTAATTGGCTATTAGTATGTAAGTTTCGAATTTAAGATAAATTTGTAAGCTGTTGTTATCCCTAAAATAAATTAAAAAAATTAAATAAATAAAAATTAAAAAAAATCTAGCAGAGCTAAGATTGCTTTACGAGGTATAGAGTAAAAATCGATCAATTTGTAAAAACAAAGTCAGTCTACACTAAGTATGGTTCGAAATACACTTGCAGGTCAAGCACAACGTGAAAACAATGCGGTCTAATGTCAAAAAGTGTTGATATGACAACGCTCCGGAGGGCGAGCAAGCCTTTGCTTGTTGCCCCCGCGCCATCAAGTGAAGTTTTACCGACATCAGAGTGGCGTGCTAAGTTTGTTGTTATCGAAACAGTGACATTTACTTATAAAGATTGCCTGGAAGAGATTGCTTTATGTATCTCTTATTATTATGTTGTTTTTTGAGTGGGCCAATAAACTGTATGGTATTGTATTTGTATGTACAACAAATAATTGTTCTATTTTTAATACCTACATTTCATTTACCTAGTTACCTAGTTAGGGCACCAGTCTCCCACTTCAAATAATAATTATTGTAAAAACCGTTTTGTACCAAAATTATTTAACATACTTTGTGGGAGAAATTAATATATTTTTTTTAATTTTTGAATTTATCAGCTTCTCTCCCTAAAATTGTAACTCTATGCCAATAAACTTCAGCAAACTGACGCAAAACCTGAAGCGATAGGGAGTTGAGTCCACCTGTAGAAGGGTTTGTAATAAAAACTTCGAACATTCGCAGAAAATTTGATCCAATTTGGAGATTGCAACGATCTGGCCATGTGGCGTGAGCAGGGGAAAACTTTGCATTAATTTTATTGCTTCACCAAAGTCGCACGAAAGAATGATTAGGGAAAGACTGTCGTAAAATCAAATCGAATCAGTCGAAACGTGAGATTTATTAAGTACACTCAGGAGCATATCCAGCTTTACATTATGGACTTAGTCCCGTTCTTATTTCATAAGCGTACGAGTTATAATCGCACTTCAGCTGGCTCAATGTATTTGCGATTTGCTCCACCTTCATCGTTTAATGTATTTTGATAAACCTTACATAACAATTCTTAAATATACAGGGCTTTAGGTATCTCTCTTTTAACCTTTCGGGTGGTCCATGAAACTGAAACTGAAGTCCATGAAACTGAACAACTTTCCCAAGGTCAAAATACGAAAAAAAAAATTGATCTCCTATACAAAATGCGCTATATGCTGATGAAGTTTGTATGGGAACTCAAAATAATTTTTTTCATATTTTGACCTATGTTCCTTGGGAAATTTGTTCAATTTCACGGACTGATTAACCACCCGAGAGGTTGAAAGAGATTTACCTAAAACTCTGTATACATCACGCACACAATCCCAAACGGGATAGACAGAGCATCAGCGGTTCTAGAACCACTAGATGCCACATTTGACACAAATTGTGAGGGTTATCAGAAGTGGTCAGCCTTTCACCCATTATACAGCAAAACCCTCGCATCCCTCTTACAAACTTTTACTGTATATCTAGGAAGAGTAGGTAGCTACCACATTCTAAGTTTTTCTGTCACTCCCAGTCCAGCGTGGAAGAATAAATCTTGTGCTTATTGGTAAAATTATCAGGTCAGAAGTGTTTTGCGTCAAAAATTCAATTAATCGTATTTCATATCCAAGAAATCACAATTGTATGTCATTTTAGGCAAATAAATAAGTCTTTCAAATCAATACAAGATGGCATTGGTGCTTCGTGTGTTTATAAATAACGACTTATCTCTTTGCAAAATTCCAACCAAGACGAAGTCAAAAACATTAAAATATATTTGAAACTCATGAATGAAACATTGATTCCGATTTAAATAATAACAAATCTTAAATTGTCCAATCGTAATTATATAATCCGTAAGACAAATCTCCGGCAACGATTTGAATTGCATGAATTCCGTTGAAATTACACAATCAAACGACAATGCCGAAATTAATTTACGAACAATGACTGGTATTACACTGGATTCGTACAAATCGCTTCCATTGACAGATCCGGTTATTAAATCGTTAATTATTCAGTGCGTCTGCACTGTATAGGGTAGCATACAGTCAGGGAACTAATACAATGAGTACCCTTACGTAATTATTTAAAATACCAGCTGTTGCCATTATTATCATAGATTTGTGAGAAAACAATACCTATGTGTCTAAAGTAAATAATAACAATAATAAACGCTACCTACACACTCAAAGACCCACAGTAAGGTTTTCCCTTGTGTCGTGGGGCCCTCGGAACATACATAAAGACAATCACAAACACCCATGACCCAAGAACAAACATCTGCTTATTACACAAATATTTGCCCCGACTGGGAATCGAACCCAGGACCCTTCGATCAAGAGGCAGCGCCTCTACCACTCGACCAAACCGGTCGTCAAAGTATCAGGGTTCAGTATTGCAAGCGAAATATAGATGAACAAGAAAACAGTGATCTTCTGACCATTCAGTCATGTTTATTCCTGTTTATTAGTCTAGAATAATTATGTAATGATGATGAATAATTATTAATAATGAATTTTTGATTAGCCTGTTGTTATCGACAATCATTTATTATTTTTATTAGTAAATAGTTCAAGAAACAATCAATATTTAAGTATAGATCCAGACTTGAGTCTCTTTCTGTAATACGGGCCTAAACTTCTGCCTGTAAAAGGTTACCTCAATTCACGTAAAAACGTACTTATGATGTACATTTATCTAGCTAAACGTATATTTACGTCGTTTTGTGTCGAATCATGTTATTATCACTTCGTTGCATCAGTTTACACAATTTCCGTACTGTTTGAATTTTATTTGAATTTCATGTTTGTTTGAATAATTGGAAATTTTCTGGAATGCCGTTTGTTTTTCATTAATTTTTCACATATTAATGAACAAAAATGTTACATTTTCGTCACGGTACAGATTAGCGAGTGTGTTGACAAAACAAATTACTTGCGAGTCCTTTGATATCAGTGTAAAATGTTTTTATAAGGCTTCCTGTAAATTGCATAAATTATTTTTGATTTAAACAAAACGACAGAAACTAAATACCTAAATAAAACAAAGTCGTGTTAGTTAAACTATGTGTAACTCAACTAGCTTTCCGCCCGGGACTCCGTTCCCGTGGGAATTTGGGAAAATCATGTACCCTATCTCCATCACAGAAAATGTAATGGTGAAATAATTTCTCAAATCGGTCTAGTAGTTTCGGAGCCTATTCAATGCAAACAAACAATCTAATCTTTCCTCTTTATAATATTAACTAGCATTCTGCCCGGGACTCTGTTCCCATGGGAATTTGGGAAAATTATGTAACCTTTGACCACCGGGGATAATGTAGCTTTCTCATGGTGAAAGAATTTTTCAAATCAGTCTAGTAGTTTCGGAGCCTCTTCAATGCAAATAAACAAACAATTAAATCTTTCCTCTTTATAATAACGGCTAGACGGTTTTTATTATTCTTTGGAATAATGTAGCTGAGACATCAGAATAACACAATATGCTATGTAATTTTCTCAAATTCCTACGCGATTAAAGTCCTGAGCGCAAAACAAGTTTAAAAATAGATTTATCTTATTTACTGTACCCTCTCAGGGTTTCACAATTGAAAACCTGTATAAAACTATATTAAGACTATATTTGTACGCAAAGGGGAAATGTGAATAAATGATTGAGTATTGAGCATTCAAGGTAATCTATACTAATACTAATAATATTATAAAGAGGAAAGATTTGATTGTTTGTTTGTTTGCATCGAATAGACTCCGAAACTACTGGACCAATTTGAAAAATTCTTTCACCATTAGAATCCTACATTATCCGGGATGGACATAGGGAACATGATTTTCCCGAATTCCCACGGGAACGAAATCCCGCGCGGGAAGCTAGTAGTAAATAATCTTACATACACATATAGAAGCTCACTTCTTTGTCTCATTGAGGTAGGTAGATACCTACCACAGATTTTCTCATAATAATAATAATCTTGAATTTCGAAAAAAAGTCAAGTAGACAGGAATTTGAAATTGGCAGTTCTTAAAGTAGGTGTAGATACATGTTTATAATAGTTTTGAGTTTAACAGGGCCCTAATCGCGGTATTTTGCACAACGATTATCGTTCGTTTGGTTTAAAATTGCGTATTCATTTTTGTCACCGGGGTGTGACAAAGATGAAAAACGAGAAAATAGTAATCTATAATCGTTTGGATTTATTTTTTGCTGTGAAAAATTCAAACCAATGGTTATTTTATTAACCAAATAAACAGACCCGTATTTTCTCGCGAAAAACAGAGCAAAGTGGCAAAATTATCCCCAAACGTCTGGTAGCCAGGCCAAAAACCTCAAAAAAAAAGGGGGGGGGGATAGTTTTAATCGTTCACTATCCGTCAAAATAACGATTACATTGCTCAGAGTAAAAGTTCATCAAGAGGTACTTTTCCAACGTAACGATCATATTGAGTAGTAATTTTTTTCATCCATCCGGATAGGCAAAGGTCGGAGCCATACAGCCAAATCTTTCTTAAGTAATTTCTTCTACTCAAAGTCTTAATTTAAATGAAGGCTAAAGAAAGCCAAATCTTGAGTTTTCATAGTGAAATACTATTAATAACTAGCTTTCCGTCCAAGACTTCGTTCCCATGGGGATTCGGGAAAATTATGTAGTTTATGTCACCCGCTGATAAAAGAGCTATTTTTGGTAAAAGAACTTTTAAATCAGTTTAGTAGTTATTTCCTACCAAATAAACTCACATATTTTAGATAAGACAGTGAAACTAGTCAATATAATATCAAATTTCTTCACTATTTGTGGGTAGGTATTAGCATAGCTTTAACAAGGATTTAAGTACTCGTAAGAACAGGGGTTCCCTAACTTATTTGAGACGCGCCCCCTTTCGACCATAAAACAAAATCCGCGTCCCCCATGCTCCAGTCCAGATTATTAGGTTAGAATAAAAAAGTATTAAATAACAAAATAAGTATTTTTAATGCAAATTAAAGTTTTACAAAAATCATACAAAAGGTATTTGGTAAGTAGAACCTACTTATTGGGAATGTGATGGATGAGCTTGCATGGATTTGACGAGGTTTACAATTCTTGGCTTAACCATAGAAATCGCACAACACAACGTTAATCACTACTACCAATGTCTTTATTTATATACTTTGGGTTTTTTGTAACTACAGCAGAAAATCCCCTTTCACATAAATATTTACTTGAGAAGGGTAAATAGGTACAATTGAAGTGCTTTTTCTGCTATTTTGGGGTAAATTGAGAAATATTTGACTTAAGTTAAGAACATTAAGTACCTAGGTGTATATTAAGCAGTTCGATAACGACTTAAGCCCTCAGGATTTTTGACTGAGAAGCTATTACAACACTTATCCAGGATACAGAGGGTTTGAATAAAATAATTTATTTAACATAATAAATCAAGAAAATGTATTAATTAAATTATAACATAGAACACGTGAAAATTCAATAACATAAAAGCCTTTAATAACTATCAAAAATGTTCGACACAGTAAACAAACCACAATAATTAGGGATTAGGTATAGTATAAGTAAGGTAAATTTTATTTTCATTATTTATTCAATAAATCTATAAATCGATTTAATAAGTTTGGTATATAATCCTAAGTCTATGCTTTTAATCTATCATATTTGTCTAAACATAAGGCTTGTAACTCATCTTTCACAAAGTACCCAGAAAAATTACAATTATTTTTAATACGGGCACTATTTAAATACTGGCTTATAGTGTAGAATAGAAATGACTAAGAAGGCCTCTTGACTTCTAAATTGAACTCTTAATCTTGGCACTTACCATTTATCTTTTCTTATTCTTATGTCCGAGACAAAAGTCGAATGTTTTGAATAAATATATTTATTAATTTACTCAATACAATAATTGTTAGAGAGGGCGGTGACTTAGGTTACTTCAAGATGTGAACACGAAGAGGTAAAGAATACGAATGGTTCATGACTCCAAGGGATCTGCCTTATATATGATTTGAAACAATAATACAATGATATAATTATGCCAAATTTAGGGCAGATAACCTTAAGGTCATATTAATGGTCAATTAGCATATCAAACAATGATTCTTTCAACATCCTTTCAATCATCAAAACAAAATAATTAACCTTGAGAGTTACACGTACAAGATAAGGTGTCGTAAAGGAATCAATTACATGGAAATAGTCATGGTACATAACCATGGTACATAACATTATTATCATTTACTAGCTTTCCGACCGGGGCTCCGCCCGCGTGGACTACAGGTTATATCGTGCGCAACTGTGGGATAAAATGTAGCCTGTCCTTTCCTAGGCTCTAATGTATCTCTGTACTAAACTTCATCAAAATCGGTTCAGTAGTTTAGAAATGAAAGACGGACAGACAGACTATGTCTGTAGTTACTTTCGCATTTATAATATTAGTAAGCATAAATTAAAAAAAATTGTGTCACTTCCTACATTTATTGCTTATAGGTTACTCTTAAACGGCTAAACCAATTTTGATCAAATGTAACTATAAAAACTTTTTATAAAAAAATTTAACCAACTTCAAAAAAGCAAAAAATAAATACAATATCATTTGATGTGCTATGTAGTACCTACCTACTGATCTGTTTGAAGTCGGTGCAAAGACATTTTTAGTGCAAATTATAAACTTTTCCTTTTTTAAAGTCGGTTAATAAAACGAAGTGTAAGCTTTGCAAAAGTTTAAGCGAATCATTATAATGTATTATTTATTTTACGTACACACTGATTAAACAGAGAACACCCTTTTTTTGAAGTCGGTTAATATACTAAAACCTTCTCCTGAATGTAACAAATACTTTTCTGAAAACCACATCAAAATCGGTTCAAACAAACGCGAAATTATCGCGAACAAACATACATACATACAATACATACATACCCAAAGGTTGCCGATAAGATATTGCTTCTTAGCAATGGGGCCGCCTTTTGTACCCTAAATGTTGGTGTGCAATAAAGTATATTTGTATTTGTACATACAGGTCAAACTGAGAACCTCCTTTTTTTGAAGTTGGTTAAAAATCATCTCGATTACGTTAGCTTTCAAACAAAAGAACTGCCTTCGAAATTGGTCCATTTGTATAGGAGCTACAATGCCACAGACATAGACACACAGATACACAGACTCACAGATACAAACGTGAAACTCATAACACCCCTCTTTTCTGTCGGGGATAATGAGATGATCCTGGACAAATTACACGGTGCCATCTAAAATCTGAAACTAAGCAAGGATTGGTACTGGTGCGTTACTTTTTTTTGTAAATACATATGTTATGGACCAAGTGATTAATGCGGGCATTATGAATAATGCCCGGACATTATTCATAATGTCTAGCTCTATCGGGCAGAGTGATTAATTACTATCTAAACTTCATTATTTATCATATTGCCCGGTCATTATTATATTGCTACGTGACAATTGGGCAATTTGATAATAAAGCTAAGTTTGATGCGGTGCGGGGAGGGAAGTGCGGGGAGGGAAGCGGTGCGGGGAGGGAAGTGCCCTCGTTGCAATTTATATAAGTTTTCGTTATTTTAGACACGACCGCCATCTTAGATTTCAAAATCTAAAACGACATCCATGACGGATTTTTACAAAAAATGAATGTCCGCCATCTTGTATTTCAAAATGGATGTCGTTTACGGAATTAGCACCCCCGAAAACCTATTAAACGACACACATATCAGTTTTTTCAAAAATGTAAACGTCCGCCATCTTGGATATCAAAATGAACGACGTTTTCGGAATCAGCATCCCCGACAATCTATCAAACGATACCCATGTCGGCATGCCCGAAAATTTAATATCCGCTTTCTTGGATTTTTTGTGCGGGGCATCGCGACGCTCCGGGGTTTCTCGTCACGATTCCTCCAACTAAAATCAAAGTTGGCGGATATGTAATTTTCGGAAGGCAGTCGGCGGGTAAGACGCTTGGTGACGCTTCGGGCTTCGCCCTACGCAGAGCTCGGCCTTCGGCTTCGCCCTATACGCAGCTTTCCTCGGCATACGGCCTCACCCCACCTTTAGTATCTAAACTTGTATGGCGGCCATCTTGAATTGGGGGGGGGGACGCTCTGGTCGTCGCCCTACGCGGAGTTTGGACTTCGGCCTCACCCTACACGCAGCTGGCCTCGCCTCACCTACAGAATCTAAACTTGTATGGCTGCCATCTTGAATTTAGGGGGTTTACGCTCCGGGCTTCGCGCTACGCGGAGTTGGGCTCAGTCTGCGACCTCGCCTTACCGTTAAAATCTTCACTCGTATGGCAGCCATCTTGGATTGGTGGATCGGCCTTCGGCCTCGCCTTTTACCTTGCTACTTAATCCAAATAATGAGTCTGATTATTTAAATTATTTAACATTTTGTTTATTTGAAGTTAAATGACTATAATAATAAAAAAATAGCAATTAAATACGTTTGTATTACTCTGCCCAAAAGGTGATGGGCATTATGTATAATGCCCGGTCAATTTGATTATTTGAATAATTATTATCAAATTGCCCTCTCATATTGGGCATTTTTCATAATGCCCGGTCATTATGAATAATGCCCAATTTATCACTTGGTCTATAACACATACATTACTTACAATGGCCGATTTGGTTGGTTGGTATGTGGCGCTGCCTCTATCAACGGGTCCTAGGTTCGATTCCCAGTCGGAGCAAACAATCATGTAATAAGCAGATGTTTCGGGTCACGGGTATTTGTATTTGTCTTTGTGTAACACAAGGGAATGTAATTTGAGTGAGTAGCGTTTTTTTATTATTAATATCTACATCTACAGTAATACGTATTATATAGAGAAAATATTTAATTGTTTGTTTGTATTAAATAGATAGGCTCCGAAACTACTGGACTGATTTGAAAAAAATCTTTCACCAAGTATACTATATTATGCCTGGATAACATAAACTACATAACTTTATCGAATTGCTATGGGACTAAAGTCCTAGATGGAATGCTAGGTGGGTTTTACCTAAACCCCTCACAAATATATATTTGAAAAAACGATTTTCAAATATGTTTGTGAGTCGAGAATTAAACTTGCAACCTTTGGATCAGAGCTATCAACTAGTGATGCAATGAATACCACTTTTACGAATACGAATCCGAATAGAAATAACGATTTTAATATTCTGCGAATACGAATAGATAAACATAATAAATCAAAGGCAATAAAACCCACTTTACAAGAAATGTGGAAAGAATGTTTAATCATCAACTACGGATAACTTTTTATTCAAAAAACAAAGTGTTTGTAAATTGCTGGACTCTGAACGATTGTTTTCCCAGCACGGAGGGAGCGGGATACTCGAGGTGGAGGGAACGATGCCCTTGCGGTTAACTCGCGCTCGCGGTGTATTTCTTGAGCCGACAATGGCTCGTATTCGATGCCCCCTGCGTGTGCAATGTTGTGTAGAACACAACAGACACTAACGATTTGAGCTGCAGTCGCTGGCGCACAATGGAGTTTTCTGTCAGCCAAAAGACACCTTAAAAAATATATATAATTTTTGAAAATAAGTAGTTTAGTAAGTCCCTTAATCAAATGAAAGTTTATTTAATTACTATATAAATACCTGCACCGAGCCTTCAGCACCCCTATGCATCGCTCTACCAAGGAACGTACAGAAACGTGGAGATCCGTGAAATAACTTTCTGGGGATTCCGGCTCTGCATTAAAAATTAGAATCATCATGCTTTTTCTTAAGGGATCCCCCCCCCCCCCACATCACCTATGAATAAAAATACATTAGATAATAATGTAATTTTGTACGGACGGCCTCAACTCAGGTTACCACATGAGTGCACTCTGTGCTGTTGTGATAAGAGCGGTTTTGCAATGAAAATTAAGTAACCCGATGCGCTGGCCTTTGTACATTAAATATCAGGTAATTATTCTCCCAAACCTTACTATCATGGGAAGACCGCGGCTGTGAGAAGTCTGATGTTCAAATCAGCATCACATCGCCCATGTAAACACGAACAGAATAACAGTATGCTTTTTCGGCCACTTTGAATCTCTATTACTAAAAGAATTACTTAAAGAAACTGAGCTTTGATGATGATTTATATGATTTTATATACCTTCAAATTTTTACTTCTTGAAAAAAAACAACGCGTAAATTAAGATCAATACGTGTACTGCACTTTTTACTCTCGTCGTTTTGTTGTTTTTAAGAGCTATGGAAGAGCCGGGTTCTCCAACATCAGGCAAATTAATTGCCTACTAGGAGTTCCCTATTCCTATTAATACAATTGTCTTTAAAGTGTTTATGAAATAAAATATTTAAATTTATTTTAAATGTTGAATGGGCAACTACGTATATTTTAGTAGTGTTTTCTTTGATCCATCAGGATAGGAGCAAGATAATTTTTATTCATGCTTAGGAACTTAGGTGCTTAGTTAGGATAATCCAAGGTACTTAACACAAACGCTCACCTTAGTCTCCATGTCTAGTGCATCCGAGCGATAGACGGGAGACATACGTGGCCTTATTTCCTCGGCCAGTTCTAGGAACTGCTGGTGTGAGAGGTGATATATTTTCCTGAATTTCGCCTCAGAAATCACAGGCAGCCCTTCCCTGGCCGCGTTATTATTCCGCCGTGTTGCGGCTCTCTCCGCTGCCGCATCCTCTTCCATTGCATCATCAAATAAATCCCACTACAAAGCAAACATTTTTTCCTTCTTTTCCTTCCTCTTTTTTAGAAATCGAGCAAATGAGGTCGCCGCAATAAACTTTTTAAAACAACTATACGTTTCATTTTTTTATCATTAGAATCTTGTAAAATTTGAGTCTTTCATCTGTCACGTTAATGTGTGGCGAACGAAAAAAATCTAATAATTGCATATTATATTTTTAATTTATATTTTTAGGTTCTAAATGCCCAATAATGTGAGTGTTTATTCATATTTTTAATAATATTACATTGTAATTACAATTTATACTACGAAACTTAAATTAATACAAATAAAATATTCATTTCGAAAAGTTTAACCTATAAAAGACTTCATTCTTGAAGTTTCAAACATAAACATTGAAGCCAGAGGTTGCAAACATAAAATGTCACGGCACAGGTCAAACGTCACTCTTCTCTCACAAGTGTGCGAGTGCGATCAGTAAATTTTGCAGTTTGAGGGTTTTCTTTTGTTGTTATGTTTTGTTTGTTTTTGTTGTTGTTAATTTTTAAGCGTAAATTGTTTTAAGACCCCGCAGTAAAGGGGGCCGAGAGAGGTGTGGGCGGGAATGTGTCAACACGGTTTACCTTATAGTTGTTGTTTATCCTTACTTCCTTACTATATATATACTATATTTCATATTTCATATTTCTTTATTTGCCTTGAAATGGTACAATAAGTTCTTAAGCTAATTATCAAGTTCATCATTTGAAACCTTGTACAAGGTACAGCAAACTTATAGTCATTTAAAAAATACAATATTTTCTCATTATTATTATTTTTATATACAATCATCTATGTCAGTTTTTTTTTTTCTAAGTCTAAGTCAATGTGGTAGATTCTAATAAATTCAAGGTATGTTAATATAATCAATAGTAATAATATTCAATACGAAATTCAATGACAAATTAAATTGTATTCTAATATTTTAAATGACAATTAAATAAATTAATTAATTACGGTTAATGTGATAGTTATAATTAAAAAAGTACCTTGTCATAATTAGTAAAATTAAATGTTTCTTTTAGGAGAGGTAATTCAATCATTTTAGATACTCGTCAATTTTAGATTAACATTTTTCAATTAAGTACTGTTTCAGCTTATTGGAGAAAATTTCATAGTCAGATTCATTCTTAATGGCTTCTGGGATTTTATTATATATTTTTACGGCTGAGTAGTAAGGACCCGATCTGTACAGCTCCATCGTTGAGTGTGTTTGTTGCAAATTATTTATGTATTTTGATCTTAAATAATTGTATTTTACATGTTTGTCTCGTTTCAACGTGAATAAGTACATGTGTTTCGTGACAAATAGCGCCGTTGTGAATATGTAAAGCGAAGGTAGGGTAAGAATTTTTCGCTGGATAAAGTATTTACTATATTTACATACTATATACAGGGCGACTTGAAATTAGAGGTATTCCTTTGAAGGGGCTGTAGAAGATGGAATTTGCAGTGTTTTTCTAAAGGAGAACCATATGCGAAAGTCTTGAAAGTGAACCATTTCAGAAAAATTTGGAAGTTAGTTATTTAAAAAAAAATCAATAACTGATTTAAGTATATAAAAATTAATAAAAAAATTACTTGATGGTATCCTGATATTTTATGATTAGTTTTGTGTAACTGATATTTCATTAAATCTGATAGAGCCATTAAATGTACTAGATTGACATAAACTTTAGCACTATGTAGAAAAACGTTTAAAAATTCAACAATAAAATCGAGGAAATTACACAAAAAAGCGAGTTTTAAACAAAAACTCACTGGCCAATGTTCCGTACATACAAGCACAAAAACATCTTTATTTTATCAGCTTTCGAATAAGGCATAATAATTTCAAATCGTCACAGGGATTTGAGATTATTATGCCTTATTCGAAAGCTGATAAAATAAAGAGGACCAATGTAATAGGAGCAAGTCGAAAAAAAATATCAAAAAACACAAATTATATACACGAAAAAAATGATTTATTTGAGTTCATTTTCAAAGTGACTACCCCCGTTTCTACAACAAATAGGCATACTTTTACTCATTTTACTTTTCACAACATAAGTAGTCAGAGTATTGTTAATTTGTTGTGCTGCAGCTATTATTCTTCGTCTTACCGACTCACTCGGAACGGGTTGAATAGTATACAGGGTTTTTAAATATTTTAATTAAATCTATTTCATTTTGTTTCTAAGATCTACATCTAAAATAGCTTCAACTTGCTCTCTGTTTCACTACATATGGTTACGGCGGGTTACGGTCATTAAGACCTCACTTTTAGTATAATAAAATGGCGAAATCTTTAATAATTTCACAAAGACAAACAGTAACCTTTTTTGTAATATGAATGTCCCCGGGCTACAGATCTAATGTTATTGGTGGCACAGTTTGGGCCTTTCAATAAAAAAAATTCAGCTTTTTAATTTATCATAGTTTTTTGTTTGCAACAAAAATGTTTACTACAACTGCTTCTTTGTTTGACGTATGTGTCAAAATAATATTGTTATTTTGACACATACGTTCCTATTGAAACGTTCTTTTTTAGGGTTCCGTAGTAATCTACGAACCCTTATAGGTTCGCCATGACCGTCTGTCCGTCTGTCCGCGGGTTTCCTAAGAAACCCTTGGTACTACAGAGCTGAAAGGCATGATCATACATATAAATCACGCCAATAGAACTGTAGAGTAAAATCTTAGAAAAAAAATTTTTTTCGGGTGTCTCCCATAGACGTGAAAGGGCGATGAATTTTTTTTTCTCGCCAATATCATCGAGTGCATTCCATCGAATGGAATGTCATAGGATAGCTTTTTAAAAGGTAGAAGGGGTTTACTAAGAACGTTTTTCGATTCAGTACTCCGTTTGCGAAAAAAAATATTTTTAAAGTGAATTTTTTTGTTAAAAACAAGTGTCCGGGGGGGACACTACCAGCTAAAGTTTAGTTGCTAAACGGTTGTTTCTATTCACGTTGGTAGAATATACTACGAAATGAAAAGGAAAACTATCACACATAAGTTGGCCCTTCAAGTTTGCGAGTAATAGTCGACCAAGTGCGAAACACTGTTGGGATTAATAAGAAATACATTGACTAATATTCGATCCTTGGTACTCCAGAGCTGAAATTTGGCTTGGTCATAGATATTGATTGCGCCGACAGATCTACAACATAAAATTTTGGAAAAAAAAAATCGGATGTTTCCCATACACGTGAAAGGGTTTTTCTTTTCTCGCCGATACCATCGAATGGAATGTCATTTTTTGATACTATATTATTTGGAGATTTTAACATTGACTATGACTAGTGATGAAAGAAACTCAGCCTTCTAAGGCTTTTAATACAGACTCGCCTTAGTTTTGATGCCTCACGACTGACTCAGTCTTTTAGTTCCCAACCTTTAGTTATAAGACTAGCTTCTTTAGTCGAGGTCTTTTAACGTAGAAAGCTGAGCTGTTACTTAAACAGCTTAAGGCGACTACAGCACCCGATAAAAGCAGCACACATAGGAATAGTGCCATCTCCGTCTCTCAACAGGCCTGGGCCGGCAGTGCGAACAGTGTCCATATACGAACTTTACGGTCTATGAAAGCGTACGTGCGTAAAAACATGTTCGAAAGTTAGAAAAATGAGATTTATGGAAAGTTAACAGCTTAAATCGAAAAATGCGTTAGCTACTTATCAAGAGTGTTCAATTACGAACATTTTGATAGCAAATTCAAGTTCCTGTGTGCATTTTACTGTCGTTTTTACAGCTTAAAAGATACACAATATTGGTATTTAGAGGTGACTTTGTGAGCTTTTTCTATCGAACCAAAAGTGCTGAATCATGTTTTCAGCAAACTACTTATCTAGTTTATGTCCTGAATATTACCGTATTTTTTATCTTCGATATAATGCAGTGCGTCATGCTTATCTACGCATCATAAAATCGTAATTTAGGTGCTGTAGTCGCCCTAAACTACTTAAAAGACTGGCGACTCATTGTCTGGGAAGGCGACAGTCGTAAGGTATGACAGGTCACAGAGGGATCGCGGAGTACTTACATCGGTTCAAATTAAAGGACAATCCCGGATGCGAGTTTGATCCCGGCGTAAGAGAGTCTGTGTGGCACATATTACTAGATTGCCCACGCTTCGCAGCTGCTAGAATGGAAGTTGAAATCACCATGGACACTACACTAAACAAATCAGCTTTGCACAATACATTAAGACATTTGGAGAGTTAATGTGTTAAAAAGGTTAAATAGGTAATAATAATATTAAATGTAACAAGACAAGGGCACGAACAAGTCTGTGGATGCAAAATTAACCTTATATAAAAAAGGTATGTGTTGATAGAACGTAAATATTTAATTTTATCCCCTTGTTAAATTGTATCAAATTGTATTTAGTGGTTTAGGCGTGAATTATTCTTTTTGGTTGATAGGTTACAAAAGATTTATTGAATATCACACACAAGCTGCGGTGTGAACCCTTTTACATAAAAGAACTCGAGTCGTTTAAGTCTTTTAAAATCAACTGGAGTTGGTTAAGTCTTTCAGTCTATTGAAAACAACTCGAGTCGTTTCAGTTTTTAGTCTTTTAATAAAACGACTAAGTCTTATTAATAAAAATTCGAACTTTCAATCTTAATTTTAGAGTCAAGTCCTGTAAGATGGAGGCAAGTCTTTTTAATAAGCCTTAAAAGACTTTAGTCTCTTTCATCTCTAACTATGACCATAACGATAGTATACCAGTTTTAAATTAATACGTAATGTAAACGATTTTTATACAACCGTTTGCATCCACGCGTGGTGGTTCTTAAACAGATGTTTTTTTTTTTCATTTTCCTTGTGGCGCTGGAATTTAAAAATTTTTGTGACCTTCTTTCTTTGTGACCTCGTTTTTAGACATTATTAGCGGTTTAACCGTCCATATGCTCGTAGAATTAAGAAGCCAGCTGCATATTTGAACCATGCTGCTACGGAACCCTACAATGCGCGTGTCCCGATACGCTCTTGACCGTTTTTTTTTTGTTATGAACGATTGTTTTTTTGTTATGAACGTAACAAAATTGATCAAAATCGTGATCAAAAATGAAAAATATAACGATTATTGTTCTTTGGTAAAGTCGTTAAAATTAGCGCGATTAGGGCCCACAACGATTATCGTTCGTTTGGTTTAAAATTGCGTATTCATTTTTGTCACCGGGGTGTGACAAAGATGAAAAACGAGAAAATAGTAATCTATAATCGTTTGGATTTATTTTTTGCTGTGAAAAATTCAAACCAATGGTTATTTTATTAACCAAATAAACAGACCCGTATTTTCTCGCGAAAAACAGAGCAAAGTGGCAAAATTATCCCCAAACGTCTGGTAGCCAGGCCAAAAACCTCAAAAAAAAAGGGGGGGGGATAGTTTTAATCGTTCACTATCCGTCAAAATAACGATTACATTGCTCAGAGTAAAAGTTCATCAAGAGGTACTTTTCCAACGTAACGATCATATTGAGTAGTAATTTTTTTCATCCATCCGGATAGGCAAAGGTCGGAGCCATACAGCCAAATCTTTCTTAAGTAATTTCTTCTACTCAAAGTCTTAATTTAAATGAAGGCTAAAGAAAGCCAAATCTTGAGTTTTCATAGTGAAATACTATTAATAACTAGCTTTCCGTCCAAGACTTCGTTCCCATGGGGATTCGGGAAAATTATGTAGTTTATGTCACCCGCTGATAAAAGAGCTATTTTTGGTAAAAGAACTTTTAAATCAGTTTAGTAGTTATTTCCTACCAAATAAACTCACATATTTTAGATAAGACAGTGAAACTAGTCAATATAATATCAAATTTCTTCACTATTTGTGGGTAGGTATTAGCATAGCTTTAACAAGGATTTAAGTACTCGTAAGAACAGGGGTTCCCTAACTTATTTGAGACGCGCCCCCTTTCGACCATAAAACAAAATCCGCGTCCCCCATGCTCCAGTCCAGATTATTAGGTTAGAATAAAAAAGTATTAAATAACAAAATAAGTATTTTTAATGCTAATTAAAGTTTTACAAAAATCATACAAAAGGTATTTGGTAAGTAGAACCTACTTATTGGGAATGTGATGGATGAGCTTGCATGGATTTGACGAGGTTTACAATTCTTGGCTTAACCATAGAAATCGCACAACACAACGTTAATCACTACTACCAATGTCTTTATTTATATACTTTGGGTTTTTTGTAACTACAGCAGAAAATCCCCTTTCACATAAATATTTACTTGAGAAGGGTAAATAGGTACAATTGAAGTGCTTTTTCTGCTATTTTGGGGTAAATTGAGAAATATTTGACTTAAGTTAAGAACATTAAGTACCTAGGTGTATATTAAGCAGTTCGATAACGACTTAAGCCCTCAGGATTTTTGACTGAGAAGCTATTACAACACTTATCCAGGATACAGAGGGTTTGAATAAAATAATTTATTTAACATAATAAATCAAGAAAATGTATTAATTAAATTATAACATAGAACACGTGAAAATTCAATAACATAAAAGCCTTTAATAACTATCAAAAATGTTCGACACAGTAAACAAACCACAATAATTAGGGATTAGGTATAGTATAAGTAAGGTAAATTTTATTTTCATTATTTATTCAATAAATCTATAAATCGATTTAATAAGTTTGGTATATAATCCTAAGTCTATGCTTTTAATCTATCATATTTGTCTAAACATAAGGCTTGTAACTCATCTTTCACAAAGTACCCAGAAAAATTACAATTATTTTTAATACGGGCACTATTTAAATACTGGCTTATAGTGTAGAATAGAAATGACTAAGAAGGCCTCTTGACTTCTAAATTGAACTCTTAATCTTGGCACTTACCATTTATCTTTTCTTATTCTTATGTCCGAGACAAAAGTCGAATGTTTTGAATAAATATATTTATTAATTTACTCAATACAATAATTGTTAGAGAGGGCGGTGACTTAGGTTACTTCAAGATGTGAACACGAAGAGGTAAAGAATACGAATGGTTCATGACTCCAAGGGATCTGCCTTATATATGATTTGAAACAATAATACAATGATATAATTATGCCAAATTTAGGGCAGATAACCTTAAGGTCATATTAATGGTCAATTAGCATATCAAACAATGATTCTTTCAACATCCTTTCAATCATCAAAACAAAATAATTAACCTTGAGAGTTACACGTACAAGATAAGGTGTCGTAAAGGAATCAATTACATGGAAATAGTCATGGTACATAACCATGGTACATAACATTATTATCATTTACTAGCTTTCCGACCGGGGCTCCGCCCGCGTGGACTACAGGTTATATCGTGCGCAACTGTGGGATAAAATGTAGCCTGTCCTTTCCTAGGCTCTAATGTATCTCTGTACAAAACTTCATCAAAATCGGTTCAGTAGTTTAGAAATGAAAGACGGACAGACAGACTATGTCTGTAGTTACTTTCGCATTTATAATATTAGTAAGCATAAATTAAAAAAAATTGTGTCACTTCCTACATTTATTGCTTATAGGTTACTCTTAAACGGCTAAACCAATTTTGATCAAATGTAACTATAAAAACTTTTTATAAAAAAATTTAACCAACTTCAAAAAAGCAAAAAATAAATACAATATCATTTGATGTGCTATGTAGTACCTACCTACTGATCTGTTTGAAGTCGGTGCAAAGACATTTTTAGTGCAAATTATAAACTTTTCCTTTTTTAAAGTCGGTTAATAAAACGAAGTGTAAGCTTTGCAAAAGTTTAAGCGAATCATTATAATGTATTATTTATTTTACGTACACACTGATTAAACAGAGAACACCCTTTTTTTGAAGTCGGTTAATATACTAAAACCTTCTCCTGAATGTAACAAATACTTTTCTGAAAACCACATCAAAATCGGTTCAAACAAACGCGAAATTATCGCGAACAAACATACATACATACAATACATACATACCCAAAGGTTGCCGATAAGATATTGCTTCTTAGCAATGGGGCCGCCTTTTGTACCCTAAATGTTGGTGTGCAATAAAGTATATTTGTATTTGTACATACAGGTCAAACTGAGAACCTCCTTTTTTTGAAGTTGGTTAAAAATCATCTCGATTACGTTAGCTTTCAAACAAAAGAACTGCCTTCGAAATTGGTCCATTTGTATAGGAGCTACAATGCCACAGACATAGACACACAGATACACAGACTCACAGATACAAACGTGAAACTCATAACACCCCTCTTTTCTGTCGGGGATAATGAGATGATCCTGGACAAATTACACGGTGCCATCTAAAATCTGAAACTAAGCAAGGATTGGTACTGGTGCGTTACTTTTTTTTGTAAATACATATGTTATGGACCAAGTGATTAATGCGGGCATTATGAATAATGCCCGGACATTATTCATAATGTCTAGCTCTATCGGGCAGAGTGATTAATTACTATCTAAACTTCATTATTTATCATATTGCCCGGTCATTATTATATTGCTACGTGACAATTGGGCAATTTGATAATAAAGCTAAGTTTGATGCGGTGCGGGGAGGGAAGTGCGGGGAGGGAAGCGGTGCGGGGAGGGAAGTGCCCTCGTTGCAATTTATATAAGTTTTCGTTATTTTAGACACGACCGCCATCTTAGATTTCAAAATCTAAAACGACATCCATGACGGATTTTTACAAAAAATGAATGTCCGCCATCTTGTATTTCAAAATGGATGTCGTTTACGGAATTAGCACCCCCGAAAACCTATTAAACGACACACATATCAGTTTTTTCAAAAATGTAAACGTCCGCCATCTTGGATATCAAAATGAACGACGTTTTCGGAATCAGCATCCCCGACAATCTATCAAACGATACCCATGTCGGCATGCCCGAAAATTTAATATCCGCTTTCTTGGATTTTTTGTGCGGGGCATCGCGACGCTCCGGGGTTTCTCGTCACGATTCCTCCAACTAAAATCAAAGTTGGCGGATATGTAATTTTCGGAAGGCAGTCGGCGGGTAAGACGCTTGGTGACGCTTCGGGCTTCGCCCTACGCAGAGCTCGGCCTTCGGCTTCGCCCTATACGCAGCTTTCCTCGGCATACGGCCTCACCCCACCTTTAGTATCTAAACTTGTATGGCGGCCATCTTGAATTGGGGGGGGGGACGCTCTGGTCGTCGCCCTACGCGGAGTTTGGACTTCGGCCTCACCCTACACGCAGCTGGCCTCGCCTCACCTACAGAATCTAAACTTGTATGGCTGCCATCTTGAATTTAGGGGGTTTACGCTCCGGGCTTCGCGCTACGCGGAGTTGGGCTCAGTCTGCGACCTCGCCTTACCGTTAAAATCTTCACTCGTATGGCAGCCATCTTGGATTGGTGGATCGGCCTTCGGCCTCGCCTTTTACCTTGCTACTTAATCCAAATAATGAGTCTGATTATTTAAATTATTTAACATTTTGTTTATTTGAAGTTAAATGACTATAATAATAAAAAAATAGCAATTAAATACGTTTGTATTACTCTGCCCAAAAGGTGATGGGCATTATGTATAATGCCCGGTCAATTTGATTATTTGAATAATTATTATCAAATTGCCCTCTCATATTGGGCATTTTTCATAATGCCCGGTCATTATGAATAATGCCCAATTTATCACTTGGTCTATAACACATACATTACTTACAATGGCCGATTTGGTTGGTTGGTATGTGGCGCTGCCTCTATCAACGGGTCCTAGGTTCGATTCCCAGTCGGAGCAAACAATCATGTAATAAGCAGATGTTTCGGGTCACGGGTATTTGTATTTGTCTTTGTGTAACACAAGGGAATGTAATTTGAGTGAGTAGCGTTTTTTTATTATTAATATCTACATCTACAGTAATACGTATTATATAGAGAAAATATTTAATTGTTTGTTTGTATTAAATAGATAGGCTCCGAAACTACTGGACTGATTTGAAAAAAATCTTTCACCAAGTATACTATATTATGCCTGGATAACATAAACTACATAACTTTATCGAATTGCTATGGGACTAAAGTCCTAGATGGAATGCTAGGTGGGTTTTACCTAAACCCCTCACAAATATATATTTGAAAAAACGATTTTCAAATATGTTTGTGAGTCGAGAATTAAACTTGCAACCTTTGGATCAGAGCTATCAACTAGTGATGCAATGAATACCACTTTTACGAATACGAATCCGAATAGAAATAACGATTTTAATATTCTGCGAATACGAATAGATAAACATAATAAATCAAAGGCAATAAAACCCACTTTACAAGAAATGTGGAAAGAATGTTTAATCATCAACTACGGATAACTTTTTATTCAAAAAACAAAGTGTTTGTAAATTGCTGGACTCTGAACGATTGTTTTCCCAGCACGGAGGGAGCGGGATACTCGAGGTGGAGGGAACGATGCCCTTGCGGTTAACTCGCGCTCGCGGTGTATTTCTTGAGCCGACAATGGCTCGTATTCGATGCCCCCTGCGTGTGCAATGTTGTGTAGAACACAACAGACACTAACGATTTGAGCTGCAGTCGCTGGCGCACAATGGAGTTTTCTGTCAGCCAAAAGACACCTTAAAAAATATATATAATTTTTGAAAATAAGTAGTTTAGTAAGTCCCTTAATCAAATGAAAGTTTATTTAATTACTATATAAATACCTGCACCGAGCCTTCAGCACCCCTATGCATCGCTCTACCAAGGAACGTACAGAAACGTGGAGATCCGTGAAATAACTTTCTGGGGATTCCGGCTCTGCATTAAAAATTAGAATCATCATGCTTTTTCTTAAGGGA
Organism: Aproaerema taeniolella; assembly: GCA_949987775.1. NCBI lineage: Eukaryota > Metazoa > Arthropoda > Insecta > Lepidoptera > Gelechiidae > Aproaerema > Aproaerema taeniolella. Next base: position 3,205,490 of record OX465250.1, on the reverse strand, counting down.
TCCCCCCCCCCCCACATCACCTATGAATAAAAATACATTAGATAATAATGTAATTTTGTACGGACGGCCTCAACTCAGGTTACCACATGAGTGCACTCTGTGCTGTTGTGATAAGAGCGGTTTTGCAATGAAAATTAAGTAACCCGATGCGCTGGCCTTTGTACATTAAATATCAGGTAATTATTCTCCCAAACCTTACTATCATGGGAAGACCGCGGCTGTGAGAAGTCTGATGTTCAAATCAGCATCACATCGCCCATGTAAACACGAACAGAATAACAGTATGCTTTTTCGGCCACTTTGAATCTCTATTACTAAAAGAATTACTTAAAGAAACTGAGCTTTGATGATGATTTATATGATTTTATATACCTTCAAATTTTTACTTCTTGAAAAAAAACAACGCGTAAATTAAGATCAATACGTGTACTGCACTTTTTACTCTCGTCGTTTTGTTGTTTTTAAGAGCTATGGAAGAGCCGGGTTCTCCAACATCAGGCAAATTAATTGCCTACTAGGAGTTCCCTATTCCTATTAATACAATTGTCTTTAAAGTGTTTATGAAATAAAATATTTAAATTTATTTTAAATGTTGAATGGGCAACTACGTATATTTTAGTAGTGTTTTCTTTGATCCATCAGGATAGGAGCAAGATAATTTTTATTCATGCTTAGGAACTTAGGTGCTTAGTTAGGATAATCCAAGGTACTTAACACAAACGCTCACCTTAGTCTCCATGTCTAGTGCATCCGAGCGATAGACGGGAGACATACGTGGCCTTATTTCCTCGGCCAGTTCTAGGAACTGCTGGTGTGAGAGGTGATATATTTTCCTGAATTTCGCCTCAGAAATCACAGGCAGCCCTTCCCTGGCCGCGTTATTATTCCGCCGTGTTGCGGCTCTCTCCGCTGCCGCATCCTCTTCCATTGCATCATCAAATAAATCCCACTACAAAGCAAACATTTTTTCCTTCTTTTCCTTCCTCTTTTTTAGAAATCGAGCAAATGAGGTCGCCGCAATAAACTTTTTAAAACAACTATACGTTTCATTTTTTTATCATTAGAATCTTGTAAAATTTGAGTCTTTCATCTGTCACGTTAATGTGTGGCGAACGAAAAAAATCTAATAATTGCATATTATATTTTTAATTTATATTTTTAGGTTCTAAATGCCCAATAATGTGAGTGTTTATTCATATTTTTAATAATATTACATTGTAATTACAATTTATACTACGAAACTTAAATTAATACAAATAAAATATTCATTTCGAAAAGTTTAACCTATAAAAGACTTCATTCTTGAAGTTTCAAACATAAACATTGAAGCCAGAGGTTGCAAACATAAAATGTCACGGCACAGGTCAAACGTCACTCTTCTCTCACAAGTGTGCGAGTGCGATCAGTAAATTTTGCAGTTTGAGGGTTTTCTTTTGTTGTTATGTTTTGTTTGTTTTTGTTGTTGTTAATTTTTAAGCGTAAATTGTTTTAAGACCCCGCAGTAAAGGGGGCCGAGAGAGGTGTGGGCGGGAATGTGTCAACACGGTTTACCTTATAGTTGTTGTTTATCCTTACTTCCTTACTATATATATACTATATTTCATATTTCATATTTCTTTATTTGCCTTGAAATGGTACAATAAGTTCTTAAGCTAATTATCAAGTTCATCATTTGAAACCTTGTACAAGGTACAGCAAACTTATAGTCATTTAAAAAATACAATATTTTCTCATTATTATTATTTTTATATACAATCATCTATGTCAGTTTTTTTTTTTCTAAGTCTAAGTCAATGTGGTAGATTCTAATAAATTCAAGGTATGTTAATATAATCAATAGTAATAATATTCAATACGAAATTCAATGACAAATTAAATTGTATTCTAATATTTTAAATGACAATTAAATAAATTAATTAATTACGGTTAATGTGATAGTTATAATTAAAAAAGTACCTTGTCATAATTAGTAAAATTAAATGTTTCTTTTAGGAGAGGTAATTCAATCATTTTAGATACTCGTCAATTTTAGATTAACATTTTTCAATTAAGTACTGTTTCAGCTTATTGGAGAAAATTTCATAGTCAGATTCATTCTTAATGGCTTCTGGGATTTTATTATATATTTTTACGGCTGAGTAGTAAGGACCCGATCTGTACAGCTCCATCGTTGAGTGTGTTTGTTGCAAATTATTTATGTATTTTGATCTTAAATAATTGTATTTTACATGTTTGTCTCGTTTCAACGTGAATAAGTACATGTGTTTCGTGACAAATAGCGCCGTTGTGAATATGTAAAGCGAAGGTAGGGTAAGAATTTTTCGCTGGATAAAGTATTTACTATATTTACATACTATATACAGGGCGACTTGAAATTAGAGGTATTCCTTTGAAGGGGCTGTAGAAGATGGAATTTGCAGTGTTTTTCTAAAGGAGAACCATATGCGAAAGTCTTGAAAGTGAACCATTTCAGAAAAATTTGGAAGTTAGTTATTTAAAAAAAAATCAATAACTGATTTAAGTATATAAAAATTAATAAAAAAATTACTTGATGGTATCCTGATATTTTATGATTAGTTTTGTGTAACTGATATTTCATTAAATCTGATAGAGCCATTAAATGTACTAGATTGACATAAACTTTAGCACTATGTAGAAAAACGTTTAAAAATTCAACAATAAAATCGAGGAAATTACACAAAAAAGCGAGTTTTAAACAAAAACTCACTGGCCAATGTTCCGTACATACAAGCACAAAAACATCTTTATTTTATCAGCTTTCGAATAAGGCATAATAATTTCAAATCGTCACAGGGATTTGAGATTATTATGCCTTATTCGAAAGCTGATAAAATAAAGAGGACCAATGTAATAGGAGCAAGTCGAAAAAAAATATCAAAAAACACAAATTATATACACGAAAAAAATGATTTATTTGAGTTCATTTTCAAAGTGACTACCCCCGTTTCTACAACAAATAGGCATACTTTTACTCATTTTACTTTTCACAACATAAGTAGTCAGAGTATTGTTAATTTGTTGTGCTGCAGCTATTATTCTTCGTCTTACCGACTCACTCGGAACGGGTTGAATAGTATACAGGGTTTTTAAATATTTTAATTAAATCTATTTCATTTTGTTTCTAAGACCTACATCTAAAATAGCTTCAACTTGCTCTCTGTTTCACTACATATGGTTACGGCGGGTTACGGTCATTAAGACCTCACTTTTAGTATAATAAAATGGCGAAATCTTTAATAATTTCACAAAGACAAACAGTAACCTTTTTTGTAATATGAATGTCCCCGGGCTACAGATCTAATGTTATTGGTGGCACAGTTTGGGCCTTTCAATAAAAAAAATTCAGCTTTTTAATTTATCATAGTTTTTTGTTTGCAACAAAAATGTTTACTACAACTGCTTCTTTGTTTGACGTATGTGTCAAAATAATATTGTTATTTTGACACATACGTTCCTATTGAAACGTTCTTTTTTAGGGTTCCGTAGTAATCTACGAACCCTTATAGGTTCGCCATGACCGTCTGTCCGTCTGTCCGCGGGTTTCCTAAGAAACCCTTGGTACTACAGAGCTGAAAGGCATGATCATACATATAAATCACGCCAATAGAACTGTAGAGTAAAATCTTAGAAAAAAAATTTTTTTCGGGTGTCTCCCATAGACGTGAAAGGGCGATGAATTTTTTTTTCTCGCCAATATCATCGAGTGCATTCCATCGAATGGAATGTCATAGGATAGCTTTTTAAAAGGTAGAAGGGGTTTACTAAGAACGTTTTTCGATTCAGTACTCCGTTTGCGAAAAAAAATATTTTTAAAGTGAATTTTTTTGTTAAAAACAAGTGTCCGGGGGGGACACTACCAGCTAAAGTTTAGTTGCTAAACGGTTGTTTCTATTCACGTTGGTAGAATATACTACGAAATGAAAAGGAAAACTATCACACATAAGTTGGCCCTTCAAGTTTGCGAGTAATAGTCGACCAAGTGCGAAACACTGTTGGGATTAATAAGAAATACATTGACTAATATTCGATCCTTGGTACTCCAGAGCTGAAATTTGGCTTGGTCATAGATATTGATTGCGCCGACAGATCTACAACATAAAATTTTGGAAAAAAAAAATCGGATGTTTCCCATACACGTGAAAGGGTTTTTCTTTTCTCGCCGATACCATCGAATGGAATGTCATTTTTTGATACTATATTATTTGGAGATTTTAACATTGACTATGACTAGTGATGAAAGAAACTCAGCCTTCTAAGGCTTTTAATACAGACTCGCCTTAGTTTTGATGCCTCACGACTGACTCAGTCTTTTAGTTCCCAACCTTTAATTATAAGACTAGCTTCTTTAGTCGAGGTCTTTTAACGTAGAAAGCTGAGCTGTTACTTAAACAGCTTAAGGCGACTACAGCACCCGATAAAAGCAGCACACATAGGAATAGTGCCATCTCCGTCTCTCAACAGGCCTGGGCCGGCAGTGCGAACAGTGTCCATATACGAACTTTACGGTCTATGAAAGCGTACGTGCGTAAAAACATGTTCGAAAGTTAGAAAAATGAGATTTATGGAAAGTTAACAGCTTAAATCGAAAAATGCGTTAGCTACTTATCAAGAGTGTTCAATTACGAACATTTTGATAGCAAATTCAAGTTCCTGTGTGCATTTTACTGTCGTTTTTACAGCTTAAAAGATACACAATATTGGTATTTAGAGGTGACTTTGTGAGCTTTTTCTATCGAACCAAAAGTGCTGAATCATGTTTTCAGCAAACTACTTATCTAGTTTATGTCCTGAATATTACCGTATTTTTTATCTTCGATATAATGCAGTGCGTCATGCTTATCTACGCATCATAAAATCGTAATTTAGGTGCTGTAGTCGCCCTAAACTACTTAAAAGACTGGCGACTCATTGTCTGGGAAGGCGACAGTCGTAAGGTATGACAGGTCACAGAGGGATCGCGGAGTACTTACATCGGTTCAAATTAAAGGACAATCCCGGATGCGAGTTTGATCCCGGCGTAAGAGAGTCTGTGTGGCACATATTACTAGATTGCCCACGCTTCGCAGCTGCTAGAATGGAAGTTGAAATCACCATGGACACTACACTAAACAAATCAGCTTTGCACAATACATTAAGACATTTGGAGAGTTAATGTGTTAAAAAGGTTAAATAGGTAATAATAATATTAAATGTAACAAGACAAGGGCACGAACAAGTCTGTGGATGCAAAATTAACCTTATATAAAAAAGGTATGTGTTGATAGAACGTAAATATTTAATTTTATCCCCTTGTTAAATTGTATCAAATTGTATTTAGTGGTTTAGGCGTGAATTATTCTTTTTGGTTGATAGGTTACAAAAGATTTATTGAATATCACACACAAGCTGCGGTGTGAACCCTTTTACATAAAAGAACTCGAGTCGTTTAAGTCTTTTAAAATCAACTGGAGTTGGTTAAGTCTTTCAGTCTATTGAAAACAACTCGAGTCGTTTCAGTTTTTAGTCTTTTAATAAAACGACTAAGTCTTATTAATAAAAATTCGAACTTTCAATCTTAATTTTAGAGTCAAGTCCTGTAAGATGGAGGCAAGTCTTTTTAATAAGCCTTAAAAGACTTTAGTCTCTTTCATCTCTAACTATGACCATAACGATAGTATACCAGTTTTAAATTAATACGTAATGTAAACGATTTTTATACAACCGTTTGCATCCACGCGTGGTGGTTCTTAAACAGATGTTTTTTTTTTTCATTTTCCTTGTGGCGCTGGAATTTAAAAATTTTTGTGACCTTCTTTCTTTGTGACCTCGTTTTTAGACATTATTAGCGGTTTAACCGTCCATATGCTCGTAGAATTAAGAAGCCAGCTGCATATTTGAACCATGCTGCTACGGAACCCTACAATGCGCGTGTCCCGATACGCTCTTGACCGTTTTTTTTTTGTTATGAACGATTGTTTTTTTGTTATGAACGTAACAAAATTGATCAAAATCGTGATCAAAAATGAAAAATATAACGATTATTGTTCTTTGGTAAAGTCGTTAAAATTAGCGCGATTAGGGCCCAGAATACTTAATAGAACTTACTTTTTTTTCTCAGCTAGAGCACCCAGTTACCTAATATGCAGAGACGGTCTTCAAAAACTCTTTTAGCATTCAGCAAGCAAAACTTATTTCTGAATTATTCTCAAAACGAAATTATAATTTGTCAAATTCGTTGGCACCTGGGTATCTACGACAGTCTTGTAGTCCCAGTGGTACTTCCCATTTTGTCCTCTCTTCTTGCCAGTTAGTGTGAAATTCGGTACTAAAGTCGAGACATGAAAAATTGAGCCCGGAAATTGTACAAGTAGACAAATCTACGCCAGTGAAGCCCCCTGGGGGTTGAGTTGGCGTGGTGCGTTTAGATATGGTTTGAAAATTGTAGTCTATATTTTTTATAAATCACTTGCCACCCGGGACAAAATCCTATAAAGAAAAATGAGAGACTTGCGATCCATATCTGCTTTGTCTGTGTTTAAGTTAAGCAAACCTTTTATAATAAGATACAAATAATAATACACATGCCTTCCAAAAAGTCCGGGACTAAATTGCCCGAAATTATGGATCATAAGACTCATAAGACAAACATAATAGTAATAAATACTATACACTCAAAGTCCCACACTAAGGTTTTATGCTAAGTTTAAGTAAGGTTTTATCCTCCATATCCATTCTTTCTTTGAGGTCTGAAATCGGAGTATATAAACAACCTTTGACTATTTATTTGTTAAAATAAGTAAATATGTACAGGATTATTCGTATTAATGAATAAATGATGACTTTTTCAATGGTTTTTACAACATTATCACCAATATAAGAGATTGAAGAGATTTCACATTGCCATAGCAAGCTAGATAGCAAAGTGAAACTACATAGCACGAACTACTAACGTTACGTTATCACATGTTCACGTACCTCCTACAAAAGGTAACGTAAGGAAGATAATTTCAGAGCCAGGACGTTCCGCGCTCTAAAGACAAAGTCTTCTGCTACGTGAATTCGTTAGCAGACGTCTTACAATACGGTGCAGTAAAGGTACCTATAAAACACTTGTGTGAAAAATTGCTTTATCTAAGTTAGGTAGAATAAATTTAGTCAAGGGAAACTTTATGCATTTAAATGTTTTCAGTAATAAACAAGGTGGTTATCGTCTTTGATATCGACACGAAAATTTGCCTCCGTATACAACTGCTTTGGTATGAAAATTGTTTTTTTTTGTTTCATGAGTTCTATACTAATACTAATAATATTATAAAGAGGAAAGATTTGATTGTTTGTTTGTTTGCATATGATACCTTTCAAAATTAAAGTTTCAAACAACTAACAAGACATACTTATACAATGTATAATATAATACATTGTATATATTGTATTATATATATATATATATATATACATTATATATATATATATAAATATAATGTATATATATTTGTGTGCACCTACTACCACTCACTCTCACCAATCACCCTAAGGTTGACTGGTAGATAATGCCATTGGGCATTAAGTCCGCCCTTGTACTTTTAGTGCATTAAGTTAAATAAATAAAATAAAAAATACTTGTCATATTTGAAATAGAGCTGCGCAAAAATCTAAATTTTTATTAATTTTGAATTTCTCTTTTCTTGGGAATTTATGAAACACGCTGTTACTTCATTTATATTATACTAGCTTTCCACCTGGGACTTAGAAAATTATGGGAAAATTATATAGCCTCTGTGTTAATCTAGTGTCAGCTACGTCCCTGACTAATTATATCAAAGTTGATCAAGCCGTTCTCGAGTTATAAACGTTCGAACTTACCCGACTTTGTTTTATACATACCTATATAATTGAGATTTTTTCCAGTTTAGAAGTGACAAAAAAAGAGGACGCGGCGACGTCAAATAACAAAACCGAACATTCTCTACCCACCCCGATAGGAACTGTTGGCACTTTAAACAAGAAACGGTAAGTGGAAACTAAAGTAGTACCCACCTCCGAACATGACGTTAACATGTTAAGTAAGCACTTCCAAGTTAAGTTAATATTTGACATCAAGAGCGAGAACTCTGAACTTGTGTTACATTTACCAGTCTGCAGCAGTCTAGAATTACATTTATATTTATTAATTACCATAAATTGAATAGAATAAACTTTGTAAGACCTTATATTTATACATTTAGATATACAAGGCTTCTTACCTCAGATTATCTTGGAACTGAAAAGCAGCTTGAAATTCTTCAGTGAACCCTAAAGAAAGAATCTCACACTCACGCATACAAACACTAACTCACACACATAAGCACACACACACACACACAGACACAGACACACATAGACACACACAAACACACACATACAGATGGTGAAACTAATTTTATTTTTTTAATACATGTTCTAAATTTTTATATAATGATGTTGAACTGATGGAGTGAGCCTGGTAACCCACGACCCAGGGAATCCTAGTGTGGGTACCATGAAGCAGTGTTTAATTTACTGTCTCTTTTTTTCTGAATAAATACATTTTTATTTATAATTTATTTACTAGCTTTCCGCCCGGGACTTCGTTTGGACACGCTTTACACTACCAGTTTAAGCTGAGCTCTGATTTATACTGCGCGCCTTACAATGCAGAGCCGGTCCAAAGTCTAAAGTGTTAAGCTTGACTTGCTCTCGAGTGTACCCTATGTTCATCACGGATAATGTAAGATTCTAACAGTGAAAGAGTTTTTCAAATCGGTCCCGTAGTTTCGGAGCCTATTCAATGCAAACAAACAAACAATCAAATCTTTCCTCTTTATAATTTTCCCGGGAAAATTATGTACTCTATGTCCATCGGGGATAATGTAGCTTTCTAATTGTGAAAAAAATTTACAAATCGGTCCAGTAGTTTCGGAGTCTATTCAATGCAAACAAACAAACAATTAAATCTTTTCTCTTTATAATATTAGTATAGATAAGAGCACTAGCTTTCCGCCCGGGACTTTGTTCCGGTTTGGTTGACTGGTAGTGAGTGGCGCTCCCTTTAGATCGACGGGCCCTGGGTTCTTACCCCAGTCGGGGCAAATATTTGTGTAAAAAGCAGATGTTTGTTCTCAGGTCATGGGTGTTTGTGTATGTCTTTATGTGTGTTTCGAAGGACCCACGACACAAGGTAAAACCTTAGTGTGGGCCTTAGAGTGTATGGCGTTTTATTAATTTTTATGTAGTCTATATGTTAATCCAGGCTGTTAGCTACATCCATAATATGAAATTTAATCAAAATCGGTCCAATCGGTCGGTTGAGGTTATCCGACAGAAAACCGGTGTGATGGATATTATCCAACAGTGTAGCAAGCTGAAGTGGCAGTGGGCTGGCCATGTCTGTCGCAGAACCGATGAGCGTTGGAATAGACAGGTTCTCGAATGGAGACCACGTCTGGGCAAACGTAGTGTTGGACGCCCCCCAGCCAGATGGTCAGATGACCTAGTGAAGATGGCTGGAGTAGTGGCTGGATGAAAACAGCGGAGGATCGTGCAAAGTGGCGCACTTTGGGTGAGGCCTATGTTCAGCAGTGGACTGCAATAGGCTAATATAATGATGATGATGATGACAGTCCAACCGTTTCAGCGTAAAAAAGTAACAAACATATTAACACACACACAAAGACCCGAACAAACTTTTATTAGGATGTTACTAAAAATAATTCAAAATAGTGAATAACATTAGTTCTTCTAACTATACGCCTTTTCATATTGGTGCAGTTTACCTCCGAATAGAATAGAAAAAAATATCTAAGTAAGTACTCTTTTAAATTCAATTACTTTTAACCGACTTAAATCAGAAGTGGTGGCAGTCCAGTCGGTAATGAGCCAGACTTGTAATCAGAGGGTTGCAGGTTCAAATCCTGGTGCGGGCCTGTACCACTTAATTCGTTTTTTTTGGATTTATGTACGGTTTTCCAATTATCACTTGCTCAACGGTGAAGAAAACATCGTGATGAAATCCGCAGGTCCAAGAAAAAAATATTTTCGAAAGACGAGCGGTCTACCAACCCGCATTGGGCCAGCGTGGGAAGGGAGGCTCGTGAGGAAGGGAGGCTCGTGCCCCTCAGTGGGGATGTATGTATATACAATACAGGCTTAACGGGAACTCAACGTATTCCTGGCAGGATGTGATAGGTTTGCCGAAATGCCACCTTATGTATGGCCGAAAGTTAATAGTTTTCGAGATTTCGTTAATTTAAGATTTTTTACGAAATTACCAGATTTCATCATTTTAACCAAAATTTTAAAATAATAACTTATTGGATGGAATTACATTTAACTTTTTTTTAAAGTTGATAGTTTAATAAAGCCACGAAAGTCATTACTACCCAAAATTCCTTAACAGTTTTGAACCGTGAGCCGAAAAGAAGATTCAAAATTTTTCAATTTTCTTTGTAACAGGTTAAATACCGATGCCTAGGTCAAAACTTTACTATGATGCCAAGTGTACAAACTACCTAACTAACTTCCTCATTTAATAAGCTATCCGAAAAGGTATGAATGTTAATACAAACTTATGGTCTACATCACAAAAAATAATTAAATATCAATTTCTTTCTTCTTTCTTTCCGTGTCAAATGTCCCTTCAAACTCTATAACTTTCTCAAACAAACAAGTATTCATAAGTCATTTTCATAAGTCACTGAACAAAAAACCAAACAAAATGTCTTTATTAGGCCAAAACATCGGGTACAAAAGCAAAAATCTCATTTTCTTATATCACATCACACAGATATGACAATATTGCATTAGGTCAATACAATCACGCCTAACTACCCGTCCTTCCTCCGCTGGGATCAAACTTCTTTTATTTTCTGGTACGAACCGGTTAAATCCGGTACTAACAAGTCCCTACGGTAACATTAGGGGATTTGCGGGCCTGGGTATTGGTTAGAGCTTTAAACTTATTGTTGTTTGAAAATTGTACGAGAGAAGTTTAATGTATTATATTGAGAGGGCCTAAACATGTGAAATTATAATTTACAAGCTAAGCCCCGCGGTGTCACTTGCCGTTTTCTTGATATAAGGCGCTGTTTAATACACAAGCGACGTGGCAAGGCGATCATAGCATGTTGTTCAACGTTCAATGACTTTTGTTCGCTTCACGGCCCTACTCCAATTTTTAAATCTTTTTTTATTTTTATTTTATTTTTATTTTATTTTATTGTAAAACATTGTACCTTTTACCAAGACTTCAAATATCTACCTAGTTATGGAAAAGCGGAGCCTCCCAACACAAGTATTTTTTATTATTCAAAGGGAGTGCTCCTGTAACATATAATGTAAAATTAGTCTAAGTTACGGTAATAAACTATTATTTTTTTTTAATTTTTTAAATGAATCTTAACAGCTACGGAAAAAAGGTTTTACTGGCGAATATAGGAGCACGAAAAGACATCAGCTACTTGAAGACGAAGCGACGGACGAAAAAAACCTTCACTCCGTAGCTTTTCCCTAGAAAGCGCCACGTCGCGTCGCTTGTGTATAAACAGCACCTTAAACTTTACTATCTTCTTCTTCTAAACCTTTTCCCATTATCTGGGGTCGGTTCTCCTTGTCTGCCTTCTCCATCTATTCTAGTTTTGAGCAGATATGAGCGTCAATTTGACTTTCCTTTAAGTCCTTCTGGACCGTAAAAAGCCAGGCGATGGGGGGTCGTCCGCGGCGTCGCGTCGTCGTAGGAAATTCTATGGAAAAACGTTTTTTTTTTAAACCTGACGTAATCGATACGGTTTTTATCTATATTTGATCAAAATTTTAGCCATTAAAAGCTAAAATTTTTCGATACGGTTTTTAGCCATTAAAAGTTATAAGCAATAGCTGCTTTACCACAAAACAAAATACCACTTAGACAATATCTACTGAGTTATGTATTTTTTTAGAAAATGAGATAAAAAATGAGTTTATAAGTAAGAAAGGTAAAGGAATCTATCTCCATACAACCGTTTTTATACATTGTCTAAGGTATATTCAAATTATGTAAGTAGAAAGTTAGACAGAGATACATTCAAAATACAACCGACCACTGTTTGCGCTGCACTGTTTGCAGCTTCCTCCAAAGTTTGACTTGGACTAGTATTTTATTTTACTTGTGTTGTTTATTGTATGGTATTCCTGTTTCCATACCATAGAATCAAAAGTATACACTGCTTAAAGTCCATGATTTTTTTTGGGCTATTTTTTTGAAAAGCGCATCGTCTTTTCAGTGATACAGTGATAGCTCAGTTGGTAATGAGTCAGACTTGTAACCGAAAGGAAGCAGGTTCACTAGTGCGGGCCTGTACCACTAAATTCGTCTTTTCGCATTTATGTACGGACTTTTCATTAATTAACACTGCGGTGAAGGAAAACATCGTGATGAAACCCCCATGTCTGAAAAAGGAGATCCAAATCCCCGTTGTGTTTCGAAGGGAGGCCCGTGCCCCTCGGTGGGGTTGTATACGGACTGATTAAAAAATATAAATTGTCTTTTCTGGTTTATGTACGGATTTCTCATTAGTTTTCACTTGCTCATTAAGTAAGGCTGGAACTGTGGGTGCTAGATAACTTAAATACTACTTGCATACTTTTTGTAAATACCTACTCACATATAATACATAAATACCAAAACTCAACACAAATACTTTTTTTAAACTACACATTTCAAAGACTGTGTTGGTCAGGAATCAAACCCGCAATATCAGGTCAGTTGGCACGATCATTACCGACTGAACTATCAGATCAGTCGAACAAAATTCTATTCAGAAAATTCAACATAACAAACCAGTAAGTAACTACATAACATAAACTAGAAACAAACTCATCCCAAACCTTCTAAAAACAACTTTATAACCCAGTACATGTTAACTACGCACCTCTCGACATCAAGTTTAAAGTACGCCAATATTCTTAGTCGATGTAGCGTGCGTGTAATAAACTGGGGAACATTCTTCGAACTACAATAAAGAGGTCTGGGCTAACCGTAGAAGATAACATTACCATAAGATATGTAATCCGTGGGTGCACAGATCCATAGGGGAGACAGAGGTAAGTTCTGAGGAGAGTTGTGAGATAATCGATTTTTCGAAACCAATGGGCCTTTTTATAATTCGAACAGCACGGCACGGCACTTCAAAATTTGAATTACCACTGGCCCCTATGTTCTCAGCTTCTAGTATTATTTTCGAATTATAAAAAGGCCCTATAACTGCTAGCGAGCTCACAACAGCGCGCGTTTCTGAGTTCAAGTATCGAATTAAGAAACGGCGCAGATTAATAAATAGTTACTACGTAACGGTGAGAATGCGACGCGTCACAGTTTTCACTTACTAATTATTAGGCCCGTGTTCAACAAAAATATTGGCAAAAAATTAAACCGCGGTTAGAAGCTAATCAGACAAAATGCCAAAAAAAGTATGAAAATGACATTGTCAAATCTCTAGTTAACTGCTAATCGTTGGTTAAATATTTGGTGAACACTGGCCTTAATTATTTATCTATCGAGTGGCTTAATTACTTTTTGGATAACAAACAAAACACACTCAAAGGCCCATACTAAGTTTTCTCCATAGTCCCTTGAAAAATACACAAAGAACATATAGTTTTTACACAAATATCTGCCCCGACCAGGAATCGAACCCAGGACCCATCGATCTTCTTCTTATCGTGTAGGTATAGTCAAGTGTGAGGCGAACTTGGCTAACCCTGGTGTCAGAATTTTCAAACCGCACGATGGCCTCTGAGTTTGTTTTAACGACTGTAGTCAATCGACGACAGCCGAGACCGACAGCTTAACGTGCCTTCTGCAGCACGGAAACGCTCGTGATAAATTGCTACTTTGGTCACCACATCAGGTTATCTGCCTCTGTACGAGTATATGTATGTAAACTCTTTATACACCTTTCTCTTTGCCTCTGTGTACGTTACTTTACCTCACTGTTCGGTTGGGATCAGCGAACGACACCGGGCTACGAGTGCATGAGGTTTATATAGTCTAAATTTAGAGCTATCGAAACCTTAAGAGGAGCGTCTCAGTTTGGACTAGCGTGTCAGTTGTTTTTCATGCTGTCTCGATGTCGACCACCCTCCTCAAACTTGTGCGAAAGGGACAATTGCAGCTTTCCGGCGAAATGCCGAGTTTTATTTCCAAAATTATGAGTTTAGGCGTCAATGAATTCCTACCCCAAAAACATAATGAAATCGTACGTTTTTGGTCTTTATCGATTTGTAAGCGTATAAACGAGGTTTGTGCACTTTGGTTTTTCCAAAATTGTTCTAAGTTTTTCAACAATCACCTCTTAAATGTTGAGAATTTTTTTGTCGAAAAAGTCTCAAATATCTTTTGGTCTACCAAAAATATCACAAAAATCAAATCGTACAGACTTAGTTTCTGGTGTTTTTGATACTATACCAAAATTCCACAGGGATCCGTTGACGTTTAGGGGATGGAATCGATTGACGCCGTTTGTAGAAAAAACACTGAGACGATCCTTTTAATGACAGCCGCCCCGATCAGCAACGCCAACGCCAACATCTAACAGTTAGCTTTCATCAAATGTATTAGGTTCATTTGTCAAAATTTTGCCATCTAAGAAAATCATCAGACTGTGTCAGTCCACTGCTGGACATGGGCCTCCCCTGTGGCAAACCACTGAGCTTGGTCTTCAGCTCTCCTCCTCCAACCACTAATTTTTTTTATTAAAAGATGGGTTGAATCTTGACCAAGATTAAGGTCAAGATTCAACCCATCTTTTAATAAAAAAAATTAAGTGTTCACCATTATCATTCCACCACCATTAAGATGCCACATTGGTTAGTGGAATAGGGGTCTAGACTGTATTTCCTGATTTTCATATTAACTCAACGTGAAGATAGGAATAACAAACACATTTTTACATATTAAAAAGATATTAAATGAAAGTACAACAAAGAACAAGCAACTTTTTGTGTAAAACGCTTAGAAGAGTGTCTAAGTCATTGCACAAGTTAAATATCTTTTCAATTCAGTTCAAATGACTGAATTTCTAAAAGATATTGCTTTTAAATCCAGTCAGACAAAAACACTTACAAAGGCTTCTAAGAGTTCTAAATCTAGAATTCTAAATGTTCCAGCATTTGATGTTCCCAGCGTCTATACCGCAAATCGTTTGTGAAACAAGCAAAGCCTCGTAACCCAAACTTTGGAGCTTTTATCTCTTCAAATCGTTGACAGTGTTCCAACTCGAGAACAATGCAATTTCGCTTGAGAACTGTGGAACTAGAATCTTGTTTATTTGCGAGAAATCGGCATTGTGCAAGTTACGATACTTCGCTATTGAAGTGCGGTCTTTTTTTGTTAGTTTAGTTTAGAATTTAGGGTTTATTTTCTTATTTGAACAATTTTAAGTGCTTCAGTCTAACCGTTTGGAAGTTTTCGAATAAAATATTATATTTTTTTCAATTTAAATTACTTTATTTATAGAAGTTGAAATTTTTAAAGACACTGTAACCTTTTAGGAAGATTATATATATCTATATCTTCGATATAATTTTTATGTGGTCCAAAACAGTGTAATAGAAGCATACACCTATAGTACAGGTAAAGTAAGACTAAATATTGCATTGCATTATATTTCACGACTGTTACCATCATAATACGTATTTTCTGAAAATTTGGACACGCCGTCTAGAATAGTTTGAAAGATAGAGGGCTGCGACTGAAACACGTTCCCATGGGAACTCCGTGTAATCGTTTTTATGTAAGCTTTCACAATAATTTAAGATCATTTGTGCAGAATTTCAAACTTATAGCTTCATTAGTTTTTAGTTTGATCGTTTTGTTTGAAAATGTGCACTTTTAAAAATTTCCCCCTGTCCATACTTGTCCCCCTAAATTTTGGTAAGACGCGGCAGAACCTCATTTCTAGTGCCAAGATAAAGTTGTAAACAAAGTTTCATTGAGGTACATATTTTGCCTCCAAAATATGTTATTTTTCCTGTAGTACTATTACACAAAGTTTACGAATTTCAATTTGTTTATATGCCAGATGGTCAGATGACTTAAAGAAGATAGCGGGTAGTGGCTGGATGAAAACATCGGAGGATCGTGCAAAGTGGCGCACCTTGGGGGAGGCCTATGTTCAGCAGTGGACTGCAATAGGCTGATATGATGATGAATTTGTTTATATTATACGACTTTATTTTCGGGGCGATTTGGGAAATCATGTAGCCTTTGTGTTATCAAAATCCGTTCAGTAGTTTTTTCGTAAAGAAATAACAAACATCTATCCTTTGAACCTTTCAGTGGTAAGTAAGAAAGCATAATGAAGCTGTTTCATTTGACCCTATAATTACCTGTATCCTCTGGGGGGAAACCTCCCCCCCCTTGTGCCCATTTTTCACTGACGCACGAATGGGAGATTTATTAAAAAAAAATTTTAAAAAAAAGAAGTACACAGTAAAGTTTTATTAAAAAAAAAACAATAATCGAAAGACCCACTGTAGCGCGTTTATTATTCGTTGACAGGGTCTCTATCTCCAAGTAACAATTAATGACCCCTGTCACTTCACCCGTCACGTATTAGTACAAAAGATCTCGCGCTCAGGATGGCTTTGAGTGGAACTCCAGAGCCGAATTTGAAAAAAGGCGGAAGATCATCTAGGGGCGACGGAATTCAACACGTACTCGCTCGGTTAGGTAGGATAAATGATTATTATAACTACGTATTAATGTATTTTATTATATTATTATTTTTATGAAAAGGGTTAATTTTTGACTTCAGTCTTGACCAAGGTCATACGATCAAGGTCATTCGACGATGGAGCGAGTTAACCCAAAAAATGCTTATTAAGGCACTAGTACTCCTACAAGGAAGCTGGTTGGCTTCGGACGGCCCTTAACAGAGCTTACCACACCGCATGAGAACATAGGACGCCACTTCAGATTCAGAATAAATTGAGGCTTAGGTCTTATTAATTTATTTTTAATTTATTTTATTTACGACACCCACGGAAAGAGATGGGGTGGTGTTATCCGATCTCCACACGGCACAATTATTGCTCGTAGCTCAATGGCGCTCACTGCTCGAAACTGATCAGTGAGGTTCAGCAATCTACACGGGGAATGTGTTATATTGTGAAGTAAATAAATGCATGAGTTAACAGATACTTAAAGAAAGAATGAAGAAAGAGCAGGGGCGGCAAAAATTAGTGGCCCATACTTAGAAAAAATATAAATCAGGCACTGTGGGACACCCATCACAAAAGGTCAAGTTGAAAGACCTTTACAAGTAAATGGATGACTGGGTGCGACGAATGGTGGAATAGATAGGATAAAGAACTCTGAATATGCGCCTAATTGAGAAATTCTTGTAGTTTTCAGTTTAAAGATACTTTATTCTCATTAAAGACAACTGCCACTTACATGAGAAGAAGTCATAAGTAAATGATTAACCGACTTCGAAAAAGGAGGAGGTTCTATGTTCGACTGTATGTTTTTTTTAAATGTATGTTCACTGTTTTCTCTGCCAATTATGGATTGATTTTATAAATTCTTTTTTCGTTCGAAAGAGGGTACTCCAAATGTGGTCCCATGATAACCATGTCAGGATCTGATAATTGAATCTAAGGGAAATCGAGGGAAACCTTCAAATTGAATAGGCACTTACATTGTTTCTTACCTACTTTCAATCATTTACACAAAAAATAATTAACTTTTTCCAAACAAAAGAAAACCGACTTCAAAAAACTTAAAACAAAAACGTAGCATTTAGTGTGATATGTACCTACTGATCTGTACGGGGTTTGAAGTCGGTGCCAAGATAAATAAGTTTGATAGGCTATACGCAAATCCGCCTCCGCACCGACTTCAAACAGATCGTTAGGTACGTTACAGAAGGAGACTCAAGTCTTGATCTATACTTAAGTATTGATTGTCTCTTTCTCTCAATATCAAAATGACAAAGACCACTGCAACTCAAGGATAGATCAGAGTCTGAATCGCGTTCTGCAATACGGTTCTTTGACTAGTTTTGACCGCTGACGCAAAAAGAGGGGTGTTTTAGGTTTGGCGTGTGTACCTGTGTGTCTATCTGTGACATCGTAGCTGCTTACGTGGTGTTAGCTGTATTTTACTAAAATTGATTCAGCCATTTAAAAGTTATGAGCTTTAAATGTTGGGCTTGGGGGTTCAATCTTAAGCAAATAAGGATTTTCAACCTTACACAGTTGAAGCGGTGATAGCCCAGTTGGAGATGAGCCAGACTTGTGATCCGAACGTCGCGAGTTCAAATCCTGGTGCGGGCCTGTATCACTAAATTCGTCTTTTCGGATTTATGTATGGATTTCTAATTATCACTTACTCAACGGTGAAGGAAAACATCGTGATGAAACCCGCCCGTCCAAGAAAACTCATTTTCGAAAGACGAGCGGACCACCAACCCGTATTGGGCCAGCGTGGTGGAATATGGCCTAAATCCCCTTTGTGTTTCGAAGGGAGTCCCGTGCCCCTCTGTGGGGAGGTATATGGGCTGGTAAGAAGAAGACGAAGAACCTTACACAATTTATTCTCTTACACAGCAAGGAATACACGTAGTATGAATAAACCTCTTAATTTTTCTTTTTTTTGCCGTGTGGTGATCGGTTGAGAATAACACAACCCCATCTCTTTCCGTGGGTGTCGTAAGAGGCGACTAAGGAAACACAAATGAGACCTGCCTCCAAGTAATCCATCCCAGGCAACGACACTTCATTTTTTTATGAATCTGAGGTGTCTTCCTAATGGTCTCATGCGGTGTGGTAGGCTCTGTAAAGGGCCGTTTAGTTCGCGACCACCCTCCTACCGAAGTCCGACGCTAAACAGCTTGCTGTGTTCCGTCGGTGCGTGGGAAGGCCAGTGCCTTTATAGGCATTTTCTGGGTTAACTCGCTCCATCGTCGACCTCATCTTTGACCTTTATGGTCAAGATTGAGGTCAAGAGTTAACCCATCTTATAATTTAAAAAAATAATAATTTAACACATGGCCACGGCTCAGTTGCTGTCTTACCGTCCATTGTTCCCGAATCTCCAGTTTCGTTTTTTTTTTATAACAAATGGGTTTGCTCTTGACCACAATCTAGCTCAGGGGCGAAGATGAGGTCGAGGATGTAGCAAACCCACCCAGAGCGCTAGTAGCCCAGTTGTGCTCGCTGATCTCAACCGATCTGTAAGGTAAAACAACGTACCAGCGGCAGGGAATTATTTTTAATGTTTTTAATGCGATCTGGTAATTTATTGAATATTTTTATTGACATTACAAATGGTCCGTCCGTGTGCATCTTTAATCGGGAATTAGGAGGCATTATTTGGTTTTGTTGTCGTAGCGAGTATTTTGTAGGTATGTCTGATCGTTTTGTATAATAATCTGGATGTGACCTAACAAACCTGCAAATTTCCAGAATATAAATGCTCGGTAGAGTGAGTAGTTTAAGTTCTTGAAAGTGCGGCTTACAGGATTCTATTTGTTTTATGTTGACAAGGATTCTAACTAGCTTTTTTTGAAGAGTGAAAAGTGAAGGAGCGTTGGTACTATTACCCCATAAAATAATACCATAGTTAAACCATGCAAAGGCATATTCATAGTAAGTGGTTAGTGCTGTTTTAATGTCGGTGGTCTTTTTGATTTCATACAGCGCGTATACAAGTTTTGATATTTAGCCCAAACCGAACAGTGAGGTAGAAAGGTGTTAAAGAGTTTACATACATACACAGAGGCAGGGAACCTGATGTGGTGACTAAAGTGGCAATTTATCAAGAGCGTTTCCGTGCTTTAAAGGGCACGTTAAGCTGTCGATCCCAGCTGTTGTCAATTGACTACAGTCGTTAAAACCAAGTCAGAGGTAATTTGTGCGGTTTGAAAACTCTGACACCAGGGTTAGTCAAGTTCGCCACACACTTGACTATACCTACACGATAAGAAGAAGAAGACCCAATAGATTATTTATTCGAACTTTAAAGAGACTTGGGTTACATGAACCCGGAAATATATTTAGCATAGAGCCTAACTGCCAGTGAAGATTATGGATGCAGTCTCATCTACGACAGATAAAGCATAGCTATTACAGTACATAGCATTTAAGTGATAATGACAAACCTTGTTATACAGGTTGTAAAAGACAGCTTAGAAAAATCTGAAACACTGGGCTCAGACGATCATTCTGAATGATTTTCCAGTAAAGATTTTCTCCAGAAAATTTTCAATTTTTTTTTCTTGTTTTTTAATATTTTCTGCTTACATTTTTTGTTATTTAATCGGATACACTCCATTCTGCAATAAAAAATAATCATAACAACGTTAAACACGAAAACCAGCAATGTAACATCGCACTCTAATAGCAGTGCGGCGCGGGGGGATCGTGCGCGGGGCGCGGTTTCACGATACGTTGCGTAGCACGAAGTCTTTAAATAATAAAAACTCCTTAACATGACGTTTCCGGGTAAAAATAATTTCTTAAAGCTGGTGATAGTTATGGGTAGATTTCACCATATAAGTATTTGCTAAGCTGTCCCTTACACCCTGTATACCAATTTAAAATTAATGGAAAATTCGAAATAATTCACATAATCGCTACAAAGTAATTGAACTCATTTTCAGCACATTTGGAGCTTCGGAGTGTGTTAAATAGCTTCATTACTATAGCTACGAACGTCTACGCTATTTGCGGTGCTACGAGTGACGTGCTCCAAATGCTACGGTTGCACATATGCTACGAAACTACGAAATGCAAGCAAGATGGGGAACGTTTGAGTGATATTGTACGGAGTTAATTGACATTTTATATAATTGCATTACATTGGACTACAATTTAAAAAAAACTGAGAATATGCCAGCTGCCAACTCTTCCCAGGCATCCTGTAAGAGTCAGTAATTTGCATGTGAGGTATTTTCTATACTAATATTACAGAGAGGAAAGATTTGATTGTTTGTTTGTTTGTTTGCATTAAATAGGCTCCGAAACTACTGGACCGATTTGAAAAATTATTTCACCATTAGAATACTACATTATCCCTGAGTAACATAGGCGACATAATTTTCCCGAATGCCCACGGGAACGAAGTCCCAAGCTGAATGCTAGTATTTTATATTTATATTTTTTATGTCTGACGAAAACATTATTCTTTGACATTTTGACATCCATTGCACTCGTAATTATGAAACTAATCATGTTGGAATAAATGATCTTAACTAATCTACTGTATTAAGGGCGCAAGGCTGACCACCTATAACCTCATGGTCCATCCTCATAACGAATGTTTGCAAATGTGTGGCTCTAGAACCATATGATGCCCTGCCTACCCTGACTGGGATTATAGGCG
The DNA here is from genome assembly GCA_949987775.1 of Aproaerema taeniolella. Classification (NCBI taxonomy): domain Eukaryota; kingdom Metazoa; phylum Arthropoda; class Insecta; order Lepidoptera; family Gelechiidae; genus Aproaerema; species Aproaerema taeniolella. The sequence continues at coordinate 3,184,111 of OX465250.1, read as the reverse complement.
TAAATGTATATAAGTGTGTATTACAAAAAAGTGGGTGTTATAAGTTTGACGTGTGTATCTGTGTGCCTGCGTGTCTGTCTCTGACATAGTATCTAATAAACCGCTTACGATGTGGTGTTTTTTAGAAAGCTAACGTAACTTTATAGGCATTTTCTGGGTTAACTCGCTCCATCGCCGACCTCATCTTTGACCTTTATGGTCAAGATTTAGGTCAAGAGTTAACCCATCTCATAATAAAAAAATATAAAAAAAACCGAGAAAGCTATATATTTGATCAAAATTGCTTTAGGCGTTTAAAAGTTATAATTATAAACTACTGAATTTCGGGGTGATCTATGAGCACTCAACCCTATACAACGTGCTTCAAAAAAACCCAAAAAAAATCCAAAATTTAATTTTATAAGTAAATAGTCGCAACTCTGGTAATCAGTTGCACGGTTTGACATCTTTCAAAATGAAAGTTTCATATAATTAATATGACATACTTGTCATATTCTTAATAGTGCTGCGCAATAAGCTAAATTTTAATTAACTTTGAGTTTCTTTTTTTGTTTTTTTTTAAACACCTTGTATAGAGACGTAATACAAGGCGACCCGAACCTGTCAACTCGTCAGTGGCTAGTCACTGATATATAGCGCACGTCCTAGCGATCGTGTTCGGAATCTCTTCGGATTACTTCGCACCTAGTTGACAAAAAGTTGACAAAATCGTTTTCTTTCGAATTCGCATGTATTACGTCTCTACATAGGGTTGAGTGCTCGTAGGGGGTGATACAAAACTTTAAATTTTAGAGTTATTTTGTCCTCTAACTACAAATACTGGTTACAATCATTCTACCAAAAACCTTTGAAAGGAGTCCTTTTAGAATAGAATAGAATATAAATAATTTATTGCCTCAACACTATACACATAGTTACAAATAACATGCAAACAAAAAAATAAAAATAAAATAAAATAACAAAATCAAAATGTACTAAACCTATTTAACATAATGTGTCTTCATCTTTTCTATCAGAAAGAACTTTAAATTCACAAATACTTCAATTCAAAGTCTCAATATCTCAGAAATCGAAGATTACAGAAACATTTCTGAATTTCAGCTCGCCAAATATACTTCACATTTGCAATAGATCTCGAAGATTTTAAAATAAAAGCGCTCCAAACTTCCCCTGGCATATGCTAACTCGATTTCCAACCGTCTGATCTTTATGAACTCAAATTTCTGCGAAACCAAAGTCAATTTGGCTCTAGGATTTAAAATGGCTGTATTTATTTTATGTTTTAATGCGTTTTCTTGCAGTTTTATTTTTAACGTTCAAGATATTTGCAACTTTATGCATCTTTCTGGTATGAAGGAAAAGAACGCTGCGACTTTTATCGTAAAGGAATTATATAAAAGAAAAATTGTCGAGTTAGGATGATTTTAATCTGAAACAGTATTTCCTATTCTGTGGTTTGCAGTAGCAGTTTTGAAAATTGCGACGTACATTAATACAATGTTAAATTTGAATAAAAAGTATACACACACACTAACGCCTATAATCTCTGTATAACTCCCGACTTTTAGAAACTATAACCACATATTAAGTAACTGAGTTGATAACCTCTCAGGCGATTAGTTTAAAGTGTATAATACTGTAGGCGTAAAAATAACTATTCGTACTAAGAAAATATGTGTTCAAAAGTGGCAAAGGTAGCACATTTGCCAGCCAAGAGCCTGTAGATAGTAGCTTTTAGCTTCGGGCCGACATAAATAAAAGATTTTATCTTGCCGCCTACAAGCGATTGCAGCCGTGCGCCAAATAACTTACACTATACGTTCTTTTACACAAATCGTATTCATTTCTATCGATAGTATTTCTATTTATTGCTATTTTAAATTTTTTAAGCGGTTGCTGAATATATTTCGATATTCTCTTTAGTTTGAACAAAAGATATTGAAATGGATTTAAACTTTTCAATCAGTACAAAACTAGATCTTGTATTTTCGTGAATGAAACTTTGAGGCCATTCTCAATAAAATTCTTTAAAAAATGGCATCCACAATCGTTTGCTGATGTCTAAGTATTTTTTTACCAGCCCATATACGTCCCCACCGAGGGGCACGGGCCTGCTTTCGAAACACGAAGGCGATTTGGGCTATAGTCCACTACGCTGCTGGCCCGGTGCGGGTTGGTGGACCGCTCGTCTTTCGAAAATGATTTTTTCTTGGACGGGGGGGTTTCATCACGATGTTTTCCTTCAGCGTTGAGTTAGTGATAATTAGAAATTCGTACATAAATCCGAAAAGATGAATTTAGTGGTACAGGCCCGCACCAGGATTTGAACCTGTGACCTTCGGATTACAAGTCTGGCTCATTACCAACTGGGCTATCGCTGCTATTCTATATTTTAATTTTGATCATAATATGTCTGAGTATTATAATCAAAATTAAAATATAGAATATTGAGGTTGCCAATATTAAGTTGAGAAACCCTTTACAGGTTTTATGACGTCAGAGTCTCGTCCGTTGATCAGCAGGGTGCACCGCTAGCAGGTGTGGATGACTGTTTGGAAACACATACCCACACCTTTGCAAATTGGTGTAGAATTAAAAAAAAAAATGGGTGCGTGTACTTATGTACGCGCGTGAGAAGTTATACTTCTTTGAGCGGTTAAGCAGACAGCTTCATACTGTTAATTTTGTGTCACAGATGCGCGCGCATCTTAAAATTTCACTCTCATCATTTTTTCATAACGCGCCTAGCTTCATACTGTTAATTTTGTGTCACAGATGCGCGCGCATCTTAAAATTTCACTCTCATCATTTTTTCATAACGCGCCTAAAGAAGTATAACTTCAAAAAATGTAATTTACTACTTTGAGTTATTTTAAGTTACATCCTGAATGTTCTATGAAATAAAGCAATTTTTTTTTATTTGACTTTTTTTACTTACACACCTAGCATTTTGTTTTTCAACAATTTACAAAACTTGATATTTCAGGTGCCTTTAACACACTGAGGTTGAACAATGTAGGCAAGTAACAAGTTTTCTGACCCCTCACTGACCCATCAACCCCAGTCAACAATCTTTGGTCTAGAAAGTCGAAATTTTACATGGAGGTCCTTTTATAACGTTGACAAAAATGAGGCTAACTTTTAACTCGTGGAAACGAGGTATCAGACAATCTTTTGTTAATAATTTTGGTTTAAACAGACAAAAATAAGGCAAAGTTTTCTAAAATTCCCGTGGGAACGAGGTATCAGACAATCTTTTGTTAATGATTTTGGTTTAAACAGAATCTGTACAGCGTAGTTTCACCTTATACTTTGTTAGAGCGAATGTAAAAGTTAAATTGGGTCTGTGGCCACGTGATTGCTTTTGTGGTCTTACTAGGGATAAAACTACTAAATGAATATCGAGTAAGTTGTAGCCTGACCTTCTGTATCTTATCCTGCAAAGTTAATCGAATTAGTTTTTCTTTCATGCCTAATTGTTTGTGAGAAAGATTCGAAGGAAGGAATAGATAACTTATAATTTATTTCTAGTTATATTCACCATATATTTATAAGCGAAATTTTAGTGAATAATTGTTAAACGGGTGTGTGTGCAAAATTTATATCACACGCACCGTAAATAAGCAAAAACGTGAATTATAAAGTGAAAGTAGCTGAAAAAAAACTCTAATTTAACCCCCGACAAAAAAGATAAGTTTGACGTATCTGTGTGTCTGTCACCAACTTAGCTCCTAAGCGAATGGACCAATATCGATGCGGTTTTTTTTTTGTTTGAACGATGACGTATTCAAGATTGTTGTGAGCTATATTTGAACAGACGTTTAATTTAATAGTTATAATCGATGAATGACAGGGGTTCTACTTCTATCTATCTATCTACAGAGAGGCCGCCCGCCAGATACAGTCCACTTTTATGACCATTTCACCCAAATGACCATTTAACCCAATTCCCCATTATATCCGGGGTTATAATTTTTACTATTGTAGAGTTAAAGTTACCTAGAAATAAGTTATTTTCGTTATTATTTATAATCCTTAATTTTCTCTTGTAATTTAAAATAACGCAATCTTAACAAACAGTTTTCAATTATATCTTCCAGTCAGTAATTCTGGCATTTAAATTATACATTCTCAGACAAAAGAAAACATGGTTCAATTGTCAATTGGAATACGAGACACGAAGCCTCAAATACTTGCAGGGAATTCACAGTCTGAAGAGCTATAGGCATTTGACCTAGGCTACGAGTTAGAACTAGTATGTATATTGGGTGTCGTATATTAGTTAGCTAAACTCAAGGATATGAATCAGCCCTGAACAACTCCATTAATGATTTTTTTTTTGCATTTTTATGGAAAGTTGAAAATTGTTTTGAGAATTTCATATAGATTTCTTGGGGCAAAATTGCTCAGTTTCCCCCTTAATGTTTCGCTAATTTGAAGTCACCCCATATATAATATGTATAGAAACGTGTTGCTGACCATAATATTTGCTTAAAAGTGATAAAACTCAGAGATATGTATAAATAAATAAATACTTTCTACGCCTTCATTGTAAATTTCTGTTATGTTTCCTTGAAGTATTTCTAATATGCTTATTTCTATCTCCAAGTTTTGTGATACTTCTCCGTTCGACTCAGCAGGCAATGTTTATGTTATACATTCATGTTTATTCTGACGTCAACGTTATTATTCGCGTATTTTCCGCGTTTCTGTATTTCAATGCAACGATGGGGAAAATTAAACAATGTTTTTCATATGAAATTTTGTAATTTCGAAGACTTCAAGGCAAAATCTTATTTTGGAAAAGATCTATCACATATCAGTACGGATTTATTTTACTACTAGCATTCCGTTCGGGACTTCGTTCCCGTGGTAATTTGGGAAATGTATGTAACCTATGTTATTAAGGGATAATGTAGCTTTCTAATAGTGAAAGAATTTTTCAAATCGGTCCAGTAGTTTGGGATCCTATTCAAAGCAAACAAACAAACAATCAAATCTTTCCTCTTTAAAATATTAGTATAGATATAGATGTCAGCATGCCTACTGTTAGATCTTAGAATATCTGGAAATGAAGATAAAATAATACATTTTAGTATGTATCTTCAAAGGGGAGAATAATAATTACTAGTATACAAAAATATAAATGTTCCCTTTTTAAACAATAGTTCTTTTTAAATGGATTTATTTCCATTAGGAAACATCATGTTACTTAGACGCAGTGTTAATTATAAAATATTCATAATTGCAGTCACAATAGTTTCTTGGCGCTCATGCGACTCAGTTTTTTTTCTTTTAACTTTCCTACTAAACGCCATTACCACAGTTTTGCATGCCACCCAACTTTTAATGGGTTCATAGCAATGATACTATATAAAAATTGTAGATATTCCTCCTGGTTCGTTACACTCAGTTGCAGAGACCTCCATTGCTCCCTTAAATATCATATCATCACTTTCCGTCTTGCTGACGTAAACAAGGATGACATTATGGATTGAAGCAAGGGACAGTATGTCACTTTATTTTTTTTATTTTTTCATTTAAGCAAAGGATAGTGTTTCACTGGTGTTTTTATTGGTACGAGGGCACAAACCGTAAGGCGTATGAAATACATTAAATACATGTTCAGATGGTTTGTCCATTGATAAAAAATTTGGATTATGGTTTAGGCCAATCTATTTATATAAAATTGGAGGTTCTGACTCACTGACCCATCAACGCCCAGCCCAAATCCTTGGACGTAGAAAGTTGAAAGGCACAAAGGTTCCTTTTACAACGAAGATAAGGAATAAGGAAGGCTTTTATGAAATTTCAGCGGGAACGAAGTCCCGCGCATCTTCTAGTATTCGACGGCCGATTTTGTCGAGTGGTAATGGCACTGCCTCTTTATCGACAGGCCCTGGGTTTGATGCCCAGTCGGGACAAATATTTGTGTAAAAAGCAGATGTTTATTCTCGAGTCATAGGTAGGTGTATGTATCTGGCCCACGACACAAAGGAAAACCTTAGTGTGGGCCTGTGAGTGTGAAGCGTTTTTATTAAAAAAAAAACTATAAAATCACCTCTGGGGTGTTGCGTTTATCACGTCATGTAATCAATGATTCTTTTAGATCTTTCCTGTCTACTCAAGTTTGCCATAGACTTGATTACACCTACACGATGAGGTAAGAAGGATTTGGGCCTTTTATAATTCTAAACTATGTTCCTAGTGATACTAGAAACTGGGAACATAGGAGGCAATGATAGTATAAATTTGCCGTGCCGTTTAAATTATAAAAAAGCCCATTATCTCATGTTTTTTAACTTATTTACTATTAATATCATTGGTTTCTACAGTAAAAATGAAACGCTTAGCGATATAGTGCAAGCGAGCCATATATTCAAATTTATGCAAAAATTCTTCCTCATAGAGTTGAGATTCACAGGCTGATGGAACTAGTAAAATGTACTTCATTTATATGAGACAACTTTGTAATAGCTGATGCAACTTTGGAATATTAAATCTTGTAATGAAACTGAAAAAAGGTCATAGCTATGTACCGTAGGTACCTCTTCGCGTTGGCAAAGCGAACTCAATAGATACCTATTCATTTCTCGTTAGGGTCATAGATTAGTGTTCACTGTATTTAAGTTAATATTAAGTCAAAACTACTGTCTGGTTTTTGTAACTATATTTTATGAAGCGGCATCTGCAATTCTGAAGAAACTCCTTAAATTAAAAAGAAAAAAACGAAGAAGTTTCTTCTTACTGTCTGGTCTGATAGCTCAATCGATAATGACCTTGCCTACTGATCTGAAGGTTGCAGGTTCAATTTCCAACCAATAAAACATTTTGTCCATCCTATTTTCAAGTATTTATGAGAAATCTTGGCGTTTATGTTTATGTGTATGTATGTCTGCTTACTGTTGCTTAACGTTAGTCCAAGAAACTTTAGATTAGACAACATGCTATGCAAATTTTGGTAATTAAATTATATCTAGTCCTAATTATCGTGATACCTGTTATTTTCCCTACCCTAATCCACAAAGGAAATTCCCGTTTACGAGTGCTGTAAGCGGTAAACAGAAGGCGCGTTTACGGAGCCTGTTTACTCCCGCGCCGTTGCTATTGTTATTTATTCCAAATTCAAATTTTTGCTCAGAATAGAACGTAAAACCTTGTCTGTTTTCGAAAATTAAATCTTTTGTCGTTCCTAATTGTGTTGAGCGTACTCACGAAGATGGCTCGAACGGAAATTGAGTTTTAAATGAAATAAAATGGTTGCTAATTCAGTATTTAGAACACAAGATTTAAATATTGACACTGAGAACTCGTTAAGTCTTAAACGGGAGCAAACAAAGTAGAATTGGCTTTCACAGTGTTCTTCCAAGAATGTGTCGAGATCACATTAGGCTATTTAATGAGACTAAGGTTGATTTATTTTTCTTCCACGTTGGACTGGGAGTGAAAAAAAAAACTTTGAATGTAGGTACCAGCTGCCATTTCTTACTAGGCATACTCTAGAAGTCAGTAAGTGGGACGCGAGGGTTTTGCTGTATTATGGGTGAAAAGCTTACAACCTCTCACTATTGTACAGGGTCAACAGCACATCATGCTATCCAAAACTGTCAAATTTCTTCAATCGATTTTCAATTTTATCTCCGAGCATTAGAGTTTACTATCCATTGGGGAAATTTGACAGTTTGTGGTAACCTGATGTGCTGTTGACTGTACATGTGGCATCATGTTGTTCTAGAATCACTTATGCTCTGCCTACTTGGATAGGGATTATAGATAGGCGTGAACGTCAGTTGATTTATTTTTCTACTCTATAAATAAATTTCGGAAAGTGTTGTTTAAAAACTGTAACTAATTAGGTTTTTTTGTTTTTTATCATATCTAAGCTCTGTTGTTTCGTCAGCACTGGTTGCACAATATAAGTTTATGTATTGTATGCAAGTTGTGTTTGCCCATCAGGGTAGCACTATTTTTTTTTTATATGTAACAACAATGTACAGAGGCCAGCGCATCAGATTACTACATTTTCATTGTTATATCGCTCTTATCACAACAGCACAGAGTGCACGCGTGTGGTAACCTCAGTTGCGGCCGTCCGTACTAATAGTAAGTGTATACCTGTTGGCGAACTAAATAAAAAAAATGAAATTAATGACAGTTTTGCGTTGATTTTTAAGTGGTAATCAAGTAAGATCATAACAACTACTCCCTTATGGTGTAGGCAGAGTATCAATTATACTCGAGGCTACAACTGTCTTTTTTAGGATAAATAACTATATTGTCATAGGAGACCTAGAGTTATGAAAAGCGCGGCGCTTTTTATAATTTTTTGAAACTTAGAAGTCAAAAGTTAACAAGTGATTCCTTGAGAATTTTTGATAGATATGTTGACAAAGCACCTTATCTATCAATCTTAATATATAAAAAGGAGAAACTGACTGACTGACTGACTGACATATCAACGCACAGCCTAAACGGCTAAACGTAGGCACTTGAAATTTGGAAGGGATGTAGCTTAGGTACCATAAAGATGCACTAAGGAAGGAATTCCCGAAATTCCCACGGGAACGGGAATTAGCGGGAAAATCCTTTTGTATGAAAAATCTAAACCGCTTAAGTTAGACGCTTGAAATTTGGCATGCAGGTACCTTAGTAAACTTAAAGATTAGTTGCAACAGGATATTGCAAAATTCCCACGGGAACGGGAGTTAGCGGGAAAAAACTTTTGTATGTAAAAATCTAAATCTTAAACTAAATGAAGGTCCATTAATGGACCGTCAATAAAGTGTAATCTGTTCAAAAGAAAAAATTAACACGCAAACGAAGTTGCGGGCATCAGCTAGTTGTATCATATAATGATTATTATTCAAAAATGACTACGCGTTGTTAAATTCACACCTCTTTTTGACAAAACAGATGTAAAATTTCTTTTTTAGTGTCAAACATTCCTGTAATTTGCTGACTGTACAGACGATTGGACGGTCCAACAATTCCCCGATAATGGTTCGATTCTTCCCTTTTTGAAACGTCGGGGAAGCGTGGTAGAGTCAGCAAAAATGGCGCGCTTCCGTGCGTGCTATCCCATGCGGACTACTCTGGTGTCACATGACTATTATCGAATACGAAAACAAGAAGTAAATTATTTATCTAAATACAAAAACTAAATGATGACTATTTTATACGTGGATTGAAAAAACAATTAATATAGTGTACAAATAAGCTATTTGGTAAAGTTATGTTATTCTTTGATAACAATACCTAAATGATTAGAGTGGACAATTTATTTAAACAATTTGACATTTTCATTGTATTATTTCATACCATTTATCATTGTATTATTTCATATGAAATGTATTATGGTAAACTACATTTATAAACGCTACACACTCAAAGGCCCACACTAAGGTTTTCCCTTATGTCAGTTGTAACATACACAAAGACAGCCACAAACACCCATGGCCAGTGAACAAACATCTGCTCTGTACCCAAATATAAGCCCCGACTGGGAATCGAACACAAAACCTGTCTATTAAGGGGCAGCGTCACTACCACTCGACCAAACCGGCCGTTTTTTCATGTCAAGTCTTTTTATTGAGTACTAAATTACTGGCATTCAGAGTAACAATTGATTAAAATGAAGCAGTATAAGAAGACTTAGATCATCAATGACTTCCGTAAAATGTCTTTTAACACGTTACGGTCTTAAAAGTGACAAGTTAAAAAAGTAATTCGAGTGATTCAGAAATCGCAGCTCAGGTAACACGCGCATCGCTTTACGGCAGTTTTCGTTCGGAAAGTTTTTCAATTTTACTGAAATTGTCCTGAAACCGTTCTACATACGAATTTTACTCAAAGGAACCGCAGAAAATTTTGAAAGAATGAAGGTTCTATCCAAACTTAATGGTTGCTTGAAAAAACTCCTCAAAAAAAAAGAAATAAAGTAAAAAAAAAAACTGATATTAAAAAGAAAATTATTGTTTCTTTTTTGTTATTTATATCTGTTAACATTGAGTGTGTTGTATGATAGACTTGCCAGTATACAACAAAATCCTCGCGTCTCAATTATGGACTCTTACAGTATGTATGGGAAGAATTGACGATTGGCATATTCTATATATTTTACTAGCTGATGGCCGCAACTTCGTTTGCGTGTTATTTTTTTCTTTTGAACAGATTACACTTTATTGACGGTCCATTAATGGACCATCATTTAGTTTATTAAATATTGATTTAGTTTAAGATTTAGATTCTTACATACAAAATTTTTTTCCCGCTAACTCCCGTTCCCGTGCGAATTTTGCAATATCCTGTTGCAACTAAGCTTTAAGTTTACTAAGGTATCTGCATGCCAAATTTCAAGCGTCTAACCTAAGCGGTTTAGATTTTTCATACAAAAAGATTTTCCAGCTAATTCCCGTTCCCGTGGGAATTTCGGGAATTCCTTTCTTAGTGCACCTCTACGGTACCTAAGCTACGTCCCTTCCAAATTTTTAGTGCCTACGTTTAGCCGTTTAGGCTGTGCGTTGATATGTCAGTCAGTCAGTCAGTTTCTCCTTTTATATATTTAGATTTTAGTCCCAGCCCAATGTGGAGTCATTATGAAACTTCAGTATGACATTATTTAATTATAAATTATGATTTCTACTAAGTAGTGATTTGTTTAGCCTTGCTTGTCACAATATGTTATGACTTTTCTATCAACAAAATTGCTGATACCTCTTCTAATACTTATTATTATCATATCATATCGCCGAGAAATGTTTCACCTGCTTCGTTCGATTTCTTATAGCTAGGATTATATTTCAGAAACATCATTAGTATAAAGGTACTCTTAGTAACTTCTACAGTTTATGATAGTTTAAAGTTTTGGTCTTTCGAAATAGATTTTTGCTTGAAAGATGGCATCCGAAGAATACCTTTTGTAAGTCAAAAGATACTTACCAAATTTAAAATAGTTTTTAAATTGAAATGGATTTATTCAGATTATTACAATATCACATTATTATTATATATATCTTTATTGCACTTAGATAACATGGGATACAAAATAAAATAAAAAAAGTTTACAAAGGCGGACTTATCACTAATAGTGATCTCTTCCAGCCAGCCTGGTGCAGTGAGAAATATTGTTTTAAAAACGCGGGACAAAAGTGCATATTGGATAAAACAACTCTAAATAACCAAAAAATAACTACACTAACTCATTCAAATATCTATATTAAATACAATAACACAATATAAATACATACGACATAAATATATATATATATATATACAATATACCTGCCTGATGACTGCCTATGATGAATATTATTTAAATATTATTATTTATTAAACCTGCTAACCGTTGTTATCCGGACCTGCAGTTTGCTTGTACCTACTTCTTTATTTATGCCTTTAACATAAAGCTTTCGATTGCTATATATTTTAAACGGCTGAACCAATTTTGATCAAATAGCTAAGAACCTTAATCGAGCGTCAGCTTTGAAACGAAAAGAAAACCCCATCGAAATCTGTCCATTTACTTAAGAGCTACGATGCCACAGACAGACACACAGATATACAGACATTCAGGATGTTACTTAAAATAAGTCAAAGTACATTAATCAAATACATACATACATATTCGTTCTTTTAGCTCTACGCCTATTTGTATTACAGTCTGTTAAGATGGTTCTTAGCTACATTTTATGAATATTGGTTCAGCCGTTTAAAATTTATACTCGTAAGCTATAAATGTCGTGGGCGATACAAAAATTTTCACATTTTTTCACAGACAAGAACCGAGAAAACACCTGTTCTACAGAATCTTAATCCTATTTTCGAATTTGGTTGGAATAGGACAACTAATATGGTGGGGATACAAGCCCAGTAGAGTCCTTAGTATAGCTCTACGGGTCAGTGGAAGCTTCGCCGCATTTGCTAGTCCATACATGCTCATTAGTCAGACTGCATATTTTTACTTCAAATACAATATCATGGCAGTTAACGTTAAAAGGATTATGTTTGCTCTGTTGCCAATTACGGCTTATGTATTTGTAAGTATTTTTATATTTTCTACCACTGAACTTTTGCGGGTTCGCCCGCGATAGGGCTCTTTTAACCGACTTCAAAAAAGGAGGAGGTTTCTCAATTCGACCGTATATTTTTTTTATTTTTTTTATGTATGTCCGCGGATAACTTCGTCGTTTATGAACCGATTTTGATAATTCTTCTTTTGGTGGAAATGGAGTATCCCAAGGGGGGTCTCATGGTAAGGAAACCAGGATCTGATGGTGGAACCCTTAAGAAATTGAGGGAAACTCTCGAAAAAAATGTCTTTTTGGGATTGAAGTCGGTGACTCTTACGTTTTTGACGTGGAAAATTATATTGTCATGCCGCCCACAACCTATCATTTCACACATATTTTTATTGTATGACCCACGCACGCGGGAAAAGAAAAACATGTATGTAACAATAGGATCTGGTTGGCACGCATGCGGGCCTGGCCCGCACGCGGGCGCAAACACGCACGACAATAAAAGAGCCCTTAGCCACTATTGGGCCTTTTTATTATAACTCAAAAACGGCACGGCAAAATTGTATTACCATTGCTTCCTTTGCACTAGTGATACTAGAAGCTAGGAACATAGAAGGCAATGGTAATACAAATTCTGTCATACCGTGCCGTGCCGTTCAAATTATAAAAAGGCCCATTCTGGGCATCTATTTATTTTCTTTTCTTTGTGTTGTAATGTCTTATTTTACATAAATGTCGTGAATCTTAATTTGTTTTATTATTATAAGATGTGTTAACTCTTGACCTCAATCTTGACCATAAGGTCAAAGATTAGGTCGACGATGGAGCGAGTTAACCTAGAAAATACCTATAAAGGCACTGGTACTCCCACGCACCGACGGAACACAGCAAGCTGTTTGGCGCCGGACTTCGGCAGGAGGGTGGTCGCGAACCAGACGGCCTTTTACAGAGCCTACCACACCGCATGAGACCATAAGACGACACCTCAGATTCAGAAAAAAATGAAGTGTCGCTGCCTGGGATGGATTACTAGGAGGCAGGTCTCATTTGTGTTTCCTTAGTCGCCTCTTACGACACCCACGGAAAGAGATGGGGTGGTGTTATTCTCAACCGATCACCACACAATGGTGTCATAATACCGGTTGGATGACAATGGTGACCATTTTACTCATTCAAGTGGTGAAATTGAGAACTATCAAAACCTAAATTTAATGTCATACATTAAATGACAACCACCCCAACTCAGCGCCACCGCCAAGCGAACGTTATGTTGCAAACTCTTAGCAATTTAAGATTCAGTTGGTGGTGGCGCCGTAATGGTTAAGGAGCCGAAGAAGGGATTTTGGGATTTACTCGAGCGCGTCAGATTAACATAAGGGAGGATACCTTATATAATGATAAGTACCTCCAGCCAGTATGAGGCCTCAATATGGGTAGGTACGCCCAGGGGAACCCGTCAGATTAGTAAAAAAATCGACCATCTGAAATATTCGAGCGCGTCAGATTAAGATAAGGGGGGTTAAATACTACCTAACAAGTGTCAATTTTGATAATCTGACGATTTGAGCATAACCTAAGGGGGTGGGAGGGTAACAAAGTTGCAAAAAAAAAACGCTGTGTGGATTTACTCGAGCCTGGTTGTTTCTATTTTTATTTTGGAGGTAATTATACCAGAATAACAGAAAATATATTATCTGACGATTTCCGCAAGCCGAAAGAACGTAATAAAAATCTAAATATTTAAAATTGGTGGTCCTAATTCACTGACTTATCAACACCCAGCCCAAACCCTTAGACCTACAAAGCTGGAATTTGTCAAAAAGGTGTCTTTTACAAAGTAGAAAAGCACTAAGAAAAGATTTTATAAATTCAACCCCTGAGGGAATGAAATGGGGGTTCAAAGTTTGTATGGAGAAAACAGTTTTTTTGGACATTTTGACTTGAAATTTCATCAAGATTATTCGCACATAGTGCGCAAATACCGACAGACTATATTACTGAATTGGAAGTAGACAGTTTAGTCGAGTAGAAAAGTTGCCAGATTGTAAGCAACTGGTCGAGAATTCGAATCCTGAGAGAATAACGGACACTTTTTGTGTATTTTATTTTATTTCCATATTAATGCACAACGTTAATGTTCAAGTTTTCACTTCTGCCGGCACTCCCGGAATGCAACCCATTGTTTTTTTTTTCAAATCGTCAGATTAACGACACCCATCAAGATAATCGTCAGATTTTTGGTCAGTGTGACTAGGACATCATAATGAAGCTTCTATATGCTAATCTGACGCGCTTGATTATTTCAAGATGGCGATTTTTTTTACATTTTCAAAAATTTGCTGCGAGCTTGCGTCACTTCCAAATCGTCAGATCAAGAAATTAGAGCATCAGTAGGATTCACTTAATACCCCCTATGAAATTCTGACGCGCTCGAGTATTTTTTTTTTTCAAATTTCACCCCTCCCGCATATCCCCATCGCGCAAATCGTCAGATTAACATATATTTCGTATCAGAGATATGTTAGAGTATGAAAGATATTACAATCTGACACGCTTCTGTATTTCCATGTCACTGTTTTTTTTTCAATTTTGAAAATCTGTGGACCCTCCCCCCACCGCTAAAAGTGGAAACATCCTAAACCATTTACACTTCCTATAATCTAATCTACCAATTAAAATAGGTTTCCGCGACGCTCGAGTAAATCCACATTTAGCATCAATGCCATATACATAAGTCAAAGCAGCCGTCATCAGATGTATGGAATTTGGATAGTTCTCAATTTCGCCACTTGTAGTTTCACCGCCATTGCAACGCCATTGATTAGTGGAATAAGAATAACTTTCTATATCCTGTGATAGTTTGTAAACTGTGTTACAGAATACAGTGAATAGGCCTCCTGTTATTTTACGGAATTTGTACATTTTTGCGATGTGAAACTAACTTTCTTTTTTTCATATTGAGATATGCGTGGTTTCAAGCTACCAGCCACGTTTCAAAGCAACCATGATGGACTTTATGGACAGAATCCATTTGTACAATTACATAGGGAATAATGACTACGTGAAAGTTGTAAGTATTAAAAAAGCACGGGCACAAACATCTTAAAACAACTTACTAAGGCAGACTTAAACACCTACTCGTAAACCTGAAAACAAATAAATACATATTCTTTGTACAGACAGCAGCACGTCAGGTTACCCATTTGCACTACGAAACCCGGCGCTATTACCAGCGAGATAAAGGCGACCTGATGTGCTGCTGTGTATACATTAACTTTTGCCCTAACCGAAAACCGAATTTTGGAACCACCAACTTCAGCATTACTGTCATTTTGGGGTCAACGGATCCCACTGCTGTGTATAGCTCAGAGGCAACGGGAGATCTAGCCGATGAAATCCAGGAACAATCACAAAATCACTTAAAGCATTTTTAAGAAGAACCTAACTCGCGCAGCAGAAGCCACAGGAGAGAGTGTCAAATATATAAATACTAGCTTTCCTCCCGGGACTTCGTTCCGGTCTTCAGAGCGTTTTCGGTCTTCGGGGGGCATGTTGACCTGTCGGTCCCGACTCTTAAAAACTCTGACACCAGGGTTAGTCAAGTTCGTCACTTACTTTACTATATCTACACGATAAGAAGAAGAATAAGTTGAAGAAGAAGGAAAAGTTGTTCAGTGTCGTAGGCTGATTTACATCCTTAACTTTCGCTAGCTACATTACAGTCGCCGAATATATAAGTATTTATAACAGCCATATTCTTTTTTTAACATAATTTTCATTTTAGAAATATATCGAAATGGAACGAAAAACTCGCCGAGCATCGTATTTCTTGTGTGGTTTCCTTATGGTGGATTGGCTTTCTTGGTCTGTTATTCCAGGTAGGTCATCTATTATTGTTCTAGTTTTTGAAGTAAAAACTTCTTTAGCGGCGTTGTTAAGTTTTTGGTGAACACTGGCCTTAGTATGGGGAAAAAATGTTAAACTCGCGATGAACTCGCGTCAGATGTCACGTGACCCTGATCGAAAATGCGTAGGATAGGGTTGCCACTTATTTGAAGTGAAAACTTCTTTAGCAGCGTTGTGTACTTTGAAGTATGGGTGGAAACCTGGACGGATGGCAGCCCTATGGTAAAATTATTTCTGTGACAGAGTCAACGATGTCAACGATTTTTTGCACATCGTGCGCAAATACCGATAGACTATTTTACTGAATTGAAAGGCAGTGTGGTCGAGTGGAAAAGTTGCCAGATTGTAAGCAACAGGTCGAGGGTTCGAATCCTGAGAGAACATCGGACTCTTTTTGTGTATTTTGTTTTATTTCCATATTAATGCACAACGTTAATGTTCAAGTTTTCACTTCTGCCGGCACTCCCGGAGTGCAACCCGTTGTTTTTTTTTTAAACGCTTACCCGCGTTAGGAAAAGAAAAAATAATAAGTGGTATGAGTCTGTAGTTCTCTGTACGAGACACAGATGGCCCTAACCTACACGCACGACGTAATGTGCTTAGAAAGAGAATGAGATTCGCCGCTTGACTTGAACACAGGATAGCTCAGTTGGTTAGAGTACTAGGAGTTCTAATCCTGGGGTCGTGGGATTAGATCCCATTTGCGCCGAACATTTTTATTTCTCTAAAATTATTTGCATTACTGATCTGTTGTCAGTCGTTTTGACAGTGGACTCGATTAGAATGTTGCAATAACAAAAAACAGACTGATCAAAAAACAGAACGATAATTAGCAGTTTTGCTTGCTTCTGAAAATATTTATTCATCTGTCGGGCCTCAAGCTGTGCATGCGTGAAACTAAATTGTTCAAATATAGACTATCTGCTTTTCTACAAATCTTGCAGATGACATTAGTTTTACCATCAGGGTGGCTATTCCACTAACCAATGGCGTCTCAATGGCAGTGGAATGGCAATGGTTACTTTATCCATTCAGGTGGCGAAATTTATCACTGTTTAAACCTCATACATTTCATGACAGCTACCTTACTGAGAGCGCTTTTTGACAACTGAATGTTAAATCGCCTTGTGGTGATCGCTTGAGAATAACACCTTTCCGTGGGTGTTGTAAGAGGCGACTAACGAAACACAAATAAGACCTATCTCATACATCTAAGGCAACGACACCTCAGTTTGTTTTGAATCTGAGGTAGCGTCCTATGGTCTCATGCGGTGTGGTAGGCTCTGTAAAGGGCCTACCGAAGTCCGACGCTAAACAGCTTGTTGTGTACCAGCACTGCAGTGCCTTAATTGTCATTTTCTGGGTTAACTCGCTCCATCGTCGACCTCATTTTTGACCTTGGTCAAGATTGGGGTCAAAAGTTAACCCAATTCATATTTTTTTTTTAAATATTGTTAGGTAGTTAGCAACTTAGTAGTTGGTGGTGACGCTGCTGATCGGGGTAGTTGTCGTCAAATTGTCGTCAATAGTTCTGAATTTTGCCATCTGAACGAATAATATGGTCATCACTGTCATACAAATGCCATTGATTAGTGGAATAAACGTCCAGGGCAAAAGCTTTTAACAGCAAAAGCTTTTTAGTCAGAATTTAACAAAATAAAATTTTTCTTACAGTGATCAACAGCGTTCAATTCAGATCACTAATAGAAAACAGAACAACAATGGCATTCGAAACAGTCTGCTATGTTTTCTTGCCCTTGGACTACGAATACAATTTCTACCACTGGATGATAGTACACACCAGCAACATTATCATTCTGTGGATTGGATGTGGCATAATAATAAACCATATTTGCATGAACTATGCATTTGTCTTTCAATTAATTGGGCACATTGAGATCTTGAAGCACAACATCAAGACTAAATTCACAGACAATTTAAGTGATTCCGAAGTCAAACAGATCCTTGTGAACTTAATTAGACATCACTCGTTTATATTAAAGTAAGTTTCAAGCAAATTAAATCGCAATTAAAGTTTAGTTGTCATCTGTTTCAAAACAATTTTGTTTCTCGAATACAATTTTCTTAGCAAGTAATTGTGTTTAGGAGTGTATAGAAACATTTTCAAAATTACTTAAGACTTAATCGTTGATACTAAGTTAGCTCTTGAACATATCTTTTTGTGATCTAGAATAGAGGATGGAATAAGAAAACTTTCAGTAACATAAAGAAACGAGATGTATTTTACAATGAGTGGTAACGTATCATAATAACATAACTAAACACAGTTTAACAATTTCCGAAATAACTACAGTCAACAGACCTACTTTTTGAAATGACTATAGACCGTTTCATAGAGTTTTGTACTAATGAACGATATCCCTAATTGACGTCAGGAAACTTACCCTGAAGTACTGAAAAAAATTAAATTTACCCCGGTGTATAAAGGGAAAGGCTCGAAACACGATTTAAAAAGGCCTTATCCTTGGTTAATGGTTCCTGCAATTTCGAAAATATTTGAAACAGGTATTTGTAGCTGCCTCTTTAGATAGATAGATAGATAATTATTTATTTAGGTTTCTAGAGAGAAATAAGTTTCTGTGCGATCAACAGTAGGCATATCAAAGGGGTCGTTCTACAGTAGCCGCAGCGCGCACACTACTTTCCACTGTATTAAATCACTTAGAGGCCAGAAAACATGTGGCTGCTGTATTTTTCGACCTCTCCCGTGCGTTTGACCTGGTAGACCATGGTCTCATATCCGCCAAGCTGGAGCACTACGGTGTACGGGGACTGGGGCTTCAGCTGATCAACTCTTTTCTGTCTGATCGTTGTCAGGTAACCCAAGTTGGAAGCGGTATGTCAACGAAAGACCTCATAGGTGACAGATCTGTCCCCCAGGGCTCTAATGTTGGGAATAGCCTATTCATCCTTCTGATGAATGACCTCCCATATTCATCACCTTTCGTGGACTTTCTGGTGTATGCTGATGACATTTGTGAAATAGTCACGGGCGTAGATAATTGTGAACTGCAGGTGAATGTCCAGCTTGTCGTTGATAAACTCTCGTCCTGGTTTCTTGCTAATGGACTCCAACTGAATGTCGATAAAATAAATCTCTTGCAATTCTCTCTAAAAGCTCAGCCATCTAACCTCATGGTGAGTGTGGACGGCACCCGCCTTGAAATTACTTCAGACACACGCTTCGTCGGTTTCACTTTTTACAGCGGGCTTCTTCTTCTTCTTATCGTTTAGGTATAGTCAAGTGTGTGGCGACACACATAGCGGGCTACAGTGGCATATACACATTGATGCGTTATGCTCGAAGCTGAATTCGGCTTACTACGCTATATCTCGCCTCTCTCGAACGCTGTCCCGTCGTTACTTACTTATAACCTACTACGGTTATTTTCATTCCAACCTTACCTACGGAATCGACTTGTGGGGGCTTGCTGCAGATAGGGATAGGCCTTTCATAATTCAAAAGAGAGCGATCCGTATGATGTGTCGTGTGCTGCCTGACGAGCCGGCTAGACAGTTGTTCGTCGAGCTGCGAGTGCTGACCGTGCCCTCGCTATACATCCTGGAGGTTGCTAAGTATGTGAGGAGGTACCTCGACGAGTTTCCTGCTACTTGCAGATACTCAGCTAGACTTGGAGTCAGGCTGGCTTCCATGAGCCGGAGATTGCAAAAAACTAGTAACTCCTTAATAGCAACGCGCAACGGGTCCGCAGATAAAATCCCCTCTGACATAAAGGAGGCCTTCATTAGTAAACTAAAACTGTTCCTAGCCCGTAAGGTATACTATAGCGTGAAGGAGTTCTTTGACGAATGAATTACAAATTTTTGTGCAATAATTACTTGTTTTTGACATTTATCTGAAATACAATTATTTAATATTATATTTTAAACTGACACAATTTCATAATTTGATGTTATATTTAATGTAATTAATTATGATAATTACTCAATTATAATTTACTTCAACTGTAATATATACATAATTGACAGTGTATGACTAATAATAAATAAATATGAATATGGATATGATGATTCACCTACGGTTTATTAAACTACAACTAATTCACCCACGTTTTGTTCAACTACGAGGCGGAACTGCGACAACCGCTAAACGCAACCACAGCCGTTTCTGGCACTTCGCCAGCTGAAGCTTGCTTCGCTCGCTCGGCTCGTGCGTTGGGGGTCGCAGTTCTAACCTAACCTAACCCAACAAACCCTTAACGGGTTATATAATAATTATATCGAAAATAGACAAACTGTGTTTATTATGGTACGTAATCTTCACAAAATACAACCTTGGTTCAGATTTACGTTAACTACTTATAGAAATGTTTAATTTTTTTTAAAGAATCTGCGACCCAAACACCTTATCCACATAACTTAACTTTGTACCTTGTTTTATTATATTGGTGTGCAATAAATAATGATATATTGTGTAATAATAATACACGATTAGCCTATTTAAGCCAAACGGCTTGCTGTGTTCCGTCGGTGTGTGGGAGTACTAGTGCCTTTATAGGCATTTTCTGGGTTAACTCGCTCCATCGTCGACCTCATCTTTGACCTTTATGCTCAAGATTGAGGTCAAGAGTCAACCCATCTTAAAATAAAAAATACAAAATTATAATCAATGTCTAATCAAGTAAGATCTTTTATACCATGTTAAAATGATCTCTTATAGCTCAATTCATAACACATTTCTATTTTTTTAGAATTTTTGGAGATATACAGGATGCTTTTGGATTGAACGTGACGTCATTTTATATATACAACATGTTGGCAGACAGTATGTTACTCTATCTGGTTATGACTGGGGTAAGTTTGTATTTACTTTTATATATGCTTCTATAAAATAGATAAATATACCTATACTCATTAAGAACACAGCATTGTGTATACACTTGAACATATACAAAAAGAAAATTTAACTATTTCTATTCTTTTTGCTTTAAAAAAAAGATGTTGTATAAGCTACGTAGGTACCTACGTCCACCCCGCACCGAATTCAATCTGTAGGAACATAACGCATATAATAATATCAAGCACTGGCTTGAGTCTAGTTTTAAGGAGTTTTATGATCAGAACAAAGTAGCAAAGTACAATTTATTTTTATTATAAACTAGCTTTCCGCCCGGTACTTCGTTCCCGTGGCACTTTTTTAGTTTTTTCTTTCATAAGAACCTTCTCCTGACAATAAGGAACACAACAAAAAAAGAATCATCCAAATCGGTCCAGCCGTTCTCGAGTTTTGCGCTTACCAACAGATTTAGTGATTCATTTTTATATATAAGATTTATTTTAAAATTTTCACGCTATTATGTTCGATAGCTTAATAGATAAATTAAATTTTACCTATATTATACAAATTTTGACATGTAATATTATAATCACGAAATAAATGAATATGAATATCATCCTTATACTATGCTACTCGTATTAAAATTAAAATTCTCAAATTATTTTAGGGAAAGAAAAATATCCTGTGCGAATGTGAATTGAACCCATGACCCCAGGATTAGATCCCCTGAAATTTATAATCGTTAATAGATTTCGTAATGTCATAATCTACTTTGAAAAAGTGGTATGAGTCTGTAGTTCTCCGTACGAGACACAGATGGCGCTAACCTACACGTACAACGTTATGTGCTTAGTAAGGGAATGAGAAATTTCGCCGCTGCCGCTGGACTTGAAGGCACGATAGCTGAGTTGGTTAGAGCACCAGAAGATTTAATCCTGGGGTCAAGTCAGAGATTTTTTTTCCATAAAATTATTTGTGAACATCGTTTTGAAAATACCAAATTTAAATTTTATTATTCAGGACAAACGAAGCATCCCACTATACGGTTTAATGATAATGGTCTACTTGGGTGGGCTGATTCTGATGTCCTTCATTTTGGAAGAAATAAAAATACAGGTAAGAATTTATGAGTACCTCTAAGGAATTTGTAGGGTTATTTTGACCTTCAGTGATGAAAGTCCTAGTATAGGTTCGAAACTGTGGACCTGACACCGATTTTACGTAACGTGTGATAAATCGTTTAAAATCTTTACTAATATTGTAAACGTTAACTTTTTTATGGATGTTTGTTACTCTTTCATAAGTTTTTATTTTTATTTATTTATTTATTTATTTTTTTAATCATTAATATTTGCACCACCCGCTTCTGTTTTACCTTCTTATTATTTCTCCTCTACCCCAAGGTTGCCTGGAAGAGATTGCTTTTTAGCAATAAGGCCGCCCTTCTGTACACTTTCTTGTTTTTGTTTTTTTTTGTCTGTTTATATTTATGTGTGTGCAAATAAAGAGTTAAATAATAATAATAATAAGTCAAACTTATAACAACCCCCTTTTTGTGTCGAGGATTAATGATAATTTTCCACGTTATAAAAACGTATGAGTCACAGACTTCAATTTGAACAACAGATGATGTTCTTGTTTGTAGTATTTTTTTGGTTTTGTTGATTTTTTTAAAAGTGCTGAATCATTTTCGATAAAATTTATATGGGACCACCTCTGAAGTATAGTCTTGTGGACAAAAAAAGAATTTTGAAAATTGGTCCATCATTGGCGGAGAAATCGGTGAACACACATTTAAAAAAATACATACAGTCGAACATAGTACCTACTTTTTTGAAGTCGGTAAAAAATAGTAGGACTGTAGAAATTATGAAGTGTATTTCACTAAATCGTTTAACAAATTTTTTTATTAAAAGTTCCATCTATACACTCACGCCTATAATCGTTATCGGGGTAGGCAGAGCGCCATATGTGGTCCTAAAACCATTTGACGTCATATTTGACATATACCCTGAGGGTCACAAGATGGAACATGAGTAGGTAGTGATAGGTTATCAGCCTGTCGCCCACGATACAGCAAAACCCTCACCTCCCACTTACCGGCTTCTAAAGTATGCCTGAGAAGAGTTGGCACCTGGCACATTCTTAGTTTTTCTTTCACTGCCCGTCCAGCATGAATGAAAATTATGATTAAATTATTATTTTAAAAATTGTTTTATTATTCTTATCTTTTCAGAGCGATGACTTGGCCGACTTGATATACGGGATCCAGTGGGAGGACTGGTCGGTCTCTAACCAAAAGATGGTGCTTCTGATGCTGATGAGGGCTCAGCCACAAATGGGCTTCACAGCAGCTTTCGGCTTCAAAGCTGGAATCAAGCCTATGGTCTCTGTAAGTATGTTAAACCTTTGCGGGCTTTATGAACACATGGGTGTTCCAGATTGGTCATCATCAGCCTGTGTCAGTCCACTGCTGGACATAGGCCTCTCCTATGGCACGCCACTGAGCTCGGTCTTCAGCTCTCCTCCTCCAACCACTGCCCGCTACTTTACGAATATCGTCACCCCACCTAGTAACAGGGCGCCCTACGCTACGTTTGCCGATTCGTGGTCTCCATTCTAGAACTTTTCTGCCCCAACGGCCATCGGTTCTACGACAGATATGACCAGCCCACTGCCATTTAAGCTTGCTAATTCGCCGGGCTATGTCGATAACTTTGGTTTTCTGACGGATTATTTCGTTTCGAATCCGATCCCTCAAAGAAATACCGAGCATAGCCCTTTCCATAGCTCGCTGAGCGACCTTAAATTGGTGAACTAGTCTCACCAGATTGGTAACGCGCCGTAAACAATAAACAAGCGCGGGCAGGACCTTAAATTTGCGGAAACTTAAGACATGAATCATCTTACTAAACTGACCAGCAGCTCGAGCACGAAGGCGACACTCGTGCGGCGTGCCACTCGGCTAACGCTGAAACTTCACTTTGATTGTTCGAGGGCCCCGCGCAAAGGCTTGCGCGCCCTCTGGCGTTGTCAATGTTAAAATTTTGACATAGGACTGCGGCGCATTATGCGCGCTGTCACCATCGTACTTGAGCTGCTGCATTCCTTTGAAACATACTTGTAATTGTAATTGTAATTGTAAGACGGGCTGGTTTCCGCAACTCGACGTCAACATGCGCCTATTTTGCGTGACTTTTGTTTATTAGGATGGCTGTCAGTCTAGCCACCCTAGCTCCTCCAGAAATTGCAGAAGTCCCTTAGGATCCTCCACAACCTCCGGGAGGGACCCGGGTGTGCCCAGGTGTTTGGCCCGGTAGTTGGCCACCTCCTTGCAGTTCAACACGACGTGGGCGGCCGTCTCTTCCTCCTCCATGCATGCTCTGCATAAAGGACTGTCGGTGATACCTAGAGTGTATAGGTGTTTGTTGAACATACCATGCCCTGTTATTACGCTCGTAACCGCTCGAAGTTGAGTCTTCTTTAGCTGGAAGAGCTTGCGGGAGAGACGTGTATTGATTGCAGGTAAGGCTTCCTTTGATTGTCGGCATCCCTTCTGGTTCCTCCAATTGTCGTTACCTTGTACCTTGGTTTGCAGTCTTAGCAGAGATCGAAGCCCGTTAAAAGGCACCGGTACTATCGGTTCCGGACCAATAGCTCCGGCGTCGGACCCCCTTTTAGCAAGTTCGTCAGCTGCGTCATTACCTCTGGATCCACTGTGTCCTTTGATCCATTGTAGAGTGATATTGTTGTTGTTGCTACATACCTTCATTATAGCACAGTAGCAGTTGTATATGAGTCCTGAGTTCATTGTATTGCTGTCTAGAGCCATGAGTACAGCTCGACTGTCTGATAGTATCCTAATTGACTGTTCGGCTATCTTCCTGTCTTTGATAGCCTCCATAGCCAGGATTATGCCCATGCATTCAGCCTGGAAGACAGTATTATACTCACCGAGTGGACGGGAGATGTTAATATTCAGGTCCTCTGAGAATACCCCGGAGCCAGTACCTGTGTTTGTCTTTGATCCATCCGTAAAAATTCTTAAATCAGTCTGATTAAGTCCTTCACGATGGTCATCATGTAATTGTATTTTGTATTTTTTGTCAAATACATACGTTTTGTGTATCCTGTCGTTTGTGGCACCCAATATAGGTAACTCCTCGGTAGCAGTGCGCAGGATAACTGCGTGAGGGGCCCTGCTGTTCTTCGCCCAGAGACCTAGGGTGTTTAGACGTATCGCGGATATGCATGCTTCCTGTCTAATAAACAGGTGTAAGGCTGGTAAGTTAAGCATTACCTCCAGAGCCGCGCTGGGTGTAGTTCTCATGCTGCCAGTCATGGCCAGACAGGCTTGTCTTTGAAAACTTTGTAATTTGGTCTGTACCGTGGATAGATTAGTGCGCGGCCACCACACCACAGCGCCGTAGCAGACCGTTGGTCGAATCACTGCTGTATATAGCCACCGAATGATTTTGGGGGAAAGGCCCCATTTTTTCCCTATCATTCTGCGACATTGCCAGAACATGATACTTGCCTTAGTCAGTTTTGACTCAAGGTGTGCATTCCAACTCAACTTACTGTCCAGGACTATACCTAGATATTTGACCTCAGTGGAGAGTTGGAGTTGAGTGTTAAATAGTCGTGGGAGATTGTAGTTTCCTAGCATGCGTTTGTTAGTGAACATTACTACCTCCGTTTTGGTTGGGTTAACCGATAGCTCGAACTCCCTGCACCATTGTTCGACAATCTTGAGAGCTGATCTGGTTACCTCACAAACCGTACTTGCTTGCTTGCCTGAGATCAAGATGGTGAGATCATCGGCATAGCCTATAGTGTGGTAATGATACCTGTTTAACTGCGAGATGAGGCTGTTGATGACGATGTTCCATAGAAGGGGCGATAGTACCCCCCCTTGTGGACAGCCTTTTACTACCGTCGCCATGCGGGAGCCGCCGGCAAAACGGACGACTCTGTTTCGCAGCATGTTATTGATCCAGTTAATTAGAACATTACTTACTCCATGTCTGGAGAGCGCTGTTTTGATACTGGTGTAGTTTGTTTTGTCAAAGGCACCTTCAATATCGATAAAGGTCCCTAGACAAATGCCTTTGTTTTGAATAGCTTCTTCTATCCTCGTGACTACCGAGTGTAGAGCTGATTCTGTAGATTTACCTGCACTGTACGCGTGTTGGTTGGGGTGCAGTGGTGTATTTTTCAATGCATTGTCCCTCAGTTCTCTGTCACATATTTTTTCGAGTGTTTTCAGCAGGAAGGATGTAAGGCTGATTGGCCTGAAGGATTTTGCACTGGTGTAGTCGGATTTACCTGGTTTAGGTATAAATAGGATGTCTACTTCCCTCCATTTTTTTGGTATATATTCAAAGGCCAGACATGCTCTGAGGATCTGCACGAGTATTTCAATTTCCACTCTACCTGCCCACTGGAGGAGGGCCGGGAAGATTCCATCAGGTCCAGGTGCCTTGTAAGGTGCGAAGCTGTCGATTGCCCAGTTGACTTTGTCAGTACTTACCACTTTATGGGCGTAGTTCCAGCTGTCCTCCGTCGGGCTACCAGTCACCTCTATCCAGTCTACATTCTCAGTGAGACTGCAATCTGGGAAGTGAGTTTGTAGTAGAAGGTCTTCGACCTCCTCCGGGGAGCTGGTGTATGTGTTATCATCTTTGCGTAATGAACCTATACTTCGGTTGTTAGTATTAGCAAGAATCTTGCGTACTCTTGAAACATAGAATCTTGAGATTTCAAGAATCTTGAAACATACTTACATATGATAAGATAAATTTTACACCCTCTTAACGATGCAAAACATTGTATTAATTTATTTTATCAATGCAAATGTCACAAATACACCAAAACAATAGTTATTAACGATACTAGTGTCGTAAGTAGCCGAGGAAAACAAAAAAATAAATAAAAATATTTATTGTGAACCAAAATAAAAATTTACATTAGTGCAGTTATTCATGTTAAAGTTGAGGGTTTTTCCTGCAAATTTAATTGACTGACTAAGATTGCATTGGCTGGTTTCACTAGATGTTTTATTGTTATTGGTATTTGCTGGCTCATGAACATTTTTTGACGTTGAAGGCTTTGGGTCTACATAAAAATTTTGAAAGTCTTTGGATGTTGAAGGTCGTGGGTTCAGGTAAAAATTCTGAAAATCTTCGGATGTAGAAGGGTTTTGATCAGTGTACAAATCTGCAAAATCTTTGGAGGTAGCCGGCGTTGAATTTGAAACTGAACTTTCGGGAATCGGGACTGATTTTGAAAATTTGGCTGCAATTTTTTTCTTATTTTCTATTGAATCTTCAATGTATGATTCTGCGACGGAACTACTTTTTCAACCGCCATGTCTCTTAAGGGTAGTTAAGTCAGCTCCTGAATCTGCGAGTAATGTGGCTGAAATCCTTCTGAAAGTATGTCCTGTGTACATTTCTGGGTTTGGTAGCTGTAAGGAACTAGCTATTTCCTTTGGCATTTTACCAAACTTATTAATACCAACACATTGAGCCTTGCATTTTCCATTGAGGTACGATTGAAAGAATCGATTGGATTTTGCATTTTTTGTCCGCATGGACTCGTATTTTTTTACAATCGAGTAAAAATGGTCACTTATTACGAAAGATCGTGTAATTTTCGTCTTTGTGTCCGGTATTTTGACGAGTAAAATTTTGCCATGGTGTTCGACATCATCAGTAGTAATTTTAGTCAGTTCTTCTCTTCTACATGCCCCGACAACACCAAAAATTAAAGCAGCCTGTAAAAAAACAATTACACAAACTGGTAAATTGTAACTAGAAATAAAAACTTATTAAAACATTTATACTTTATTTTAAATTTATATAGGTTAGGTTATGTTTTATTAAGAAACTAGAGGCTAATATCACAAAAAATGTATCACCCCGTCATTCATAGCTTATAACTTTTAAACGGCTCAACCAATATTGATCCAATATACTAAAAAACCATCTCGGTTACGTCAGCTTTCAATAAAAAAACCGCATCGAAATCGGTCCATTCGTTTGGGAGCCATGACACCACAGACAGACACATATATACACACGTCAAACATATAACACCTTTCTTTGTCAGCGATTAAAAAGTAACTAAACTTTACCTTCGTACACAAATATTTCTCATCTAGAGCTTCATTCAAGAACTTTTGTACATCATTAGCTGTTAAAACTTTAGCCTTTTTACATTTGTAGCCATCATTTTTACGTTTTATAAAAGCAATCAATCTTTGATACGTTTTAATGTCGAGATTATTCTTACATTTCATAGTAGTCTTCAACATTGAATATATTGGCCACAGTGAGCTTGGTTTAAGCTTTTTAGATGATTCATTAAAAAAGGCCAGAAGTACATTTTCTGAAAACGTTTTCGCATTATTTTCTTCTTTCCACTTTAACAGCTTCTCATATGTATCGAGGTACCTTTCTTTAGATTTTACGGGCAATATATTATTAACAGCATCTTCAGCTCGGTTTCTTACACTTTCAGGTGTCAAATCTAATGACTGACTTGAACTCATTTTATAAAACAAAAATAATCGTAAATATTGAACTTGAATTGAACAGTAAAAATTAAATTACAATGGCGCGCAATACAAAACTCTTTGCGCATGCGTGAAAACTGACAACTATTTTGTTTTGTGTAAAGGCAAAGGCCTTTTGCGTAATGCCAGTTTTGTACCAAAAATATAAATATATTTTGTTTATTTATGAAAATTTAGATGTGCTTTTAATGAAAAACATATAGATTAATTCATTAACTTTAATGTTTTTATAACTTAAAACAATAACATTCCGCAAAAAAAAAATTCTGTCTGAAATAAAACCTCTTTGCCATAATTCTATACTGCCAGTTTGAAGCTTTATCAAAAAGTTAATACTCTGTCTTGACGAAAGGTGTTTTCTTTCTCATTTCAAATTACATAACATGACATGTGTTTTATGGGGTACGTAAACGTACACTCCGTGGCCATGTTACGGGGCCATTTTCGAGCAACTGCATTGTAAAAGAAATTAACTCGGTATTGGTGAGAGACTGGTGGCCGTGATAGGCAGTTGGCCTGTAGTACAGTCCACAAGGCTCCCAATCAACCACAAGGAAACCAAAAGGAAATCTTAATGTGGGCCTTTGAGTGTGTAGCGTTTTTTTTTTATTATTATAAGATGGGTTAACTCTTGATCTCAATCTTGACCATAAGGTCAAAGGTGAGGTCGAAGATGGAGCAAGTTAACCCAGAAAATGCCTATAAAGGCACTGGTACTCCCACGCACCGACGAAACACAGCAAGCTGTTTGGCGTCGGACTTCGGTAGGAGGGTGGTCGCGAACTAGACAGCCCTTTACAGAGCCTACCGCATGAGACCGTAGGACGACACCTCAGATTCAGAAAAAAATGAAGTGTCGTTGCATGGGATGGATTACTAGGAGGCAGGTCTCATTTGTGTTTCCTTAGTCGCCTCTTACGACACCCAAGGAAAGAGATGGGGTGGTGTTATTCTCAACCGATCACCACACGGCAAAAAATCGCCATGTTTGTCTTATGACCCATAATCTCGAGCAACGCATGCGTTGGGGCTTTATTATTATCCTCAAACAAAGATTCATGCTGTTGTTATTGACATTAATATAACATTGAAATAAATTCATTATTTTTTTGAGATATTTTTTTAAAAAAACAACAACTGATGCTTGCTTCTAATGTAATCAGCAAATTATGATTGTTTATACAACTCGTGCGATAAACTAAGTATAAGTGGGCGAAAATTTCTGTTTATATTTACATATTTAAAGGAACTCCAATAGCACACATATGTTTTATACCTGACATTAGTTTAAGAATTTCATATGATACAATTGTTTACCTTAATAGGGGGACGGACGGGCAATCGGGCATCAACTCTGTTAGTGATGCCCGATTGCCCGCCGATTGGATTCACAGGAAAAACTACTGGCTATAAAAATGACGAATTTTCGTAGCAGAAACCATTCGATAAAAACCAACAAAAAGGGACTTAATACACTTGGGTGCATTAAGTATACTAACAGTGTACTTAATTCACCCAGGTGATGTAAATCAGGTGAAATAAGTCGACTTCAGCCCTCCGATCGCAGTAAGTTTGAACGTGTTTTCCAAAGCTAAGTTGTTCACGTTTCTATTGAGCTGAATACAAACGAAATGTGAGCGGTTTAGCTTTGGTAAACACGTTGATACTTACCGCGATCGGGGGGCGGGACAAATTCGGTATTTTCGGCATCTTCGTGTAGTTAAATCTTCTTCATGTTTTCTCGAAGAACATATTTAAATATTTCTTCTTTGTTTCAGATCGTGAAAGCAACATTTTCTTACTACTTGATGTTGAAACAAAACATGTCTTAGAAGGCTTTAAGATAGTCTTAGGTGCTTTAATGATTTAGATCTCTGACAGAAAGATTTCTTGAGAAAATACTGTCACTCAAAATTTTCGCGATTATTTTCACAAGTTTTGAATATATTAGATATTAGAATATTTAATCCCTTTCAGCAGTTCATCCTTGATCATGGTGCTTACAACTACGCCGAAATATCGGACATTCCTTCAAAACGAAAAGCGTGATAAAAACCGTAATATGTTTAAAACTTGAGATAAGTATCTACTTCAGGCATACTAGCATAATCGTAATAAATGTTATAATTATTATAGATTTAAAGGTAAAACCAGTTTTTTTCAGTTTCACAAAAATCATCCCCGGTAAAGTGTTATATCATTCCCCGGGTATTTTCCTAGTGGTGTCTGCAACCGGAAATCTTCCCCAGAATATCATAAACACGGTTGGCATTACCTTCAAATAATGCCAAATGTTTTCGCTATTATAATCTGAATAAGACAATAGCCACCATAGATGCCTCAGACAACATCCTGTATAGCATTCTACTAGGCATTATCTTATATACTGTCAAGCTCAGACAAAAGCGGAAACGTTCTGTGAGCCGTAAGGTGACAATAATGCTCCTTCGAGACCTAATTTCCTTCTGATAACAAAACAATGTTTATTGCACAAATAAGGGAAGGCCGTAATGAATACATAAAGACGGGTTTTAGCAAACAGTGTTAAAATATTAAATGGCCTCAAAGAGGGACCGTGGTGATAATGTGGGTGAACTTTATTTAAACAACAGAGCTCCTTTATTAGTCAAACAGATTATCCCACGTTCTCTGCCATTGTGCTCACACCATTAACAGGCGGGTGTAGGGTGACCATGTTTGCGGGGTTTTTAGGACTAATGATGACCGGTTTACTAACAATTCATTCCAAATTCATGAGATTATACTTACTTTTTTCGGTTTTGAGTATTTTTCTACACTAATACCATAAAGAGAAAAGATTTGATTGCTTGTTTTTTGACATTAAATAGGCTCCAAAACTACTGGACTGATTTAAAAAATTATTTTACGGTTAGAATGCTACATTATCTCTGAGTAACATAGGTTTCATAATTTTTCCGAATTCCCACGGGAACAAAGTCCCGGGCGGAATGCTAGTTTTATTAGCATTCCGCAGTTTTATTAGCAAGGGTCTCGAACCAATTCTTGACTTGAGTGGTCTCGAACCACCACCCTCCTACTGAAGTCCGACTCAGCCTACCCCGATACGGATTACAGGTGTGAGCGTATGTATATATGTACGTAGTTATGCCGCGCAATTTTTGTCCTCATTTTATCTTAGTTAACCCTAAATCTATGGTCACAATACTTCTGAGTAACTTTGCATTGTCTTTAGCGACCGAACAATCTTATCTTCGCCTACATATGAGAGGGTTGCTTCAAAATGTACACCCCTCTAATGGATACCTACCTTAAGGTGAAATCCCGAGCAAGCGTATTTTTTGAAGCCATCTTTATACAAAGACATTTTTATAAGGAAATATACATCTTTAGAAAGTTGTTGCGGTGTAATATTTCTCGTCTTAGACACTCAACTTAATGGTATAAGAGGGATATTTTATTTTTTATTGTGAAAATGAGTCTTATTTACACGAAATACTTACATTGTGGTTGATATTTTCGTCACTAAATTATAATTACGGTGAGAGTGTTTTTGTTATTTTTAAATTTGAATTTATAAAATGGAAGAGACGTGTCTATATAGAATTACGTGTTTTTCTTTTTAAGGTGATTTTTTTTATATTTGCTAATGAAAAGTTTCAAAAGGAGGCTCGGTGCGGATATGGGATAATGAAAAAAATTTAAAAGAAGGCAGCATCATCTCAGTTTATTTAATAGAAAGAAAACAAAATAGGTATGTGACTGTTGTATAAAAGGTACAACTTTTGGAGTTGTTAATAAGAGCGAGTTACAATAATTGTGAATAAATAATAGCTCATTACAATAATTGTGAATAAACAATAGCTCATCACAATAATTGTGAATAAGCAATAGCTCATCACAATAATTGTGTATAAACATTAGCTCATCACAATAATTGTGAATAAATAATAGCTCATCACAATAATTGTGAATAAATAATAGCTCATCACAATAATTGTGAACTTTATCGACTATCCCCAAAGTTGTACCTTTCCATTTTCACAGTCACATAAGTACAGAGTATAAGGAACGGCTTAGCAAAAATTTAAACTCTGAATTGAGACCATCATTTTGAATTATTTTCCAGTGGAATTTTCTTAGCTCTTTACTGCTCACGAGTGTTTCGAGTTTCAGCAGCTCGAGCTCGATGGCGACAAATACTCGCGCGGCGCGCGACTCGGCTGACGCTGAAACTTCATTCTGATTGCGCAAGGGCCCCGCGCAAAGGCTTGCTCGCCCTCTGGCGTTGTCAATGTTGACATTTTGACATAGGAGTTGCAGATGTGGGTACGGTACCGTCAACACCAAAAGTATAATAATGACTTCTTGAACTATGTTTAATCATTTTATTTTGCTTTATATGACTATAAATTAGTGAGCGAAAATCAAGTATGTGAAATGGCCCACGAAACTGAACAACTGTCCTTAGAAACTTAGGTCGAAATACGAAAAAAATTGTTTGCCACTCTAAATAACTTGTGCTAACAGCTCATACGCCGTTGTATCGGAAGTCGAAATAAATAAACAAAAAACAACGGGTTGCACTCCGGGAGTGCCGGCAGAAGTGAAAACTTGAACATAAATTACTTCCTTGCGTTCTACTCTCCCTCCGTCTTACGAATTTTCGATCAAGTCACGTGTCCTGATGTAACATTTTTTACCCACCCCAAAAAGTGCACAACAAAGAAGCTTTCACTCTCCCTCCATCTTACGAATTTTCGATCAGGGTCACGTGTTCTGACGCGAGATTAACAGTTTTTACCCATACTTCAAAGTGCACAACGCCGCTAAAGAAGTTTTCACTTCAAAAATTGAGAATATTATATAGGTTTCTTGGAAAAAAAAGTTTTACGGGGAGAATCACCCTCTAAGGTGCCGTTTACTAATTTAAATTCACCCTATATATTGCTTGCTCCTTTAAATATCTAATACGTGCTCACTTGCCACTTTTCAATAATGTTATCCGCCTCCACACTTTCAAACCCAAAAAAGCAATATCTAACCTTTTTTTATTTAAAGTACATTTTTAATCTGCCAGCCAACAACGGGCACGTCTTTAATAACTCCGACATAAATTCCCAAACATCCAAAATTGAATTTTCAGCCGACCAATTCACGATTCAATTTAAATTTCGATTGTCTCATTTCTATGCGTTGCGCGTAGCAAACAGTAAGTGCCGCCAGATGTCGCTAGGGGATAAACAAAACATTTTATGTCACAAGGGTCTAACCACGACTATTATTTTTAGAGAGCATCTTCGGACCGATCCTCGGAACGTCGCTACGTTTGCTACGTTATTACAACTTCGCTTTGTTGAGAGAGCCAGAGTAGTAGCTCAGTTTTTTTTTTTCAGAAAGTGTATTTTTAGAACTTCTTTTATTTAAGTAGGTATCTACATCTTTTGCAGGGTATAAGTGACAAATTAGTTAAACTCTAGCCCAGTGGCGCTCGCTGATCTCAACCGATCAGTGAGGTAAAGCAACGTAACAGAGGCAGGGAACCTGATGGGTGACCAAAGTGGTAATTTATTACGAGCGTTTCCGTGCTTCGGAGGGCACGTTAAGCTGTCGGTCCCGGCTGTTGTCAATTGACGTCAGTCGTTAAAACCAAGTCAGAGGCCGTTTGCGGTTTGAAAACTCTGACACCAGGGTTAGTTAAGTTCGCCACACACTCGACTATACCTACACGATAAGAAGAAGAAGAAGAAGAAGTTTAAACTGAAACCCTGAATTCAGACCATCATTCTGAAAGATTCTCCAATGAAATTTTTTAAACATTATCTGCTTTAAAATTAAATTACAGTATGAAATAAACTTTATTTTGGCATCATTAAAAATCGCATCCTGATAACGCCATTAATACGCGGCGACATACTTGCAAATAGTACAAAAAAATATGTCAAAATATGTGAAATTAATCAAAGACGCTTCACTATAATTGAATTACCAACATGGAATAATTATATGCAGCATCAAGTAGCAAATTTTAAAGAGCACAAAATTAAATGAACGAAGTAAAGAGCTGTACACAAAGATCTTTTCTCCACATTTTACACAAACGCTGTGCTACAAAAATGGAAGAAAACAGTATGAACATGTTATTTATCGAAGACTTTGCTTGGCTGTAGCAAATGATGGCGGATAATGGTCGTGCACTATTTTTAGGCCACTACCATTGTAAATCACGAATATCACACAGAACGCTTTTGAAGCATTCTATGTGACATGTTATAGGGCCATTTTATAATTCGAAAACGGCACGGCAAAATTGTACTTCTACTGCCTTCTACGTTCTAAGGATTTTAGAAGTTAGGAACATAGAGGGCAATGATTATTCAAATTTTGCCGTGTCATGCCGTGCCGTTCGAATTATAAAAAGGCCCAATAGATAGGTGGTTTTACTCTATAAATGAATACATTAAAGAAAATAGTGTAATGTGATATTTGTTAGTGCAATTATTTTTGATTTATTTGTCAATGTTTGCATGCCGTATAATGGTGATAAATAAAGAACTATAAAAATATGTATAACCTATATGATCCTTTGTAACATACTTGGTGCAACTAAATATCATTCATTCAATAAAAAATTAATAAAATGAGTGAGATTTCCAGGCGTGAGAACATTTGTTTAAAAAACCGTTTTTCTTTGTTTGGGATTTTGTGTGACCCAAGTCTGGATACTACGGACACCAATCAGATGCAACGTATTGATTGGATAAAATGTATTGTATAGTTATGAGCTCTCAGACATAGAAAAAAACAATTGTTTTTTCAATAATCACATTCGAAAATCCTGTTATTCTTTTTCTTTAAATTTCTCTATTTTTCCATATAAATGATATTTAAAAATCTAAAGTATGTTCAACTGAAGAGTTACAGTGTGGCGATCGAGAATTAAGTGTGTTCCAATCGTACCACCACCTAGAGACAATGGCAATGTGCTTCCTGCATCTGTCGCCTTCGTAAATAAAGCGTTTTATCGAGGCACGACTATCGACACTTACAGCACGAAGATAATATCTTTTGGGCGAAAATTACGTGACTTTCCATGGTAGAGGGTTACTTCTACTCGTATTAAAGGATATCTCAGTCGGTAATGACCTTGCCTACTCATCTGAAGATTGCGAGTTCAATTTCCGACCATTACAATTATTTTTAAAACGTATTTTTAATCGTAAATCGGGTTTTTTAGGAGGCTGGGGTTTCTTATTTATTTATTCACAAAAAAAGTATTAGGGTATTTACAGTTATTTAGCAATTCTAGCGTCCATAATACAAAGCCTTGCTTACTTTTTTGATTTGATAGCGCTGTGTATATTGTTTGAAAATATTTATTTATTTTGCATTATTAGGAAGTTGATCAATATATATATATATATATATATATATATATATATATATATATATATATATAAAGAAAAAAAACATTTGACTAAAACTTAAAAATGTATTATGTGACTTAGGTGCTAGCAAAGTTGTATAGAGAGGCAAAATGTTTTCTTTAGATTTGGATCAATGTTTTTTGGGAGAAGTAGTTCAGTTTCGTAGACTGATTCATATCCTCAATTTTAAAGACACTCGATATACATTTTCGTTTTTAATTTTCAGATAATGTAAGGAGTAGGAAACTTGTGACAAGTTTTTCAAATGTAGCAAGTTTACAAGCCAGCTAAAATATCTTTCGTATGCTTCTAAAGGGA
Organism: Aproaerema taeniolella; assembly: GCA_949987775.1. Taxonomy (NCBI): domain Eukaryota; kingdom Metazoa; phylum Arthropoda; class Insecta; order Lepidoptera; family Gelechiidae; genus Aproaerema; species Aproaerema taeniolella. The sequence continues at coordinate 3,148,066 of OX465250.1, read as the reverse complement.
TATGGAAGCAATCGCAACGTGCCATCTGGCGAATCCGTAAATAAAACGTTTTATCGAGCTATTGACAATTGCCTGTGTTGTGATCACACCATATTCTATGGATATAAAAATATATTGTTGTTAGAAGTAACGCTTTGAATCCCTGGCTGCCCAGTAGTCAAATTACATCCAAGTAGAGTGTATTGTATACCAGTATTGTATACGTTAAATCAGTGTTTTTCAATCTTTTTGAATTCGCGACCCCTTTGGATCATATAAAGTTCTGGCGACCCCCTAAGATCCCTAAGACCCTTTTAGGCTAAACCTATAACTACTTCGGAGATTTTAAAACACATAATAAAAGAGTTTGCCGCGGGGTAGACGCAGAAGGCGGCGGGAGGCATCATTATACAGGCACAACCTTTTCAATGAAATTGTCTTAGTTTAGTGTAAGATTTACATTTTTGGTTTTTTCTTTTACCTGCGACCCCCCCGAGTAAGGCTTCACGACCCCCCTGGGGGTCGCAACCCACAGTTTGAAAAACACTGCGTTAAATAATATGTTAACAATAACAGTCTCGGATTACAATGGCTGTATAAAAACCTCAGAAATACATGAGATAGTGGTGTACGAAGATAGGGGTGAAAACCTGAACTTCCTCTTACCACATGCACCGAACACTGAGACATCCAACGGTCACCCCATTGCGGGAACACTTAGCGGATCCGAGAGGTTACAACAAAAGATAGCCCAAGCCAATCTAAAGACGCAGCAGAAGCGAAAAGATGTAAGCATCAAGGGAAAAAGCATTATAAGCACAATACTTAATGCAATAAATGCTGCAGCTACCAATATCCCCGGCGTTCTCAGGAAAAAAAAAGATACAATGTCCACGTCAGAAAGACAAGCAGCAGCAGTTGAGCTGTTCATGAAAAGCCCTCCTAAAAGACATCCAGTAAACCCCTCTTCCATCCGAACAAAAGCCGATATGGGGCAAGTAAATCCGCCTACCCTCAGACAGGCAGAGTCTCCCCGCGACCACATGGCGAATGCATTCCTTGAGTTCATAGCAGCCATTAAAGCGACCAGACAGGTCAATCTCAGGACCTGCGAGAACATCTTGCATTCGTTCCATTTAGGAAATGAAGGACTGCTTAAGGTAAGACTCGAGGAAGCAGATGCAACCATATATAACAACGACACCTGCCAAGTCCTTAAAGGCAAAGAAATAAGTCGGCATATGGTTGCATATAGCAAGACTGGTGGCTTTGTGCCTCTGGACGGAGAAAAAACTAGAATATCGGGAGTAATAACGTTTGAAACCCCTTCAGAAGATCCTATAGTCGTTACAGCTCGATGCACGAAGGTAATGCTAGACGACAGGATCCTTGAAACGTCTGATAAGGTTTCGAGAGGTTCTTCCGATGACATACTCGTAGCTTTCGAGTCCTGGGAGGCGCCAAACATATCATGGATAAATGGAGTTCCTGGATGTGGCAAAACAACCTGGGTTGTAAACCGTTTTGAGGTTGAACAAGACCTGGTAGTCACAACTACAACCGAAGCGGCAAAAGACCTTAGAGACAAACTTGCAAGCCGTATTGGAGGCTTCGCCAGATCCAAGGTGCGTACTCTTGCATCTGTTCTAGTTAATGGCCTTAGAGAACCGAATAAGGACAGGTGCAAGAGACTCATTGTAGACGAAGCACTCATGAACCACTTTGGAGCTATTATTATGGCTGCCCAAATTGTCAAGGCAAGCGAGTTGCTGCTTATCGGTGATAGAAACCAACTACCTACCCTATATTGACCGACACAATCTTTTTCCTTTAAAATACACCCGCCCTGAAATAATGAGTACCATAACGCAGGAGCTTCTGTGTACCCATAGGAACCCTCTTGGCGTAGCATTTGCCCTTAGAGAAGTCTACAGTGGTATTTACTCGTCGAAACTTCGTACGGCTTCCTTAAAACTCGAAAGGTATTCAGATGCACAGATCGATCGAACCCAGTCCGAAACCCTGTACCTTGTTCATACACAGGTAGAAAAGACTACTCTACAAAACCAGGGATACGGATCGGGCACCGGGTCACGCATCCTCACCATACACGAGGCTCAAGGGTTAACGTACGAAAAGGTGGTGATCGTGCGTACTACAACGACCAGGCAGGAGCTACACGACAGTATCCCACATGCTGTAGTTGCCATATCGCGTCATACCGCTAGTTGCAAATATTATGCGGATGATGGTAACGATGCGATAGGCAGATTCATCAAAGAAGCAGAGGCGGCAGGCAGGGAAAAAGTGGTCAATTACAACCTCAAAATGGCGATCAAAAGTCGAGACAAAGCCGTCATGGATGCCTTGAGGTCTGAATGCAACAGCGAAGAACCGTCACTCGCTTAAATATATATTATATACATTATATACATATTATATACATTATGTATTCATATATTTATTATACTTATTTATAAATTGTAAACCTCTATGGAAAGTAATGTATTATAATTAAAATCAAGTATTAACAAGAAAACTTAATCTAGACAAAGGCACGGACATAAAGTCTGTGGATGCTAATAATAACACTTCAAAAAAATAATAATAATAATATGTTATAGGTTTTAGAAATCTGAATTTGGTAATCAACTTTTGTTGCTAAATATGTATTTTTTAATAAGAGTAATAGTATGTTTCTGTGACAAATCACAACATATTACTTTTGCTTTTTTGAAAGTAATATGTGACTAAAAGAAAATGTCATAATTTTCAATCTAAGCACTATTCACATAAAAGGAACTTCGCTATTGTGCGTGATGCAGGCGGATGCCATCATAATCTATATATAATGTATAATGTATGTATAATTTTGTTTAAACTTTTTTTAGCTACGTGCCTCTTGAATAAAATAGGCACAGAAGTACTTAAAATCTGTGAAACGGTACACAATGGCAGTCAACTGCGCCAAAACAAATTGGCGAAACTCAGTCTATAGCTGATTATAATACTCCTTAGCTACAATTTTAAAGAGACTCTTCTTCCCAGCGCGTAGTCCCGTTTTTCATTCGGGGTACGTTTAACCAGGATCCAGGATTTGACAGGTCAAGTCATTACAGTGGAGCGACTATGATCTGACCTCCGTAACCTTGCTAACAGAAGAACCTGAGCTGATTGGATCATGGTTACACATTTAGTCTCCTGAAAGTGCAGTTTTACTCACGATGTGTTTCCTCACCGTAAGAGCATCGGTAAGTGTGCAACTAATGTATTATAAACTCAGAATTCGAGTCATTGGTACATGGCGGCACTGGGGATCGAATTCGGTTCCTCTCGCTTACAAGTCCGACCCGCTAGCCGTTAGACCGTCGACGCTCAAAATTTTATTTTAAGGAGATTAAGCTGGAAAAAATGAAAAAATGGGAAGCCGTAATTTTTTTCTGTTCTAAAGAAACCCGTTGAGACAAAGGACTGTTTGATTGTTACGTTTTAATTAGCCCCGAGCGATGGAATTAAAATTACCTAAGGGTGAACGCCTCTGTTCCGCTACAATAGGGCTGGGATGCAACCTACTCTGACGTAATGTCGCTGAGTTGACTCACAATTTTACTATACATAAAGTGCTCCTATTTTCTTATTGTCTCTCGACACGCTTCATGTCTTCTAAATTATGATAAAACAAGAATAAAGTACGTAATTCTAGCTTAAAGTTTTTGTAGACTATAAATGTTATAAGTTATAGACATTAACTGGAGACCTCCAGTCTCCCGCTTTTCTATGTGCTCAATTTTTGATGTACTATTTACTTTAAAAATACATTATTAATATTATTAAAATCAAATAAAGTTCTTAGTTCCGAATCCAAATTATTTTAGGCAATAAATCTAATAATTCATAGACAGGAATTTTTATTCGCGTGCATTCGAAATATCGTTATGAGTTTTTCTTTTTACTTTAGATGTAACTTCAGATTTTTTCAATTTTCCAGGTCAGTTTCGTAGCGATGTATGTTTCATTAATGAAAGCCCGAAGCATTGTAATGTTCATTCAAATATTAAAGAGATAACTCACGAAGACTCACATTATGTGAAATCCCTTCACTAAGACATATCGCCAGCCGCAACAGAGAAATTTCACTCAAATTGCGAAATTGAATCTTATTACTGAAATAAATTAATTCGAAAATATGTTTCTTGATGCAAAAGGAATTATATTGGCTTCCCTTTGTCGTAAGTATATTCTGTAGAAATTTCAAATATTTTCTAAAATGAGTTTATATTTTCTTTTTTTACACTGCTAAAGAAGAGATGACTGAGGGATGCGGGACCAGTTACTCTCCCTATTCTAATTGGAAATATAGGCATGACTTTTTAATGGGAAATTTTAAGTAAGTAAACAAAAATAACTGATTTGAATGAGTATGCCGAACTTAACAACTTTATCAAAAGAAAATTATCCTCTTAATACAACATGTTTGATCACCTGATTGTTATTATGTAGTGTTTAAAAATATCTTCAAAAAATATCAAATGGGTTTTTTCTTCTGTAGAAAACATACGAAAGAACTATCTACGTTTAATAGTTTTTTATCCCCTTCATTTTAAAAGCAGGTACTTAAATAAAACGGGCAAGTGCGAGTCAGACTCGCGCACGAATTGTTCCGTTCCGTACCATTACCAATTAAACCGGCCAAGTGCAAATCGGAATCTATAAAAACCATTACCTCTATAAAAGCGGCAAAAAAATCACGTTTTTTTGCCGTTTTTTTGCCGCAATATTTATGGGAGCCCCCTTAAATATTTAATTTATTATATTTTTTGAATGTATTGTTATAGCATTAACCGAAATACATCATCTGTGAAAATTTCAACCTTGTAACTATCACAGTTCATGAGATACAGCCTGGTGACAGACGGACGGACAGCGGAGTCTTAGTAATAAGGTCCCGTTTTTACCCTTTGGGTACAGACTTTCTATAAAAACGAGCAAAAATATCACTTTTTTTGTATGGGAGCCCCCTTAAATATTTACTTTATTCTGGTTTTTAGTATTTGTTGTTATAAGGCACAAAGAAATACCTCATCTGCGATTGTCTAACTATCACGGTTCATGAGACAGACGGACGTAAGGTGCCTGGTGACAGACGGACGTAAGGACGGACGCACGGACAGCGGAGCCTTAGTAATAGGGTCCCGTTTTTTCCCTTTGGGAACGGAACCCTAAAAATCATCAGCACTATCACATACTTTTATAGAATTATTCATTGATTATTTTAGAAAATCCTTAAAATGATAAAATAATACCTTTATATAGGAACAAATGCATACACAAACACAATAAATTATTCACTCACACATATGCTTGTTTTTGCACACTTGCGACAGTGAACTACAGCAACTTTCCATTCTTTTTTTTTATCCAGAGTCCAAACCATGTAATTTCTGTATAGTGTACTGTAGCGTAGCTCTTAGGGAGCTGGTATCGGGGATCGTCTGATGGAGACCAGAAAAAGGCAGAGAATCACTTTTATGTCATTTATTGATAAATACAACGTGTTAATGAAAAAGCGCAAAACCTCAGATACCCCAACTTATTTTTAGGATTATGAAAATTATTAAATTTAATTTTTGCGAATTAATTACGAAGATATTAGCTTTGATTATGATTATGAAAAAGTGCAAAACCTCAGACACCCTTAATTTATTTTTATTATAAAAGAGTTATGTACGAATAAATTATTAAATTTAATTTTCGCGGATTGTTTACAAAGATATTAGCTTTTACTGTTTCCTTGTGTTTGTTGCAAATTAAAAAGTATATGCTTTCACACGCTGATTGCAAGAATCCAATGTATATATGTATGCACGTGTATGAGTGATCAGTAGCTAGCATAGTAGCTAGATATTATTATTATTATTATATATACTTTATTGCACAATAAAACAGGACATCACAGAAACATAAAAACACGGAAAAATGTACAATAGGCGGTAGATAGTTCATTTGTAGATGCATTCATGTAGATAGTTCATTTGCTTCTGATAGAGTTATGTAATAATTAATCACGGCGTAGTTAAAATATTTTTTTGGTTAAAATTGGACCCCTATTTTTGAAGTGAAAACTTCTTTAGCGGCTTTTTGCACTTATTGGATGGGTAAGACGGAGGGTGAAGTGAAAACTTCTTAGACCGCAAGGAAGTAATATATTTTCAAATTTTAACTTCTGCCGGCACTCCCGGAGTGCAACCCAATTTTTTTATTAGTGGAATCGATTCTACTCTCGATTCTGAACAAACTAATTTTAGGTTTTGCGCTTTTTCATTAACACGTTGTAGAGAAACGTGACTCACCCGGCCGAAGCCACGGGAGAGACTGTGTCAATTGAATATAAAAAGGTGCGAATTACTTTGAATATAGAACCCTTTTGCTAAAGGCGTTCAAAGTAGATCATTATTCTGGGATAGAATCTCCACAGTACGTAGTAAAATCCATAAGTAGCAATAATCTGAGGATTTTTGTTAATAAATAATTTTAAAAAAAAGTGTAATGAAACAGCGTCTATCAATAAATATAGAAAGAAAGAAAAAATGTTTATTGACGCCATTATACATTGGTAGGCAAAATTCAAAGTAATTATATTCTAATTATGTTCTAATGATGCCAATGGGCCTCCAACTCAGCATAGTTGTGGTTTCGGAAGAATCCACAACGCTGGTCTTCCGTGGAAACCCAGAGAGCGCTACTTACGCGCTGTCAGATCACACGTAGGAATACAAATTAAGTACTTACAATGAGCACAGAGCACAAAAATAGTGAATCTAAAAAACAGCATCTAAAACTAAAACAAAGAGATTAATTATTTTTTCAAGAAACATTAACAATTAAACTAATGGATTTAGACTAGCCACACAACACAATCAAAAACTCAATTTTTATTTATTTTAAACTTTTGGCGAAATATTTGAAAGTACAACAACCTTTGCATAAAAAAAACTTTATTCCATTTACAGATCGAAGTTTCTTCTACGAAAATTACATCACAGTGATTTCCCTTGTGGGGAGACGGTAGAAATTTACATAGAATAATGTGAAATGATAATAACAACTCAGAACATTCGCTTTATTCGTTTTTATTTATAACCTTTCATGAGATTTTTTTATCGGTTATAAATTCTAGATTCAACTAAAAGTTTCGGAATCTTAAAAGCTACGATAGCTCTGTTGGTAAGGGGGTCGTCTGTTCAAATCCGATTCGCTCCGAATATCGTTCTTTACCTTTCTTTGTGAGCTACTAGAAATTCTTTGGTAAAATAACCTTGTTTTTAAGGTTTTCTCTCGTTTCTCATTTGGAGGTGAGTCTGATAGAGGTGTTTTGTGACATATTCGATTTTTCGACATCTATAACTAGTGTGCGTTTTTGAGTTCAAGTCTCGATCTAAGAAACTCGCGCTCTTGTGATCTCCATAGACGTATACGCGACTAGACGGCATGTACTTCACGTGTTAGCACCGTTCTATCACTAAATTGCACGTGTGACGTCACTATAGGTAGAAAAATAATGACACGCTTGGTTTCTATTAAAGAGAAGATGAGACAAGCGTAATCTAAATGTCTGAGCTCAGTAGCATTTATAGTTTTTTTTCGAAAAATCGACTATGTTACAACTTTCCTCTGTCACATCTCACCTAGTTCTCTGCGTTTCACCCGTGATTTAGGATTTGACAGGTCAGGCAAAAGAAACTGTACATAAAAAATTAGTTTTTTTTTTAATCAAACGGTTTTATTGAAAATCCTGGTAGATCCTGGGTACCAATCATCACAGTGTAACCTGGGCCCCGATTCTGTAACTTCAGTTGTGTGTCGATGGAATTGTCGCCATTTTATCCATTCAGGTGGTGAAATTGAGAACTATCCAAATTTCATACATCTAATGACGCCTGTTTTGACGGGTGGTGCCACCGCCAACTGAATTTTCAGTCGCTAGGTAGTTTGCAACTTTATCTTCGGTTGGTGGTGGCGCTGCTGGTCGGGGCGGTTGCTAGCAAGTATATGAAAATTAAATAGTTCTCAATTTCCAAACCTGAACAGATAAAATGGCCTCCATTCCATCGACACACAACTGAAGTTACAGAATAGGAGCCCTGGTTACGCAGGTTACGCGCGTCCAACGATAATATTTTTTGTCTGATCAATGCCCTAGATTGATGAGGAGAGTGGTGTGATGATTGGAACCCAGGATCTACCGAATTATTTTTTAGCTTTTAGTACACTTTATTTTCAATAAAACCGTTTATCTTAAAATTTATTTTTACTCGTTTTTTATTTTTAGTTTTTAATTTGTCGAAGCATATTACAGTATTCTAAGCCCTTTCATTTGATACCCATATTGAAAGGGTAGTGAAAAAATTCAACTGCCATTTTTTTAGCGGCCATATTGTATTTTCATTTTTTTTTAATAGTAATCTATTCTGCTAGTTAAGACCTTTTATTGGATATTCATATTGAAGGGGGTATTTTTATTTGGTTTTTATAGAGATCTCTATTCTACTAATCAAATCCTTTCATTTGATACCTATATTGAGGAACAATGATAAAATATGTAATCCGCCATTTTGTAGCGGCGGCCATCTTGGATTTACAATGATAGTGACAATCACTTATTGTCATCATTGTATGAATTGTATTGTCATCAGAACTAAAGGTGTGTACCAAATTTCAGAGCAATCCATTCACAGGAAGAGGGTCAAATTTCAATTACAAGATTTGACCCAAATAAATAAACAGGTCAAGCTAAATAAAACTGTTTAAAAAAGTTTACATATAAGCATTTGCGATGGTAGATTTTAATTAAATATTACTCGTATAAGGTTTGTTAAGTTATAACTTTTCATGATATTTAAAGTTTAAAATGAAAATAGTTTTGAAATTGAAACCAGAGTTTCAAAATAAGTAAAGTTATTTTACCGCATATATGCTAGCGGCATTTATGGGCAACATCAAGGTCAACATTATACAAACTGATGTGCCGCCGTATGTATACATGGATATCCAACTACACAAAGATAGAAGACGGACTTTGATATGGTTGCTAATACCGAAACAACAGGCGTTTTATTTCCTTGACTAGCTTTCCGCCCGCGGCTTCGCCCGCGTGAACTTCGGGAACCGCATGAAGTTTTTTCCGGCTAACTCCCGTTCCCGTGGGAATTTTGCAATATCCTGTTGCAACTAAACTTTAAGTTTACTAAGCATGCCAAATTTCAAGCGTCTAACTTAAGCGGTTTAGATTTTTCATACAAAAGGATTTTCTCGCTAATTCCCGTTCCCGTGGGAATTTCGGGAATTCCTTTCTTAGTGCACCTCTACGGTACCTAAGCTACGTCCCTTCCAAATTTCAAGTGCCTACGTTTAGCCGTTTAGGCTGTGCGTTGATATGTCAGTCAGTCAGTCAGTCAGTTTTTCCTTTTATATATTTAGATTAGAATTATCAACATTTATGCACTTATTTCTATTAATAAATAAAACTTTGTATTAAGAAAAGTAAAGAGTTGATTAACATTAATGATAATAGCTGGAGTATATGATGTCTTAATATTTCAGTGTTGTAAGTTATAAAACATAATAATAATTTAAAAACTAGTTTTGAACCCAAAACCCAACTTTACTTCAGTAATTCCGTGACATTAAACATTAAAAAATATACCTTTGAATGTTTAAAATATTTAGCATACTTACTGAGGACAAAGACAATAAAATACGCCTGAGAATCACCCACCGCTTGATACGCGTTTATTTCCCAAGAGATAGGGCAGTGGATGTACTCAGGATTAGGGCCTAATGATAAACTAGAACCCATTCTTTTTAAAGGGTCCTCAATAAATTCCTGCATCCTGATTGCGGTAAGTTTGAACATATTTACCAAAGCTAAATTGCTCACGTTTCCATGGTATTCTGAGCTGAATACAAAGGGAAATGGGAGCGGATTAGCTTTGGTAAGCACGTTTAAACTTTTTGCAATCGGGGGGCTTGCCAACTGCAATATGCTTTAGTTTCATGCTGTTATTTCATAACATAGCTTATTTCATAAGCTTAAGTTTTATGCTGGTATTTCAGTAAAATGTGACCTTACCTGATTTTTCACTATCACTGACTGAAAAATGTTAAAGCAATAACGTTGGCTACAAAACGAAAGCCAAATAAACAAATAGACGCTGTACAAATTCACATAAGACAAATAAAATTGAATTAACAAAGGTATTAATACCAAAACATTACAGAAGGGACTTTACTAGTCTCTTAGATTCAAATCTATTATGTCCTAAATCTCTGTTTTCTATGATAATGGGCCCCTACCCTAGGTCCGGCCCTGTACCATTTATTTCCCAGGAGATAGTCCCGCGCGTAATTTACATAAAGTGCCTAATGCGTTATTTGTCCATATCATAAAACCAAGGTTTTACGACTCAGTCGAACCCTTCGCAAAGGAGATAAGTGGGATTTGGTAGTGATGACTTTTTTGTGGACCACAGTTACTGTTGTAAACTCGTCAGGGTTTTAAATTGGGTTATTAATATTTATGTCAATTCTGCTGCACAAAAAAAATTATTGGACCTTTTTGTAGTTCGTATTTTTTTGTTTTTTGTAGATAATGACTACTTAGCAACTCTGTATATTTTTTGTCAGCCTATATACGTCCCCATCAAGGAGCACGGGCCTCCCTTCGAAACACATAGGAGATCAAGGCAATAGTCCACCACGCTGACCCAATGCAGGTTGCTAGAAAACAAGTTTTATTAAATTAAAAATTAAAACAGTAATCATTTATTTCGGATTATACATCCATAGTTGTTAGTGAATCACAAAAAACTTATACCTAATGTTAGTAATAAAAAATAGACACAACACACGTATATCAAAATTAAGCGTCTAATAGGTAATTAGACGTGCGGGTTTAACATTCCATAGATTGTAATATGTTGTAATTATATGAAATGTTATTATGATTCCCGAAATAACCGATTTGATTTTGAATTAATAACGATCCGGCGAGGGGGTGTCTCAACAACCCTTAACCCACGTTCAATTTTCTTTTTTATTAGGTTTTGAGTTTTTTTTAAATGGATTCTTTGAAAAAATTAAGTTTATACAGTGATTCGCACTGAACAGATTCGCATGCTGAACAGAGAATAGCCGTTTTTTCTCTTACGTGTTGTCCGAAGTGTCCAGCTTGGTTATATGTATTTTTTTTACGCTAAACACTCACAAAGACAGACACGAACACTCATGACCCGAGAATAAACATCTGCTTTTTATACAAACATTTGCCCTGACTGGGAATCGCACCAGGACCCGTCGATCAAGAAGCAGCGCCAATACCACTCAACCAAACCGGCCGTATTTATTTTTATAGAAAATGGATTCGCGCTTAGCAACAGTTTTGTCTACAGGGTATTTCAAAAATACCAAAAAAAAAGAAATTCAAAAATTTAATTTTAAAAGTGAAGTACGCACCTCTAGAAATCAGTTGCACGGTTTGACATCTTTCAAAATAAAAGTTTCATATAATTAATATGACATACTTGTCATATTTGTAATAGAGCTGCGCAATAAGCTAAACTTCAATAAATTTTGAATTATCTTTTTTTGGGTTTTTTTGAAACACATCGTATAGGCGAAGATGTGATCGAGGATGTAGCAAGCAGCTCACCCAGAAGATACCTATTCACCCGAAGTTTATAGATTTGGCCGTACCTAACGCCTTCAAGAAACGAGACCAAGTGTATTGTAACTAAATTTCTGGAACATCATAAAGCAGCGGCGCCAAACTAGTTGGCCGGTAGTATGCCTAACATCCGTTAACAATAATCCAGCTTATAACTTTAGAACAAGTTATTAACTTGTTTCTACTACTCGCTAACTTTAGCCTCCGACAATACTAGTGGGTATATTCAAGTGATGGCTTACGTGCATGTTGGCACACACACATAAATGTACTAGCTGAGGCCCGCAACTTCGTTTGCGTGTAATTTTTTTTTTGTACAGAGTACACTGATTGAAAACATCTATCTTACGTGATTTAGATTTTTACATACAAAAGTTTTTTCCCGCTAACTCCCGTTCCCGTGGGAATTTTGCAATATACTGCTGCAACTAAGCTTTAAGTTTACTAAGGTACCTGCATGCCAAATTTCAAGCGTCTAACTTAAGCGGTTTAGATTTTTCATACAAAAGGATTTTCCCGCTAATTCCCGTTCCCGTGGGAATTTCGGGAATTCCTTTCTTAGTGCACCTCTGCGGTACCTAAGCTACGTCCCTTCCAAATTTCAAGTGCCTACGTTTAGCCGTTTAGGCTGTGCTTGATATGTCAGTCAGTCAGTCAATCAGTTTCTTCTTTTATATATTTAGATGTGCCCCGTTGCCTCTGTCTGTCTGTCTGAACGCTATAAACTCAAAAACTACTGAACGGATTTTCATACGGATTTCAAAGATGGATGGAGTGATTCAAGAGAAAGGTTTGTGTGTATAATTCACTCCAGAAATTCCGACGAGAATGAAGTCCCGGGCCGGAAGCTAATAATATATATTTTATACCTAAAAAACTGTGGTAAACATAAACGTTACAAAATTATTGGGCCTTTTTATAATTAGAACGGCACGGCACGGTACTTTAAGATTTGAATTACCACTATATGTTCTCGGCTATCACATAGGTCCACCAACCTGCATTGGGCCAGCGGGGTGGACTATGGCCTAAATCCCCTTCGTGTTGCGAAGGGAGGCCCGTGCCCCTCGGTGTGGACGTATGTGGGCTGGTAAGAATATCACATAGGACATGCCTCCTATGTATTGCTATTACATAGGAGGCAATGATTATACAATTTTGCCGTGCCGTTTTTCTACACTAATATTATAAAGAGGAAAGATTTTTACCTATTTTTGTATGTTTGTAACGAATAGGCTCCGAAACTACTGGACCGATTTCAAAAATTCTTTCACCATTAGGATGCCACATTATCCCTGAGTAACATAGGCTACATAATTTTCCCGAATTCCCATGGGAACGAAGTCCCGAGCGGGATGCTAGTGAATTATAAAAAGGGCCCATTGCGTTTGCGTCTCTTTCATCAAAAAAGCAGAAAAACGTGTTGATAATTTTTTAGTCAAATATCTTTTACAGATAATCGATCGAAATATCGTTGGGTTATTCTTATTGCGAGCTAAGTACACGTGATATTAACAGCTGTCATAACATGTTTTATTAATTTATATTACAAAAAAATATTATTACAAAAACATGATCTGATCGGACAAGCCCAAATCGCAAAAAAAATATGTAATAATTAGCATAAAATAATAATATCTACATGTTTACATAAAAAATAAAGATTCCGAAATTCTTGTAAAATTTAATATTGCTAAGCAAACTTCCTTGCTTCCATAAATTCGAAAATTATCACTTGCTCAGCGTTACATGAAAACATCGTGATGAAACCCGTACGTCTAAGAAAATTTGTTTTTGAAAGACGAGCGGTCCACCAACCCGCATTGGGCCAACGTGATGGACTATGGCCTAAATCCCCTTCGTGTTTCAAAAGGAGGCCCCTCGGTGGGGACGTACATGAGCTGGTAAGAAGAAATAATAATTCAGAGGGAGTTGAAAAACTCGACAAAATTAAAAAAAAGCAAATATTTTGGTTTTTTATTTGTATTGTATGTTTTTTTCTTTCCTTATGTAATAAAGTATTTCAGTCTATTTATCTGCTGATGGACTTTGTAGGGACTGAAGTAGGTTGATTCTAACATTTTTAACGTGAACCATTATACAGGGTGTAAAAGACAGCCTAGCAAAAACTGAAAGCCTGGACTCAGACAGTGATTTTGAATGATTTTCCAGTGGAATTTTTCTCCGGAAAATTTTCAATTTTTTTCATGTTTTTTTAATATTTTCTACTTACATTCTTTATTATGTAATCGACAACACTCCATTTTTCCGATAAAAAACAATCATAACGACGTAAAAATCGAAAACCAGTAATGTACGTCGCACTCCAATAGCAGCGCGGCGCGGTTTCACGATACGTTGCGTAGCGCCAAAGTACAATAGGTAAATAATGAAAACTCCTTAACGTGACGTTTCCGGGAAAAAATAATTACTTCTAGCTGATGATAGTTATGGGTAGATACCACCATTTAAGTATTTGCGAAGCTGTCTTTTACACCCTGTATAATAGTCAAGTGTCATGTCGGGAGCTTGCCTTTATCAAGTAAGATTCACATTCCACTTGTTAAGGTCAAGTTGAAATAAATAATAAATTTAAGTAAACGCGTTCATCTTTATACCTACCAAGAAATGGTGACCATTAGAAACACTTGTCCGGTTATTACGGATAATAACATGTTATTATGTACCATCTAAATAGTATAAATATGCTAGCGGTAGTGTAACTCCGTTTTATTTGAAAAAAAAAAGGTTTTCCTACGGTTTGTAACTGGCGTTGACCATTTTCTTCTAGTGTGTTCACAGCTTTGCAAAGGCCTCCCTCGCTTTCCTCCACAGGTCCATCTCCTGCGCCTTTTCTATCCATTTCTTATCGAATTGTTCGAGCTGGTCACACCATCTATATCTCGGTCTACCGCGCTGCCGCTTTTTCATGTCTGCCACATGCCAAATGATCTATAGGTCAAAATTGCACTTACTGTTAGGTGAACTCAGTTGGATATACACAAAAACGGACTCAAACACTACAATTGCAAAACAAATATGTACTTTTCACACAAATTGTCCTGACCTGACGACAACCAATATTCAAAACTTTAAAAATATACCAATAATACCTCATAAGTTTATTCAAAAAATCGGATAAAAGCATCTTGAGCCACGCACAGTGTAGGGTTCCGTAGTTAAAAAAATCATTTTACTACTTGATTGACCATTAAATACTTGTTTAGGTACTTAAAAAACCAACTTGACTTCGATAGTGTGTTTTCCTTATAACTTTGTTATGTACCTGTATTTTAAAAGTTCTTTTTTTTTGAATTTTTAAGATCAATAATTTAGCTGGTAGAGCTGGACACTTGAGTCGAACAAAAATAGCCACTTTAAAAAATTATATTTCACAAACGGATTTCTGTGTTGAAAACGTTCTGCACAAACCTCTATTATATTTTACCCCGAATAATGGAATAAGCGAGTAAAAGGAAATCATCCCCAATTGAAAAAGTATACCCGAAAAAAATATTTTTAATTTATTTTGCAATTTTGTCAGTATGATAAATATTTATGACCATACCAAACTCCCTCATGTCCCCAAAGTTCCTAGGGTCTCTGAGAAAAACCGCAGACAGACGGACATACTAACATGGTAAAACTAAAAAAATTCATGATAGTTTGATAAAGCACTGTTTATTTATTTAAAATTAATAAAATAAAGTTCAGTGTGGAAATTTAAAAGAAAAACAATATAGGACTGAAAATGTGAAGGTACAACTTTGGGGATAGTTAAGGTTCACAATTATCGTGATGAGCTATTATAAATCACTCTTATTGACTACCATGAAAGTTATGCCTTTAAACTCAAATTCAAACTTCTTTATTTACAATACAAGGGTACAAAGATCTTATTAATAATATACACATCAACACGGTCTAAGGATATTGCACGATTTTTCATACAAAAGAGGTCTGTTTGAGAAGCTGTAAAGCATACTCGAGATACATGGAGGGCTATAATTTTCAGGCGAGCAAGCGCTAAACCTTAATTTTAAATTCTAGTCAGTACATTTTTTTTTACTTGAAATTTGTGAAAACGTGACGGAAACGAAAAAGAAAATGCACTTTTTGCCTGCTTTTTGTATGAAAATGGTCAAATTTACCGCAACTTTTTTTTTCATTTTCCTCACGTTTTCAAAAATTTCAAGTAAAACGAAATTTATTGTCTATAATTTAAAATTCAGGTTTAGTACTTGCTTGTCTGAAAATTATAGCCCTCCATGTATCTCAAATATGCTTACAAAGCATCTCATACCTCTTTTGTATGAAAAATCGTGCAATATCCCTAGACCGTGTTGATGTGTGTAGTTTAGGACCAAAACTTGTTTCGCCTTATCATAAGGCATGCAAAATTGTAATAATACAATATAACTTAAAAACAATTCATTCATGCAATGTTGATCAAAAAATGTGTAGAATATTTATGTCATGACAACATTGATGTGGCTGGCTGCATAGTCCAGAGTTTTTGAAAAATATTCGTATTTGAAAAATATTCGTTTAAATTGTAAAAAGTTTTTTCTAACAAGTATTGCGGTAAATTCTTCTTAAAAACTTTCACATTAGATACACAACGCATAGACACATAATATTGTTTTTATGTATATTTTTAATAAAAGCCTAGTTGCAATTTAGTCATTTGTACATACCGAGATAAAATCGTTTTATTGTTGTCTTACAACAAGAACGAAATAATAAATATACTAACTATCCTTTTATTTCACAAACAGCCGTTATAAAGTTTTTATTTCTATTATAATAATAAGAATGGATAATACATTGTAAATTTACACTAATATTTTAAAGAGGAAAGATTTGTATTTTTTGTATGTTACGAACAAACTAAAAAACTACGAAACCGATTTTAAAAATTCTTTCACCATTATGATGCTACATTATCCCTGAGTAACATAGGTTACATTATTTTCCAGAATTCCCACGGGAACGAAGACCCGAGCGGAATGCTAGTTACAAAGGGATTACAAAGGATTACAAAGGGTTACTTTAAATTAGCTAGCAAAATTATAAGGGGTGATTCTTCCCGTGAAACAGAATTTTTTCCAAAAAAATTGTTGCTTCCCATACAAAGGCACCGACGACGAGCGTTGGAGTAGACAAGCGTTGGAGTAGACAGCGTTGGAGTAGACAGTTTCTCGAATGAAGACCACGTCTTAGCAAACGTAGTGTAGGACGCCCCCCCAGCCAGATGGTCAGATGACCTAAAGAAGATAGCGGGTAGTGGCTGGATGAAAACAGCGGAGGATCGTGCCAAGTGGCGCACCTTGGGGGAGGCCTATGTTCAGCAGTGGACTGCAATAGGCTGATATGATGATGATGATACAAAGGCAAATCAACTGGAGGGCTCTTTCACCAATCACAAAGGCTTCTCAATTGCGGTGGAATGACTATGGCCGCCATTTTATCGGTTCAGGTGGCAAAACTGAGAAATATCCAAAATTCCATTGTCATTTGAGAAATATCCAAATCCTATGTCATTTGAGAAATATCCAAATCCCAATGTCATTCAACCGCCATTGAGACGCCATTGATAATTGGAATAAACGCCCTGTGCCCCGATTCTGTAACTTCAGTTGTGTCGATGGAATGGAGCCCATTTTATCTGTTCAGATGGCGAAATTGAGAACTATTTAATTTTCATATAGCAGCGCCACCGCAAACCGAACATAAAGTTGCAAACTACCTAACAACTGAAAATGCAGTTCGCGGTGGCGCCACCAGTCAAAGCAGCCGTCATTAGATGTATTAAATTTGGTTAGTTCTCAATTTCGCCACCTGAACGGATAAAATGGCGACCGTTCCATCGACACACATCTGAAGTTACAGAATCGGGGCCCTGATCGCACAAGTAGGTATTATGGAGAGGTGTTTTTTTTTTCAACCTATGATCTTTGGGAAAACTTGTCAAGTTACGTGCACTGATTCACATCCTTAAGTTTAAGGTCAAAAATTCAAAGTTGAATTTCTGTTTATGTTTTGAAATAAGGAAAAAATTAATCAACTCTACGTATTAAAGACAGCTTAAAATTCTCGTCAAACAAATTTGCAACATTACTTAACCAACTTGATCAACTGGTTGGTCGACCTTGATTCTTAACTAAAGAAGCTGAATTTGAGGCCTTCAAGTGCCTACAGAAAAATATGCAAAAAATTGAATGTAAAACAAAATATACACATCAACATGTCTAGTGGGAATTAACATTTACTTCTAATTAATTAATTTTATTTTGCTTGTAAGCGAAAACGTGACCAAAATGAAAAAGACAACTGCGCACATTTCACAAAAAGCAAAAAAAATATCCTTTTCGTTTTCGTTTCTGCCACGTTTTCACAAATTTCAAGCAAAAGAACATTTGTTAATTAGTAGTAAAAATTCAGGTTTAGCACTTGCAGATATTTTTTGTTTGTTGATGTTTGTTCTCGGGTCATGGGTGTTCGTGTCGGTCTTTATGTGTGTTACAAGGGACCCACGACATAAGGGAAAACCTTATTGTGGGCCTTTGAGAGTGCAGCGTTTATTTATTTATTTATTTTTTATCTGAAATGAATCCCTCTAGTTGACCCTACTCACAATAAAACAATATAAATACATCATCTGCGAAAATTTCAAAATGTCTAACTATCATGGTTCATGAGGTAAAGCCTCGGACAGACTTTTCGCTAAAAGCGGCAAAAATCACGTTTTTTGTATAAGAGCCCCCTTAAATATTTATTTTATTCTGTTTTTTAGTATTTTTTGTTGTAGCGGCAACAGAAATACATCATCTGCGAAAATTTCAACTGTCTAACTATCATGATTCATGAGATACAGCCTGGTGACAGACGGACAGACAGCGGAGCCTTAGAAATATTTTCCCTTTGGGTACAGAACTCTTATAATAGGGTCCCGTTTTTCCATTTGGGTATGGAACCCTAATAAAAACTAATTTGATTTAATTAAAATGAAAATCTGAAGTAAATGAGTTGTCATTAAGGGCTCTTTTAGTGTCGTACGTGTTTGCGCCTGCGTGCGGGCCATGCGTTCCACCGAGAACCTATTGTTTCATGCATGTTTTTCTTTTCCCGCGTGCGTGTGGTCCATCTTACAATAAAAACATGTATGAAATGGCAGGTTGCGGGCAGCGCGCATGCGGGCCTGGCCCGCATGCGGCCGCAAACACGCATGACAATAAAATAGCCCTAAATATTAAAATAACTAATTATGCTGCCTGTATTTCGTTATTCCCTTAGGCTTATAGTTAGTGATTGTTGTTTTTAATTACAAACAAGCATGCAATTCTCCACTCGAACAAAAAAAATAGGCAAACAAAGCTAAAAATTAGACAAACAAACATAACGAACCGAAACTTCCACTTTAATTTGTGCTTAAAT
Organism: Aproaerema taeniolella; assembly: GCA_949987775.1. NCBI lineage: Eukaryota > Metazoa > Arthropoda > Insecta > Lepidoptera > Gelechiidae > Aproaerema > Aproaerema taeniolella. The sequence goes on along the minus strand of OX465250.1, from coordinate 3,128,928 downwards.
CTTTGAGAAACGTGCACCTTTTATTGTTCGTGTTCTAGAATTCAAGGTAAATAAACAACTTAATAGAATCTCATTTTTTACAAATTGCTTGTTTACCCAAAACTAAGCTCACATCCTAGAGAAACTAATGCTAGTAACAGCAACGTATAAATTAATTGAAACTTGTTTTAACTCTGCCCTTGACTGGCCTTGGTGACCCGCGTCACATGTTGTAAACTATGGACGGCCGCTAGGGCTGCCACAATTTTTTTTTAAATTACAGTTTACTAAATCATGTTTCTTTTTTAAAGATATCAGCTTATTTCTTACACCCTTTCTTGCATATAATTTAAGATTTATAGCACAAATTGCATCTTTGTGGTGTTTACACTAATAGTTTATAGATGGCGCTAGTTACGTCTAATGAAAAATGTGTCTCGAACTTGATTTTTACAACCATTTCATGAGTGCGTGCTTTTTGTGTACAAAGTTGGTAAAAAGTAAGTCCTCTAATTGTTTATTTATCATTTCAAATATTACTGAGTTCATTTTCTGTGAATAAAAATTATGTTCGGATTATAAAAATGCAGGTGCTGGCTCAATGACTTATCAACGCCTAGCCCAAACTCTTGGACCTACAATATTTGGCAAAAAGGTTCCTTTTATAACGTAGGCAAGGATAATGGAAGAATTTTACAAAATTGCTATGGGAACGAAGTCCCGGACATCCTCTAGTTTAATATATTTTTGTTTTGCACAACCAAAATTAAAACATTTGCAAGAAACATTAAAGACGATTTATAACTTGAATTTTTTTTTTATATAAGATATTGGCTTAACTCTTGACCTTAATCTTAGACAAGGTCATAGATGAGGTCGACGATGGAGTGAGCAAACCCAGAAAATGCCTTTAAGGCACTGGTACTTCCACGCACCGACGGAACACAGCAAGCTGTTTGGCGCTTTGGCGTCGGACTTTGGTAGGAGGGTGGTCGCGAACCAGACGGCCTTTTAACAGCCTACCACACCGCATGTTACCATAGGACGCCACCACAGATTCAGAAAAAAATGAGGTGTTGTTGCCTGAGATGGATTAACAGGAGGCAGGTCTCATTTTTGTTTCCATAGTCGCCTCTTACGACACTCACGGAAAGAAATGGGGTAGTGTTATTCTAAACCGATCAACACACGGCAAAAATTCATACCTTTATTAGAAAGGGGAGGTGGTTTAAAAACATTTAATTTATTCGAATTACCTACACACTACCTGTTTTTATGTGCAATAAACTGTTTTCATGCATTCTACATAGAACTCTTTGCATGGTTTTTAATTTCACTTTAGGCAGAGTACCTTTTTATTATTTATACAATTTTCACAAGTATTATTAAATAATACACATAATTATCAGCTACGAGGTATTACTTTTCCGCGGAAACGCCATGTCAAGGGGTTTTCGTTATTTACCTTTGCTCTACATAGTGAGCCACAAATCAAGCCGCTTTCACAGATTACTACGTAAAAGATACATCACTCCCATACAAAATCAAAAATCCGCTATCAAAATACGATGTTCAATTGGTCATTGCTGATTGTTGTGTTTTACGCTGTTATTATTATTTTTATTACAAAATCGAGGCGACCACCCTCCTACCGAAGTCAGACGCCAAACAGATTGCTGTGTTCCGTCGTCGATGCGTGGGAGTACCAGTGCCTTATTAAGCCTTAATAGACGGAGATCCCAGGGCCGAAAGACCTTACTTATTTTCTCATAAACCAAATGCGTGGGAAATAGTAGTGCTAGTACGTACTAGTAACGTATGAATACCAGCTAACCTGGGCCGACGGCCAATTTTCAGCTATCAGGTTCTGAAGGTACTTCAAAAAATTACTCACTTGTCTTGAAGTCTGGCTGCTGATGTCTTATAGAATATAATTAATTGAATATAAAAAATAATGTTCAACACCGCCAGACACTCTCCGTCGGCTGTAATTTCTGCCAGACTCTTTACAGTTAGCAAGTTAATTATGCTATTATACCTACAATCTGAGCCGTGATTTTTGTATATGATATTCAAGGAACTATAACAATACTTTTTATAGCATTTTTGGAAGTACCTTCAGAATTTGGTGGAAAATTGGCCGTCGGCCCAGGTTAGCTGGTATTCATACAATGACATTACTAGTACGTACTAGCACTACTATTTCCCACACATTTGGTTTATGAGAAAATAAGTAAGGTCTGGCGGTCCTATGATTTTTTTCTATAATGGCATTTTCTGGGTTAACTTGCTCCATCGTCGACCTCATCTATGACCTTAGTCAAGATTGAGTTCAAGAGTTAATCCATCTCATAATAAAAATAAACTTCATTTTAAAGCAGAAAATATTTAAAAAATAAGAAAAAAATATATAAAAAGCTGTCCTTTAGATCCTGCATAAATTATCCTAATGTAGCATACGGTTTTTTTACGGTTAAAGTCAACCCTAGCCCCCGCACTAAAAACCGTGCTCCTTTTAATTTATGTTGTTTATCATGTTTAGAGTTTCCAACTTTTTTTGTAATTTATGGCAAATAAGTTTTCGTTTTAACTTTTGGCTACTGATTAAAAAATTAAGCTAGCAAATAAAAGATAAACATTGCTACAAATTTAAAAGTTAACACTAAGTTCCCTTGTATCAGTATATCCCTTTGGCAACAAACAAAACTGACAAGCAAGACTCAAAGTGAACGCTACGCTACAGCATCCACTTTATAAGCCTGATAAGCTGGAAAACCGAATGTCAGTAGACATCTTTTTTTTTATTATAAGATGGGTTAACTCTTGACCTCAATCTTGACCATAAGATCAAATATAAAGTTGACGATGGAGTAAGTTAACCCAGAAAATGCCTATTAAGGCACTGGTACTCTCACGCACCGACGGAACACAGCAAGCTGTTTGGCGTCGGACTTCGGTAAAAGGGTGGTAGCGAACCAGACAGCCCTTTACAGAGCCTACCACACCGCATGAGACCATAGGACGACACCTCAGATTCAGAAAAAATGAAGTGTCGTTGCCTGGGATGGATTACTAGGAGGCAGGTCTCATTTGTGTTTCCTTAGTCGCCTCTTACGACACCCACGGAAAGAGATGGGGTGGTGTTATTCTCAACCGATCACCGCACGGTAAACATCTGTAGCTTGCGCTATACACTGGCAGAAGGCCTAACATGCCAATTAAATGAGACTTGTCTTAAGAGAGTATTGACATTGGCGACTCGAGTATTTTAAGCGGTTGCTATAGAAACGACCGATTGCCATCGTTATACCATTGTTTCTTTTGTTTTTTTGTTCTTTTTTTGTTGTTTTCATTGTCTCTCGGAAAACTCCGTGTGAAATTTTAAAAATACAATTATTGAGGTAAAAACCAAAACGAAAAATCAGTAATATATACATTAGTAATTAGGGATGTTGACAGTGTTTGATTTTATGAATTATTTTATGTGAAACAAAAAATAATGCTAGAAATATATTAATATCCGAAAATAGCATTAAAATTGGTTTATAAATGAACAATTATAATGAACAAGTTATTAGCATTAATATTAACGTAAGGACTAGCCATCGCGTTTTGTGGGGAGAGCTAGCTGTCTCTTTTTTTTTACCTACGCAAACAAATGGCGGTGACGTCACGTGCCAGTAAGTGCATCTCTTTTTCGATGTTTGACAGTTTCCCCCTCTATTGAAATTTAATAGCTTGAAATTTTTTTATTTCTCAATAGTTTTCAAAAATTATTTAGGTTTTGGGTTTCGGATTCAGTTCCTTTTTAAGATAAACAATAAAAAAAAGTCAACATCCGTATTCAAAAATATATAAATCTAATAATTCATAGATCATTCGTGTACATTCTTAAAATCGATGATTGTCGAAACAAAACAAGAAATACATAACATTTTAGCATTAAATTTAGATGTATTTAATCGATGTTCTAATGGATCCTAAACTAAATAAATTAATAAAAAATATTTTTTGTAGTTCATGAATTGCAAATAAACGTGTTTATAACTAGGACACAGTACTACATATTTCTTCTAACAGTTTTTTGTTCCTAACAAGACGCTATAAATAATTTTAAAAACATTAGAAGAAGAAAAAAGATGACATAAAAATAAAACGCGATAAGTTGATTTTAGTAAGTATAGAAAATTATAATGAGTGTAATGAGTAGAAAAACCAGACATCCATTACGTGTTTTGCCTTGACAATATAACACTTAACATCAAGATGACGTTACATGGACTGCAATTATAAACAAATTGCTATATTATTTTTTTGAGATTTTTTCTAGTCCTAAGAAGTAGAACAATTAGGATAAGTACATTTCTTTTAGAGTTATGCAAAACAGGGTGTAAGGAACACTTAGTTAATACTTAACCTTTTCACCGCCAAAGTCATATATCAGACGTTTAAGTTTCGTGCCCTCGCCGCCAGTCTGATATATCAGACAAACATTTTTTTTTTACTTTAATATCGTTCACCTAGCGTTCGCCATACGCCAAGACATTAAAAAAAAATTTTTTTTTGACAAAAACTCTTGGCGCTAAAAGGGTTAAATGTGACTGTGAAAATGGAAAGGGACAACTTTCGTGATAGTCGTTAAGGTTCACAATTAGTGTGATGAGCTATTGCAAATAGCTCTTATTGACTACCATAAAAGTTCTACCTTTTACTAAACACAGTCACAAATGGTGAAATCTGCCCAGAACTATGATCAGCCACATGTAATCTTTTTTTGTCCCAGAAATTTTAAGTTAAGAGGTTTTCGTTATTTATCTACCTTGGCTCTACGCAATGTAACGCAATACCGTCTCCTGCGCGTGAGGTCCTCGCGTTGCGCTGCTATTTAATTAGATGTACATTGCTGTTTTTCGTGTTTTACGCTGTTGTCGTTGTATTCAATGCAAAATAGAGTGAATTCAAATTGATAATTTAATTTTGAAGCAGTAAATATCAAAAACAGGACAAAAAAAATCTATTCATAAACAATTCCTTATTTCATTTAAGATACCTTCATTTACAAGAGAATCTTAATTTTATTACGATCTAGCCTAAAAGACTAAATCAGTAATTTTACTTTAGCTTAAACTTCTAAAATAGCATAAACTAAGAATGAGTCCACTGACACTATCTTAGAGTCTGTTAAGGGGAAGTCACTTTGTTCATGTGCACTTATTACGAATTATCACTATCACTTTTATTCACTAAAGATAAAGATAAAGATCACTGCACTAACTCGAAATGTTTAGTTCTTTTAATAAAGTCTTCTTAATATGTACACATAATGTATATTTATCTTCCATAGGATCTAAACTGTTAACCCGACGCTGGCTTTCAGTAGCGTGAGTAAAACTGTGTATTGTAAAGAATTGTTTTGATGAGGAAATGGGGCAGCGTGATGCCTTGCCTCTATGCATCGGAGATCAGGGTTCGAAATTATCAAGATAATTACGCTCTTGATAGTTATTGGATAATTATCACCAGTGTAAGTAATTAATTTGTTATATTGGTTCATAACAAATTGTAACAAAACATTATTAAAGTGAGTGTGGCTGTGTGGATATTTGTTGCTCTTTGGCACAAAAACTAATGAATGGATTTTAATTAAACTTAACAATAATATAGCTTATGCATCAGAATAACACATAGGTAATACAATTTTTGGAAAGAGCGAAGTCCCGGGCAGAAAGCTAGTCGTAAATAAATAAACTTAGATTGACCAAAGGAATATCTTCATCCGATGATGATTGTATTTCCATTGGCTTTGTTGCTTGTTTATTATCAATCGATAATTATCCATATGTTATCGTGATAATTATCAGTGATAATTATCCTTTCGAATCCTGTCGGAGATTCTATTCATGAGTCACATACATACAAACACTCACGCCTATAATCCCTACTGAGGTAGACAGAGCGTCATTGGTTTTAAAACCTCTTGTTGCCACGTTGGACAAAAATTCAGACGGTTATAAGATGAAATATGATATAAGTGGTGAGAGGTTGTCAGCCTTTCGCCCACAATACAGCGAAACCCTCGCGTCACTATTACTGACTTTTACAGTATGTCTGGGAAGAGTAGGCTTCTGGCAGATTCTATGTTTTTTTTTATTCTCAGTCCAGCGTGGAAGGACTTTTATTCATGTCATGAGTCACAATCACAACGCAGATATTATCATTGGCTGATATTCCACTAACCAATGGGCCTTTTTGTAATTCGAAAACGGCAGGGCAAAATTGTATTACCATTGCCTCCTATGTAATAATAATACCAGAAGCTGAGAACATAGGAGGCAATGGTAATTCAAATTTTGAATAGGGAACATGCATGATTTTTTTTATTTAAAAAACTAATCCTCATTCATGTAATAAACAGTTCCGTAAAACAATTTTTCGAATAACTATGAAATTAAAAAAGATATAAGCCATCGAAGATTTATTTCTATCTCTTGCTAGCAAAACGAAATTTGACACGGAGTTTGTATGGACGTAGTGCACTGACATAAAGTGTATGGACTGGCAGTCCTCTATAAATTACAGCATTTCTCTTTAGGACGCATTGAAAGTGACAAATTGAACGGAACTTGACGCAGTAAATTGTAAACAAATTGAAATATATGAAAATTTTGTTAAAATTTTAAAGACTAAGTGAATTTTTGTATAAAGTTTTATTAATATTCAATTTTGTGACCATAAGAATATGCTTGGTTTGTAAATATAAACAGAAAAAAGGAGATAATCGGTCAATGTACAAGTATGTTTTTTTACAAACTGTTTTATTGAAAAATGTTGTTTTAAAACGTCTTAATTCTACTTTAAATGATTATAAATTGTCGGGAAGACATTCCTCTTTTTCTAAGTATATATATAGTTATGTTAAAATGACTATAAAAGATAAAATTTTCGCATTTTCAATTTCGCTTGATTCGCCTGCTTTATTTCGCTAGTGCTTCCAAAGACAGTCGATAAAAACAATGTCGATAGAAACATGTTATAGGTATATTAGTGTAAAATATTACTTAATGTTACGTACAATGGCAAACAAAACCGTTTTTATTTTGTTGAGTACCCATGATTACTTTTTTAGGGTTATGTAGTAGACTACAAAGTTATAGTTTCGCCATATCCGTCTACTCGCAATTTTTTAAGAGACCCTTGATACTACAAAACTGTAATCACACCTTAGTACCTAAGCTTTTCAAGATAACAAGTAATGTTTGATTAATTTGCGCGTCGCTCGACACGCTCTTGAATGATTTTAGATAAATATTTAAGAGTTTACTAATCTTCATAAGAACAGTAAGACAGAATACCTAACCAACCAAATTTCTTACAACAGATTTCCAACCGACGAAGTTTAAAAAAAAATGGCTTCAAAATATGAATGTTTCGAAGAATTGGACATCAAAGAAAAGCCACGAAATATGTTCGAAGCATTTTGACCCTAACTGTTTCATAGGAAGTAGGAAATTGTTAAAATTTGGTAGTGTTCCTACAATATTTGAAGAAAATGTTCAAGGTAAAGGTTATACATAAGGGTTACTAGAAACATGTCACAATCCCCGCTAAGGGATGGTAGTAGGCTTTATGAACTATTGAATAATATTTCAAAACTGAAAAAAAGAGTACCAGTTTTGAAAAATTACATACTTTAACTTTTTATAAAGTAACACAGCTTTAAATATTATTGTTTTTGAAACTAATGCAAAAGATAAAGCTTATTTCTTTAGTTTGAGTCGTGCTAATGTGAGAAAATGGTTTTATTGTTTACGCAAAATTGATGCTCTGCTGTAAGAAAAACAGATCATCTTATACTTACATACTTTTGGGGAAAAAGAAAAAATTAAGCTCTACATTCCGCTAGAGAACATAAATAGTCGACTTATCGACTTTTGGTCCTCACTTGTTAAAAGTACAACTTGAGCTGATTGCCAAGGCAAAGTAGGTACTAAGCACTAAGGCAAAGTACAACTTGAGCTGATTGCCTGCCTACCCCGCTGGGAATACATCGACTAATCGACTTTTGGCCTCACTACGTCGAGTTCGGTTTTCTGCCGCTGCCGCCTACAGCGCCAAAATGGCGAAAATCAAGTGGTCTCGTTTTTGATTTGACAACAGCCAGTCTAGTGGTATTTAACTTATTTCTATGTCTATGACGTAGTGACATGTGACGTCACAATCCAAGTCGGATCTCTCTGTATAATCGGTGCGTAATTAATAGTTTTAAATGCGTATATCGGCCGTATTTCTTGGCCGATTTTAATTTTAATTTAACTTTTTGTCATCTCAACTATTGTATTTTCATATTTTGTTAATCAATGCGATAAAAAAAATCATGCATATTCCCTATTACCGTGGGTACTGTTCGAATTATAAAAAGGCCCAATAGCGCCTCAAGGGGGGTAAAGTAACAATGGTATTGATGTTTTGTCAAAATATTCAAATTCGTTCAATGCACTGCGGTGCAGGGCATCTATTCCATTAATCAATGAAGTCTCAAAGGCGGTAGACTAACAATGGTGACGATTTTATCCGTTCAGGTGGCGAAACACAAAACTATAGAAACCACATACTTATGACATTCGCCCCGATCAGCTGCGCCACTGTCAACTATACGTTAAGTTTCAAATTAACTTGTAACTTAAGTAAAGGGCGACTTGCACCAAACTGCTAAACGTATTTAGCGACACTAATTTTGATTAATTTGACAGATTTTGTTGCTTTGACTACCGAGTTAATAAGTAATAAAATAAATAAATAAATTATTTATTCATTTACAAAAAAGCATACGTGATTAGCATTAGAGACTTAAAAAATAAAAACAAACTTAACTAATTAATTAGGTATACGCCTGAACTAGGTGAAACCTGTGTTTCAGGCATTAAGCGATGGGCTGATAGACAGACTAAATCCAATTTATTTGAATACAAATACCTATTAAGTGACTAATGCATATAGGATGCGTGCATGAATTAGTTTTAACGTTAATTTAACTAATTAATTACCAATTATAAAAATTAACTATTTTTAATTAATTAACTAATTAATTAATGACAATATATAATAGGTAATATCTATTTTACAATTAACATAAAATTTTCGGTTTTCGTTTTCGGTTAGTTGTATGTGTTTAGGCTGTTAAGTATGTTTAAGTTTTAGTGCAAGTAGCCCTAAGATTCAGTTATATAGCAAAGGCGACCCCATTAAGGTAACTTTATCAAATGTATGAGGTTAAGATATGTAGTTCTAAATTTTGCCACCTGAACGGATAAAATGGTCGCTATTAACATTCAACCGTCATTGAGACGCCATTCATTAGTAGAATAGATGCCTGGTACCACAGTGCAGAACGAATTTGAATATTCTGACAAAATATCAATTAAGTAATTTATTATTTACGGAAGGGCAGCGTAAACCTTGAGCTTAACATTGATTTCAATGGTATTACGAATAGATAAACAACAAATAGTTAAATAAAAGTTTTTGACCGTGTGGTGATCGGTTGAGAATAATACCACCCCATCTCTTTCCGTGGGTGTCGTAAGAGGCGACTAAGGAAACACAAATGAGACCTGCCTCCTAGTAATCCATCCCAGGCAACGACACTCATTTTTTTCTGAATCCGAGGTGTCGTCCTATGGTCTCATGCGGTGTGGTAGGCTCTGTAAAAGGCCGTCTGGTTCGCGACCACTCTCCTAGCGAAGTCCGACGCCAAACAGTTTGCTGTGTTCCGTCGGTGCGTGGGAGTACCAGTATAGGCATTTTCTGGGTTAACTCGCTCCATCGTCGACCTCATCAAGAGATAACCCATCTTATAATAAAAAAATACACACATACGCTCACGTCTGTAGTCCCATACGGGATAGGCAGAGCATCAGTGGTTCTAAAAACACTTGATGCTACGTTTGACATAAATTTTGAAGGTTATCAGATGAAACATGATATATGTATGGTGGTGAGAGGTTGTCAGACTTTCTCCCACAATACAGCAAAACCCTCGTGTCCCTATTACTGACTTCTACAGTATGCCTAAGAAGAGTTGGCAACTGATTCATTTTTTCTTTCACTTTCACAAAAATACACAATCGTATTAATAAGAACAAAATAGAATGGAACATATTTATTTGGGACTAGCATTCCGCCCGCGCGGGGCTTCGTTCCCGTGGGAATTTGGGAAAATTATGTAGCCTATGTTACTTAAGGATAATGAAGCATTCTAATGGTGAAAGAATTTTTCAAATCGGTCCAGTCGTTTCGGAGCCTTTTCAACGCAAACAAACAAACAATCAAATCTTTCCTCTTTATAATGTTGGTGTAAATGGGTGGGTCCCTAACATCTTATTGCTTCAAAATTGTCATCCTCACCTACCAGCGATGCACCCAGCTGATTATTAGACTAATATAAATCGAGTTTTTACCTCTATTACTGTTTAGGCGCTCGCTCGCCTCAAGAAGACCATTTTTACGCACGCGTCAAAACCAATGTTGACGCGTTGCTATGGCAACCTTTTTGTAAAAAGTGATAAAAAATGTAGTAAAGACTTTCAAATATTAACAATTACTACAAATGTAACCTCCTTGAATTTTATTCTTAATACAGTTACTAGGTATATAAATTTTACTAATTTTGGTAAAATATAATTTCTAATAACCGTTTCGGTCACGTAAGCTTTTAAACAAAAAACCCGCATCAATATCGGTCCATTCGTTTAGGAGGTAAGATGCCACAGACAGATACACACGGCTAACTTAAAACACCCCTCTTTTTTTCTGGGGCAAAAGTAAGATAAAATCAAGAGCAGGTCACGCTTTACACTACCAGTTTAAGCTGAGCTCTGATTTATACTGCGCGCCATACAATGCAGGGCCGGTCCAAAGTCCAAAGTGTCAACTAGTGCATTTAAGGCATAAGAAAAACAAGTATCTTTGAAGCCAATTTTAGCAATTACAATACAATACAATACATTTTATTTGCACACAAGGACATACAGCACAATAAACAGAACATAAAACATAGTGTACAACAAGGCGGCCTTATTGCTAGGTAGCAATAATATATATCTATCTATATATATATTATCTTGGTAATGATAAATTTGTATTTTTAACCCCCGACAAAAAAGAGGAGTGTTATAAGTTTGACTTGTGTATCTGTGTATATGTATGTCTGTATATCTGTCTGACAGATTTTTATACGTTTTTTTCTCTTAAAAGCTGACGTGATCGAGATGGTTCTTAGCTTTATTTGTTCAAAATCAGTTCAGCCGTTTAAAAGTAATAAGCAATCGGATTTCGGGGAAACAAAATTTTAAATCTAAGACCCGTATTACAGAAGGAGACTCAAATCTTAATCTATACTTAAGTTTTGATTGCCTCTTTCTTTCACTATCAAAATGACAAAGACGACTGCTACTTAAGTACAGATCAGAGCCTGAGTCGCGTTCTGTAATACCGACCTTAGAGTTATAAAATATTAAAGTAATGTTACCAAAATCCAACTTACGTACTTGAACAAAAATGTCAATTAATAAATTATGTTAATAAAACCAGTTTAGTTAACTTTTAAAACTTAATCGCCAAGTTGATAACGAGTTGTTACTCGTGCGTAATTAAATTAAGTATGAAAAAAATCCTTATATTTTTCGAAGTAATCTTTAAGGGGAATCCACATAATCATTATTCTATGTCTTAACATTAATAATGTTCATATTTCTTGAGCTTAACATATTTTGTTGTATTTTTTTCAGAGTTAGTTTTTTTTAACCAAAATGCACTAATTTATTCTATAGTATTTCACAGATTTATTCAGGGAAACGTATAAGTTGTTAAAATTAGCAAGCAAAAGTTAAGGAGGTGAACCAGCCTACTGAATGAGGTAGATAGGTCAAAATATTTAAAAAAATTTCACCTCCCTAAACAACGTGTGCAATCAGCGCTGATTTACCGTTGCATGGGTGGATTTTTTTTATAGGTTCCCCAGGGAAAGTTGTTCAGTTACATAGGAAGAACAACCCCCTAAAGTTTCGTTAACTAATTTATTTAAATCATAGTTGACTTTTTTTGTAACAAAAAATTAAGGACATATACGCTACACGCTAAACACGCTACACACTCAAAGGCCCACACTAAGGTTTTCCCTTGTGTCGTGGGTCCCTTGGAAAACACATAAAGACAAACACAAACATCCATGACCCGAGAACAAACATCTGCTTTTTACACAAATGTGCACACATTACACATGAATCAATATGAACAACTCCCCAAGTAATATAGGTCAAAATATGAAAACAGTTGGTTGTGGAGACTCTATAAGACTTATGTTTTCTATTTACTTTTTTTACCCTATTTTTCTATTTTCGTTGACATTTTGTAAAATACTAACCTAGAATAAGCTTAGACTAAAAATATTGGGCCTTTGTAGCTCTGTCAAATATCTAAATAATAGGTCTTTACCTATGAAATTGCCGATTTTTTCTCAACCTTTATTTTATTCATAATTTATTTGATTGAACAGCTATTACTAAAATTGTTTTTTATTTAAAACCTTGGCCATATAACGGAGATATTGAGTCAAATTAATACATGTTTACTTCAGAGCTATTTGCTGAAAAAGAAGCTCAAATATAGCTCGTTTCATCCGTTGCCCGTTTTATTGCTTATCTTTGCTGTACCGTTGTTACAGTTACAACTTTCAATAAAGTAAGTATGATGAAAATTAACTTAATGTTGTTCAAAACTTCCCACAAAATTTTGCTAAATTTGGATTTCGCATTCCCGAGAAAAATCCAAAAACGTTAGTATGGAAAATTCAGTTTTCCAAAAATATTGTATGAAAAACGGCAATTTCATAGGTAAAGACCTATTATATTACTAAGACATTAAACCTTTTAGCAAAAGAAAAACAATTAAACCTTTCTTAAAATTTTTTGGAGAATTATCTTGTAATACTAATATTGTTATTTTTAAAATTCAAATGATAATCCTGAGCAAATTAGGTAACTGTGTCAGTAAGTGGTGCTCTGATTCCGAGATAGATAACAATTTAATATGCGGTAATGCATATTACCCATGACACCGATTACAAATTATCTTTAAAAAACTAAAATAATAAATTTTAATTTAAAAAAAATCATAATATTTAAAGACAAAATTAAATAATATTGTGTCACCCCCGATATTGCTTATAACTTTTAGACGGCTGAACCAATTTTGATTAAATGTAGCTTAGAAATTACGTCAGTTTTCAAACAAAACAACCGTTTGAAAATTGGTCCGTGTGGTTCCGTCCATTTAGGAGCTACAATGACACATACAGACACAAAATAGAGCATTTATTGCACAAAGATGCACAGATACACTCTTCAAACTTATAACACCCTTTTTTTAGGAGTGTAATAAATTTGACATGTGTATCTGTTTCATCGTAGCTCCTAAACGCATTGACCGATTTTGATGGGGTTTTGTTTGTTTGAAAGCTGATAAAATCACGATAGGTTAATCAAAATTAGGTCAGCTATTTAGTCATCATCATCATCAGCGTCCACTGACAATCTAAGTAGGAAAAAAATCTTAATATTTTACGAAGTAATCTTTAAGGGAAATATAATTATTTTGTGTCTTAACATAGGCCTCTCCTATGGCACGCCAATGAGCTCGGTCTTCAGTATTATGAGGAGCTCGGGTTCAGTACCATTGACACATACAGACACAAAGATGCACAGATACACTCTTCAAACTTATTACACCCTTTTTTAACCCCTGGCAAAAAAGGAGTGTTATAAATTTGACATGTGTACCTGTGTCATCGTAGCTTCTAAACGCATTGACCGATTTTTATGGGGTTTTGTTTGTTTGAAAGCTGACGAAATCAATATGGGTTGATCAAAGTTAGGTCAGCCATTTAGTCATCATCATCATCAGCTTGTGTCAGTCCACTGCTGGACATAGGCCTCTCCTATGGCACGCCACTGAGCTCGGTCTTCAGCCATTTAGTATTTGTAAGCAATGAATCTCGAAAGTGATACAATATTTTTAATTTTAGAGTTATTGTCGGGGCTTGAAAACAATACTTTAACGAAAAAAATGTTAAACCTACATAAGATAAACTACTTCTAGATTGTAAACAGCATCATGGTCAAAGGTAAAAGATAACCTGTCCAAAATCATGATACGGAAAGCGGTTTTATAGGTATATTTTATAATAATTATACAACTGGTCTAAAATGATACGTTGTTGATTATGTTTTCACGTCATCCTGACCAGTCGGCACACGCGAGTCGATACTACACAACGCGTTGAAACGACCGAACCGTCGCTTGCGCATGCGATCGGGCGAAATTCGAATACATTTTTCATATTGTTTTAGAATTTTAGTGAGATAAACTTTTAATAAAAATATTAGTTGATTATCTTTTATATAGCTAAATACTTGAACCTTTATTGCTAACTCTACAAAAACAATTTTTAAGTTTATTACAATCATACTTAAAAATATACACAAAAATTTTCAACTAACCCGTAACTGAAAAAACAATTACCTTGTGAACTCAAATCAATACTAAGACCTAAAACACATATTGTGATGTGCAGCAAAAAGTTTTAATAAACTTTGACCCAACTACTGTGACCAATAATGTCGAATGTACCGCTAGTTCGTAAAGCGATTGTTGGTGCGGCGTTGGCCAACCACCCCAAGCCGGACGAAAACAACCCTTTGGTGGTAGAGCCGCAGCAGGAAAACCAATGGACCCCTGCTGCCCTGGAAAGAGCAGGGTCCACATTAAAGGCCCTAAACCGTATGGCGAAAAGGCCCCCTGTGCATATTCTTTTTGAAGATGTCAATTATGCCGTCCAGTCCGATAAAGGTAAGTTTCTTTATCATCTGAATTCAAAAACAGTGGAGATTCTCAATTTATTTCTGTCTTTTTTATCTGTTTGTTACGTGATTACTCCGCCAATTATAAAATTTATTTTGATGATTATTTTTTTGTATGATAGGTAATACTTCAGTGGTGGTCCCATATAAATATTATTAAAGACATAGCGCTTTTTGAAAAAAAAAACATATACATATGTTTTAATTTCTTCTGTAAATGTATGTAAATTCTTTATTGCTCAAAAACAAAGTTATACTCGTATAATACATTTTAAAGGTCATTTAATTGCAAAGGTGGACTTATTCCTGAAGGGATCTCTTCCTGTCTACCTTAGAGTAGTTGAGGCAGGAGACACAGGTGACGCGGGTTGCGATGCAATTACAAATTTGCAATACTATGTTTTATATGTATAATTTAAATGTATCTTTTCATTTTACAAATAGTTTTCCTACGACTGTTTAATTTTTCTTTAAGGTATAATATTACTATGTTCTTGGTATAACGTTACTTAAAAAAAATTTTATGCGGTTGTCACCTATAATTGGGTTACTATTAAGCCTTTTTTTTGTAAATTTGTGCCATTTTAATTAAGATTTGGTGGGTAACTTGTTGGTGATTGTTAAATAAAAATAAAAAACTAATTATTTATCATACTTTTGTGGTTTCGCTTAGCAGATAGACATTCTTTTGATTGAAGTCGATTGAATTTAAGCGTATCTATGTGTATCTACTATTTAACGTGTTTTTCGTCATTCAGGTACGTCATTCATCGACTGTGAACTGATTTCTATGTTTTATTGTACCTGTTTTATTTTACTGGACAGTTTTACTTGTCTGTTTATTTACGATCGCAATATGACTCACAGATTAGACGCATATCTCATTTCTCAGCATTTGTTAGCATGTCAAGTGATAACCTTTAATAAATCTCAGAAAAGGAAAAATATTTCATAAATAAACGTTATAGATTCAAAAACTCTTCTTTTATCAGCTCATATACGTCCTCATCGAGGGGCATAGACCTCCCTTTGAAGCACGAAGGCGATTTAGGCCATAGTCCACCACGCTCGCCCAATACGGGTTGGTGAACCGCGCGCCTTTCGAAAACGAATTATTTTCTTTCACCGCTGAGCAAGTGAGAAAATTAGAAATCCATACATAAATCGAAAAGGATTTGAACCCGTAACCTTCCGACTACAAATCTGGCTCATTCCCAACTGGGCTATCACTACTCTCAATAAGGTTTTCCTTTGTGTCGTCGTGTGTCTCTTGGAATACACAAAAGGCACTTGGAATACACAAAGACTTCCAATGTATTTGATGAGAACTTAGATTGGAAAAGCCATATTGACAATATCTGCTCCAGAATAAACAGGTTTGCTCTAAAACGGCAATAATGACCCACCGGGCGTATGTAGAGTCCATACTTCGCTATGGTATTGTTATATGGGGAAACAGCACCGACAGAAATAGAGCATTTATTGCCCAAAAGAAATGCATCAAAGCAATTTGCAGCATTCCGATGGATGAATCATGTAGACCCCTGTTTAAAAAGCTTTGTTTATTACCACTTCCATCGCTCTACATTTTCGAAACATGTATTTTTGGAAAAGAAACATGCTGATCTCTTTACTAAGATTACTGATGTAAATCCTCGAGAGCACGTAGAAACCTGGACAGACTTATTTATGATAGTGCTCCAAAATCTACGAAATATTTAAATAGCTGCTTAACATTGTGTATCAAAATATAAAATAATATACCCAGCGAATTGAAATTACTAAATAATAGATTATTCAAATTGAAATTATTCAAATTGAAATTATTTAAATGGATTAGTGCACAAAACTTTTATGACATCAAAGAACTGTTTGACAAAAATTTTGAGTTGCGTAGGTTTTAAATATTTTATGACATCTTATAATTTCAATTTTTATTTCATTCATGACATTTAATTAATTTGACATTATTTTTAGATATGTGTAATTTGTATTTTCGTCTCAATTTTAATATCTTGATTTATATAATGACATTCGCATGCTGATTTTAAATAGCAAAACATGACTGTACTTTTTTTTAAGACATCTATTTATACCGTGTTTTAAGCGAATAAATGATTTGATTGATTGATTGATTGATTGATAATGTACTTGGAATATACAATACTTATGACCTGAGTGCATACATCTGTCTTTTACACAAATGTTTGCTCCGACCGGGTGTTGACTGTTGAACCCAGGACCTATCAAGGCAGCGTCACTCCACTCGACCACTGGTCGTCAATTTCGTTTAAATGATAACTGTGCATTGCAACTGGACTGTCCAATGGGCACAAGGTTATTTTGCAACTACGAAACCTATTTTGCATACAACTCAATGCGAACGGCTCGCAAAAACAAGTTGGTTTTACAAAAAACAAAAGCCAGTTTCGTATGTGGAATAACATTTTCAACGGATCGTTTTTACCGTTAACAAAAAGTTTGAGATTTGGGTCCTAAAAAAATTTAATTAGGTTTCACAATTAATTGGCTGGTAATATCAAGAGTCAATAAAATAAAAAATCGGCACCTATAAAAAATTGTTTAGTAGGTAACGTTTTATTTGAAACTACCCAGTTTTTAGGCGACAAAATGATGGTCGCGAAAAAGTAATTTTTTGGATTTTAAAAATTCTGAAAATAACACATTATTTTAGTAGGTTGAGCATACGGAAATTGTACTTATTTAAGAAATATTAATACCGGAATCGTTTTCTAGGACTTTTTCAACATTGGTGCTCTCAAAAAGTTGATATACAGGGTGGAAGGTTTTTCGAAAATTCGCTTGCCACACTCGGGAATCGAACCGACTAAAAACTACAAGAATTACACTCTCTACTTTTATTGCATTGATCGTTAGGGTCAATAATAAGGATAAAATCTCTATAACAAACTTGGTAAATTAAATGAAAGGAAATAACTATAAAATCTTCAATTATTTTGATTTTTTACAAAAAATTGTAAACTAACTAATTAGTTGCTCAAAGTAAGCTCCATTTTATAAGTCCGGATTTCATGGTTTTCGTTTAATTTAATTTACCAAGCTTACTAGAGAGATTTCATCCTTATAATTGACTCTAATGGACGGAGATCCCAGGGCCGCCAGACCTTACTTATTTTCTCATAAACCAAATGTGTGGGAAATAGTAGTGCTAGTACGTACTAGTAATGTATGAATACCAGCTAACCTGGGCCGACGGCCAATTTTCAGCTATCAGGTTCTGAAGGTACTTCCAAAAACTACTCACTTGTCTTGAAGTCTGGCTGCTGATGTCTTATAGAATAAAATTAATTAAATATAAAAATTAATCTTCAACACCGCCAGACACTCTCCGTCGGCTGTAATTTCTGCCAGACGCTTTACAGTTAGCAAGTAAATTATGCGATTATACCTACAATCTGAGCCGTGATTTTTGTATATGATGTTTAGGGAACTATAACAATACTTTTTATAGCACCCAGACATCAAGACAAATAAGCAATTTTTGGAAGTACCTTCAGAACCTGGTAGGTAGCTGAAAATTGGCAGTCGGCCCAGGTTAGCTGGTATTCATATATTACTAGTACGTACTAGCACTACTATTTCCCACACATTTGGTTTATGAGGTCTAAATAAGTAAGGTCTGGCGGCCCTGGGATCTTGGTCTATAACGATCGATGCAATAAAAGTATAGCATGTAATTCTTACATATTTTAGTCGGTTCGATTCCCAGATGTGGCAAGCGAATTTTCGGAAATCCTTGAATGCAGTTTTCTTTCTTTTTAAAAATAAAGGAATGTTTTCTTTGAGCACAATTTTATATCTACAGTATTAAGAGTAGGTACTTTTCCTTAAGGTGGCATTACAAAATTCCACCCTGTAGAAAGTGAAAATTAATCATTAGCGTTTCCGTGCTTCGGAGGGCACGTTAAGCTGTCGGTCCCGGCTGGTGTCAATTTACTACAGTCGTGAAAACCAAGTCTGAAAACTTGGCAGTTTGAAAACTCTGCCACCAGGGTAAGCCAAGTTCACCACACACTTGACTATACCAACACGATAAGAAGCAGAAGAATGGAATAAAAAAAATGAATCCTTAACTACCTATGGTCCTACCAACCTCGCAGTCCTACGAATCTAATCTTGTGGGCTCATTCTTACGCACGATGTGTTTTTTATCTTAATTAGTGCATGATTTTAAAGACCAGGTAAGAGATTATACAGGAGCGTTGGCCTCGTGCTTTCTGTGACCGTACTAATAGGGTAACTTGACCGGATTGCATCATGTTTATAAAATACATTTAGTCCACTCAAATGTCTGCGATTCCTAACGATGACTTTTCTCATTTTAATAAATTTTATTAAAAAATATAATTCATTCATGCAATCACGTCTATAATCCCATTTGGGGTAGGCAGAACGTCATGTAGTTCTAGAACCACTTGAGGCCACTTTTGACGTTAATTCTGAGGGTTATTAGATGGAACATGAGTATGGTGATTGCACGATACAGCAAAACTTTCGCGTCTCACTTATTATTTCTATAAAAAATTAATTACTAGCTTTCCAGCCGCCGCTCTGCCCGCGTGGACTACAGGTTATATCGTGCCCAACTGTGGGATAAAACGTAGCCTATGTCCTTTCACAGGCTCTAATCTATCTCTGTACCAAATTTAGTTCAAGCGTGAAAGACGGACAGACAGACAGAGATACTTTCGCATTTATAATATTAATATACGAAATACTAGTAAGAATTGCTTTTTTTTCCAAAAATCTTTTATAAAATTTCACAATGGTCAAATTCCTCTCGACCTTAACACAATTGAAAAAAGAAGTTGGTAAAGGTGACCTAATCTTACCCGGTTTTGAATAAATTTAACTGGAATAATTAAATGAAACTAATTAGGTGCAATTACTTCATTTTAATTAATTTTTAAACTAGATGTCAATTGTTTGTGTTTGTGAAACAGCAGTTTAAGCATGATGCGCGACAAACTCGAGCGGCACGCACTCGGCTGACGGTGAAACTTCACTTTGATTGTGCGAGGGCCTTGTTGTGCAGACTTGCTTGTCCTCTGGCGTTGTCAATGTTGACATTTCGACATAGGACTGCGGCGTATTCCGCGCGCGAGCACATTCTCGAGCTGCTGAAAAAATCCATTTTTTTATTAACAAAAAAATTTTGTCAATTTAAATTAGGTAGGTAGCGAAAAATTCAATACGTGTAGGATTCTTTGTGAACTTTTGCTATATGCCAATGGTGATAAATAATAAATAAAACGCCATACAGTCAAAGGCCCACACTAAGGTTTTCCCTTGTGTAGTGGGTCCCTTGGAATACGCATAAAGACAGACACAAACACCCATGACCCGAAAACAAATATCTGCTTTTTACACAACTATTTGCCCCGACTGGGATTCGAACCCAGGACCCGTCGATATAGAGGCAGCGCCACTACTACTCGACCAAACCGGCCATCAGTTGCGAACTCAGAATTCTGTAATCGCAATAAAGATTCTTTAATGAATACAACTAGTGCGAATAAAAATTCGCTTCGTTTCGACATGGAACCAGTAAGCGGAACTAGAGCGGAGGAACGTTTGCATTGATAGCCTCGTCATCAGGGCCAACGCACGCGACGGACTTTGTTTCGCCCACAGATTTTTATTTTTTTTATTATAAAATGGGTTAACTCTTGACCTCAATCTTGACCAAGGTCATAGATGAGGTCGACGTTGGAGCGAGTTAACCCAGATAATTCCTGTTCAGGCACTGGTACTCCTACGCACCGACGGAACACACCAAACTGTTTGGCGTCGGACTTCGATAGGAAGGTGGTCGCGAACCAGACGGCCCTTCACAGAGCCTACCACACCGCATGAGACCATAGGACGCCACCTCAGATTCAGATTCAAACTGAGGTGTCGTTGCCTGGGGTGGATTAATAGGAGGCAGGTCTCGTTTGTGTTTCCTTAGTCGCCTCTTACGACACCCACGGAAAGAAATGGGGTGGTGTTATTCTCAACCGATCACCACACGGCCAAAGGACAAAATAAGGTAGATAGGTCAAAATATTTTAAAAATGTCGCTTCCCTATACAAAGTGTGCAATCAGCATGGGAAGTCGAAATTTTATTTTTTTCATAAAGGATTCCCAGGGAAAGTTGTTCAGTTACATAGGAAGAACAACCCCCGAAAGTTTGAGAATAACACCACCCATTCTCAACCGATCACCACACGGCACAAAATGATCATGATCAATCTTGACTTTTTAACCGACTTCTAAAAAATAGGAGGCTGTCAAATTTACTGAATTTTTCGTGAACTAACTCGGGAACGAATCCCGTGAGAATTTTGGAAATTATTTATACACATACACCTTCCTCTTGAATAATTCCGTTCATTGCGAAAGCTGTATAAAAATTCGTTCAGTAGTTTTTGAGTTTATAGTGTTTAGACAAACAGACTAGTTTCTATACAACATGTTAATGAAAAAGCGCAAAACCTGAAATTAGTTTGTTCACAATCGAGAGTAGAATCGGTTCCACTAATAAAAAATTAGGTTCAAATTTTAACCAAAATAATATTTTAATTACGCCGTGTTTAATCATTACTTAACTCTATCAGAGGCGAATGAACTATCTAGCTACTACGCTAGCCACTAATCACTCATACACGTGCATACATACATACATTGGATTCTTGCAATCAGCGTGTGAAAGTATAGACTTTTTAATTTGCAACAAACACAAGAAAACAAAAAAAGCTAATATCTTCGTAAATATATAATCCGCGAAAATTAAATTTAATAATTTACATAACTCTTTTATAATAAAAAAAAGTTTAGGGTGTCTAAGGTTTTGCACTTTTTCATTAACACGTTGTATACTTAGTATAGAATAGAATAGAAAAAAATCTTTATTTTATAGGACATTCAGGATGCCACTTAAAACAAGTCAAGATTACAATTAAATACATACAAACATACATTAAACGATTTAAATACATACATACGCATTCGTTCTTTTGACCCTACTGACTCTACGCCTATTCGCAAAGGTGCAGTCTTCCTCAGAGAAGAACAGGCAAGAAACTCTGAGGTTGCTCTTTTAAATCGCATTACAAAGTTTCTTATAATTACTAATTTTAACTGTATCTGAAATAACTCTAGTGCTGAGCAGTTCATTCTCATGGCTGCCTGTCTGATAGATAATCAGAAATATTACAATAGCCCTTTTTGCAAAGTGATTTTATCAGTTATCATTGTTAACAAAATATAACAAGATTATTGTACCTCGGTAATTTAACATTGTATTACGTTCTTAATGGTCATACATTACTTCACGGTTGGTTGGAAAAGGGCCGGAAAAGTGCAATATTACTTAATAGTTTCCGCTCTACTTCAGAAAACTTACTCTTATGTGATTTATTGATTTTCTATGTGAGCGAAATACACTTACTTATGATGAATAACATAACTCTAAACTTTAAAATGTTTTATCACCTCCGACATTTGATTGCTTATAACTTTTGAACGGCTGAACCAATTTTGAGCAAATATAGTTAAAAACCATCTCAATTACGTCAGCTTTCAAACAAAAATACCGCATCGAAATCGGTCCTTTCGTTTAGGAGCTACAATGCCACAAATAGACACACAGATACACAGCCATACCGATACACAAATACACACGTCAAACTCATAACTACCCTCTTTTTTGTCGGGGGTTAAAAATGGAATCCGTGTTAAAGCATAATTAGAGCTAAGTGATCTTATCCATAACTTCATTCCCGTGGGAATTCGGAAAAATTATGTAGCCTATGTTACTTAAGGATAAAGTAGCATCCTAATGGTGAAAGAATTTTTAAAATCGGTCCAGTAGTTTCGGAGCCTATTCGTTACATACAAAAACACAAATCTTTCCTCTTTATAATATTAGTAATATAGCTAATATCATGTGTAGAACCAAAATCACCCTTTCCTCGCCAATTAAACATGAGATATTTTTCCTCCTCAATTTATCATTTACTTTTTCAACCGGTCAAAATCAGATAAAACCGGTTAAACCAAGTCATTGTGCGGTTTGAAAACTCTGACACCACAGGGTTAGCAAAGTTCGACACACACATGACTAACCTACACGATGAGAAGAAGAACCGGTCAAAAGCATTTTTTTTCAAGTATTTTTTTTCAAGTTTAAGCAAGTACCTTAAATAAAAAAGCATATTAGCGCAGTGTACCCATTTAAGTGCATTCACATCGGTATTTTACACCCATCCTAAATTCCTCATGTGCAATTATTTTGATAATATCCCAGTAATAAATAAATAATTAAATCATTTATTATCAGGCATCTAAGGCCCATAGATAAATACCTTACAGACTAACATACATAAGAATTATAATTAAACAAAATCAAACTTACACTATTTCCCGGGTGTTTTTCCGGGGGTGTCTGCAGCCGGGAATCTCCCTCGGAAACGGCGGAACACCACGCCCTCCGGCCAAAAGCTCTCCTTCATGACGGTCTCCAGCATGAACGTCGGGAACCGCACCACAAATGCTTTGAAACTAGCATGGTAATGTGATTCCAACGATTTCACTCTCTGGAGATCTAAGGGAACTTTTGTCTTTTGTAATGCACGACTGATTACAATGTTACGACAGAACGACAAAACCTGATTTTTCCATTACGGAATTCAGAGATCAAGCTCAGGGTCAATAAATCTATAAGATCTCGGTCAAAAACTAAGGTCAATGCATAAATTAAAAAAATACTTTTAGGGTTCTGTAGTCTTTCGTAGAAAACTCATAGTTTCGCCATTACCATCTCCCGCGGTTTTTCTCACAGACTGTTAAATAAAAATAAAATAAATAAACACTACACACTCAAAGGCCCACACTAAGGTTTTCCGTTGTGACGTGGGTCCCACGAACATACACAAAGACAGACACAACCACCCGTGACCCGAGAACAAATATCTGCTTTTTACACAAATATTTACCCCGAATGGGAATCGAAATCAGGACCCAGAACCTTGGTGGTATCAAGCTAAAAATTTGGCATTTTAATTTAAAAATACCCTTGAGCTAGATTGTGGCCAAGAACAGTCCCATTCGTTATAAAAAACTCGTTTCAAAACTCAGCATATACAAAGAAATTAAAAGGGGAACTATCATAGCTAAGTTGACGTTTCAAGTTAACGAGTAATGGTCGAGCAGTCATAAATTGTATTTTTTCAACTACGGAACCCTTTTAACATTCTACGAACTATCCAATGGAACACCATTAGGAATACTCAAATCTAACAAAATGAGTAATGCTAATAATCTCGCCTTTCAATCGTGTGGTGATCGGTTGAGAATAACACCAGCCTCATCTCTCCGTGGGTGTCGTAAGAGGCGACTAAGGAAACATAAATGAGACCTGCCTCCTATAAATTCATCTTAGGCAACGACCCCTCAGTTTGTTTTCAATCTGAGGTGGTGTCTTATGGTCTTATGCGGTGTGGTGGGCTATCTGTAAAGGGCCGTCTGGTTCGCAACCACTCTCCTACCGAAGGCCAACGCCAAACAGCTTGCTGTGTTCCGTCGGTGCGAGGGAGTACCAGTGCCTTAATTGGAATTTTCTGGGTTAACTCGCTCCATCGTCGTTGGGTGAACTCTTGACCCAACTGTCGTGGACTCTTTGGAACACGTCATCTTTTGTAAATATTTTTTATTTCTATTGTTTGTCTACTTGACTTATGTCTTCGTTTTTTGTTGTTATTTCCATTATAAAACTTGCTTTGATGAAGATCAGTTTATTTATTCAATTAGTGCATTAATTGAGTTTTAAGCAGGAAAACTACAGCAAGCTAAGTATTCTGTTCGATCCCTCACATTCGCCCCTTTGTTCGCTTTACCAACCTTGGTCAAGATTGGGGTCAAGAGTTAACCCATCTCATAATAAAATAAGCCTCCCTCCTACAACCTATCTTACTAATTGTAAGTAGATATCTAAGTATTCATTGCCTTGAAGCTTTAACTGAAAGACAAAGCAAATACAACGCCTCGCGGATCTGTAATCTTGAAGGGGCTTTGCTTCAGATAGACAAAATGCTTTGTTTAAAGCTAGTAACATTTACACTGGCTGAATGTCTAGGAAATGACGTGAACCCAGGGGGATAACTGTCTCTTACAAATTGTGTTCTGATAATGTTCTGTTTTCTATACTAATATTATAAAAAGGAAAGATTGGGTCTTTTTATAATTCGTTCGGCACGGCACGGCACTGCAGGATTCTATAACCATTGCCTCCTATGTTCCTAGATTCTAGTATCACTAGTTCAATGGAAACATAATTTTACAGTGCCGTTTTCAAATTATTAAAAAGGCAATTTGATTGTTTGTTTGCATTGAATAAGCTCCGAAACTAATGAACCGATTTGAAAAATTATTTCACCATTAGAATCCTACATTATCCGGGATAGACCTAGGGTACATAATTTTCCAGAATTCTTACGGGAACGAAATTCCGGACGGAAAGCTAGTGTAGTATAAAATTGGATAATAATGGGAAGACTGCACCTTTGCAAATAGGTGCAAAGTTAAAAATGCTAATGTAATTCACTAGTTTTGACTTATTTTAGGTAACATACTGAATGTTCGATGATATAAAGTTATTTTTTTGACTTTGACTTTGAAATTAAGTTTGTCATCAATTGGATTATTGACTGGAATTGAATATTATGTATTTAAGTATGACGTACATTGCTGCGTTTGGTTTTAACTTTCATTTAAAAACACAATATGTAGAATTAGTGTATTGGTGAGTCGAAATCGACTTCACAATCAATGTTAGCCCCAGATCAAACCAACAAACTACAAACCGATATTTGAAAACGCAAAGCTTCAGGTTTCACAGTAGAAAGTCGTTGAAAAGAATGAGAAATAGAACGAAACGAAGGTATCGTATGAATCTAACAGATTACAAAAAGTGTAGTGCGAGTGCGACCCGGTGTGCAGTTGTTAACAATTCCCGTTCAATCTCCGCACAATGGGTCGAATCACGGTAGAGCTCGACAATCGTTAAAAGTAGAAAACTGCAGCAAAAAAAGAATCTTTTTTTTTCAAAGGTATTCTGAACATCGGTTAAATCCGAGGTTCGGAATACCTTTTTGACAAAGGATTTGAGGTTTTTCCTATTAGAAATTTTCCTCGGCTGCTCGGCGTGAATAAAATAGAAGATTTTTTTTCATAAAGCCTTTTTCAAAAAATTATCGAACCTTAACAAGTTGAAATTACCAATTTTTGTTAATTTAAAGACGGTGTTAGGAGTACCAGAATCTGAAGAGCATTAGAGAAAGCGAAAGAGGTGTGTTTGGATCGTAGCAAGTGGCAATCTGTGGTCTCTACCTACCCCAATGGGACAAAAGCGTAAGTTTATGTATGTGTTTACAGGTTGAAAAAGAACCTCCTAGCTTTATTGAAAATCCTGAACCAGTATCACTTACTGAACACTTTTTATTTTATTTTGTTTTTTTTTTCTTTTTGGGGGGGGGGAATTTTTTTTTTTCATAAACGTAGACACCACTCGGGTGCACCCCCCGAGCGCTACCCGCACCCCTCGCGTGCCTGGTGTAGGAGTAATGTCTACGTTTAGACAAAAAATGAACTATTCCCATTGAAAAAAATTTTTTTTTTCATAAATGTGTTCTTTGAGTGATACTGGTTCAGGATTTTGAATATAGCTAGGAGGTTCTTTTTCACCTAGTATATGTAAAAGTATAAAGGTCGATCGTAAAAAGGCAAAATATATATTTATATAATGGTAATTAACCGAGCATGATAAGTTCTTTGTCTGCCTTTTCAGGTCAGATACCTTAATTGTGCATTAATGCATCGATAATCAGTACCAAAACTTAATTTTATTCATTATTGACTTATATATTTATGCGACAAACTTTAATTTCTTGACATACTCGTACTTATGTAATTGTTGGGCACTCTCCTTTTTTTTCTCAAAAACAAAACATATTATTATGTAAGACTTTTCAAATATGTACTTTGTACTTGTAATGACCTGGTTTATGCTAACTCAACTCTACATATTTTTAATATCCGAAGCTTTACATATTCAGAAAAGATATCAGAGCAATTTTTTAATTTCCAGTAACGCAGGCCTCAGATAATGTTTACTTATCTAAATTACTATATCTGAGTATTAGAATAACTTTTAAAATCAGCCGCTCTTAATTTCATGCCTAAATGCTTACTTTTATTATTCTCTGACGCAAAAAATACACATTTTTTTTCCTAAACTTATTCTGACATTTCATTTAAGTATAAACAAAAATTTTGATTATGCACATATTAGAATATTTACCCACCGAACATTTACGTTCCCATCTGTATTACATGTTTAGAGGTAGATTTATAATACCATTTTTGAATTCTGTGGTACCAACTGTCATACTATGGTTAACCAAAATGTTATGCAATTTGAAATGTATTTCACTAGGATTCCGCTCGAGGCATCACTCTCCTGGAATTCGGTTATATCGCGTTTTCGATAGAACTCTTCAATATTTCGGAATAAAATATAGGCTGTATCTTTCGTCGTGCCTTATGTCAAAGACATAGAATCGAGTTTTAAACTAATTTTGGTTTTTTATCTATTAGGTAGCGTTACATTTGATGTGAATCAGCTCACTAAGCTGAGTAACTTTCCCCAAGGAATATAGGTTCGAAATACGAAAAAAATATTTTTACTGGGAATTTTGAAAACAGGTTGGTATACAAGATAGATATAACATTTGTATCTGCATTGTAAGTACATTTTTTTTACCAAAAGTTTTTTAAGGTTAAACACCTGCGTTGAGTCAGTACTAAGAACACAAAATAAAACGAAATGTTAACATTGCTAAAATCTTGCTCCGGTCATTTAGTGTAATACCCTTTTGAGTGCAATCACCTTTATTTTTGCATTACTAAATTAAAACTGCTATATAAAATTAAAAAAGGATAAATCGTTGATCATTTTCCTGTATACTTCAAAGACTCATGCCTAAACTCGTCTTCTTAAAAGATCGGTTTGTGACGTCACCAATTTTTTCTGTACTTTTTTTGCTTCTCTTTCATTTGTTGGCTAAAATTTAGATTTTTAACACAACGAACATTGAACGTTTCTCTCGGTACAATAAGCTGTTTGTGCATACGTGTCTTTAATTAGAGTCTTTAGTTTAAATTACTTATTATTAAAGCAATATACGATGAAATTAGCATCGATCCTTTTTCTTCATAGCGCGTTGTCTCTTTCTCACAAAGTAAAGTCAAAGTCATATTAACATTTGACCGAGCGAGCGCAAAGTGTCTCCATTTCAGGTTAAAAAAAAAGCTAACATTATTATGTCCGGATGTCTGTCCGGCTGTTCTCCTCTACAAATCGAATTTCTTAATCGATTCTCGCAAAATTTGTTAGCAAGTTCAATAATTATAATGGAATGTATTCGTTGATTCAGTTTTTGGAAATATTTCAAAATGGCTGAGCCATGGGGATTGAAAACGTAATAAAAGGTTTCAGTACTGTTTAAATGTAGTTATTTATCTAACAATTTTTTTTACCAACCCATATACTTCCCCACCGAGGGGCACGGGCCTCCCTTCGAAACACGAAGCGGATTTAGGTCATAGCCGACCAAGCTGGTCCAATGCGGCTTGTTGGACCTTTCGTGTTTCCAGAATGAATTTTCTTGCGGGTTTCATCACGATGTTTTTCTTCACCGTTAAGCAAGTGACAATTAGAAATCCGTAAATAAATCCGAAAAAACAAATTTAGTTAGTACGGGCCCGCACCAGGATTTGAACCCGCGACCTTCCGATTACAAGTCTAGCTCATTACTAACTGGGCTATCACCGCTTAACAATTTATAGCACACATGAAAAACAAACAGACAGCTACAAGAAAAGATACAACCCAATAGGTGTAGTTTATTTTTAAATTTAATTCTATTTATTTATTTTTATTTATTGCAAGGCATCCAGTGATAGTTACATTATTAAATGTTAGTAGAATGTGTTCAAAATGTTAATACGAAGGTCGATGATCACCCTCGAAGCTACGCCACGGCCCGACTTCACATAACTAATGAATAAAGTTTCCCTTTCATTGTTTGCCTCTCGCCGTATTTGACTTTAACATCTAGGATAGGATTTAGTACTTGCTTGGACGTGTACATGCTGGAATAGGCTTCGTAACTACGCTTCCTCATATCGTGTAGATATAGTCAAGTCTGTGATGAACTTGACTAACCCTGGTGTCAGATTTTTCAAACCGCACAATAGCCTCTGACTTGGTTTTAACGACTGTAGTCAATCGACAGCAAACGGGACCGACCGCGTAACATGCCCTCCGAAGCATGGAAACGCTCGTGATAAATTGCCACATTGGTCACCCATCAGGTTCTCTGCCTATGTGTTCGTTGCTTAACCTCACTGATCGGTGGAGTTAATAATACAGTACACGAAATACTGTATTTATTAAATGAGCAAATCTAGCATATCCTCGTCCGTTGCAAAAATCTTCTTCTTACTGTTAAGGTGAAGTTGAGTATGTGACGAACTTGAATAACTCTGGTGTCAGAGTTTTAATTAAAGTTAAAGCCTATTTAACCTTAACAAGGCGGGAAGTTACAGTATGATATTTAAAGTTGCATTAACTTTAACGGACGTTTCTACAACTGGTTGTCAATCACTCACCAGTTGACTAAGCTGAACAAATGTCTCTAAGGAATAAAAATTTAAAAACTAAAAAACTCGTCTCTGATGTTACGGGACAGCTTAGTAGACTGAAACACTGAATTCGTTTTAAATGATTTTCGCAGGAAAAAAATATTGTAGCCGATTTGCCTAGGGTGTAACACCCTGTAGAAAGACATACAATCTCTTCAAACTCTAAGGGAAATTGAAAACATTCGTCAAATTTTGAGGGTTGAATCTACCCATGATTACGAACAACTTTTTCTATGGGACCAACTTTCCTACTAAAAAATAAAAATCAGTTGTTCCATACATTTTGGTTAAGTAGGTATTGAACTTTTGCATGGAATAGCAGATTTTTATTTTTTATTAGGAAAACCCTGTAGATCAGCTAATTAGCACTTGCAAAAAGTTTAAATATAAGCTGCATTTTCAAAAAAAGTTTGGCTGTACCATAAAAAAAACCTGATTATCTTATATACCGGGCTTTATGTAAATCTCTTTCAATCTCTCGGGTGGTTTATCAGTCCATGAAACTGAAAAACTTCCCCAAGGAACATAGGCCAAAATACGAAAAAAAAATTTGATCTCCCATACAAAATGTGTTATATGCTGATGAAGTTTGTATGGGAACTCAAAACTTTTTTTTCGTCTTTTGACATATGTTCCTTGGGGAAGTTGTTCAGTATCATGGACTGATTAACCACCCGAGAGGTTGAAAGAGAGATACCTAAAGCCCTGTATAAAATGAATCCCTATTTCCCTTGGTCACGGTATCACGCGTGAACGGCTGGTCCGATTTGGATAATTCTTTTTTTGTTGTATTTCTTATTGTTAGGAGAAGGTCCTAGAAAGGAAAAATATTAAGAAAAATAGGATAACGTCTGTCGGGTCAGCTAGTTACAAAAATAAGTATCAATTTAATCAGATTCAATCAATTCCTAGCTTTAAAAAATTACTGCTAAATGGAATACAAATCATATTTATATATTTTTGTTTTTTTCGTAGAAGGCACAACTCTGCAAAACATAAAACAGGAAATAAATAATAGGTATGTAAAATCATAATTTCATGCATCGTCGCGTGAAAAACTCGTTTTATTAAAGATACTTTAAGAAAAAAAGGTAGATGTACTTGTACAGACAGCAGCACGTCAGGTTACCCATTTGCACTACGAAAGCCGCCGCTATTACAAGCGAAATAAGGGTGAAGTCAAGGTCAATATGTTTAGCCTGATGTGCTGCCGTGTGTGTACATATTATTGTATAGCTAGTTTTATATATTGATGTCCTATTCAATTAAGCTATTTCTATTATATTTTAATGGTGAGATTATTATAATTTAGCACTACACAAATTCAAATGCTTTTTATCTAATCACCTACAACTAGCTTACCACCCAAGAGCTCGTCCGTTTAGGATTTATTTAATTTTTATTTATCTTTATTAGTACACGCCACGTTCACCGACGGAACACAGCAAGCTGTTTGGCGTCAAACTTCAGTAGGGTGGTCGTGAACCAAACGGCATTTCACAGAGCCTACCACATCGCATGAGACCATAAGAGGCAACCTCAGATTCAGAACAAATCGTGGAGTCGTTGCCGGGGGGGGATTAATAGGAGGCAGGTCTCATTTGAGTTTCCTTAGTCGCGCCTCTTACGACACCCACGGAAAGAATTGGGGTGTTGTTATTCTCAACCGATCACCACACGGCTCAAATGAAATGGATGAAAATAACATTGTCAAATCTGAGGGAGGCCAATCCACCAATCAACGGCATCTCAATGGCGGTGGAAAGGCAATGGTGACCATTTTATGGTTTAACCAATACATTTGACAGATGGTTTGGTCGAGTGACAGGTGCTGTCTCTTTATCCACGGGTCCTGGGTTCTATTCCCGGTCGGGGCAAAGGTGGTCTGTAGGTTCCAAGAAACCCACGACACAAGGAAAAATCTTAGTACGGGCCTTTGAGTTTGCAGCATTCACATTCACAACTAATTTTAGGGAAATTCGGTGCGAATATTTGTGAATATCTGTCACGTCACTGTTTGAAGACTAAGGTCCATTTATAGAAGGAGACTCAATACAAGTCTTGATCTATACTTAAGTATTGATTATCTCTCCCTCTCACTATCAAAATAACAAAGACGACTGCTACATAAGTATAGGTTTATTTTTTATTATAAGATGGGTTAACTCTTGACCTCAATCTTGACCATAAGGTCAAAGATGAGGTCGACGATGGAGCGAGTTAACCCAGAAAATGCCTGTAAAGGCACTGGTACTCCCACGCACTGACGGAACACAGCAAGCTGTTTGGCGTCGGACTTCGGTAGGAGGGTGGTCGCGAACCAGACGCCCTTTACAGAGCCTACCACACCGCATGTGACCATAATAGGACGACACCTCAGATTCAGAAAAAAATGTGTGGTTGCCTGGGATGGATTACTAGGAGGCAGGTCTCATTTGTGTCTCCTTAGTCAACTCTTACGACACCCACGTAAAGAGATGGGGTGGTGTTATTCTAAACCGATCACCACACGGTTATAAGGAATCAGATTCTGAGTTAGGTCAGAATCTGAGTTGTGTTCTGTAATACGGACTTAAACATTCATATTATTTACTTGAAAGTTTGCCGCGCGCGAAGTGGGTGGTGTTTGCCTACTTTCCCTCTTTGCCTACTCTTAAAACAGTGTGTGGTCCATGTCCATTTTGCCACCTATAGTTTTTATTCATGCTTAGCTTACTATTTCGCCAACATTATCATGTTTTCCTACTGTCGTTCATCTTAAAATCTTGCCACCAACTTTTCTACAACTTTTCTTAGAATGATATCTATGTGTGATGATTATTTACTGATATCCATCAGCCTTGTTTAAGTGGAAGTTCGCCTATTTATGACGTCAAAAGTGACCATGGCCTTTGAACTATCGAGTCCATTAATTTTTTTCACTTAATAGTAGTATCATGGCTAATTTTTTTACAATGTTTGTGATAATTATGTTGAAGAGTTAGTTTCATAATAGCCTATAATTTAGATCTAGTACCTTAAGTTTTTTTATTTTTTTATTGAAGAAGTGCGAATATTAATCCTGTCTATTTAGTAAGATATACGATTGAGTCGTAATCGTTTCCCCGATTAAAAATTACATCCTTTCGAATGTAATTTTTTTTACGGATTATTTTACTTAATTGTTTATTGTAAACTTTAGAGCTCACATGGAATGATTTTAAATTAAAAAGCGAAATGTATGTATCCAAGTAGATACATACGCTCACGCCCATAATCCGTAACGGGGTAGGCAGAGCATCAGCGGTTCTCAGAGCCACTAGATGCCACGTTTGACACAAATTTTTGGGTTTATTAGATGGAACAAGTTGCATTATGTTGAGAGGTTGTCAGCCTTTCGCCCATTATAGAGCAAAACCCTCGCATCCCTCTTAAAGACTAGATCTTTATTGTATACCTAAGAAGAGTAGGTAGCTGGCACATTCTAAGTTTTTTTTCACTCCCAGTCCTGCAAATAAATCCTTACTTCCTTACTAATATTATAAATGCGAAAGTAACTTTGTCTGTCTGTCTGTTCGTCTTTCACGCCTAAACTGCTGAACTGATTTTGATGAAATTTGGTACAGAGATAGATTCAAGCCTGGGTAAGGACATAGGCTACATTTTATCCCACAGTTGGGCACGATATAACCTATCCATGCGGGTGGAGCAGCGGGCGGAAAGCTAGTAGAATATTATATATGCATAAAAGTATTATTTCGTTTATTCATTGTGACGTTATAATTTTAATTGATTTATTTCGTTGTGGCGTCAATGTAAAGGACATAGTAAATACTTAAGTCCGGTCGTTGCACTCTCGTCCTATTAGCTCGTCCTTTCCGTCCTATCTGGAATCAGTCTTTGCCTTACAATCTTTTTTTAAATAATTATTGTTTTAGGGTCTTCAAGAGGTCGCTATGAAAATCTTTACTATTCATATGTTTTACACACATTACACTTTTTGTTTTATACTTAACCTTCTAAGGTTTAGGGTTAGCGCAAATAATATTGTTTAATTAGACCAATAAACTGAAGGAAAACATCGTGATAAAACCCGACCGTCCAAGAAAATTTTCGAAAGACGAGCGGTCCACCAACCCGCATTGGGCCAGCGTGGTGGACTACGGCCTAAATCCCCTTCGTGTTTCGAAGGGAGGCCCGTGCCCCTCGGAGGGGACGTATATGGGCTGGTAAAAAAAAACTGAATCACTTTCCGTCTCCTAATTAAAGGCACCTAATATAAATTCCATGGGGTAGTTTCCGTTCGGTCCTAAACTTTCGCCAGCTAGCTTAAAATGCTTGCCCATCGCCAAGGAATGGAATTTTCTGTCTGCGTCTGTATTTCCAGGATCATATAACCCAAATCTCTTAAAAGTTCAAGTGAATTGGCATCTTCTGGGTGAGTTTGCTATAACTTCGACTGGATCTTCGCATCTTCGCATTTTTTTTATATCATTATCGCATTTTGCTGAATTTTATAATTGTCATTATTATTACTTGTGTTGATTGTATTGTTTTATTTGAATTATTTTCCTTCGTTTAATTTAATTTATTTATTTTTCTTAAATCGATTTGTCGTGTATTCTTTCATTTTTTTTTTCAATTTTAGTTTTTTGTTTTATTTTTTATTAAATTTTATAAATTTTAAAAATTATCTTATTTTAATTATAAGGATAGGCGAAAATGCATTTTCCTTTTTGTGTTAAATTAATTGTATAATTTGGAAATGTTGTGTACACCTGTAATTGGTGCATATATCTGATGTATTGCGTTGAATATTGCTTATGATTGAATATATGTAGTGTTGGTGTTCCTATAAATAAATATTATAATAATAATATAATCTTAAGATGCATCTTAAGAGCGAACCCATCCTTATCCTTAGGTACTAATATTATAAACGCGAAAGTTTGTATGTATGGATGTTTGTTACTCTTTCACGCTCAAACGGCAGGACCAATGTTGATAAAATTTGATATGAACGTAGTTGACATCCATAATTAACACATAGGCTACATAATTTTCTCTAATTCCAATAAGAACTATAGCTTTTCCAGCATTTTGATCATCTCTCACTCACCATCCCTGCAACGAATCCTTGTATAAGTAATCACGTCGATCGGTTATCTGTTGAATTAGTTACTAGGTAGTGCCTGACACATACCCTTGAGGCTCTAAATCACCTTTTACCTTCAAGTGTTACCGCGTCATTTTATAAGATTCATTTTATAAGAAACGGCAGTTTTTGTTAAAGAATTCCACACAACAATTTATATATTGGCCCTACGGAGACATTAAAGCAATCGAAACTGGATAGGGTGATTCTACCCAAGAAACTGAAAAACTTTCCCAAAATATGAAATTCTCACAAACACAACATAACAATGTCACGCGTCCATGCCATCCCAGCAGCTCGACTCGAGCATGATGTGCAACAAACTCGCGCGGCACGCCACTCGGCTGACGGTGAAACTTCACTTTGATTGCGCGAGGGTCCAACGCAAAGGCTTGCTCATCCTCTGACGTTGTCAGTTTTGACATTTTGACATAGAACCGCGTCGCATTTCCCACGCAAGCACATCGTGCTCGAGCGGCTGAAAAAAGTTGGCAGCGGACACATTTTAAGTTTTCTTTTCACTCCCTGTCCAGCGTGGAAATGTTAATCCCGCAAAAATACCACGCCAAACCTATCGTGCTAACCAAAACCTGCAGTTTTGCTAGTAGCTTTCAACACGTTAGTTTCCATTCGTTAGATATGGAAAAATTAATAAATCCCAGCCGGCGGCTGCGAGCCTGGTCCGCTGTTTATCGAATATAGCAACACTAGATGTGACTTGCCAGGAGGGTTACTCCACTATTCAATGGCGTAGTCTGCTTTTTTTTATAACGAATGGGTTTTTTCTTGACCACAATCTAGCTCAGGGGCAAAGATGTGGTCGAGGATGTAGCAAACTCACCCAAAAGATGCCTATTCACTCGAACTTTTAAGAGACTCGTGTTATATGAACCCGGAAATGCAGACGCAGGCAGAGAGAATTCCATTCCTTAGCGGTGCGCAGTATAAAAGATGCTTAAGCGCAGATCCGCGTCGCATCATACTGGTATTTGTCTCTTTCCTTGCTAACCGTCGCCGTAGACAAAGGGTTAATAGCGGTAGAATGACAATGGTCACCATTTTTTAATATATAACTAGCTTTCCGCCCGGGACTTTGTTCCCCTGGGAATTCTTGAAAATTGTGTAGCGGAAAATTGTGTAGCGTAGTATTCTAATGGTGTAAGAATTGTTCAAATCGGTCCAGTAGTTTCGGAGCCTATTGAATGCAAAGAAACAATCAAATTTTTCCTCTTTATAATATTAATATAGACGAATGGGTTTGCTCTAGCCCTGAGGCGAAGATAAGGTCGAGGATGTAGAAATTTTATCTGTTTTTTTTAATAAATTTGTTATATATAAGTTATAACTAACATCAAGAAACCTACAAGGTTTGTCTAGACGTTATGAACATCTCCACTTGTAGTCCAAAAGTTACAAAGTTGGTAGAATCGTATAACGCAGCCAGTCAACCCCGCGTTTGCTCTCACTAAATATAATTAGGACACTGCCTGCATTTATCAAATCTCCCTTCAGGTAGCGAAATTGAGAACTAACCAAATTGCATACATCTAAGGGAACGTACCCATACTACGTGTCCTATTTTTAATTTTTGGACCCCTCCCACTCGTAGGATATGCCAAGACCGGGGGGCCCCCCTTCAAGTTTTTATGTTGTATTGACAAGTATTATTTTTAATCAATTTGCAAGCAGAAAGTGTAACAAATAATAATAATAATAATTTGACTCACGGATCATTGAAATGTGAACACACTAATGTTTTATTTTAAAAATAAACACTTTTAATAGTTTCTATGTGAAACTATTAAAAGTTTCTATGTGAAAAGAGTCCAAAAAACTGTTTTTTGGAAATGATAGTCCAAAAAACAGGACGTTTCTCCCGGTGAAATCGACTACGTGACAAAAATCTAAACCACCCCCCCACACTCCTGTGACTGATCATAGTATTTTTAAGACCACCCCCCCCCCCAAATAGGTTACGTAGTATGGGTACGTTCCCTAATGACGGCTGCCAGATAGTTTGCAACTTAACGTTCGGTTGGCAGTGGCGCTGCTGGTCGGGGTAGTTGTCATCAAATGTATGAGGTTTCGATAGTTCTCAATTTCACCACCTGAATAGGTATAACTGTCACCATGTCATTCAACCACCGTTGAGACGCTCACCACTTGAATAGGTATAACTGTCACCATGTCATTCAACCACCTTTGAGACGCTCACCACTTGAATAGGTATAACCGTCACCAAGTCATTCAACCACCGTTGAGACGCCATTGAATATCGTAATTGACGCCCAGAAAGTAAACTTACCGGTTTCTTATAAAAGCCTACTGCTAGATATCTATAGGCCTCTTACATGCGGAGGATGGAGGGAGTGTGACTGAACTCATAAGATGTTTTTGAGACTAAATTTGAAATACAAAATATATATTAGCTTAGTTAATATTTAATGGTGAAATCTATCCATAACTATGATAGACTTCAAGGTTTTTTTCCCGGAAATATTAAGGTTAGGATATTTCCGTTTTCGTTATACCTACTACGCCGCTGTCAGAATGCGATGTACATTGCTGATTTTCCTGCTTTTTGCTGTTGTTATGGTTTTTGATTGCAAAATGGAGTGTACCGACGGGTCCTGGGTTCGATTTGATTCCCAGTTGGAGCAAATATTTGTGTAAAAAGCAAAAAGTTTGTTCTCGGGTCATGGGTGTTTGTGTCTGTCTTTATATATATTCCAAGGGACTCACGATACAAGGGAAAACCTTAGTGTGGGCCTTTGAGTGTCTAGTTGTCTACTATTATTATTTTTTTCAAATAAATAATTTAATTATAAAGCAGAAAATGTTGATATACATGTACAAAATGTGAAACTGTTATTCCCAGAAAAAAAAAAGATGGAAATCATTCTCTGTATACCTCACTGTTCCCAAATCTTACCACATCGCTCACAAAC
Source organism: Aproaerema taeniolella (assembly GCA_949987775.1). Lineage (NCBI taxonomy): Eukaryota > Metazoa > Arthropoda > Insecta > Lepidoptera > Gelechiidae > Aproaerema > Aproaerema taeniolella. The sequence continues at coordinate 3,091,164 of OX465250.1, read as the reverse complement.
CAGTACATCCGTGGCAATCTACATATCGATATGCAATTTGGCAGTCGTACGGCAATGCAGGCGCGGCGTACCACTGGTGCATAAACCGATACATATCGCAGCAACGTGAGACTTGGCTACACTCCGATTTATATGCATTTCAACCGGGAACTTTTGAATTCGATTTTATTAGATCCGTGTTTTCAGAAAGATCTTCAGTTTAAGGTGTATTTTTTACTACAGCTTACACATTTATCTTAAACTAGCTTTCCGCCTTTGACTTCGTTCCCGTGGGAATTTGGAAAATTATGTAGACTATGTGTTAATTCAGGGTGTCAGCTACCTCCATACCAAATTTCATCAAAATTGGTTCAGCTGTTTGAGCGTGAAAGAGTAACAAACATCCAAACAAAGTTTTGCGTTAATAATATTACTAGCTTTCTGCTCGAGACTTCGTTCCCGTGGGAATTCGGGAAAATTATGTAGACTATGTGTTAATCCAGGGCGTCAGCTACCTCTATCCATACATCAATCCATACATACAAACTTTCGTGTTTATAATATTTTATTATATTATTATGTATAAGTAACGATAAGCATGCAAAACTTGCCAATTATATACACTAATTGGCAACTATATTATACACTAATAGCCAATTATAGTTATTCACACAATCTCAGGTTAGGTTACCGATTCTCTTAATTCAATGGTTGATAGTACTGTTTTAGGGTTCCGTACCCAAAGGGTAAAAACGGGACCTTATTACTAAGACTCCGCTGTCCGTCCGTCTGTCACCAGGCTGTATCTCATGAACCGTGACAGTTAGACAGTTGAAATTTTCACAGATAATATACCCATTTCTGTTCCCGCTATAAAAATAAATACTGAAAAATATAATAAAATAAATATTTAAAGGGACTCCCATACTACAAAAGGAATTTTTTGCTCGTTTTTTATAGATAATGGTACCGAACCCTTTGTCCGCGTCTCCGACTCGCACTTAGCCGGTTTTTTATTTAACAGCTTACACATTTACTTACACACCAATAGCCAATTATAGTTATCCACACAATCTAGGGTTAGGTTAGGTTATCAATTCATTAGTTCATTGGTTGATAGTGTTTTTTTTGTACGCCTCTGTTATCCCAGTGCTGGGCAAAGGCCTCTCCCGTATGCTTCCACTTCTCTTGGTCCAGTGCAAAGACCAATCAGTCTGGGCAGTGAGACTGCAAATCCTCGTACCACCTCTTTCAGGATCTACCTACCCCAACAACGTTATCCACGGGGTACCCATTCGGTGACGGTTCCAGCCCATCTATCTTAATTTGTGATTGTAAAAATGGAAAGGTACAACTTTTGTGATAGTCGTTAAGGTTCACAATAGGGATGTTGACAGTGTTTGATTTCATGAATTATTGTATGTGAAACTAAAAATAATGCTAAAAATATATTAATATCCGAAAACAGCATTGAAATTGGTTTATAAATGAACAAGTTATTAGCATTTATATTATCGTTTTGTGGGGAGAGCTAGCTATCTGGTTTTTACCTACGCAAACAAATAGCGGTGACGTCACATGCCTATAAGTGCATCTCTTTTTCGTTGTTTGACAGTTTTCCCCTGTATTGAAATTTAATAGCTTGTAACTTTTTTATTTCTTAATAGTTTCTTAATAGTAACAGTTCTCTTTAAGATAAACAATAAAAAAAAATTATTCAACATCCCAATTAGTGTAATGAGCTATTGAAAATAGCTCTTATTGACTAGCCTGAAAGTTGAACCTTTTACTAAACACAGACACATTTAACCGGCTTACGTGCCCCAATTCTTTAAAAAATGGCGTCCACAGTGACGTGATTCTGCCAATGTCTGAGTATTTTAATGAAAATTAAGATGTAGAATGACGAAGTCGCCAATATCAAGTAGCGAAATCCTTTACTGTAATACGTCAGAGTCTCGTCTGTTGATCAGCAGGCTGCACTAGTAGGTGAGTACGATTTTGGAGCACCGTATTACAGGACGCGACTCAGACTCTGATCTTTACATAAGTAGCAGTCGTTTTTATCATTTTAATAGTGCGAGAAAGAAACAATCAATACTTAAGTAAAGATCAAGATTTCAGTCTCCTTCTGTAAAACGGACTTAAGATTTTATTGACCCCGCACTGCCCCCAGCCCAATAGCGCTACTGCCTCTTTTACAGTTATTTTTATTTATTTAAAAATTGTCTACGGCTGACAGTTCTAATTATTTACTAATTTACTAATTTATAATAATTATTATTTTACTATTTAGCCGTGTGAGTCCCCGGCAGAGTAGAATAGGACTACCCTCTTTCTTGCCGAGGTGTCGTACAAGGCGACTAAGGTAAATATGCAAGCAAGTTCATCTGCACACAGAGAAGGAAAACTCTGCAATTATATCAAAACCCTCGCCAACCCGTCTGCCAAGCGTGGTGAGTATGGCATTTACCTCATGTTATTGAGGGAGGCCCGTGCCCCAGCAGTGGGGACGTATATGGGCTGATGAAGACTAATTTATTAATGATAGCAATGAACAGGCCTCTTAAGTAATGCACTTGACACATTATCACAGTGACGTCACCGTCGCACATACCTCTAATTTATTATAATGACGTGTGATGGTCCAGTCGACAGCCCGTTTGACGGCCACATATAGGTAATTATCTTACGGCGATTACCGATGCATGGCGACAAGCTGATGTTATGCATGACTTGCTAATCTTCGTCTTATTGTTATGTAATGTTGCTAATAATCTGTACTGTGCTGTACTTTGATATACGTATATCTTGTATTATATAAGGGCCAAAATTATGTAAGTTCCCACCCCTTGATAATTTAGTTTAGGGGATAATTCCGATAACTTTCCCTACGGAAGCTCAATGAAATTCTTAAAAAAAATGACAACTTTCCATGTAAAGTAAAAGCAAATTAGCTAGATCCCGATTCTGTAAATTCAGTTGTGTGTCTCAGGAATGGAGGCCATTTTATCTATTCAGGTGGCGAAATTAAGAACTATTTGATTTTCATATACATACTGAAAACCACCCAGACCAGCAGCGCCACCGCCAACCGAACGTAACGTTGCAAACTACCTAGCAACTGGAAATTCAGTTGGCGGTGGCGCCACCAGTCAAAGCAGACGTCATTTGATGTATGAAATTTGGATAGTTCTCAATTTCGCCACCTGAACGGATAAAATGGCGACCATTCATTCGAAACACAACTGTACAGATACGGGGCCCATCTCACAAATTGTACGGAGGCGAAATTTTTTTTAAAATTTCGAACTAATTCTTTTGGGAAAGTTATTTAGTTTCATGGGTTGATTTACATCCTTAAGTTTACAAACTAATTTAAAGACTTTTTTGTTGTTACTAAAATCACACATTTTAGTTACTAAGTTTGATTGTTGTTACTAAAATCACAGCACCGACCGTTATTGAAGTGATTGAGGATTGAGAGTTGCTAATCTTTTAATGTAGAAATTCTCCTAAGTCCATGTCAATATCGTATTAAATTTTAACCCAAGTCTCTCAGATTTAGGTCAGTATTACAGAAAGCGACTTGGACTCTGATCTATACTAAAGTAGCAGTCGTTTTTGTCATTTTTATAGTCAGAGAAAGAGACAATCAATACTTAAGTATAGATCAAGACTTGAGTCTCCTTCTGTAATATGGGCACTAGTCTCCTACATTTCCTCCTGTGAGTATCAGTGCCTGAGTAGTGATAAACGGCAAACATTACCGGTGCAAGACGCATGGCCGACTTTGGAATATAAAACATTGCTCGCCAGCGCACATTACTTTAGAACATTACGTTTCTTATGCCAATTCGACAAGCAAATAAAAAAAAAAGACGCTTCACACTCAAAGGCCCACATTAAGGTTTTCCCTTGTGTCGTGGGTCCCTTGGAACACACAAAGATAGACACAAACACCCATGACCCGAGAACAAACATCTGCTTTTTACACAAATATTTGCCCCGACTGGGAATCGAACCCAGGACCCGCCGATCGAGAGGCAGCGTCACTACCATTCGACCAAACCGGCCGTAAAATAGGTTTTACGGCTTCATTATCTCTAAGTCAAATCAAAGGCAAAGATTTTATTCTATTAATAACTTTGAGACGTTGCTCCAAAAGAATAAATAAATGAAGTCCTAGGTAAATTTTTATTATTTATTATTATGTGAAGTGTTACCCATACATTGACCAAGATCATACATGCGGTCCCCAGAAAATGCCTATTTAAGCACTGTACTGGTACTCCCACGCACCGACGGCATAAAGCAAGCTGTTTGGCGTCGGACTTCGGTAGGAGGTTGGTAGGACAACACACAGATTCAGAACAAATTAAGATATCGTTGCCTAAGAGGGATTGATAGGAGGCAGGTCTCATTAATTTGTGTTTCCTTACTTCTTAGTTAATAAAAAAGTGAACAGATTTCGCAGGTTCTAATAGGTACCATTGATTCAGCAATTGAAAAAAACAGAGCATATAAATCGGCCGGTTTGGTCGAGTGGTAGTGACGCTGCCTCTCGATCGGCGGGTCCTGGGTTCGATTCCCAGTCGGGGCAAATATTTGTGTAAAAAGCAGATGTTTGTTCTCGGGTCATGGGTGTTTGTGTCTGTCTTTGTGTGTTGCAAGGGACCCACAACACAAGGGAAAACCTTAATGTGGGCATTTGAGTGTGAATCGTAAAAAAAAAACGAAACAATTGTTTTTTTTTGCACTTTTTTGTCTTTTTTCTCAAAATGTTTAAGAAAAAACTTTGTTGGGTTTATTTAATTTCAAAACACATCTGCATGATGCTATTTAAAGTAAAATTTATTTTCTACATGACCATAAACATGCCAATTTATAATTCGAAAGCCTATTTATAATTCGAAAAAGGCACGGCAAAATTGTACTACCATTGCTTCCTATGTAATAGTAATACTAGAAGCTGAGAAGAACATAGGGGGCAATAGTAATTCAAATTTTGAAGTGCCGTGCCGTGCCGTTCGAATTATAAAAAGGCCCATTTTCTACATGCCATCTTTGTATAATTATCGTATTTACTATAAATGAAAATTATTTAAGTCTATTCCCGCAAGGTAATGTTTCCTCTTAGTTAATGATGATAATTTGTCTTAAGCAAGAATTTTAACATCCAGTAAAACCCTGCGATTAATGAAATACAGAATTTTCCTTTGGAATTCTAAGAATGTCTCTAAATGGGTATTCCAATTAGTCAAATAGGGTTTTAGTCCACTGACCTCCTTTAAACTACTGCGTCAATTTAACTAATGACCTGTCTGAGCTTTAGAACAGATAATATGACATTTTAAAACTTAAAGTAATTGAAATATTACGATACACTTTATTTAAACGCACACAAAACCAAACAACGACAAGAGAGACTTGTACAAAAGGCGGTTTTTTATAGATAGTGGGTTTGCTCTTGACCACAATCTAGCCCAGAGGCAGAGATGTGGTCGAGGATGTAGCAAGCTCACCTAGAAGATGCCTATTCACTTAACTTTAAAGAGATTCGGGTTATATGTGCCCGGAAATACAGGCTCTAAGTATTTATAAATAGCAATCTTTTCCAGGCAACCTAATTTTATAACTTTTCTAGACAATACTAACACTGGCAAAATCATGATGATCGTCACCAACCCATTTTTTTGTTAAGGAAAAAAAACAAACAGACGCCTACACGCTTACGTTAAAGTGAATTAAGGACTGTATTTTGTCTTCCATTTATCTTGTTATCTTGTCAATGTCTTACTTAATTAAGAAAAAAGTATACAACCTGTTCCTTTTGATATCCCATAACTCCAGGGTATCAACGAGACCACGTGTAATGTATATGAATCAAATAGCATTTACATTATTTTTTCAATTATTAATAATTTCAATTTTTATTTTTCATACAAAATAATTCGGTAAAAATGTGAATTTCCTATAAAAGACCTTTACGTAAGTAATGACAACGTCGCATTTTCGTATTCTAAATTATGAATGATTGAAACTAATTATCAATGAAAGTGTACCAACTTGGGACTCGTTTTATGGGAGAAAAAGCTGGGCATCCTTAACAAGGTTAAGCGATACTTCACGCCGGATCAACTTCTTACCCTTTATAAGGCGCAGGTCCGATCGTGCATGGAGTGTTGTAGCCACCTTTGGGATGGTTCGGCCAAATACCAACTAGCCGCTCTGGACTCGGTGGATCGCAGAGCCAGGAGGCTTATTGGTGATAAAAAGCTAATTAAGGATAAGCTACAAAGCCTAGCTCATCGACGCAAAGTAGCTTGCCTATGTGTTTTTTATGGGATGTACTTCGGAGAGTGTGCTCAGAGGCTACATGAGCTCATTCCGCCTGTCCCTTTTTTCCATCGGACGTCCAGACGCACTGCGGGGTACCACCCTTATCTTGTCGAGATCCCTCGGATACGTACTGAGCGCTATTCTTCATCTTTTATATTGCGCACTGCCAGGGAGTGGAATTCCCTGCCGGCGTCTGTATTTCCGAGTTCATACAACCCAAATATCTTTAAAGTGCGAGTGAATAGGCTTCTTCTGGGTGAGCTCGCTACATCCTCGACCACGTCTTTGCCCTAAGCTAGATTGTGGTCAAGAGCGAACCCATTTTTAATAAAAAAAAATAAAAAAATAAAGATTTTGAAATATTTTATTCAAAATCTTTCTCCCATAAAACGAGTCCTAATTTGAAATATTTTAATTTTGATTGATGATTTCTCCGAAAATACCCATTTAAGAGCATATGTTCCTTGGACTTTTTAAATTATTTTTATTCATAGAATATGACTTTAGAGTTATGGGATATCAAAAGGAACAGGTTGGTTAAGTACTGTAGCTCAGAGGAAGTATCCGGAGATCTAGCTGATGGAGTCATACAATCAGGAAAAGTCACAGATTCACTTTTAAGGGATTTATTGAGAGGAAACTAACTCGCACGGCCGAAGCCACGAGAGATAGAGTGTGTTAGATGCACACTCCAAATCAGTCCGATTATGGATTTAGAATAAAAGGCTTTCGTAGGAGGTAGTAACTCTGTCTGTCTGTCTGTCACGCTTTCACGGCTAAACTACTAAACCGATTTTAATGAAATTGATAGATTAGACCTTGAGAAAGGAAATAGGACATTTTATCCCACAACTGGGCACGATATAACCTAAAGTCCACGCGGGTGGAGCCGCGGGCGGAAAGCTAGTATTTACATAAACTAAGGTCCGCATTGCAGAAGGAGACTCAAGTCTTGATCTGTACTTAAGTACTGATTGTCTATCTCTTACTATCAAAATGACAAAGACTACTACTACTTAAGTATAGATCAGAGTCTGAGTCGCGTTCTGTAATGCGGACCTAAGATAAATAAAATACTGTGTCTTGCAAAAATACTTTACGTTACCCCCTTCAAAAATAAATGAAATACCACCACTAGTATAAATTAAACATTAAATTCGTCTGGAACGTGTGATTATAAATTGATGTTAATTAATTACGTAGTGAGTCAATTCGACTAATTAAAGTCAAATCAATCTCGAATTAGTCTTAAATGTCGTTTGGTGGAGCGCTATTAAAATTATCAACTAATAGACCCTTTATTTGAGTACTTATAAAGTCTACATGATAAAATTATGATGTAACACTCAGTTTGACGAAGCCATTATACAGAGGTTAAATACAAAGAAGAAGTACCTAAAAGATAAAAAAATTGAAAAAACCTGAGACTATCATAATAATAAACGAGGAGAGACCTTTAAACTAAAAGGAGAGGTTAAACAAAACAAAACAAAAAATAATATAAATAGAAATTAAGTAAATTTAGTAACTGCCGTTTACATCCATGCTTTGGCCGAGAATCGGACTAAAAAACGCATTAAGTTTTAATTTTAAGAAACTGCATTTTTTTAGTTGTGTTATTATTAGCATCCTCAGACTTTATGTCCGTGCCCTTTATTTTCTCAATTATTTAATTCAATTCAATTCAATTCAAATTATTTATTTCAGACCAGTAATCCATAGATACAATAATAATAATGTCACATTAAAGTAAAATAAAATAATGTCGTTCGAAATATCTACTATCACAATTAGTTAATTTAATTTAAGTGAAGCTGCACCCAATGACGTAGTAGGGGGGAGTCCCATCTATCTACAAAAACAGTCAGGAGACTGTTGGAGCTAACGCGGAGCCGAGTCAGCATCGAGGCGCACCTTTTTCTGATGATTGCATAGAAATCGTCCGTGTGCGCCTCCGCAAACATACCGGATGCACTGCAACGCCACGACAGCCCCAACAGAATCCTAAATGCATTATTGTACTGGACCCGTAGGTCGCTGTATGTCCGCCGCGTATAACTGGTCCAAAGGCTGCACGTGTAGAATGACTGACAAAAAGCTTTAAAAAGTTGTATTTTAACTGGTTTCGTACAACGTGCAAGCCTTCGAGCCAGCATGTTACAGCGGACAGCCAGCGACCTACGTTCCCTCTCAATATCAAAGTTATCCCTGAGGTCCTCAGTTACCCAGTGCCCCAAGTACTTAAATTTTGTCACCCAGCCTAGCGGTGAACCACATAATGAGACTTCTGGTACACTTGAGTAATTAATTGTGTCAGATCTAAACATCACGAGTTCGCTCTTTTTGACATTGTACTTGAGGCCATGGGCTGCCGCATACGCTTCACATACACTTATTAGCTTCCTAAGAGCCCCAATCGATTAATGTTAATACTGTCGATTTTAAAATATAAAATAACTAACACATCCTAAAACCAACAATCGTAGCTAAGACTCCACTAACAGATATTCAATCAACACTTTCGAGAAGTCAGTCCGAAACACGACACTCGCCAAAACCCCTCAAGTTCGGTTTCCTATTCAACGCAACTGCTGCCGAAGTTCTCTTGCAGGAAACACCTCCAAATTTGCCCATTTCCCCTAGTCTAACGTACTGACTTGGTTCTACATTCTAATAGTGCTGGACTTTGTTACGTCGCTACTAGATAATTTTAAGATAGGTCGAGAATAAAAAAGAGCTTCTGATGTTTGTACGAGCAAAGGAATTTTTGGCTTTTGGCTACCGTTTACCGTTTAACGCCAAATTAGTATAACGAACGATTTTTTACCACATTAAGTAAATAATTTTTATTCTAAAAACCAACAGCTCAATACGAAAAAAGACGAATCTAAACACAGCCAATAACAGGCTTATTCCTAAAATATTCGTGTCGTACCTTTACATATTATTTGAGCGGGATGTACAATTATATCATGACAATTTATAAAAAGAAAAGAAAAAAAAGGTGACTGCGCTGAAAGGCTAATATTAATATAAATTAATTATTATTTTATTATATTATTTTATTTTATAATCTATACTAATATTATATAGAGGAAAATTTTTTATTTTTGTATGTAACGAATAGGCTCCGAAACTCCTGGACCAATTTGAAAAATTCTTTCACCATTAGGATGCTACATTATCCTTGAGTAACAGGCTACATAATTTTCCCGTATTCCCACGAGAACGAAGTCCCGAGCGGAATGCTAGTATATAATAAGGTCGAAATATTTTTAAAAAGTCGCCACTCCATACAACTGGTTTGATCAGCTGTTTCACCTTTGTATGAGCAGTCAACAATTTTTTTTACGATTTTGTGGAGGTTCCTTAGGAAACGCTGTTCAGTTTTATCTTCTTCTTCTTATCGTGTAGGTATAGTCAAGTGTGTGGCGAACTTGACTAACCCTGGTGTCAGAGTTTTCAAACCGCACAAAAGCCTCTGACTTGGTTTTAACGACTGTAATTAATCGACAAAAGCCGGGACCGACAGCTTAACGTGCCCTCCGAAGCACGGAAACGCTCGTGATAAATTTACACTTTTGGTCACCCATCACGTTCTCTGCCTCTGTGTGAGTTTTATGGAAAGAATCGTCCCCTAAAGTTTCACTAACTGATTGTTAACTCTGCTGGAAACAATATTTTTTCATGTTAAGAGTTATTATTCTAAACTTCCAATTACTTTTGTCTTTTCTATTAGATGAAAAATAAGAGTTTACTCTGAAATCATTTTCAAATATACTGCTGGATAAAATACTTAATCATTTTCATATGGTTAATATTCTGCTGTATACAACAATTTTATGTTTTTCGTACGGACAATGTGACTTTGTACCTAGTGAACAGTAAATATTTCGCGCTCATTAGTAGTGCTGGACACTCGCCGGATAATCCGCCATAAAAGTATTAAACCCCTTACTCACAAAACTCTGTTGTGACCTGAAAACTTAAACATTTGACCACTCGCTAATCCTGCTCGGATTAAAAACTTTTTTAACCCCCTACAAAAAGTGTGTATCTGTGGCAACGTAATAAGTAAAGTAATAATAAAGTAATAAGTAATTTATTTTCTGCCACAAAATTTGCTTATGGTCTAGTTATCTTAAATACGAAAATGCACTTTAATGACAAAATTTTGTAGGGGACTGGTGCCTAAACTAAGCCGAAACTTGTATTTTAGGTACGTACGGAGCTTTCACAGTTTACACGCTTTAAGCCTTTACTAATCTACACTAATATTATAAAGAGGAAAGATTTGAATTTTTGTATGTAACGAATAAACTTAAAAACTACTGGACCGATTTCAAAAATTATTTTACTAATAAGATGCTACATTATCCCTAGTAACATAGGCTACATAATTTTCCCGAATTTCCACGGGAACGAAGTCCCGAACTGAATAATCTGAAGGTCCTGACTCACTGATTCATCAACGCCCAGCCTAAACCCTTAGACCTAGAATACTGGAATTTGGCACGAAGGTTTCTTTTTATAACGTAGGCAAAGAATATTTTTTACAAAAAGATATTACTAAATTCTCACGAGAACAAAGGCCCGGGCATCCTCTATATTCTTGGACCACTACCACAGAATAACTAATAGTACTCCACTACCTAATAATAAGTATTTTATATGGTTAAAATTGACTTTGTAAATAAGTATTCTTGGACCACTCCTGTTTCATTGTCAATACTCGTTTAAAAATATGTTTATTGTAATTTTTTGATCCTGCCGGCTGCCGTTCGATGTCCCTAACAGGGAATATGCATGATTTTTTTTATTTAAAAAATTAATCCTCATTCATGTAACAAACAGTTTAGTAAAACTATTTTTCGACTAGCTATGAAATTAAAAAAGATATAAGCCATCGAAGATTTATTTATATCTCTTTCTACCAAAACGAAATTTAACACGGAGTTTGTATGGACGTAGTGACATGTGACGTCATAGTCCATGTCGGATCTCTCTGTCGTAATTAATAGTTTTAAATATATTTCTTGGCCGATTTTAATTTCAATTTCACTTTTTGTCATCACAACTACGGTATTTTCATATTTTGTTAATCAATGCGATAAAAAAAGTTCATGCATATTCCCTATTATCCATTGACATCCCTAACCATTAGTGTGATAGCACAGCGCACAGCACTTCAACATGCAGTTAACACACTAATCCGATTAAATTAATATTTGTTTTCCGGATATAGGTCAGGAGCGCAGAATAATGAGCCAGGTCTGGATTTTACTGAGTTTACTTCGAAAACAGTTTACTTTGTTACAGTTGCATAAATTTCAAGATTCAAAACGTTTATTTGACAAACACACTACAACACAACAACAACAATGAAACAAAGGAATAAACAACACAAAATAAAGATAATAACAACAAATTAAAAGAAATTAAAATTTAAATATAAATTAAAATGAATGAAGTTGTGATGTAGGTAGTGCGATGACAAACAGGATTCACCTCAGCATGTGTTGCAGCAGAAGCCGCAACGCTGGTTTTCAGTTGACTTTATGAAACCGTTCACTTATGCTCAATAATTGTTTACGGTACTTTTGCGGTCAATGTGACTTTTTATTATTCGGACGGAATTAACGGGCACATTATTCATATTTATTTATTTAATTCACTAATCATTGTCATCAATTGTATACATAGTAAAAAATATTCAAATCTAAATATATATTTTATAGCATAGCTTAGTGATACTGTGGCATTAGGAACATAGGAGGTGATGGTAAAACAAAGCCGTATCGTTCATTCCACATGCAAAAATAATATTTAGATTTGAATATTTGACACTATATTCAAATCTAAATATTGAATATAGTGTCAAATATTCAAATCTTCCCGGCTGTTGTCGATTGACTACAGTCGTCAAAACCAAGTCAGAGGCAATTTGAAAACTGCCGGTTTGAAAACTGTGACACCAGGATTAGTCAAGTTTGTCATTGAAATTTTATTTTAGTTCTGTTACTAAGTCAGTGTATATTATATGTAGTATGTATAGCTGCATATATGGGGCTCAATGCCACTCTCATCTCCAATCTATCCATGTAAATCCGGGTATAATAAAATCACGCAGAGGCCTTGCAACCCGAATCAATCACACGTCAAAAGATCCAGCGACTTTTATTGGATTCCCCTTTCTTTGTATTTATTACATTCTTCAAGGGGTTTGTTTTTAAAAGTGGTATTTTATATGTAGATGTAGTTATTTGTATATTTTTTTGAGAAAGTCGCTAATTTTTTTATAGCATTTATAGCACGTTAGTATCATAATGATACCAATAAGGAGTGCAAAATCCATAGCTTTTTTTATTATTATAAGATGGGTTAACTCTTGACCTCAATCTTGACCATAAAGGTCAAAGATGAGGTCGACGATGGAGCGAGTTTACCCAGAAAATGCCTATAAAAGCACTGGTACTCCCACGCACCGACGACGGAACACAGCAAGTTGTTTGGCTTTTCTGACCATGTGCCATGCATTTTGTCGTGATGTTATATAACGTAGGCAAATTTAGAGCCGGCTTAAGGACTTTTATGTCATAAGATAGGAAATGTGCAATGGACGTCACTTTATGCTTAAACTGTCAAGTGCGCACAAAGAACAATATAATCACTGAATTATCTACACTTGTATTTTTTATGTTTATTACAAAAAGTACTGGAGTGATTTCAAAAATTCTTGCCACATTTTCTCTAAGTTATTGTCCTACATAACTTTCCCAAATTCCCAAGGGAACTAAGTACCGGGCGAGAAACTTATATGTGATAATATAAATTAATTTATCTTTCCTCAAGGCGCCAGTTATAAAAAAAGTAATGATCAGGTATGATATTTCAGACGATGTAGTAACAAGAAGTCGGTTCAAAGACAGTTTTGCCCTGAATTCAAAGCTTTGTATGAAGTGTATATTTTTTAAATTAAAATATAGAGGGATGTTATAAGTTTGACGTGTGTATCTGTGTGTCTGTCTGTAGCAAAGTAGCTTCTAAACGAATTGGTCCAGATCGAGATGGTTGTTAGCTATATTTGATCATAATTGGTTCAGCGTTAAGCAATTAATGTTATGTCGGAATGATGCATTTTTTATTATTATAGAGTTATTACAAATTGTGATAGCCCAGTTGGTAATGAGCCAGACTTGTAATCCGAAGGTCGCAGGTTCAAATCCTGGCGTGGGCCTGTACCTCTAAATTCGTCTTTTCGGATTTATGTACGGATTTCTAATTATCACTTGCTCAACGGTGAAGAAAAACATCGTGATGAAACCCGCTCGTCCAAGAAAATTCATTTTCGAAAGACTAGTGGTCCACCAACCCGCATTAGGCCAGCGTGGTGGACTATAGCCTATAAATCCCCTTCATGTTTCGAAGGGAGGCCCGTGCCCCTCGGTGGGGATGTATATGGGCTGGTAAGAGAGTTATTAAGTCAATTCTTAAAGCCAATAAGTTAGAAATCTCAATTTTTATAAGTAGCTACAATATCATTTCAACACGGCAGAACATCTAACAATCTTTGGATATTTTCATGAAACACGAGGTTAAAACAGCACAGTAACACTGTACAGCGAATGCGAACAAGTTTTCCCTGAATGTGGGTAAAATATACCTTTATCACAAATGGGTAAGTCAGGAAATTGATGCTCCGTGGTTGGGGCGTCAAGTAAGAGCTAGGAAATTTGCGATTTTTGTACCTTATATTAAATAAATAAATGCCTTTATTTGCAAAAATACAGTATTCTTCATCAGCCCATATACGTCCCCACTGCTGGGGTACGGGCCTCCCTCAATAACATGAGGGGTAAATGCCACACTCACCACGCTTGGCAGACGGGTTGGCGAGGGTTTTGATATAATTGCAAAGTTTTCCTTCTCTGTGTGCAGATGAACTTGCTTGCATATTTACCTTAGTCACCTTGTACAACACCTCGGTAAGAAAGAGGGTGGTCCTATTCTACTCTGCCGGATACTCACACAGAATACAGTATTAATAATTTTAAACTAAATAGGTGATCTTTGCATTCAACCGGCAAGGTGTGCAAATATTAACTTTGCACACCTTGCATAATAAACATAATTAACAACTAGAAATACAATAAAAACATGTCAAAAATATCCAGCTAACAATGCATAAGATGTCAAAATTTATTGTTATTTAATTCGTTCTTGTAAGAATTTGGGTTAATTATGTAGCCTATGTGTTAATTCAGGATGTCAGCTACCTCCATACCAAATTTCATCAAAATTGGTGCAGCCGTTTGAGCGTGAAGTTGTAAAAACATACAAACACATACACAAACTTTTCAGATAACCTAAAGAAGACAGCGGGTAGTGGCGGAGGATCGTGAAAAGTGGCGCACCTTGGGGGAGGCCTATGTTCAGCAGTGGACTGCAATAGATTGATATCATGATGAATGAGATGTGACAAGCTGGTGTCCGCAACTACGTTTATGTCATTTTGAATACTTTATAATATTATAAACGCGAAAGTAACTCTGTCTGTCTGTCAGTCTGCCTTTCACGCCTAAACTGCTGAACCGATTTTGATGAAATTTGGTACACAGATATATTAGAGCCTGGGAAAGGACACAGGCTACATTTTATCCCACAGTTGAGCACGATATAACCGAGCCGCGGGCGGTAAGCTAGTAATATATTAAATTAAAAGCAAGAATTAACGGGACCAAAAAAAAACAAAGATAAGGTAAATAAGGGTGTGAATAACTAAAAAAAAATAAAAAATAAAAGTAAATAAATATAATACATCAATTATCTAGCACCCATAGTACAATCCTTGCTTAGTTTGGGTTTAGATTGAGCTGTGTGAATTATCCAAGAATATTTATTTATTTTCATCCTCCATGCTCGGGAAAGACTTCTCCCGAGCATGGAGGATGAAAATTTTTGGGATGAAAATCCCAAAAACAGGGATGTAAGTAGACTATAACACACCTATAAATCAAAACAGGGATGTAAGTAAATTTAAAATTGGAACAAGATCTGCCTATATAAATAGTTGGAATAAATTATTCTTGCTGAATAATCACGATTTTAAATGTCGCGTTCATGTTTCGATTTTAAAAATAGAACGGCAGGTTTAATTAAATTAATAAAACTTATTTTTTCAATACTTACAATTGTTTTATTTACCTCGCATGGAGGATGAAAAGTAGAGTGTTTACCTCGGGTGGAAGTATCAATAACACCCTTGTGTAACAATCTACTATTATATATCCGCCAGTTTCCTAGCCATCTTTAACAAATTACAGTGGTTTCGATCCTATGGCGTTTTCCATCTCTACGTCACTCTCGAATGCGTCACATTCACTAACGCATTGAAAAAATTGCCAATATTATTATTACTATAATAATAATATGGGTAATTTTATGCCATCGTGCATTTACTGGTTTATTAACACTTTCGTGGAAAGTACGTCTCTAGGCGGGGTAACAAAATGTTTGAAAAGTGACATTACGTCATATGGCGTTGTGTAAGCACGCAAAATTTATATTTTAAAATTATTCCAACAATTGTAATTGCAACTATTAACAGTATCGCTTACAAAAAAAACACAGTCGAAGTTAATAGGTGGGGGAAAAATTTGTACGGAATTTTCTTCTGTCATTTTACGAACTCGCCACGTGGTTCTTATGTCCACGAAGGTGTTAATAAACTTAAATTAATAGAACGGTTATCTTGTTCGAAGGATATAGTACTTTCAATTCAATTCATTTATTCAGACTAAATTCTATGTACAGTCAACGGCACATCAGGTTACCACAAACTGTCAAATTTCCCCAATAGATAGTAAACTCTAACGCTTCGAGATAAAATTAAAAATCGATTAAAGAAATTTGACAGTTTTGGATAGCATGATGTGCTGTTGTCCCTGTACATAGGATCTGAATATTAAAAATAAATTCACAGGTTCAAATACAATCTTACCCATCTTTGAGTGTATTCAGCAATTTAAATAATTTTATACTTAAGCGCACTATTTATTTGTATACCGTATTATATTGCTGTACGTTTTCCATGTGCATTATAAAGAGGAAAGGTTTGTATTTTTGTATGTAACTAATAAACTTAAAAACTACTGGACCGATTTGAAAAATTATTTCACCATTAGGATGCTAAATTATTCTTGAGTAACATAGGCTACATAATTTTCCCGAATTCCCATGGAAACGAAGTCCCGAGCGGAATGCTAGTAATAAATAAATTGAATATTGATTACTTTACTAGCATTCCGCTCAGGACTTCGTTCCCGTGAGAATTCGGGAAAATTTGTTAGTCTATGTTACTCAGGAATAATGTAGCATCCTAATGATGAAAGAGTTTTTGGAATCGTTCCAGTAGTTTTTAAGTTAATTCGTTGCATACAAAAATATAAAAATACAAATCTTTCCTCTTTATAATGTTAGCGTAGATTGCTACAAAAAAATATCCTATACTATAACATGAGGTGGCTCTTGATCAAACAAAGTCAAAATCAAAGCTTCGATGCTGTACTAAACAAAATGAAAATTAGTTTGTAGTGGCCTGGCAACACTCAGCCAACAGATCCGGGCAGTGTTGCCAATCTCACGCCTCCACACTTACAAAGGGCTTTGAAAACGTGGAATCGATAAAAGAACCCGGATATGTTTTGCCTAGTAATCTTTTTTGCAAAGAACGGAATTAGGGCTGTCTAGTTTTTCGTCAACTCAAAGAAGGATGAAGTTATGTGTTTGTCTGTATGTATTTTTATGTATTAATCTTTTAATTTTACAGAAATGTATATTAATATATATTCTCTATGGGTGGTCGATAAAGTTCAGAGGCTATATAAACATTTGACGCCATATATACGAAATATCCTGAAAGTTACTATATGAAACAAATATAGTGACGATAGTCTTTCTCACCGTAAACCTTTGTTGATTGTTACAGTGTATCATGAGAAGTAATTGTAAATATGTATTGTATATTTATATAAATAAATATATTAAATGTATAACATATATAGATACAAATTAAAAATATATGTCAGAATATGAATTTTAATAACAACAACACTGCAATTCTTTTTTATTCTTATGATATTATATTACGCTAGTCTTATCGGGTAGGAATAATTAAAGATAATCTACATTTAAAAATTTATTTAAATAATTTTCAGATAATATTTTAACCATAGACCTAGTACCACTATTTTAGCTTTTAACTACTCTAAATACGTTACGGCTACAGCTCAAACTCAAACTCAAAATATCTTTATTTTATAGAATATTCAGAATGTTACTTAAAATAAGTCAAAATTACATTAAATACATACAAACATACATTAAAGGATTTATACATACGTACACATTCGTCCTTTTGACCTTACTGACTCTACGCCTATTCGCAAAGGTGCAGTCTTCCCCAGAGAAGATTACGCAAGAAACTCCTTTAATTGCATTATAAATTTTCTTATTTTCTATTTTTAACTAAATCTAAAGTAACACTAAAGCTGAGCAGTTCATTCCCATGGCTGCTTGTCTGATAAATAATCATCTATATTGAGTAGTTTAGCACCCCTAAAATGGGGTGGATAGGCATTCAATCTCGTTGACATCGGCCAACCCTTGTTTGGTCCTGCTTTCATACTACAGCTCACTTCGCCAATAAATATACTGAACCTCGGGACAGCCTGTCAAAAGTGGAGTGGGCCTGTTAAAAGGGTTGATTAAAAAAAGATGACATTGGCAGAATGGTCTCCCGTTTTACCTATTCAATCGAATGCCATTCATTGATGAGTCGAATTGAGGAATTTTTTTTTGAAAGGTTACTAAAAGGTCGCTAAAAATTAAATTATAAATAACCAACTTTCCGCCCTCGAAAGTTCCAGCCAATTTACATTTTTATATGTACTAGCTTTCCGCCCGCGGCTCCGCCCGCGTGGACTACAGGTTATATCGTGCCCAACTGTGGGATAAAATGTAGCCTATGCCCTTTTCCAGGCTCTAATCTATCTCTGTTCTAAATTTCATCAAAATCGGTTCAGTATTTTAGGCGTGAAAGACGGACAGACAGACAGACAGAGTTACTTTCGCATTTATAATATTAGTATGTATTGGGTGTCTTTAAATTAGTTGGCATAAAATGACTCACACTCAGCCCACCAAACTGATATTTCCTCTCTCAACTTCTTCTTTAAGGTTGCCTGGAAGAAATCGCTCATAGAGATGAGGACGCCTTGTAGTATAAATCTAGTTTAAGTCATTCGATGTACTTTCATTTCTCATGTGTGTACAATAAAGAATATATAGAAGATAAGAATATGTGTATGTTTAGGTCTTCATTATTTTTTTAAAAATAATTGCATTTATGTTTTCTTTGTCTAGTACACAGAATCGCTGCTTTATTACATAATGTCGTATAAAATAGCGATTCTGTGTGTAATTTAATTCGCTACGAACCTACCTCTGTCAGCTTCCTTTGTAGAACGTTCTTGCAAACTCTTGTATTAAGGTAGTGCCATTCTTTAGCTTTGTTAAGGGTTGAAAGTGCAACGTAACTAAAGGTTATTTTCCTAGGGTGATATTCTACGAAATGTCACAGGAGAGCCTCCATGGTCTAATCTAACGGATAGTAATGACTTACTGTAATGACTAGATAGTATTTCAGAGAATAAAATAAATTTTAGTCTGGAAAGAAAAATTTGTCGTTGTCTATTTTTATTTACGTCCCAAGGGAACCAACGTACGTCACAATTTTAACGTAAAATGGGGAGACTTTAAATTAGCTAGCGAAATTTTAAGGGGTTCTATCCATGAAACTATCGAACTTACCCCAAGAAACTTACGTAATTAAATAATTAAAAAAAACAACGGGTTGCACTCTGGGAGTGCCGGCAGAAGTGAAAACTTGAACATTAACGTTGTGCATTATTATGGAAATAAAACAAAATACACAAAAAGAGTCCATTATTCTCTCAGGATTCGAACCGCGACGTGTTGCTTACAATCTGGCAACTTTTCCACTCGACCAAACTGTCTACTTTCAATTCAGTAAAATAGTCTACCTATCGGTATTTGCGCACTATGTGCGAATAATCGTTGACATCGTTGACATCTGTCACAGAGATAATTTTACCATAGGGCTGCCATCCGTCCGGGTTTCCACCCATACTTCAAAGTACACAACGCTGCCAAAGAAGTTTTCACTTTAAAAAGGTGGCAACCCTATCCTACGCATTTTCGATCAGGGTCACGTGACATCTGACGATCTGATGCGAGTTCATCGCGAGTTTAACATTTTTTCTCCATACTAAAAGTGCTCAACGCCGCTAAAGAAGTTTTCACTTCAAAAAGTCGACTTCCCATACAAATTCCAATTAGCTGAAGTGATCACCCATGTGGCGAAAAAACATTTGCACGAAATTTGAATTTTTCACTTTTGAATTTTTCGAATTTTTTTTCACTTTTTTTTCATATTTCGAACTATGTTCCTTGAGGTAAGTTGTTAAGTTCCGTTGGCCTATTCACATCCTTAATTTTCGCAAAAAAATGTAAAGTCACCAAATACGTGACATTTATTTATCTTTACGAGATGGCAGACTTCAATTAGCGTCTCCTTTAGTAGAATACAGACTAAGTAACTTTCTCGGTGCAAATGCAGCTATGCGGCTTCATTAACAGAAGCTCTCGAACTAGGAAATGAGAAGACAAAGGAATGACGGCATTCCTCATACTATTAGTTTGCGCAGAAACTATTGAATTCGCTGTAAATACGTTTTAGTCAAAACTAAAATATATCACCCTTTTTGTGAACCTTTGCTGTCCCACGGCTGGGCAAAGTCCTTCCTCCCGCACCCTTCCGCTTTTTTTAAACCCGTGTGAAAAAGCTTTTAAACGTAGTCATGCCATCTCTTTCGGCATCTACTCTGACGGGGACGGACTAACGTTGTTTTCTATGGCGCTGACCTTTCGTTATTTTTCTATGCTACTATAATAGTTGCGATCCTCGCTCCATACAATACTGAAATTGAAATTCATAAACAATACGAGAGTTTTAGGAGAGAGATTTATCGACTATACAAAAAAATACCCTCTAGCAGGCCGGGTAAATATTAATCGGAAGTTTGTCCAGTTATTTTTCCAATAAAGAAGAAAGAGCTACGAGTACCTACTGTATCAATAGGTCTACACAGTTTCCCAAGACGCACAAAATAAATAAGAAAATGTCTAAATCTAACTGTGTTGCGTCCTTGCCTAGGGGCGCTCAAATAATCCTATATTATTCGAGATTTCAGCCTTCCGAATTGGGCTGACATGTCCCACACGTCGCAATGTGTTTGGATTTGGGAGATGTGTAAAGGCAACTGTTACCTTACTGTTGACTACAGGAATTTTCCTTGAAATGTGTGTCACAGGGAAAAGTATATATTTGAAAGATATAATATGTTTGCATAAATAAGGAACAGTAAATATAAACAGATAAGTAAATAGAGAACAGCGCAGCGCCTCTACGTTGAAATGGTAGCGGAACGGATTGTGGCTATGATAATATTCATGGAATTGAGTTGTAACCGAGGACATTCGTTTCTTCTGCGCAAGTTTTAAAAATCTTCAGTCTCTTTTATTGTCTACAATCTACATTATTTAAGGGATTAATTTTCAAAATCAGCTTGCTATCTAGACCCAGATCCAAGAGTTGAGCGTTAATGAGGCACTGCTAGTGGTTAAAACTACACTTTTGATTACAATTCGTGATAGAAAGACGAAAAACATTCCTTTTCAATTTTTGTAAAAAAAAAAACAATATTTTAATGAATCTTATCAGTACGATTAATAAATCGATTTTGATAATATTTTGTGTCCTGTGAGCATTAAAAAAAATTAAAGAAATGTTTTTGATAGCAAATATCAAATTCGAAAAATGTTGAGAAAATGAAGAAAAAATGTTCGCCTAAACAGACTTTGTTCAAACATGGAATATTTGGTTTATTTTTGCGTCACAATTTATTCATATCTTAATTTCCATAATTTTTACATGTGATACATTTCATATGAATACAGATTGGCAGGCGAAGAGTTAGGAACAGTGTTTTTATTAGGTGTTCCGTATGTTTTAATATTTTACTAGTAAGTCCACCAACCCGCATTGGCTCAGCGTGGTGGACTATGGCCTAAATCTCCTTTCTGTTTCGGATGGAAGCCCGTGCCCCTCCGTGAGGAAGTATATGGGCTGATAAAAAATTAAAATATAAAATTATGCTCACGCTTATAAAGCAGTAAGGGTAGGCACGATATTATACTTTTCTGCAACCATTGGACAGTAAACTCTTGAGCCTTTTTCAATCTTTTCCGTTAAGTAGAAAGCTTAATGAAGTAGTTAGAGCTAAAATGCCACAAACAACAACTCTCAGAGCTCTTGTTTAGTTACTAGTTTAGCTCATTAACGCCATTAATTAAGGCAATATCGGTGACAGCTTGCTAGCTAATTCTCCGATATTACTGCCCAGTATTGCCAATTTGCCATCTAAAATTAGTAATTCTGTATTGATATATGAAGTACCATCTATTTAACAGGTTCCCAAGGGAAAGTAGCCTATGTCGCTCTCCAGAATGCAATTCTTTTCCAAGGAAAACCGGTCGAATTTTTTTTTGCCTATAGTCTTACCAACTCAATCTTTTACCAATTTTGCCACACACATTGAGTTCGTAAGACAGCGGACAAAAGAAAAACTTAACCTTGTCAGTGCACACGAATCAGATGATTGCAATATAAGTAATGTCATTTCAAAGTCTTACCAAATCAATCTTATACCAAGTTCGCCACACAATTGACTACACCTTTTTTTTTATTATGACATGGGTTAAGAAACCTACACGATAAAATAGAAAGAACTTAACCTTGACAGTCCGTACGAATCAATTGATTGCAATATAAATAATGTCTCACGTTCAAAAGCCCACACTAAAGTTCCCGTGTCTATGGACAACAAGACACAAACACCAAGAACGGAAAACTAACTTCGGCTTTTCAGACATTATTTTCACTTAGTGTCAATCGACATCAGTAACCGTTGATTTGGTGTTGTTACTAACCACCAAACCCAACGGGACTTTTTATAATTCGAACGACGGCACGGAATGGCAAAATTTGTATGACTATTGCCCCCTATGCTCCCAATTCTAGTGTCACTAGTACATAGGAAGCAATCGTAACAGAATTTTGCCGTGCTGTTTTCGAATTATAAAAAGGCCCAACCGGTAACGTCAAATAAGATTTCTTTGTTGATAATTTTATTAAATTTCATTGACGAATTTCCCTAACTGACCCACTTTCTCGACAGCCAAAAAGGTTTATCTAATGTGACATTTAATATTTAACACGGTTCGAAACAAAACGGGACCCTGAAAACTGGCCACAAACAAGGGATTACTGGTATCTGATCGTAAACACAATTTGTCCAAATCAGTTTGGTCAATGTTTTAGATTTGTGTTTCAGAACAAAGCCGTGCTGGCACGTTTAAGGCGCGGAAAAAAAGGGGTGTTATAATTATAAGTTTGTCGTGTGTATCTGTATTACAGATTGCCTGTAGAGTTAAAATTGATAAGGGAAGAAAGGTGTTTAAAGAAAAATTAAAGACTTTATTGTTGGAAAAGTACTATTATTCTTTAGATGAATTTTAAATGTGACTTTATTATAATTTATATTTTACAAGAGATTATTATTGTTAGTTTTAAGGTTAATGTTCGAATACAATGTAAAAATAGTTTATGAATAAGTAATAATAATATTATATACTTTTTATTGCACAAACAAAGTTATTACAAACAATTAGACAAGGAGTATACACAGGCGAATTTATCTCTAAAAGAGATCTCTTCCAGCCAACCTAAGCTAGTAAGTAATAGTGTTTACAGATAAAAGACTACAAAAATACAATAATAATAAATGTCTGTGTAAAGAACTGATATTACATTCTCAAAAAATATGGGCTCCCCTTACAAAGGCAAATCAGCTGATCGTACAGCGGCCATCATATCAGGTTCATTGAAAAACCACAGAGTGCACGCAGGGTTAACTTGATGTGCGGCCCTGTGTACAAGTACTATGAAGAATCTATTTTTTTTCATATTTCGTGCTTAATTCCTTGGGGATTGTTGCTTATTTTGAAAATTCGATAAATTTCGGTGAAGGAAAACATCGTGATGAAACCCGCCGTCCAAGAAAATTCATTTTCGAAAGACGAGCGGTCCACCAACCCGAATTGGGCCAGCGTGATGGACTATGGCCTAAATCCCCTTCGTGTTTCGAAGGGAGGCCCGTGCCCCTCGGTGGGGACGTATATGGGCTGATAAGAAGAAGATTGTTGTTCAGTTTCTTGGGCTGATTCACATCATTAATTTTCGCTAACTAATTTAACGTAAACCGATGCATCCTGACAGGTGGGCCATCCTAGCCACTCAATGGGTGCCCCAAGACGGGCAACGCCGTAGAGGCAGACCCAGAAAAAGGTGGCAGGATGACTTAGCTGCTTTTAAAAAGGATTGGATGGAATTTGCACAGGATCGGGACAAATGGGGGGCTACGGGGGAGGCCTTTATTATTATTATTATTATTTAACTCTTTATTTGCACACACATAAATATAAACTGACAAAAACAAGAAAGTGTACAGAAGGGCGGCCTTATTGCTTAAAAGCAATCTCTTCCAGGCAACCTTGGGGTAGAGGAGAAATAATAAGAAGGTAAAACAGAAGCGGGTGGTGCAAATATTAATGATTTAAAAATAAATAAATAAATAAAAATAAAAAACTTAGTAACTATTTAAAATACGTAGAAATAGAAATCAAATATAAGTATATAAAATAAATAGAAGTATATACCTACGTATAACAATAAATATATATATATATATATATATATATATATTATATATACATACATACATAGCGTAAACAAAAGGACGAGAGAAAGGCCTTTGCCCAGCTGTGGGACAGTAATGGCTAGGAAAAAAAACTAATTTAAAATCACCCAATAAATATGTGATGTATTTTCGGGCAACCTTAACTAAGTTACTATTATTAATGTAATAGTAACTTAGTTGAGGTCATTTTTTTAACCTGCTGTTGTAAAAAAGTATTAAAAAAACTGAGTATTTATAAAATCAATTAACTTCCAAACAAAGACACGGAAATTATGTCTGTAGATGCAAATGACAATTAAAAATAAATATGATAAGATCTTTTTAAGTTTTAATTAACTGTTTCAAAGTAATATACAACAAACTTCCAAACTTCCTTTAAATTAAATTAAATGTATAACTCCCGATATTTTAGGGCCTTACCACAAAAAATAAAACTATGACTTAGGTCCGTATTACAGTACGCGACTCAGAGTCTGATCTATGCTTAAGTAGCATCGAAATCGGTCCATTCGTCTGAGATCTCGATGCCACAGACACGTACACAGAAACACAGACATTAATTATATTTATTTTTGTAGGATATAATAGGTATAATTAATTTCTAACTTAATAATTTTTTCAGTACACCCGCTATGATATTTCCTCTCTCAAATTCTTCCCTAAGGTTGCCTGGAAGAAATCGCTGAAAGCGATAAGGCCGCCTTATTGTATATGCCTTGGGTTTATGTAAATTTATTCTTATTTTTAGTTATTTTTCTGTTTGTGTGTACAATAAAGTATATTTGATTTGATTTGATTTGACATACAGACTCACAGATACACACATCAAACTTAAAACACTCCTTCATTGTGTCGGGAGTTAAAAATACAATTTCTTTGCTACAAATAAAAGATATCTCACAACAACTGTTATTGCAGAATCCCAGCTTCTTGCAATATACCGGCAATGATAGCAGCAAATATATCGCCATTAGATGCATTGTGGTGCATCCTTCCGTGTGAGGGTAGACAGGCAATAATGCCATGCTTCTCTCGGAGCTATTTGTGCAGCAGATAAACTGAGAAATATTGTCGTTATTGATGTTTCTATTTTATTTTTGCTTCAGGGCTGAATTGTATCTTGTTTTGTGCATGTTTGCGTGAAATCAAGTGAACTCTATTAGAGACCAACCACATTTTAAGGTAATAAATATTAAGGTTAAGGTAATAATATTTATTACCTTAAAATGTGGTTGGTCTACATTTTAAGGTAATAAATATTACCTTAAAATGTAAAATATATTACTCTAATGTAGACCAACCACATTTTAAGGTAATAAATGGTAATATTTATTGCATTCTTTTTTCTTTTTAACCCCCGATAAAAAAGAGGGGTGTTATAAGTTTGACATGTGTATCTGCGTATCTATATGTATGTGTATATGTCTGTGGCATCATAGCTCTAGTAATGGATCGATTTTGATGCGGTTTTTTTTTGTGTTTCAAAGCTGACGTAATCAAGATGGTTCTTAGCTATATTTGTTCAAAATTGGTTCAGCCGTTTAAAAGTTATAAGCAATCGAATATCGAGGGATGATACAACTTTCTTTAACTTTAGAGTTACTTTCTGAAGTTTTTTATAGTTTGCGCACTTATTGAGTGAAGGCAGAAATGTCTTTTTTTTTTACAAAATGCGAGATGCTGATAGATAACCTATGTAGATAACAAGAAACTGATTATTTATTTTATTTTCCAACAGTATAACACTCACTGCATGTCATTAACCAGTTTTGGCGTCATTTAGTACTCTTCTTCTCCTTCTTATTGTGTAGGTATAGTCAAGTATGTGACGAACGTGGCTAACCCTGGTGTCAGACTTTTTAAACCGCCTCTTTTTAGGCCTCTGACTTGGTACTAATATTTCCTAGCATTTTTGTACATAGTCAAACTAAGAGAAACTTTTTTTGTGATTGTGTGCAATAAAGAGTTATATCTATCTACCTAAAATTTTGTAATTTTTTTTTCACCAGTCCATAAACGTCCCCACCGAGGCGCACGGGCCTCCCTTCGAAACACGAAAGAGATTTAGGCCATAGTCCACCACGCTGGCCCAATGCGGGTTGGTGGACATTATAGGTCGGTGGACATTAGTTCAATATATAATAATTAAAGTGAACAGAAAACGTTGGTCTGAGAGCCATCTGCGCTCGCCACTTACTCAGTGAAGCTGTAAAGGCCATCAGCGGCCAGCAGCGTAGCCATTTAGAAAAAAAAAGAACAGAAAACAGTATAATTTGGGTGTGACCAGTTTTCAATCCTAAACTGTAACATCCCCAAAATCTCGTCATATTAGCCGCAATATCCCGCTTCCCCTGTTCCCTCGGCACTATTTAGCGAGATACCCCAAACGTAGTGAAATCCTCTGGAATTCTCATCCCCAAATGAGATTGGCACATTTTCTCGTCGAAGGCTGCTTGCTGTGTGCCTTCACCGTTTTTTAAATTAAAAGCTATGGTAAGGTAATAATGGAAAAACTGCGTCTTTTATCATCTAGGCAAGAAGTCAGCAAACCAGACAGTGTTTATGGCATATTTTATTAAAAATAACCCTCGCGCGATTTTTGCATATATACCCGTGTGTGCAGAATTTGTATCGCACGCGCCTTAAACAAGGATTAGAGTCCACCAATTTTATGTATTAGGGAATACTCGTATTTGCCGAAAATACGACAGCAGGTTTGGGCGAGTGGTAGTAGCGCTATCACTTGATCGACGGGACCTGGATTCGATTTCCAGCCGGGGCAAATATTTGTGTAAAAGGCAGATGTTTGTTCTCGGATCATGGATGTTTGTGTTTGTCTTTTTGTATGTTCTAAGGGACCTATGACACAATGGAAAACCTTAGAGTGGGCCTTTGAGGGTGTAGCGTCAATAATATAAATATATAGACCTAGCCTTACTTTTTGTCTTGCAAAGTCATGTACGTCATTTCGATATCTATACTAATATTATAAAGAGGAAAGATTTTATTGTTTGTTTGCATTGAATAGGCTCCGAAACTACTGGACCGATTTGAAAAATTCTTTCACGATTAGAAAGCTACATTGTTCCCGATGGACATAGGCTACATAACTTTCCCGAATTCCCACGGGTACGAAGTCCCTAGCGGCATGCTAGTATTTCATATACAATTACAGACGTTACCTCTGATGAAAATCCAAGCTTTCGATCTTTCAGCTCAGCTCGAATAGTTTAAATTGACTGTTGATATTCAATCGACTATCTTGCAAATTTTGAAATTTAGATGACAATTTTTCACATATATTGATAAACGGTACGTCAGTGCTACACATAACTTATCATTTAGCGGTTTTGCTCACGTTACTTAAATAAAACGGGCAAGTGCGAGTCGGACTCTATAAAAACCATTATCTCTATAAAAACGGCATTAAAATCACGTTTGTTGTATGGGAGCCCCCTTAAATATTTAATTTATTCTACTTTTTAGTATTTATTGTTATAGCAGCAACCAAAATACAACGTCTGTGAAAATATAAAATCACGGTTTTTGTATGGGAGCCCCTTAAATATTTATTTTATTCTGGTTTTTAGTATTTGTTGTTATAGAAATACATCATCTGCGAAAATTTCAACTGTCTAACTATCACGGTTCATGAGATACAGCCTGGTGACAGACGGACAGACAGACGGACGGACGGACACCGGAGCCTTAGTAATAGGGTCCTGTTTTTTTTCCTTTGGGTACGGAACCCTAAAAAGGGCATTAGGCCGACAGTTTCGTTAACGATTTTACATTCACAGTTTA
Source organism: Aproaerema taeniolella (assembly GCA_949987775.1). Lineage (NCBI taxonomy): Eukaryota > Metazoa > Arthropoda > Insecta > Lepidoptera > Gelechiidae > Aproaerema > Aproaerema taeniolella. The sequence continues at coordinate 3,063,079 of OX465250.1, read as the reverse complement.
AAACAGTTTTACTCATGTTACATAGAGTTGTTGTTTTCCTGTCCTGTATAGCTAACATTAAAACTTGTTTAGTTTAGGGCATATCATCCATAATTTTTGCTAGATTATTTAAAGACACCCAAATTATGTGGCCCATAGAACAGAGTTTTCTCCTGCTTGACAGCTTCTATAGAAAATGTCAAATTAACGAAATATCATGGACTTAGTATAATGCGAAATATTTTTATTCCATTAATTATTTTTAATTTTTTTCTCTAGTTTGTTTTTAAAACTTAGTTTCTTTAGTTTCTTTCTTATTCCTGAGTGCAGGGTGCAATATCTTGTACTGAGATATGCAGAGCGAGTAAAATGCATGTGACAACGTGCAACAAAACTGCATTTGTCTTCATAAAGCTGCTCCCGTGCACCCATTGCACTTTATTCAAGAAGACAATATTATCAACTGAGAAAACAAATTTGGCTCACGTAACGTTCACGTGTTTATGGAATGCTAGTTAATCACAACTGGAACAAGTCTGAGTGGTTACGGATAGTCTGAGAACGATCCGAAGTCTATTAGTCTATCTCTCGAATGTGATGTCTACTTTGTCTATCTCTATATTAAGTCGCAAATAATATAATAACGCCATACACTCAAAGGTCCACACTAACGTTTTCCCTTGTGTCTTGAGTTCCTCGGAACATATAAAGACAGACACAAACACCCATGACCCGAGACTAAACATCTGCTTTTTACACAAATATTTGCCCCGACTGGGATTAAAAACCAGGACCCGCCGATTAAGAGGCAGTGCCACTACCACTCGATCAAACCGGCCGTCTACACACATATTTACTTTTCATTTGACGGTCGGTCGGTTTGGTCGAGAGGTAGTGGCGCTTCCATTCCCAATCAGGGCAAATATTTGTGTAAAAGCAGATGTTTGTTGTCTGGTGATGGGTATCACTGTCGTTTGTTCTCTGGTCATGTTCTCTGTTCTCTGGTCATGGGGAAAACCTTAGTTGGGCCTTTGAGTGTGTAGCGTTTATTATTACTATGTTTGTTTTATGACCCATAATCTCGGGAAATTAAGTCTCAGACTTTTGTAAGGTATGCGTGGGGCCGAAACCAACACATAGAGGCCCGCCCGTTCAACAGACAATTAGATTCTAAAATTTACCATACCACGAAGAAATGTCCTTCTTTGCTCTTGAAATAATAAAGAAACTTTCCAAAATTTCTTGCATTTTGAAGTTCAAACAGAAATAATAATCTCCGCAGCAAACGATTGTTTCCAAAAGATAACTTCGCGTTGTTTGGGACAATTTATTGATACAGAACTTAAAGGATCCCTCGAAAACATTTGTTTTATAAGGGCTTTCGCAGACTAAACGATTTCTTGGCTTTTGGAGTTATTAAGACTATAAAGGTGTCTTATTTTGGAATATAGTGGCTATTGTGAAAGTAAGTAAACATGACTATCATTATTTGTATCTCTCCCACGGCAATATTATTGCATTTTTATTTTCAACAGGAGAATATTCATTTTGGTAGAAGTTTAAGGCCCGTATTACAGAACGGGACTCAGACTCTGATCTATACTTAAGTAGCAGTCGTATTTGTCATTTTGATAGTGATAGAAAGATACTCTCCTTCTGTAATACGGGCGTAAGAAGGCTTTTAAATAATCGAAGTTTACTTTCATCTTTTTACAAATACTCTTTTTATTTATGAAAGTCGATGATTGTAAAAATTGTGTTTATTTTTCGTACTCTAATTTAAAATGAGGTCAATTTAGTGTTCAAAATGTTTTAGGTAGGCATTGTCAAAAAAAAATTAGATAATCAATTAGTGTAATTTTAGAGAATACTATATCAACATATTCCTATTTCATCATCTAAAAAGTCGAATTCACATCTTCAATAAAATATAAATTACATTACTCACTTGATTCACAATTATTTACATTACAAGTAAGATAAAACTGTCGTACAATTAGTTCTGATTAGTCCGATCATTAACCCGTCGGCAGGTCACCGCCTTTAATTTATACGAGTAGGTACAATAATTACTTGAACACGATTAACTATATTTACTCATCATTTCATTCATTAAAATAAACAGAAATCATCAATTTAATTTCTTCATAAATTGGCACTCCTTGATGATTTTGATTTTTCTCAGATAGAAAAAAGACTATGCCGGATGATAGTTCTTGTGATAGAACAAGCGAGTCAAATCAAAATATCCAAAAAGACTTTGAATTTCTCCAGCTGAGCTATTGAAGTATTTAGAACAAAAGAAAAAGAGTGTTCGGGAACGCAGACCACTTATAATTTAATGTTATTTTGGATTGAACTGACATAAGATTTCATGAAATGGTCGCATTTTAGAAGTGGCCAATTTAATTTGCCCAGATCATTAAATCGTCAACGTTTAACGATTTTCTCGTCCACGTTTGACTAGATCGTATAAATAGTGTGTCAATTAAATATTGTATAATAAAAATGATTTTTTTTTCTGTTTATAAAGTAATTCGACTTCTTTGTTCGATGGCGACAACCGGACTTGCGACAAGTAAATTTGTTAGATAGTTATGAAGAAACTAACCCTGAACGGGTTGTGTTAGGTTAGGTTAGAACTGCGACCCCTAACGCACGAGAAGAGCGAGCGAAGCGAGCGTGTCGCGGCAGCGGCCGGCGAAGTGCCAGAAACGACTATGGTTGCGTTAAGCGGTTGTCATAGTTCCGCTCAGCTAAGCCACTTCATAATGTGGCCAATAGACAGTGAAACATTTCATGAAATGTTGACCATTTCTTGAAGTAGCCGCGCGTTAAGTTTCCCATATCGAGAAACGATTTCTTATGATTGATCTGACCAAACCACATCATGATGTGGCCAATAGACAGTGAAACATTTCATAAAATGCGACCATTTCATGAAATTCTCGAGCATTTCATGAAGTCAGCAAATCTACGATATAACCACGACATAACGCCAACGACAAGGAATGATGCCATCAACCAAAGGCAGAGAGTAACCAAAGACATAGGATTCAATGTCAACGGCTATATGACAGACCAATGACATGACCGCTGCGACAATGCAAAATACAATGTAAACAAATAAAACAAGAAATAGAAACTAACTAAAATACAGGAAGAGAAGAATATAATACGAGGCCGAGGTATAGATTTACGAGGTATAGATAATGCAGCTTTAGGTTAAGACGCTACCCGCGTGACGGATATTCACAAACATTTTAAGTTCTATTCGCGCCGAACAATTTTCTTCCCTAAAAAAATATTTAGGTTTGTCATTTAATAAATTCATAAAAACTTCCTACGACTAAAAGGTCGCATCGATAACAGGACAATAGTTTATAATGACGCATGTTTATGTGGAACAAATCGAAATTGTAATAATTAGCTCTCAATTAGTATAAACAACTTTTAAACGGGTATTTTCCACATTTAATAGCTCACTGCTGAGGCATTGATCTTATATTATGTATAACAAACAATTAAATAAAACGTGGAGACAAGGAGTGGTAGAGAACGTAGGAGCTACTCTTCACACGTAAATATGCTGAATTCAAGCCGTACAAAGACACACACGTACACAGATTGTACAGTCAACAGCACATTAGGTTGCCTTAAACTATCAAATTTCTCCAATGGATAGTAAACTCTAATGCTTAGAGATAATGTTGAAAATTAATTGAAAAAATTTGACAGTTTTGAATACCATGATGTGCAGTGACCCTGTGGTTTATTTATTTATTTTTGTTTTTTGTTTTCAAATGTACCTGAAATGATTTCGAATGTATTTTTCGAACAATTTGAATACTCTTTTAATATTTAAATAAAATGAGAGCGTCATCTGAAAAATAAATATGTATCGTCATATAGTTGAGTTAGCTGAATCGCGAGAAGAAATTGGATGTTGGTTTTCTACAAACACTACACTATAAGACAATTTAACTATAAATCGATCGTCTAATCACTCAAACTATCAACTAACAAACAAACTAAATAACAAACTACATATCCCGTCGTGTGAAAGGATCCTAATTCATAATTTATATTAATTGAAACCAGCAAAGTTGGTCCAACTTGGGCAGACTTCGGTTAGAATTAGACACTTGTTTAAAAGAACAATTTATTCCAACTGCGCTTCGCTTGTTCCTCCCTAAATATTCTTAATTGGTAAACGTATTTGTTTATTAATTTTCAGCTACAGTTTGCGCACGAAATGGCGGTTTTCAAGGGCTGCTTCCAAATATTTTATACGAATGTAATGGGTGACTTTAGTAAGCGAAAATTAAGGATTTAAATCAGCCCAATAAACTTAACAAACTTTTCCCAAGGAACATAGGTCGAACAATATCCATAATTTTTTTCTTTACGTTTATAACAAAGACATATTGCCAAGGCTACCGAAATTTACGAAAAATTTAAAAGTGATCTACATTTTTGTTACGATTTTAACAAAGATATGTTGCCAAGGCTCCCGAAATTTACGAAAAATTAAGAATGACCTAAAAGTATACAATAGAATAATAATTATTTTATAACAGGACATTCAGGATGCCACTTAAAATAAGTCAAGATTACATAAAATACATACTTACAAACATACATTAAAGGATTTAAATACATACATACGAATGTCATTCGTTCTTTTGACCCTAACGACTCTACGCCTTTCAGTCTTCCCTAGAGAAGAATAGGCAAGAAACTCCGAGGGTGCTCTTTTTAATCTAATTTAAAAAAATCTTATTTTCTAATTTTAACTAAATCTAGTCTGATAGATAATCAGAAATTCTGTAAATGCCCTTTTTGCAAAGTTTTTGTTTAATTACTGTCTTAAATTTGTCCAAAGGGTGCCAAAGGTAAATTTTGAATACACATGGGAATTTTATTATAGAAACGTATACATGACTCATAAAAGAATTCGTCACCTTGTGGAGACGACTGTCTAGTACGGACGGCCGCAACTCAGGTTACCTCACGCGTGCACCTGATACGCTGGCCTCTGTTCATCCAGTTATCACAAACATAAATACGAGTATACTGTGACTTCTTATTTTCCACAAAGTTACCTTATGGGTGTGTTTTCGTTTAATTTGACAAGGCCCATCCTACCCACCCTGTTGTAATAACATGTCGACTTCATTTCATTCCCAGAAAGTTTAATGATGTAATTTCAAAACGTCCCACTTTTGACGTTGATTTACTGATAGGGAAAATGGCCTTTGCGATGGCAACCCAACGAATCTCATTATGACATGTTTGGTGTTTTTGTACAGGTGACTTTTTGATCTGGCCTTTTTTAAATCTAACTTAGGGTTTTATGAAATGCCATTTTCAGCATGACACTAATATGAATAAAACACATCCCAAAACGTGTAAATTGATCCCTATCCTTTAAATATTTTTTATCTTAGCAAACCAGACTTTTGGAAGAACCAAGATGCTTTTCGCCATACCGATCTGGCCTTCATCGTATTTTTTATTTATTTTCGTTTTTGTTCTCAACTCTGGGTGTATAAGTATGTCCTTAGAGCCCCACTCGCCAATAGTAGTACCTTTGAGTGTGTGATGTATATTTATTTAATATTTTCCACAATACCAAACTAAATTCCAGTTAAAACAGCTCAAGAAAATCGTACACAGCCAAGACAGCGTTTAAAACTTCTTTTTTTTTCTTCGAAAGAGACAAAACCAAGCCGGAATGGATTCCCTCAAGCCGCCCCACTTTCCTCACCTTAAGTAATCCTTTCCGGGCTAGCTCGGCACCTGGTAATTGGGCAAGTCACTTGCCTAAAGCGGGCAAGTCACTTGCTCAAAGCAAAGTGCCTTTCACATAGAAATGAAAGCTACGGATGGTCCTTACAAAGTGGGCTAAATCATTCAAATAGTTTTATTCCAACAAAATTAGAGAAATTGAGTATGGGCGCATGCTGATTTTCTGCCCATTCCTGTTCAAATTGATAAAAGAGATGTCCTTTTTTTAAATGTATAGAATTGCAGCCAATCCTCTTGGGCCTAGAAAGGCTCGAAGATTTTTTTTAAAACGTAGGCAAAGAGTAAAATAACAGAGTAGGTAGTGTTAAGGGAAAATCGATCAACGACACAATTGGTACAACACTACCAGTCCACGCGGTGTGGCACAACACTAAACGTCACTTTGACAGATCGTTTTCGCGCGTAGATTGTGGATTATGTGGTCTTGCATTGTTATTGTTAAATATCGGATTAAAGGACTGTACAATGAATAAAAGGTGTTTTTCTTCTAATAGTAGGATACGAAGGTGGAGCAGCTATCACCACAAGCGATCTCTTCAAGCCCGCGAAAGAGATTTGATAAATGTGTAATTGTAATAGGTTCTATTAATAGCCAACATTTTCTTTTGACTCATCCATCACCCTGCCAATGTACAGACAGCAGCACATCAGGTTACTCATTGGCACTACGAAAGCCGGCGCTATTACGAGCGAGATAAGGTCGATGTGCTGCAATCAGGTAAAGCTTGATGTGCTACCGTGTGTACTTTGTCTCGCTTGCCTGGCACACCTACCAAACAAGTGGTACCTCAAAACCAGCGTCACGGCTCATGCTGTGCCATTATGTTAAGCTGCATCCGTTTCAGCAGTTTATAATTTAGTTTTTTAAGACTTATACTTATTGTGTGATTTGCCGAATAAATATTTTCTACTAGCTCTCCGCCCACGGCTCTACCTGCGTGGACTGCAGGTTATATCGTGCCCAGCTGTGGGACAAAATGTAACTTATGTCCTTTCCTAAGGTTGCATCTATCTCTGTACCAAATTTCATCAAAATCGATTCTGTACTTTACGTGTGAAAGCGTAACAGACAGACAGAGTTACTTTCGCATTTATAAAATATTCAGTATGGATTTTATTTCTATGTATCCCTACTAATACGTAGGGATTTCTATTTAACGATCTATTTCGATTTGTATCTAAGGAAGTGCAGTTACTCAAAGGAGCCTCACTAACAGAGTCGTGTCAACTTTTTACTCTTCTTAAAACTTAGCTTAGCAGTACAGTATGAAAAACTCAGTTATACTATGTCTTTTAGGACATTGTTACGGACGACTTAGAAACTAACAAAAATTCCCCTTTTATATAATGTGTCCCAACTAGCTAGCCTTCTGTGAATTTGAGAAATTTTATGATTGTTTTGGTTTACGTAATTATAATTTGCATTTGTACTTTTTATTGTTGGAACTTTTTGACTATGTAACTTTATAGGGATGTTTGAAATGTATAAAAACTTGATTTAAAACTAAGGAAACTTATGTAAATTATCTAGAAATAAGAAATATTTTGATGTGAAGTTTTCTCGAAAGTTGGACTTTGAAATCGAAATTAAGAAACGAACGGCCAATCGCAGACCGTGCATTTTGGACCAATGGGCGGCCGTAGAGCGAGACGAAAGATAGCGCTTCACGCGTCGCTCTCGGCCGCTCCCAAACGCCGCGATTGGCCGGATCGTCGTCGGGAGTGTCTCGAATTCCAATTGGAATTTTCCGAATAAATAGAGGCACCCCGACGGCGAGAAGCCATTCCGCACTCAGCTCCGAGTCCGACAAGAAGCTCCACTCTCGAGAAGACACTAAAGGAAGTACCTGAAGAAAAAAGAAGATTAAAAGGAAATTTTACCTGGGAAACGCGGGTTTCATTTGTTTTCCCTCGAACCAGCAGAAAAATTAAAATACAGTCCACTACAGCGAAGAACCTCCTCCCTCTAAATAGTTGGGGATTCCCGCGTCCTCGACATTTTTGGTCCAAATCGATCCGGATTTATTTCCGATTGATTTTGGTACTTTCCTTATTTCTAAAAGTCACTTCAACTTCAAGATAGCTTCAAGATTTCAAGAATTTCAAGTAGTTTCCGGTTTCAAGATATTTTAGAAGATTTCGTCGCGTCATTGCTGCAAGAGCGAAGAGGCCAGAAGAGGCAGCCTCAAGAAGCCAGAAGCGGCCGGCATTTTGAAAAAAGAAAGAAGTCGAGGCGGTCCGGTTCCCAGCGGCCAACATCATCGGGTCCTGCGTGCGTTCCTTGTGAGCGCGCCCACACTGTGTCCACCTAGCGGTGTTAAACGGATACAGTCCCTGGGAAACGTACTGCTGTACGGTTCGGAAGTCTCGAGCGCTTCTGAGGTCTTTAAGAGACTTAACAGTAGCTCGCTTACGCCGTTACGGTTGTAAGTTAGGTGGGGCCGGACTGTAGGCACAGCGTAAACCCTGGGCGTTCCTCCCAGGGCTATAGCAACCCACCGACCTTACTTCCCTCTTGCGGGTAAGACCTCCCTCTCCTTTCCTTACCATCCATCCCTGGGTGACTCCCCTTGGTAGGCCCTCACCCGGGACTGTTAGGTGTTAGGCAAGTTAGGGCGCTTGCTAGCGCAGATAGGGCTCTTGCTAGAGCACAACGATTGAAGAAAGAAGAAGATGCCTGTCACCAGAAGCCAGACGGGAAGGGAAGAAAGAACCGTGCCGGCCGCCTTCGAGGACGCACCGGCATCCCCGAGCGTAAATATTACCGACTCGGGGGTGGCCGCGACACAGAAAAGAGCGGAAGAGTTGAGTGCGGCATCCGGGCTTCCCCCTCCGACCGCCCCTCAACCCCAAAGGTCGGACGGGGGGAGAGAACGGACGGAAAGCCCACCGCCTCCCTCTACCATCGTCGAACTTGAAAACAATGAAGAATTGAAGAAATTGAAACTACAGCATATCCAGAGGCTTACGGAACTCCACAAAAGACAGCTGGAACAAGAAAAAGCCCTCTTGGAGGCTTCTTATGATGCAAAGATTGCAGAATTGAAACGAAGGGTTCTCAGTGAGAGGGCGTCCGAAGACGCCCACCAAAGGGTAACTCAGTGGCTACGTCGCTCTCGAGCTCCATCGCCCTCCAGCTTGGGTGACAGAAATGAAAGAAACGAAAGAAATAGGAGACTAGACCTCTCACCGTCCCGCCGTGAAAGGGACATAACCATGGGCGTGAGGCACAGTATCCGCAACGAGCAAGAGGGAGACCGCCGCACCGAAAGAAGCTTTTATGAAGAAAGAGATGAAAACGACAGACTTCGATTCGACGATGAGAAAGGAAACAATTATGACCAGAGCTACTACTACAGATTGATGAGCGAACGCTTGAGACTAGAAAAGGAACAAAAAAGGGAGCAAGAGTGTAGAATCAAAGAAAGAGAAAGAAAACGAGACTTCAGCCCGAAAGAAAGAGAAAGAGATATTGACCGCTTAGCGGACGCCCTTAGTAGGTTAGGTCGTCAGCGCCCACTGCCGAAGCAAGCTATAGACTTACCTACTTTCTCCGGGGCACCACATGAATGGCTGCCGTTCAGGATGGCAATGGCGAGCAGTCAGGAGCTATACGATTTCAAAGAAGCTGAAAACCTAGCGAGAATCAGAAATGCCCTGAAGGGCGAAGCGAAAGAATGTGTGATGGGCCTTCTAGCTACGGCGAGACCAGTGAAGGACATAATGAAAGTATTGGAAACGAGCTTCGGGAACCCGGATCACCTATCCAGGAAAGCGGTTGACGATCTACACAAACTCCCACGCCTGGGCAACTCCGCCCACGAAATAAACAGCTTCGCTGTTAAGTTGAGGAATGTCGTCATGGTTCTCGAGTGCGTGGACAAGAGAGGACAATATGCGAATATCAAGCTCGCCGATGAAGTATTGGATAAGTTCAGCCCACACATGAAGAGTCGATGGGGCGACTACGCCTACAGAAACAGATATGACTTGGAAAACCAGACCAGACTTCAAATGTTATCAAAATTCATGGATGAAGAAGCAGCCATGGCCACGTCGTACTACAACTCCTTGCCGAAGCAAGCTATAGCTGCTGCAGCACCCGCTAAGCCTAGTGGGGGACAACCCGCCCAACAGCAAAAGAAGAGAGCTATATACAATGCGACGGAGGCGAAGTGCGCACACTGCTCTAAGCCGCACCATTTGATAAAATGCGAAGCGTTTAAGAAGAAAACAGTACCAGAGAGGTGGGAGATAGTAAAAGGCACCGGTATTTGTTTCAAATGCTTGAAGGAAAAACACCGAAGCGAGGTCTGCAAGCTCGGAAACTGCTCCATCGACGACTGCGGAAGGCCACACAACAGCCTCCTGCATCTGAAAAAGAAACAGAAAGAAGAAGAAGAAACGATTCTCACTACCGAAACTGAAACAATTCTGAAGGCTGAAGTCGATGAAAGAAGGGTGCTTCTGAAGGTCTGCCCGGTTACAATAACGGGCCCGGCAGGATCCATAGACACCTACGCTCTCTTGGACGAAGGATCAACGATAACCCTAGTCGAAGAAGCACTAGCCCGAAGGCTGAAACTGAAAGGGGAGATGACCACTCTAGTGATAAGCGGCATCAACTCAGAAAGAATGGAAAAGAGTCTGAAGACAACTCTACAAATCCGTGGCAACAACGGAAAAGAAAATGAAATTCACGTGAGGACGGTCAAGAATCTCAACCTTACCGGTCAATCACTCTCGTCGAAAGAACTGAAAAGGTACCCTCACCTGCAGGGTCTACCGATTGAAGAAATGTCTTATGATAAGGCAAAACCGATGGTGCTGATAGGTGCAGACAACTGGCCTATTATCATAACCCGCCAACTAAAGACTGGCAACAAGGACGAACCCGCAGCATCTCTCACGGAGCTCGGGTGGATAATCCACGGCTCTGCCCCGAAGGGCAACCTGGAACATCGAGTTTTTCATATCAGCACAGAGCGGCTAGAAACTCTCGTGGAAAAACATTTTGACATCGACGCGCTCGGGGTGACCCCCCACCGAAAAATGAAACCAGAGGAGACAAGGGCCGTCGAGATCCTCCGGGATACCATGAAGATTGAAAAAGAAAAATACGAAGTCGGCCTGCCTTGGAAGACAGACGACGTCGAAATGCCTCCCAGCCAACACAACGCACTGCGGAGGCTCCGAACGATAGAAAGAAAACTGGGGCGATCCCCAACATTGAAAACAATCTACGAAAAAGAAATAGAAAACCTGTTTGAAAAAGGGTACGCTGAACCTGCAACCCTGGAAGAAGAAGAATCTACAAAGGCATGGTACTTGCCGCACTTCCCGGTTTTCAACCCAAACAAGCCGGGCAAGTGTCGGCTCGTATTCGACGCAGCTGCCAAGAGCCACGGAACGAGCCTCAACGACATGCTGCTGGAGGGACCAGATCTGCTCTCTAACCTCCAAGGAATTCTATTCAGATTCCGTGAAAGAAAGGTCGCGGTAACCGCCGACATCCAAGAAATGTTTTTGAGAATAAAGATACGCCCGGAGGATCAGCCTGCTCAGATGTTTCTCTGGCGTACCGATGAAAACACAGAACCGAAGAAATATAAGATGACAAGCATGATATTCGGCGCCGCGAGCTCACCGTTCATCGCTCACTCAGTGCGAAACAACATGGGCGAACGCCTGCTCTCCATATGTCCGGAAGCGGCAGAAACGATAATGAAAAACCACTATATGGACGATCTCGTCGATAGCTTTGAAGAAGAAGGGTCCGCTTCCAACATACTCAAGGAGGTGGACAAGATGTTCCGATCCAACGGTTTCCTACTCCGTGGATGGAATTCGAACGAAAGAAATCTCATCGAACAGTTCCCGAAGGAGCTACGAGCGAAGTCTACAGTCAAGGCACTGGCCGACGCCACGAACCACGAAAAGACATTAGGCCTGCTGTGGGACTCAGCAACCGATACACTTGGCTTCAACACAAACATGAGTGCCGAAAGAAATAATAGAACACAAGAGAATACCAACGAAACGTGAGATGCTCAGCGCAGTGATGTCCATCTATGACCCACTGGGACTGATAAGCCATTACACAGTACTCCCTAAGATCATCCTGCAAGATATCTGGAGGAAAGAGATCGGCTGGGACGAACCAATCCCAGCCGAAGAACACGTCGCCTTTGCAAAATGGCTAAAGGCACTGAAGAAATTGGACAGAATAAAAATTAAAAGATTTTACGGAGTGAAGAAACCTGAACTCCACATCTTTTGCGACGCAAGCGAAAGAGCGTACGCCACTGTCGCATACTGGCGTACGGAAGATGAAGAAGGAAATGTGGAAGTCATCCTGGTAGCAGGAAAAGCCAAGGTGGCACCTTTGAAGATTCAATCGATACCAAGGCTAGAACTTCAAGCGGCGGTTATCGGAACGCGCCTCGCCGAAGCTATCAAAAGGCACCACAGAATAGAAATAGAATCGACCACATACTGGACCGACTCCACAACGGTTCTACAGTGGATCAGAACGAACGCGAAGAAATACACACGCTTCGTGGCTCACCGCCTTGGAGAAATCGCAGAAAGCACAGCGATTAACAAATGGAGGTGGATAGACACCAAGCAGAACGTGGCAGACGACGCTACGAGACCGATCCCAGATATTCACAACGAAGACCGTTGGTTCCAAGGTCCGTCATTCTTAAAGACACCGAAATCCACTTGGCCAACGGGGGGAGAAGTCGTGAACGAAGAAGAAATACAGCATGAAAGGGTGCATCACGTGACCCAGAAGTCATACCCGTTGCCCGACATCGAAAGGTTCTCTAACCACGAGAGGCTCATCCGAGCTACAGCTCGAGTCTTTCAATTTCTCGAAAGGCTCAGAACGAAGAAGAAAGTAGAACTCTCGGTGGATCACCTACGAAAAGCCGAAGAAGTCTGGGTGAAACAATCCCAGCAAGAAAGTTTCCATGAAGACATAGATCTCCTGAAGAAACAAAAGGATATACCAAAGTCCAGCAAACTCTACCGCCTGGATCCGGTCCTGAAAGAAGAAATGGTGATGATGAAGGGTAGAATCATTAACCTGCCCATCCTTGACGGGAGACATCCCTACACCCGTCTATTGATACGAAACGAACATAGAAAGAACAATCATCAGCACCATGAAAAAGTCGTCAATGACTTGAGACAGAAGTTCTGGATAATACACCTCCGTCCATCTGTGAAGAACGAAATCAAAAACTGCACGAAATGCAAGCTGCAAAGGGGCAAACCTCACATGCCACCTTTCGGAAACCTCCCGAAGGAGAGAACGACCAGACCAGAAAGGCCCTTCACCACATGCGGTCTGGACTACTTCGGGCCCATCGTGGTCACGGTCGGAAGAAGACATGAGAAAAGATGGGGTGCTTTGTTTACCTGCCTATCCACTAGGGCGGTTCACATTGAAATAGCACACAGCCTATCGACCGACTCTGCGTTGATGGCAATACGAAGAATGGCAGCGAGAAGAGGATGGCCAGCCGTCGTTTATTCAGACAACGGCACCAACTTCAAGGGTGCAGACGTCGAACTACGAAAAGCAATCACTGATTGGGAACCAGAAATAAAAGAGTTAGCCCTGAAACACAGAATACATTGGAAATTCATAGCCCCGGGCGCCCCACATCAAGGCGGTGCTTGGGAAAGATTGGTACGAACGGTGAAAACAGCTTTGGACGCCACTCTCGCTGAGAAATACCCTAAGGACGAAATACTGAATACCCTGCTCCTTGAAGCCGAAAACATGATCAATGGAAGACCACTCACCCAGGTCTCCATTGACCCAGATGATCCGGAAACCCTCACTCCGAATCATTTCTTGATAGGCTCCTCCACGGGTCTCCCTAGCCCTGGAGAATGCCACCCAGCTGACAGACGAACATGGAGAGCTGTCCAGGCGCTCGCTAACACTTTCTGGCAGCGCTGGACGAATGAGTACTTGCCCACTCTGAACCCTCGCGGCTCCAGTACTCCGAACGAAAACGATGAAAAATTACGTAAGCCTCTGAAGATTGGAGACGTGGTAATGATCACAGACCAATTCCCACGCAACTCCTGGACGAAAGGACTGATACTAGAAACCTACCCTGGGCCCGATGGCCAGATCAGAACAGTTCTCGTGAAGACGACCACCGGCAACTTCAAGCGACCAGTGTCACGAATCGTCGTCCTCACTCATCAGAAGGAAAAGGAGGGCTGCGAAACCCCAGGTTCTCCGCCTGGGGGGAGAATGTTACGGACGACTTAGAAACTAACAAAAAATTCCCCTTTTATATAATGTGTCCCAACTAGCTAGCCTTCTGTGAATTTGAGAAATTTTATGATTGTTTTGGTTTACGTAATTATAATTTGCATTTGTACTTTTTATTGTTGGAACTTTTTGACTATGTAACTTTATAGGGATGTTTGAAATGTATAAAAACTTGATTTAAAACTAAGGAAACTTATGTAAATTATCTAGAAATAAGAAATATTTTGATGTGAAGTTTTCTCGAAAGTTGGACTTTGAAATCGAAATTAAGAAACGAACGGCCAATCGCAGACCGTGCATTTTGGACCAATGGGCGGCCGTAGAGCGAGACGAAAGATAGCGCTTCACGCGTCGCTCTCGGCCGCTCCCAAACGCCGCGATTGGCCGGATCGTCGTCGGGAGTGTCTCGAATTCCAATTGGAATTTTCCGAATAAATAGAGGCACCCCGACGGCGAGAAGCCATTCCGCACTCAGCTCCGAGTCCGACAAGAAGCTCCACTCTCGAGAAGACACTAAAGGAAGTACCTGAAGAAAAAAGAAGATTAAAAGGAAATTTTACCTGGGAAACGCGGGTTTCATTTGTTTTCCCTCGAACCAGCAGAAAAATTAAAATACAGTCCACTACAGCGAAGAACCTCCTCCCTCTAAATAGTTGGGGATTCCCGCGTCCTCGACAGACATTGTTATAGCTATATTCCCCGTCCATGCAGATAAGTGGTTCTTTACCTTTTAATAATGGAGGACCATTTTACAAAATATCTATCTTGCCACGGACCACCAAATGTTTCGAAGTAAAAGTAATCAAAGGATTGTTCTACAGCTATAGCTATGTAGCTATAGCTATGTAGCTGTTGTTCATTTTCAACAGTGTTTTATTTTTTTTACGAAAATTTTACTTCTCTTAAATTGGATGCATTTATGCAAACCAGATCCAACCCACACTGACATAATTTCGAAAAAAGAGGGTTTTTGTGTTTCAGCTCCGCAAAATGTCGGGCGTCAATTTTTTAGGTATACAAATGCACAACATTGTAGTGTATGGACTGTAGTGTACGTCTAAATCTATTTTGTAGGTAATTACATGGCAAACTAGAGGTTTTTCGTGAAAAATGTCACATGGTTCTTGTTTGCATAATACAAATATGTGATTCCTTGATGTTTGGTTCCTTAGTGCAGTGAATGCATGTTTGTAAAAATAGTCATATTTTTAAAATTGTTACGTTAAAATAAATAATATCGCTTCAAAATCAAAACTTTAATGAAAGTTTATTAATAACAAATCAGTCTGAAGAAATATTTTGGTAACAAAACATACGAGGCATAAAAATATTACAGAATATATTTTAAAAATTAGAAACTTAAAACACAATACAAATTGTTGTGGTACTCACAATAATCAAAACCTACTCTACGTTCGCATCGTCTTCTAGCTCAAAATTCGACGTCCCTAAAAACCCGTCCACGTCATCAATAATGGTGTCATCTGGTGTAAAATGTCTATAAAATTCTTGAGTATCGCTTGGTATAAGATGCCAAAGGCTTCTAAGATCTTGGAGCTTTGGTGTGGGTATTCCATCAGGTCTTTGTTTAAGGCTAGCTCACTGCCGCGACCTTTTTTAGACTGATTTCTATAGGAGCTGAATCCAAGTCTGATCTCATAAAAATGGAGTTTGGGTTTTCCTTTTTTTAAAGGATCTCCTTAGCTTTAAGCCATGAGACCTTGGAGCCGTTACCGATTTTTGCAACGATGGGTGGCAGCTTAGCACCGCCTTCAGCATCAGAGTAAGCTTAATATTTCTATTCTGGCCACCACAACAATCGCTCCATAGGATCATGTTAGTGGCACTGGGGTTTAGCCTTTCAAAGATGTGTTTTACATGGCAAGACCCTACTTCTTGAGCTCCCCGCCCGGTCTAGCCTTCAAATCTGGTGTGAATTTTTAAATTATATACCAACAATTGCCTTTTATAAAAGACAATATTGGTGGGTATACGCGGCAAAGGCAAGGTTTTTTCTGAATCAAAAGTAATCGTCTACGTTGATTCGTCTGTTTTAGCCAGTAGTAACAAAATAGCCCCGGAAAGGGAGTTATTTTTAATAGATCTCATAAAGAAATTTCCAACATACACTTCACATTATCGCTGAAATGAATGCAAGGATGCAAAATTCTTAAAACCGGATATGACTTTTGCGAAATTTTATGAACTCTACTGCGAGGAAGCTGTATCAGCAGAAATTGAACCTGTATCGTACGCTAAAGCGATACATCTTTGTTACAAAGTTTAAATTGCGGCTGAAACCATTGAAGAAAGACACATGCAACAGGTGTGATTTTGGAAATAAGAAAAGAAATGTAGAGGAAGAAGAAAAAGAAAAGATAAACAAGGAACATGCTGAACATCTAGAAACAGCAAAGAAATTGCGATTACGAATGAACAAAGACTTACTACTGGCTAAAACAGACGAATCCTCGGAGACGATTACTTTTGATTTAGAAAAAACCTTGCCTTTGCCGTTGGTATATAATTTAAGAATTCACACCAGATTTGACGATGTAGCACATTGCAACGTATGAGACGAAGGCTAGGCCGGGCGGGGAGCTCAAGAAGTAGGGTCTTGCCATGTAAAACACATCTTTGAAAGGCTAAACCCCAGTGCCACTAACATGATCCTATGGAGCGATTGTTGTGGTGGCCAGAATAGAAATATTAAGCTTACTCTGATGCTGAAGGCGGTGCTAAGCTGCCACCCATAGTTGCAAAAATCGGTAACGGCTCCAAGGTCTCATGGCTTAAAGCTAAGGAGATCCTTTTAAAAAAGGAAAACCCAAGTTCCATTTTTATGAGATCAGACTTGGATTCAGCTCCTATAGAAATCAGTCTAAAAAAGGTCGTGGCAGTGAGCTGGCCTTAAACAAAGACCTGATGGAGCCGCTTTGGCCTAACGGAAAACCAATACCCACACCAAAGCTCCAAGATCTTAGAAGCCTTTTGCATCTTATACCAAGCGATACTCAAGAATTTTATAGACATTTTACACCAGATGACACCATTATTGATGACGTGGACGGGTTTTTAGGGACGTCGAATTTTGAGCTAGAAGACGATGCGAACGTAGAGTAGGTTTTGATTATTGTGAGTACCACAACAATTTGTATTGTGTTTTAAGTTTCTAATTTTTAAAATATATTCTGTAATATTTTTATGCCTCCTATGTTTTGTTAACAAAATATTTCTTCAGACTGATTTGTTATTAAGAAACTTTCATTAAAGTTTTGATTTTGAAGCGATATTATTTATTTTAACGTAACAATTTCAAAAATATGACTACTTTTACAAACATGCATTCACTGCACTAAGGAACCAAACATCAAGGAATCACATATTTGTATTATGCAAACAAGAACCATGTGATATTTTTCACGAAAAACCTCTAGTTTGCCATGTAATTACCTACAAAATAGATTTAGACGTATACTACAGTCCATACACTACAATGTTGTGCATTTGTATACCTAAAAAATTGACGCTCGACATTTTGCGGAGCTGAAACACAAAAACCATTTTTTCTTCGAAACTATGTCAGTGTGGGTTGGATCTGGTTTGCATAAATGCATGCAAGTGTCGTCAGTGTTGCCCATATACAAAAAATACTCTAAATAATAAGACATACTATTATTAAAATATTTTACTTATTGTGTAATGCGTGAGGAAAACAAAATAAACTGTTATATTTGTTATAAATTAAACTAGAACACCGAACCAAGTCACATGGATCTTTCCTTTAATAAAACGGTAAAGAAATTATTTTTATGCAAACAAGATCCAAGCTGCTTGGTACTATATATTTAGCAAAATTTTGGAACCAAGTGGCTTGGATCTTTATTTCAATTTGTTTATGTTTACTTCTTGATTTGGTAACTTTGTACATAGGTGTTTTTTGACCAAGGGGTGATCAGATGATTATGATTTTCATACACATGAAAATAGAACTAATTTTAAGTTGTTCTGTGTACTTAACTCAATTTGTCAATTTTTGTGGGTTGGATCTGGTTTGCATAAATACGTCCAATTACTAACTTCTGTATCCTCGGTTCAGTGCTAGCCAAAGCAAATCACTTGAATAGAAAGCTCTGACATCCAGTCGATTTCAGTGGTTTTGTCGACTCGTCCCATTTCATACAATATTTTTGGGATAGCTTCGCTTGCAGGGACCACCAATGGTCCACGAACCACCGGTTAAGAACCACCGATGTAGATAGATAGATAGATACCTATAACATTTATTCATACGCAATCACAATACAAAACAAACAAAGTAAAAGTAAATAGAAACAAATTTTTACAATAGCGCTTGTAAAAATTATTTTTACATCAGTTGCACGGTTTGACATTTACAAAATGAAAGTGTCATATAATTAATATGCACCATGATTTTAATTGATTTTGAATTATTATTTTTTTGGATTTTTTTGAAACACCTTGTATACGTTCATTTTACATTAAACAAGAGACAAAAATTTGAACAATCATGTTTTGAGTTCTGTAGCGTATGTAAAGGCCCCTAATTATATTTTGTTTTTTCATATATCTTTCATGTATAGACAGCGATCGGTTTTTTTGTATTTTTTGTATTTATTGATTTGTCTAAATTCCTCGTAATCACTGGCAATTATGTTCCGGATCTTTAAAATTATTATATTAAACTCGAGATCCGGTTTGTCAAATTCCCACGGCAACTGAGTCACTGACATTTTTCGTAAAACCTGTTAAATAAATTGAATTGGCTAGACGACTGATATTAAATACCATATACATATTTATTAAGATAATATTTTAACATACATATATGTTATCAGAATTCGAAATCATATTTGAAAATGATCGAAAAATAATAAAATTACAGCCTATCAAACATTTAAGTCTAGATATCTCTTTCTTACAAAACGAAATGTTGTATTGAATTTACATGGCGGTACTCAAATGTGACGTAATTTCATATCTTTCTTATTTTTAAAGATGTCAAAAAACTATTCACAGCAGGTAAAGAAGCTTCAATTAAAAAATTAAAAAATTATTAGTTATCTACCCAAATACTGCATAATATTAATATGAATACTTTATTACCATTATAATACACGTCTAGCTTTAAATACTAACATTACTTATCAAGTTATTAACTGAATAAAGGACAAGGTAAACCGTGGCACGAGGACGCATGGTCACCTCCCACTGGCCTACTAAATAGATATACTATGGCCTAAGAAAATAAAATAGTTACTTCTGAGATTTTCTGCAAAGGTGATTTTTTGTTTATTTGCTTTTTAACATCTGATTGCTTTTGTTCGACGCTACACTACGAAACGCGGCAAAATATATTTTTTTAATGAAACTACTAGATTTCCGCCTGAGACTTCGTTCCCGTAGGAATTTGAGAAAATTATGTGGCCTATGTTATTCTGATGCCTAGTATAATATTACTGCAAAGTTTCACCAGAACCCGTGCTATAGTTTTTGCGTGATACGGTAAGAAACATCCATCCATCCTCAAAACTTACGCATTTATAAAATAGTAAAATTTACAGCATTTAGTAAAAACTCTATTTATTTATTTAAATAGTTACTCGAACTATTATAAATACTTTCCACAGATCACAGACATTTTGTTATTATAAACCACTTCATATTTAGGCTCCCTTCCTACATTACCTTCTTCTTCACTAAATTCTTTGTACAAAGAAATTAATTTATCCATACGCCGAGTAGTTCTTTGTTCTCTTTAATCCTCTCACTAGCTTGACTGGAAGAAATGCCCTCGTGGGATAAGATCGTCTTTGTAAACTTTCTATAACTGTAAACTTGTTATCCTGTGTATTATCATTGTACGATAAAGAATAAATACATATCTATATGTATACATAAGACTATTATGGGTCGACGACTAAACCTGCTTTAGCTGGAAAATCTTATAATCCTCCTGGGGGATTCACATAATAATAATATAAACGCTACACACTCAAAGGCCCACATTAAGGTTTTCCCTTGTGTCGTGGGTCCCTTGGAAAACACATAAAGACAAACACAAACATCCATGACCCGAGTACAAACATCTGCTTTCTACACAAATGTTTGCCCCGACTGGGGATCGAACCCAGGACCCGCCGATCAAGAGGCAGCGTCACTACCACTCGATCATACCGGCCGTCAAAAACATGCTTCGTAGGGCGACCTGTCTCCTATAATTTTACCCCATTGGTCTGCCAGTTGCATACATACATACGCGCACACCTATAATCCCTAATGGGGTGAGCAGAGCATCAGTGGTACTGGAACCACTAGATGCCACGATTGACACAAATTCTGAGGGTTATCTGATGGAACAAGTAGTATAATCGTGAGAGGTGGTCAGCCTTTCGCCAATTATACAACAAAACCCTCGCATTCCAGTTACAGACCTTTACTGTATACCTAGGAAAAGTAGGAAACTGGCACATTCTAAGTTTTTCTTTCACTCCCAGTCCAGCATGGAAGGTCTTATACAGGGCTTTAGGTATCTCTCTTTCAACCTCTCGGGTGGTTAATCAGTCCATGAAACTGAAGAACTTCCCTAAGGAACATAGGTCAAAATACGAAAAAAAAAAATTTATCTCCCATACAAAATGCGCTGCTATATGCTGATCAAGTTTGTATGGGTTTTTAACCGTGTGGTGATCGGTTGAGAATAACACCACCCCATCTCTTTCCGTGGGTGTCGTAAGAGGCGACTAAGGAAACACAAATGAGACCTGCCTCCTAATTGTAATTGTAATTGTAAGACGGGCTGGTTTCCGCAACTCGACGTCAACATGCGCCTATTTTGCGTGACTTTTGTTTATTAGGATGGCTGTCAGTCTAGCCACCCTAGCTCCTCCAGAAATTGCAGAAGTCCCTTAGGATCCTCCACAACCTCCGGGAGGGACCCGGGTGTGCCCAGGTGTTTGGCCCGGTAGTTGGCCACCTCCTTGCAGTTCAACACGACGTGGGCGGCCGTCTCTTCCTCCTCCATGCATGCTCTGCATAAAGGACTGTCGGTGATACCTAGAGTGTATAGGTGTTTGTTGAACATACCATGCCCTGTTATTACGCTCGTAACCGCTCGAAGTTGAGTCTTCTTTAGCTGGAAGAGCTTGCGGGAGAGACGTGTATTGATTGCAGGTAAGGCTTCCTTTGATTGTCGGCATCCCTTCTGGTTCCGCCAATTGTCGTTACCTTGTACCTTGGTTTGCAGTCTTAGCAGAGATCGAAGCCCGTTAAAAGGCACCGGTACTATCGGTTCCGGACCAATAGCTCCGGCGTCGGACCCCCTTTTAGCAAGTTCGTCAGCTGCGTCATTACCTCTGGATCCACTGTGTCCTTTGATCCATTGTAGAGTGATATTGTTGTTGTTGCTACATACCTTCATTATAGCACAGTAGCAGTTGTATATGAGTCCTGAGTTCATTGTATTGCTGTCTAGAGCCATGAGTACAGCTCGACTGTCTGATAGTATCCTAATTGACTGTTCGGCTATCTTCCTGTCTTTGATAGCCTCCATAGCCAGGATTATGCCCATGCATTCAGCCTGGAAGACAGTATTATACTCACCGAGTGGACGGGAGATGTTAATATTCAGGTCCTCTGAGAATACCCCGGAGCCAGTACCTGTGTTTGTCTTTGATCCATCCGTAAAAATTCTTAAATCAGTCTGATTAAGTCCTTCACGATGGTCATCATGTAATTGTATTTTGTATTTTTTGTCAAATACATACGTTTTGTGTATCCTGTCGTTTGTGGCACCCAATATAGGTAACTCCTCGGTAGCAGTGCGCAGGATAACTGCGTGAGGGGCCCTGCTGTTCTTCGCCCAGAGACCTAGGGTGTTTAGACGTATCGCGGATATGCATGCTTCCTGTCTAATAAACAGGTGTAAGGCTGGTAAGTTAAGCATTACCTCCAGAGCCGCGCTGGGTGTAGTTCTCATGCTGCCAGTCATGGCCAGACAGGCTTGTCTTTGAAAACTTTGTAATTTGGTCTGTACCGTGGATAGATTAGTGCGCGGCCACCACACCACAGCGCCGTAGCAGACCGTTGGTCGAATCACTGCTGTATATAGCCACCGAATGATTTTGGGGGAAAGGCCCCATTTTTTCCCTATCATTCTGCGACATTGCCAGAACATGATACTTGCCTTAGTCAGTTTTGACTCAAGGTGTGCATTCCAACTCAACTTACTGTCCAGGACTATACCTAGATATTTGACCTCAGTGGAGAGTTGGAGTTGAGTGTTAAATAGTCGTGGGAGATTGTAGTTTCCTAGCATGCGTTTGTTAGTGAACATTACTACCTCCGTTTTGGTTGGGTTAACCGATAGCTCGAACTCCCTGCACCATTGTTCGACAATCTTGAGAGCTGATCTGGTTACCTCACAAACCGTACTTGCTTGCTTGCCTGAGATCAAGATGGTGAGATCATCGGCATAGCCTATAGTGTGGTAATGATACCTGTTTAACTGCGAGATGAGGCTGTTGATGACGATGTTCCATAGAAGGGGCGATAGTACCCCCCCTTGTGGACAGCCTTTTACTACCGTCGCCATGCGGGAGCCGCCGGCAAAACGGACGACTCTGTTTCGCAGCATGTTATTGATCCAGTTAATTAGAACATTACTTACTCCATGTCTGGAGAGCGCTGTTTTGATACTGGTGTAGTTTGTTTTGTCAAAGGCACCTTCAATATCGATAAAGGTCCCTAGACAAATGCCTTTGTTTTGAATAGCTTCTTCTATCCTCGTGACTACCGAGTGTAGAGCTGATTCTGTAGATTTACCTGCACTGTACGCGTGTTGGTTGGGGTGCAGTGGTGTATTTTTCAATGCATTGTCCCTCAGTTCTCTGTCACATATTTTTTCGAGTGTTTTCAGCAGGAAGGATGTAAGGCTGATTGGCCTGAAGGATTTTGCACTGGTGTAGTCGGATTTACCTGGTTTAGGTATAAATAGGATGTCTACTTCCCTCCATTTTTTTGGTATATATTCAAAGGCCAGACATGCTCTGAGGATCTGCACGAGTATTTCAATTTCCACTCTACCTGCCCACTGGAGGAGGGCCGGGAAGATTCCATCAGGTCCAGGTGCCTTGTAAGGTGCGAAGCTGTCGATTGCCCAGTTGACTTTGTCAGTACTTACCACTTTATGGGCGTAGTTCCAGCTGTCCTCCGTCGGGCTACCAGTCACCTCTATCCAGTCTACATTCTCAGTGAGACTGCAATCTGGGAAGTGAGTTTGTAGTAGAAGGTCTTCGACCTCCTCCGGGGAGCTGGTGTATGTGTTATCATCTTTGCGTAATGAACCTATACTTCGGTT
Organism: Aproaerema taeniolella; assembly: GCA_949987775.1. Taxonomy (NCBI): domain Eukaryota; kingdom Metazoa; phylum Arthropoda; class Insecta; order Lepidoptera; family Gelechiidae; genus Aproaerema; species Aproaerema taeniolella. The sequence continues at coordinate 3,039,608 of OX465250.1, read as the reverse complement.
GTTAGTATTAGCAAGAATCTTGCGTACTCTGTTGGCATGTTCATTAGACTCAATATTGTCACAGAACTTACGCCAGGAGGCTGAGCTTCTGTATCTGATGCGTTTTTTGTATCTGGACTTAGCCTCCTTGTAGTTGTCCCAGTCCAGGTCATCGCTCGTGTTCATTGCCCTGTTAAAGAGTTTTCTGACCTTGTGTCGTAACCTCTCCAGTTCTGGACCCCACCACGATTGGCCACTTTTTGTTCCTTGTGGTGGATCCTTGAGTGGGCATGCTTCTTCGTAACTATCTCTCAGATGTTTGGTGAAAGTAGTTACCTGTAATTCCAGCATTTCTGCGGTGTCTGGTCTACTTGGATGTTCCCAGGACCTGAATTTTGATTGAAGAGATCTCAAGTACACGTTTTTATCCGTTTTCCTTGGATTCCTTCTTGGTAGTTGTGGCTTTATTGGGCCCTGTATATCATACCTTATCCACCTGTGGTCAGAGCAGGACGCCTCCTTGGATACGTGCCAACCCTCGACTAGGTTGGATACTCGCTCAGTGGCGAGAGTGAGGTCTATAATTGTTTTGCTTCTTTTAGTGACAAAAGTTGGTTCTGAACCTATATTTAGAAGATTTAGGTTTGTAGAGAAAAGGTATTCAACAAGTTTGTTACCTCTGTCGTTGTATTTCTTCATACCCCATAGAGGATGGTGTGCGTTGCTGTCTGTGGCCACCAGGAGTTCCAGGCCTTTTCGCTCGCAGTGCTCCACCAGCCGCTCGAGGTTGTAGGGGGGAGGATCGTCGTCCGCATCCATGTAGGACGAGGCTAACACCACTTTCTGGACGACGTCACTCTGTATTTCCTGTAGCTGTATGGCACAGAGGTCCCTAGAACAGAATTCTGTTAAGGTTTGCGCCGTAATGTTTTTAGAAGTGTATATACAGGTCCTGGGAGTGTCCGGACCTTCACTACAATGTAACTTACCACCCAGGTTGTAAAGTCCTTTGATTTTGCCATGCCTGACATATGGCTCTTGAATCAGGGCTATGGCAGTAGAATGAACCCCCAGCCATCTTCGTAGTTGAGCTGAAGCAAGCTCAGAGTGCTGGAGGTTCGTTTGGAGGACGTTAATTACTGAGGAAGGGGACGCCATCTTGCGACAGCAACACCTCTTCCTCCTCCTCCTCTGCTGTGGAAGGTTGACCCTGTTCCCATACCATGTCGCTCTCGTCTTCGGAGTTGACGGACAAGTCCTTCATCTCCTCATCCAAAGGCGGCCTGGATGGTCCCGGGGTCGGTTCGGTTGGCCCCGTCGCCGTAGCCGGAGCCTTGCCTCCCTCCGTAGAAGTGGTGTCAAAGTATTTCGGGGGTACCACAGCTCCTACCACTGTACACACAGCGGCGGTAGCGGCGGCATCCCCGAGCGACCCAACACCTAGTTTAGGCGGTGTATCAATGAATTTCCCTTTAGGGCCCTGGAATTTCACATACACCGACCCAAAGCCAAAGCCTAATCTCCTTTCCTCGAAGATTATATTGTGTATGAGGTCTTCAGGAATGCCCACAACGAGGAAGAGGCCCCCTTCCTGTTGTTCTGCTGAGTACAGCAGCCAGCGGTCGACCCCTGCCCATGGGTTCTGGTATGCCAGAGTAGCAGCGATACGTGCTCGCCGCTGCTCCTCCCAGACCCCAGGGATATGGATCCCGCATCGCACCCTTCGGACGTCGGAAGGTCGCACAAGGATCAACCCATCGCCTGACGGCAGGGTAAGGCCCTTGACGACGTTTACGAGCCAATCATGTGTTTTGGCGTCGGTGCACCACAGTCGGAGGACTCCGTCCGCGTACAGAGGTTTCCCCCGGAAGAGAGGTCCACTCCCACCAGACGGATCCCCCAGCTTGGTAGCCGCCTCTTCAAAGAGGATATCGGTGGCGCGTTCCAGCACCCAGTCAGCCTGCTCTTTAGTCAGCGATTGGGTCTTGGCAGAGGCAATGCCCACTACCAAGTCCTTTTTCGCTGCCTCCGCATAGCTGGTGGCTGCGCTTGCTCTGGCTGCCTCAAATTTCTGCCTCTTGTGTTCACCTCTCGGAGACGAAGTCTCGTCGAGGCGAGCACGTTTAGCAGCGAGGCGTTGTTTTTTGCCAGGACGTACTCTTTGCCCTTTGTCGCCTTTGAGTCCAAATGGACCTGGGGCAACTTGGGGCCTAGGTGGCTGGTTAGGACCAGCAGTCTGTTCCCGCTCAGCCCTTGTCATTACCTGGTGAGGCCCAGGTATTATGCCAGGGTGAATCGGTCCCGGGATTATCACCCGAGACGGGGGAGCATATCTAGACGCAATTTCGGCCTGCGCTCTTGCTAGAGCCTGAGCCTTTCTGCGTTGTTTCTTGTTCTTCTTTTTGAGTTTCAGGTTCGGGTCCCAAAACACTTTCCCGCTAGATGAGCCCACAGCAGGCCCGCTTCCCCCCGGTGTAATCGGAGGTTTGCGAGACTTCTGCTTCGTGCCCACCAGGGTCCAGGTTTCGTTGAGACTCGAGCCCTTCCCTCCGCCCGGAGTCCCCACTGGAATTCCAGCAGTTTCCCCCGTAGACGCCGAAGAGGTGCTAGGTTCCGAGTCAGTCACCTTCGGTACGGCCTGTGGTGACACCACTGCTTTCCCTTCGGCTTCCGCCTCTTCACCAGGCCTCCTCTTCTTTTTTGAAGTATTAAAAGAGCCGCGTCCCCTAACCAGATGAGGAGAGGTTACCGGGTGCAGTCCCTGGGATAAACCCCTGGCCTGCCCCCAGACAGCCCCCCTACCGATCAGAGATCCACGGCCCCTGTTTGGATACGGATTTATGCAACTCGGGTAAGACCCTGTGTTGCCACCTGTTGTCAGTGATGTTGAGGACCCAGCCACAGGGACGAATCCTGCAGCGGTTCCTTGTTTTGATGCGGTTTGCACCGCCCCAGTAAGATCAGAAAGGGATCTATTGCCATCCATTAATGTTTCATTATTTTCATCCCCTCGGCTTCCCACCCTCCACGGAGCCCGCAACGTTGGGAACGTCATGAAAAAGACGTTAGGATTACCGAGAGAATATAGGTAGACAGAGTTGGGTCCAGTCGCGACATCAGGAAATCGGGTTGAGGCTGTTGGCCGGCGTTGGCAGATCCCGTGCCAGCCCCCAGTGACTCCCCACCCCTTTCTCCATCAGCATGGACCTTCCCCACCCACAGGATAAGCCTGCAGGCCTCCCCCTACCTCGCCGACGACCCTCTGACGGGACGCCATTGACCGTTTCCTCCCTGGTGGCTAGCCAGTGAGGCCACCGTTTAGCTTGAAATCCGGACCAAAGAGGGCGTGTTGCCTAACCGCATGTTCTGAACCTCATGCGGCTCGGCTCAACCCCCCAGGATTCCTTCATCCCCGCGTACGGCGCTCAACTGCGCAGGCCCTAGCGCAGGTGGGCGTTATAGTCTACTGGTTACACCCACGATCACCAGCAGAACCGAGTAGTCCTTAGCCATAGCTAGAAAGAAGAGTGGAGGCAAGCCCCCATTCCAGTCGCTAACCATGTTACCAGGTGCACCGGGTAGTGAGAAAGTCATCCAGTCGGGGTTTTAAGTCCTTCTGGATCTCTTTCCCTCCACCACACTGGGAGGTAACCACTTAGCACCCTGACCTGCCTCCTAGTAATCCATCCCACGCAACGACACTTCATTTTTTTCTGAATCTGAGATGTCGTCCTATGGTCTCATGCGGTGTGGTAGGCTCTGTAAAGGGCCGTCTGGTTCGCGACCACCCTCCTACCGAAGTCCGACGCCAAACAGCTTGCTGTGTTCCGTCGGTGCGTGGGAGTACCAGTGCCTTTATAGGCATTTTCTGGGTTAACTCGCTCCATCGTCGACCTCATCTTTAACCTTATGGTCAAGATTGAGGTCAAGAGTTAACCCATCTTAAAATAAAAAATAAAAAAAAGTATGGGAACTCGAATTTTTTTTTCGTATTTTGACCTATGTTTCTTGGGAAAGTTGTTCAGTTTCATGGACTGATTAACCACCCGAAAGGTTGAAAGAGAGATACTTAAAGCCCAGTATATATTCTAGGACCATATCTAGGCGATTATTTCTTCAGCTTCTAGACAACCCACATAGGCATTTGGCTTTCTCAATTATTATAGCTTCCTGAGAGAATAGCCTGGACCGGGAGCTCAACCAACTGATAGTTTAATTGCATTCGCTTGACACGGATTAATGCCCTTTGAGCCTCGAGACGGTTTACGGATATCTCACACGTTATACGCTTCTTAGGCCCGTATTACAGGAGACTCAAGTCTTGATCTGTACTTAAGTATTGATTGTATCTTTCTCTCACTATAAAAATGACAAAGACGACTACCACACAAGTATAGATCAGAGTCTAAGTCGCGTTCTGTAATACTGACCTTACTCATCTAATTACGAATGTTTATATTAATAAAACAACAAAACAATAACTTAAAAATAAGTAAAACAAAAAATCACTGCGGAAACGGCAGTAAAAATCTTAAGTGTTTTTTTTTTGCGTGCGCTCTTAAAAGTAAACAATTAAAAATTATAAACGGTTTGAGATAAACAAAACCTGCACAGGTCTTCTTTTTTATGACTATATGACTTGAGTTGTGAGTTTTTCTAAAGTTCAAAGTCCCTGAACTGTCCCCATTCAATTGTCCCACATACACACACGCATATACATACATATAACGCTATGTAATATGCACCTGATTTTAAGTTAAGTTTTTAAATTTTTCCTTTCTCTGTATGAGATTTAAACTCACGGTCGGACACTGTCTACCAAGATACAGGTTTCTACCTAGTTTGGTCAGACAGGGTTCTATACTATTGTACCCACTATTTTTGGCTCAATAAAAACTTTTTATTTATTTTAATTATTTTATTTATTGTTGCAGGAGAGAAGACGATCTTGCAGGGCGTATCGGGAGAATTCCGATCAGGGGAGCTAACCTGCATCCTCGGACCATCAGGGGCTGGGAAGTCATCTTTGCTGAACATCCTGGCGGGATATGTGTAAGTATTTTTGGGGTCTCTATATTATCCCTGTTCTCGAACCCAGGTTCCATCGAAGCGTTACAACAACCACTCGACCAAACCGACAGTCATATGTTTAAGGCTATTGATAGTTTGTTTCTTTTTAGATTATATGTACATATACATTGTAAAAATATATCTACAAGCCTTTACAGTGCTTAAGTAAGTTGATTTTCAAAATAACGAGACAGATTTTTGGCCGAGAGACGTTAAGAAAATAGAAGCATTATACATAATATAACTTCACATGACCACTTCTTAACCTCACGTATCCTCACTTAAAGACGCGGTCAGTGAGACCCTTAAATCCCTCAATTAACACCTCTTTGAGACCAATATTATTGCTCGGTAAGCCAATAACCCCTAATTGTCCGTTCCGGAGAACAAAGAGGCCTAAACTAACAACTCACGTAACTGTATTATATACCCTTGACAGAATTATCGAGAAAATCTTACGAAGGAAAACAGGGGCTTGAAACTTATTCGTTTTGCTTTCAAATCATGAAACTGTATAATAAAATGTCCCACTTTCGTAGTAGATTCAAGACATTTATTTGACATAAAAAATCACACTACAACACAATAGAAAATAAAATTAAGAAACAGGACAACACGAAAAACATTGACAAGAGCACAAACAGAAAACAACAACACAACGTATGAGATGGGGATATAAATAGTGCTGTAATGCGGTGTCAAATAGGATGTATTGAAACCGAGGCCACAACGCTGAAAATCAATTATTATTACTCCTAAAAAGTCAATAGTAAATTACTACTAAAAAGGACATTACTCCACGCGGGTGGAACCGCAGGTGAAAAGCTAGTTCAACCATAAACCATTATTACTATGTAGTAAGTGATTACCTATTAAAATTTACTACGTTGCTTACCATCACTGATCGATTGCGAACAGTGAGCTTGGGTCGCTGCGCTAGTAAGAATGAATAATGAATCTAAACTGTGGCAGTTTAGCTTCTGACATAATGTACACCCAGCAGCACATCAGGCTTGCCATGTTGACCTTGACGTCACACTTATCTCGCTCGTAATAGCGTCGGCTTTCGTAGTGCAAATGGGTAACCTAACTTGCTGCTGTCTGTATACTTTGCGTGGAGACAGTAGCTTAGAATAGTTAATTGGGATTATTTTGATTGACAAAGGGTCAGGCTGATCGTCGGCTAATAGTAGCTTACCATAATATAATCCTAAATTACTTTTGGCAGCCACGAAGAAATTGATTTGAATTTTGTAGTACTTGGACTATATTGGACGATTTAAATTATGAAGGACCAATTCAGGGTCATTTAGCAGTTACTTGATTATACCTAGACGGTAAAAATACCATAAGAAACATGGATCTCTTTTCATATTCGGATTACGCGTGTCCATGAATCTTCCACCCTGAACTAGGAGTGAAAGAAAAACTTTGCACGTGCCAACCTGTCTTCCTATGTATACTGTTGAAGCCAGTCAGAGAGATGCGAGGGTTTTGCTGTATTGTGGGCGAAATGCTGACAACCTATCAGCACCACAACACTCATGTTTCATTCTAATAACCTTAAAAAACTATGTCAAATTTGGCGTCGAGTGGTTCTAGAACCAAATGCTAAGCCTATCCTGGCAGGGATTACAAGCATGAGTGTAGGGATGAAAAGATGTTCTAATATTAAGCAGATCAGGTAATCCGAGAAGAGCGATTGACATATGACCTCCGTGACCCTGCTAGCAGGAAAACCTAACTGAATCCTTCCATTGATGCTTATCTTGATCTAAGCATATAAAATGCTTGGCTTCATGTTTAGGCAAGGCAAAGACTTTAAAAACTATAAAACCTTTCTATTATTGTATAATTCATTGGTAAGATCTCACCTTGAATATGCATCGACCGTCTGGAATCCACAGTACTCGGTTCACATCAACTCTATCGAACGCATCCAAAAAAAACTAATTAAGCGAATGAAATACAAATTTAGTGGATGCTTCCGAGATTATTTGATATCGCTTGAGAAACGTCGGGAACACAGAGATCAAATTTTTCTTTATAAAATTATTAATAATATTATTGAGTCTCCCTATCTGCTAAGTAAAATAAATTTTAGATGTCCAAGATTGAGTGCTCGTTTTTGCTCCACCATTATGCAAAACTAACTATGCAAAAAACCGTTTTATTGTTAGATCTTGCGAAAGTTTCAATCAGAATTATAATGTCGATATTGATATATTTCATATGAAGCATCACCAATTTGTTAAAGCAATTAAAAAAACAAACCCAAACCATAAAAAAACCAATCGATATGTGTAACGAGTTATAAGATATTATGTATGTTTCTTTTTATCTTTTTATCAAAAATATGTACACTATTTAAAACTTAAAACTATGACTGAGTCTGGTTTCGAAATTATAATAATCATGTAGAACTTAACAATGCGTAACTTAGACGGTAATGTAATAGATTTTAGTGGAAACTTTGTTGGCTTCTGTGTTAATTAAGTTGTTTTATGTCCAGTAGATTTACTTAATGCTGTATGTTTCCCAATTTGTTAAAATAAAATAAAATAAGAAAACCAGAGACCCCACTTACGTCATCATCATCAATATTTTCGCACATAAGCTGCGTTGTCGTATCTCTTGCGTAGGCTGACTACCTGCTTTTTCCCTTTTGCATCACCTGAAGAAACCATACGTGACAAAGTATTTCTATCACAGTTTCACTAGCTGCCCAATGAGATTTTTCTCTTATGACAGTATAGACTTTTGAATCAACGCAAGGAAAATCGACCATATTAGTATTTACAGAAGTTTTAATTTCTCTTGCGTGTAAACTTCATCGGTCAACGTCAATCGAATGCAAATGTTTACTATTGTACTTAAGGTTATGTTTTCCTTTGCAATCAACTCTCAAGAGAGTAATTAAGTCTCATAGCGTAAGTTAGGGCAGCAGGTCACAACCTACATTTCAAAAGTTTTCTTATTATAATGTTTTCGTTTCAGTTCCAACGGAGTGACTGGTCAAATCAAAGTGAATGGACACAACCGAGACATGAAGGTCTTTAAGAAGCTGAGCAGCTACATCATGCAGGATGATCTTCTCCAGCCAAGACTAACAGTCATAGAGAGCATGCGCATCGCAGCTGACTTAAAACTTGGCAAGGAACTTGGGAAAGCTGAAAAGGAACTCATTGTAAGGATAAGTATATTTTACAAACTAACACAGAAATACTTTGATAATTGTAAGATACAAAGTACTCAAGTTTTAAAAAAGCTACTTATGAATATGGCCATCGGCGTTATAGGTATGTAGAAATAGAAATTCCACTTCACTCTTTACAGTAACGACATTGAATATTTTTGGTATGTTTTTTCATTCATTTGTATAGATACAGACAGGGCTACCACAACCACAGTAACACAAATAGATTCTCCATAAAGGTTCATACTCTCGTGCGTTGATTTTATTACTCATTCTAGTTCTATTTCTCAAATAGCAACACAATTATTTCTCAAATAGCTACAGGTAGTACGAGTTTTTGAGTGAAAAACAGACATACAATACATCTTTCTTTCAGTAGAACTTCATATTTTTTCTGTCATTTATATTCTCGTTGTCATTTCTTCGGCTGAAAAATACACTAATTTCTTCCTTTGATTTTGAGTGCTATTTTTTAATTTTAGGCTATTGTTACCTTTTCTCGTCACTCTCCCATTTAGTTTAGCTGTTTTTATAAGCGTGTTAACAAGTGATCCAGTTTTTCTAAGTCTTCTATTCTGAAAACTGCTTTCAGTTAAAGCAACATGAAATATCCAATCTAGTTGTGGAGAGATTGGGACGAATATACAGAATATTTCGTTGCAATATGAGGCAATCCCTACCAACTTTTTTTTGTAAAATAAAGGTCTTCCAATGTCTACCTTCACCATGCTATTTGTGTTCTGATGTTTGACACACATCAAGTTGCTTGCTGAGTGTGTGTTGTAACAATTCACGACCCATCCGTCATGAGCTATTCTTTGCATTATTTCTTTCTTCGGTTTCTTATCTAAGTTTTCGTCTGTGAAGTTTATGCCGATTCCGACACATCGAACTAGCTTTCCAATAAGAGACAAATAATTAAGTGCTGACATCCGCGCGAGTTTTTTTCTATCTACAGGTTCAGTTAGCATTAGAGCTAGATCGTTTATTATCACAGATTCGTTGTTGAAGTAGTCTGGGTGTCGTATTGTTTGTAGAACTTGTGAAGTCCATTGGCGTTTGGCTGACAACAGATCGCCGTATATTATTGCTTGATGAATATGTGTATCTAGTTCGTCGCACTGGCCTGACGTTAGAGTCCATATTGACGATATGACTGTTCCGGTACAAAATGGCTCAACTAAGTAAGTCCTCACTTTAACTATAGGAACCACAAAAGGATGACTTCCCTCTTTTAAGACACCATTAAAAATTTGTGTCCACGGTTGAGCGTACTCAATGATGTTTGTTAGAGCAAAAATGTAGTGAAAAATCTTTATGTTATTAACTTGCGAAGGCATTATTTTGAGTTCGTTGAACCCAGCAGCTTACACTTTGCCATTGCAAAGTCAGCTAGAAAAATCGTAATAAGGGATTTTGGTAGAGGCTGCATCGGTATCTGTTGTTACGACATTATGATCCTGCAACATAAAAATAACAACTAAGTAATGAAACGCTCACTATAAATCTAATCTAATAGATTAATTTTGAAGAGTAACATTTTAAAAGCGAATTCTTGATGCAGAGACACCAGCCTTTTTTCGGTCTCGAAAGCTGAATACTTGTGTTAAGGATATCTTTAACTTGGAGAAGGAATTTTTAGGATTTCAAAGAGAAAAACGTCTTACCATTATTAATGATACCTATCCAAAAAGTAATGTACGTTTTCTATCTAAAACTTATTGTTGACTATAAGCCAATATTTTTTTGTCAAATAAAATAGCAAACTAAAAACGCGCTTTGTTTATAAAACCTGTAAAAAAGTGAGAAGTTGTAAAATATTTACTACCCATATCTTATGTTTTACTTATCGACGTTTTTATGTGCTACTTATACAAGGTGATGAAAAACCTCCTAGCTATATTCAAAATCCTAAACCAGTATCACTCAAAGAACACATTAATGAAAAAAAAAAATTTTATTTATTTTTTCAAAAATAGTTCATTTTTTGCCTAAACGTAGACATTACTCCTACACCAGGCACGCGAGGCGTGCGGGTAGTGCTCGGTGGGTGCACCCGAGTGGTGTCTACGTTTAGGGAAAAAAACAAATTTCTACCGGAAAAAAAAGTGTTCTGTAAGTGATACTGGTTCAGGATTTTGAATATAGCTAGGAGGTTTTTTATCACCCTGTATTGGGAAATAATTTTATATATTTACAATTTTCAGTCTTGCAGGCTAACCTAATAACTAAACAGGAAACAAAAATCATAAAAAACCTAAATGATCCAGGAACTTTAGAAAAACGATTGACAAAACTACGGAAAAATTCCAACAAAGCTGAAAATTTGTGTGCACGTACCTTTAAGCTTCCCAAATAACCTCTAGAAAGTCCCAAGTGAGCATAAGTTTTGACAGCCAAAAAACGGTGAAAAAAGTGACCTTTTTTCGGTTTTTTGCCTATATTTTCGCTCCTGTCGATCTTACCGCTGTGACCTTTACTAATGAAATAAAGAATGGAAAATTCTCTACAAAAACGATTGTACAAAGATTATTGAAAACAGTAACAGTTTACGTATAGAGCATTGAAACTCCGGTAAACATATACATGGATGTTTTAGTGCATTTTCATGATCACTTCAAAAAACAACAAAACAGCAGAAAACAGTAAAAAGGTTATTTCAAAACATTAAATATACTGTCTTAAAAACTTTTTATAGAATAATAAGTAGTAAATCCAAGTACTGTTAGATTAATCATAAAGTAGCTTTACGCCCGGGACTTCGATTCTGTATGAATTTAGGAAAAATTATGTAGCCTATGTGCTAATCCAGGGTGTCAGCTACCTCCATACCAAATTTTATCAAAATTGTTCCAGCCGTTTGAGCGTGAAAGAGTTACAAACATCCATACATCGTCACAACTTTCGCATTTATAATATTTATCACAATTTGCCTAATAGATAAACAATAAAGTAATCAGGGGCGTGATTCTGTAACGTGACGTTTTGAAACTCAATCCGATGTTTCCCACCTTTTTTCGTGGAAATGACTGATTTTATCGATGAATTTTCATAAGCTTTTTTGTAGAGTATTTTCCATTCTTTTTTTTATTAGAACATCTCATAGTGGTAGAATAAACAGGAACGAAGATATAAGCAAAAAAACCGATAATCCAGAAACGTTTTTTAACTGTCAAAAGTTATGCCCACGCCTAGACTCTTAGGAATTTTCAGAGGTTATTCAGGAAGTTAAAAGGTACACAAATTTTCTGCTTGGTTGGAATTTTTCGGAATTCAAATGCTAAAGTTACTGAATTAAAATTCAGTATTTTCGCAACGTTTGCGGATTTCTGCCAATAGTCTTGATAATGTATACATCATTGTGAGTTTTTTCTGTTACATAGCTTACCCTCAATGATAGATTCGTAGACATGAGCACAAACTGGGTCTCAGCTAATTGTTAGGACAGAAGAGTTCTCGAGAGGTGACCGCGTATCGGAAGATGAACAGGGTAGAATAAGGCCTCAGATAAGATGTTTTTTACGATTTGGCAACAAGGCGATGGATACGGGTAACACATCATATCAATCAATAACAAGACCTATGGAACATCGTGCAACTGAATAAATGATAATGGGTTCCAAAAATTAATTTATTAAAACGAATTGTCATTTCAATAATGACCATAAAACCGATTATATTAAGTTTAGATTTGCATGCACATTCTGTTGTTTTCAATTTACCTCGTTTTCTTTTTGGTACTGCGCTAATTTTCTGATTTGATTGTGCTTAGTCTGATTTTGTTTATTTATAGCTAGAGTTATCGATTTATTTAACGGTACAGCAAGTCACATAAACATTACACTCTCAAACGTTACACACTCAAAGTCCCACACAAGGTTTTCCCTTGTGTCGTGGGTCGAACATACACAAAGACAGGCACAAACACCCATGACCCAAGAACAAACAGGACCAAACAAACAAACGAACAACTTTTAACACAAATAGGACCCGTCGATCAAGAGGCAGCTTCACTACCACTTGACCAAATCGGCCAAAACTTCGTTTATTTTTTAAAATAAGCAAAAAAATTTAAAGGATGTCAGATTCAATTCTAAGAATAATAGTTTCATCAAAGTTGGCAAGAAAAACCAACCAGAATTCTCAAAACAAGTAGGTAATATAGTCCTCAGTCACCGATTAATCGACGCTAACCATTATCTTAAGAAAGCTGATTTTTTTTTTATTTTATAATTATAAGATGGGTTAACTCTTGATCTCAATCTTGACCAAGGTCATAGATAAGGTCGACAATGGAGCGAGTTAACCCAAAAAATGCCTATAGGACACTGTACCCCTACGCATCGACAGAACACAGCAAGCTGTTTGGTGTCGGACTTCGGTAGGAGGGTGGTCGCGAACCAGACGGCCCCTCACAAACCAGCTCATTACTAGCGTCATACATTTTGCAAAAGAGCATTTTAAATTCGATTCGGCTCGAACAGAATCGAAATAATTTCTGGTTATGCTCAAAGAGCGAAATTATTTTGGTTCCTGTACAATATACCGGTAAAAGAACCAAAAATTTTGTTAATTTCCTGCTTTTCTGTATCCCTTTCTAACACGTAGTTTTTGTACTTTTCGTCCTGTTGATCAAAATCAAAACAGACATTAGACAGAGACAAAATACCGAGCGGAGCGTCCATCTCGCTTACGCCTCACTTACGAGCTTTGACCGGTTAATTTCGCTCTTTTATCTGGTCAAAATATGTTTTCTCTCCGAGCACATTTAATAGAGCATTATTAAAAAACCTGATCAAATACCTGGTTGATTTGGGATTTCTAAATACCGGTTTACCGGTTTTCTTAAAATACATACATACATGCGGTATTAGCGCATGTATGTATGTATTTTAAGAAAAATCTAAATGTAATGTATCTTTTTTTTTCAGGTGGAGGAAATCCTCCAAACCCTGGGTTTATGGGACCACCAGCACACGAGATCGGAGCGTCTCTCCGGGGGGCAGCTAAAGCGACTCTCGGTAGCTCTGGAGCTGGTCAACAACCCTCCTATCATCTTCCTCGATGAACCTACTACGTAAGTCCATGTGATTATTAGATGGCTTGCAACTTAACATTCACTTGGCAAAGCGCTGCTAGTCAAGACTGTTGTCATCAAATGTATGAAAATTCAGATAAAATGGTCACCATCGTCATTCCATTGCCATTGAAACGCCAATGATTAGCGGTATATTCGCTCTGACCGTTTCAGTTAATTTTAGCACTTAAAAAAGTGTACCAAAAAAGTGGGCTTAACTCCGAAGACAAAGGTTTCTAGGTTAGCTAATGATTTTAAATTCTATTAAAAGTGTATTTTATAAATATGGCACCGGAATGACAAATAGAAATTGAACGTATTGAAGGAATGAATAGCCTGACAACCCCAAACAGAATTAGGTTCAGAAACAAATACAGCATTTCTAAGGTTTTACTTCAATCAACTCAACTTGAACGAAATCGCATAGAAAATCATCCAAAACCGATAATCCAGTAACTTTCATTTCTAAAACAGACTTTAATCTTAAGTTATTTAGTTTGCATTTTCTTTGAATTGACTGTAAGTATTGCGGATTTTTCAGTCCAATCCTTTCAGACAGAAAGGGCCCAATTAGATAAAATGGTCGTTCTCGTTTAGTTGGTAATAAAACCGACTCGTGTTTGGGATATATTCGATCCCAAAGTACTGGTTCTCATTAGGAATAAGGATCCAATTAGCGTTAAAAAGACTCAGCTGCCTTTTAAGCATTAGCAGAAAGATTTGACTTATATTTGACCGTTAACAATTATTATATTATAAACTGTAGTTCTAAAGTTTCTGGTTACTAAAGTTAAGGAAAGGAATAAATGGTTCACAAACCCAAAAATTTGTTTTTTTTCTTTTTCTGCGCCTATTTCCCACGTATTTTGGGGTCAGCCCTCCTAGTCCTTTTACGCCATTCATAGCCACATAATTTATGGTATTGCATCCATTATCTTTATATCCTTGGATTTTTCACTATAGTTTCTTCTAAAAAAACGAAATTATTTAGAAGAAATAACTTGTAGTTATCATATCTACCGCCATAGTAACAGCAACAATCACATGAATCACAATTTAAAAAACTACGCCTCACAACACTGTAAGCTTTCCGGATACACACCTCATTAGCTCAAAACAAAGCCTACGTAGGCTGTATCCGAATAGACCTTCACGTCACAGTGGGGGATAAATCGGCTGCTTACCGGAAATGGAAGTGCGGCTGAACGCACCGCTGACAACGTTCACTTGATTTGTTTCAATTGAGTCTGATTGTATTTTCTTACCGAGGTTTGAAGTAATTTTTGAAAAATTGCAACTGTTTGTTTACGGAATATGCGTTTAATAATAACTGCAGGTCAAACACAACCGGAAAATGACACGGACAAATATCAAAAAAGTGTCGACATGACAAAGCCAGAGCCTTCTGTAGTCTGCTGCAGTTTCTAGGCTAAGTCGTTTATGTAATTCGATCTGTGGATCCAAAGATATTGATATATTCAATGATCTTTTTGTGCGAAAGTTTTGAAACATATTCAGATATTTAATTACATAATAACATATATTTTTCTTTAGTTTACGTATATTTGAATAATGATTTTATAATTCTAATGGTGTACGATGGGTCAACTTCACAGGTTGTGCACTTAAAATAATATACAATGTTTTTTTTTTTATTTAACAGTTAATTTTGCATCCACAGACTTGATGTCCGTGCCCTTGTCTTGTTATATTTAATATTATTATTACCTATTTAACACATTTAACCTTTTTAACACTTAAATGTAATAGTGTAACATTCCTTGGTTGTCCGAAATAAATGAATAAATAAAAGAGGGCGAGCACGAGCAAGTCTTTGCACGGTGCCCGAGCGCAGTCAGTGTTTTTTTTAATTTATTTTTTGTCCGAGCGCAGTCAGTCTTTGGGATGCTCTTCGTTCAGTTTAATAGGCAGATTTTTACTAAATTATTTATACTGCAAAATATGTGTAATTGGGATGTTGAATATTTATTTATTTTTATCTTAAAAAGGAACTGAATCCAAAACCCGAAACCGAAATAATTTTTGAAAACTATTGAGAAATAAAAAAGTTACTACAAGCTATTAAATTTCAATGGAGGGGGAAATTGGCAAACAACGAAAAAGAGACGCACTTACTGGCACATGACGTCACCGCCATTTGTTTGTGTAGGTAAAAACGAGATAGCTAGCTCTCCCCACAAAACGAGATAGCTAGTCCTTACGTTAATATAAATGCTAATAACTTGTTCATTTATAAACCAATTTTAATTCTGTTTTCGGATATCAATATATTTCTAGCTTTATTTTTTGTTTCACATACAATAATTCATAAAATCAAACACTGTCAACATTCCTATTACTACCATTTTTTTTTATTAAACTACCTTCATTGTGAAACCGTCCTTATCGTAACAGTATGGAGTGTATCCGTGTTGTACCCTGAAGCCCTCTTTTTTTATTATAAGATAGGTTAACTCTTGACCTCAATCTTGACCAAGGTCATAGATGAGGTCGACGATGCAGCAAATTAACCTAGAAAATGCCCATAAGGTACTGGTACTCGCACGCACCGACGGAACACAGCAAATTGTTTAGCGTCGGACTTCTGTAGGAGGGTGGTCGTGAACCAGACGGCCCTTTACAGAGTCTACCACACCACATCTGATCATAGAAAGACACCTCAGATTCAGAACAAATTGAGGTGTCGTTGCCTGGGGTGAATTAATAAGAGGCAGGTAGGTGTTTCATTAGTCGCCTCTTACGACACCCACGGAAAGCAATGGGGTGGTGTTATTCTCAACCGATCACTACACGGCACATCTGAACATTACTTCTTGTATTTACACTCTTTTTTTCCATTTTGATTATCGACGTTTAATATTTCTTAACATAGTTTCCCGTACCAGAAGAGTCTTTTTTCCGAATTTTCCGTCCTTTGACAGTTTTGAACTTACCACCCTGTTTAATTCCAGAGGTCTGGACGTGGTGTCGATCAGGCAGCTGGTGGTCCTCCTTCGGCTGTTGTCGCGCCAGGGTCGCACCATCATCTGCACGATCCACCAGCCTTCAGCATCACTCTTTTCACTCTTCGACCGAGTCTATGTCCTCGCTAGGGGAAGGTGCTGTTATCAAGTAAGTGAAAAAGAGGAATAAATAACCCATGTTATACTGTAAGTCTGTAAGTTAGCGAAACTAAGGGGGTTATTCTTTCTATATATATAACTGACTAGCTTTCCGCCCGCGGCTCCGCCCGCGTAGACCACAGGTTATATCGTGCCAGCTGTGGGATAAAATGTAGCCTATGTCCTTTCCCAAGATCTAATCTATCTCTGTACCCTCCAAAATCGGGACAGTAGTTTAGGCATGAAATCGTGACAGACAGACAGACAGAGTTACTTTCGCATTAATAATATTACTAGGGATCTCGGCTATACAGGGTGTAAAAGACAGCTTAGCAAAAACTAAAACCCTGAACTCAGACAATCATTCTGAATGATTTTCCAGTAGAATTTTTATAGGTTGAAAGAGAGATACCTAAAGCCCTGTATATACCCTAACATTGTCGAACCCGTAATATAGTAATTTAACTTAGTAAGATTAAAAACTGTCGGTACTTTGTGAACTGCCCCATTTCTTTTCACCTTGACGGACTTTGATGGACTTTCAACCTAATCTATCTATCCGAACCTTAAAAAGCCTAACTTAACCTAAAATTAACTAACTTACCCTAATTTCTTGCAGGGGGCCCTTTTAAAATTTTACAAGGCAAGTTTTAATATCACGAGAGATTATAATCTTACTAGTAAAATTGTAATATAACGATTTTTTTTTATTTTCCGGTGATATAGCACACTTACATATTTACTAGGCTCCATACATAAGTATTACGTAAAGTACAAAATATGTGAGTGAAACATTAACTTATACACTTAAGCTCGTAATTCTGAAGGAGACTCAAGTCTTGATCTATACTTAAGTATTGATTGTCTCTTTCTCTCACTATCAAAATGACTGCTACTTATTCCTCATCTTTGTTTTTATTTTTATAAGATTGGTTAACTCTTTACCTCAATCTTGACCAAGGTCATAGATGAGATCGACGATGGAGCGAGTTAATCCATAAAATTCCCTTTAAGGCACTGGCACTCCCATGCACCGACAGAACACAGCAAGCTGTTTGGCGTCGGACTTCGGTAGGAGGGTGGTCGCGAACCAGACGGCCCTTCACAGAGCCTACCACACCGCAAGAGATCATAGGACGTCACCTCAGATTCAGAAAACAAATTGAAGTGTCGTTGCCTGGGGTGGATTAATAGGAGGCAGGTCGCATTTGTGTTTCCTTAGTCGCCTCTTACGACACCCACGGAAAGAAATGGGGTCGTGTTATTCTCAACCGATCACCACACTGCATAATCTATGTTCTTAGTGAAAAAAAAAACCGAAATTGCAGGTGATAGATTTTTTTTTATTTGTGATTTGAATCGTAATCCAGTTGCCGGTGAAAAGGTTGTTCCAGTGTTTCATTGATGCTGAAGCAATCACTTGGTGCTGTCTGAAATGTAAAACAGAAATGGAACTTATTAACGGTTCTAAACTAATAAGCGCAAAGACGCAAAGTAAGCGTGTTTTTTACAAGATGTACTTCGGGGAGTGTGCTCATGAGCTGCATGAGCTCATCCCGCCTGCCCCTTTCTTCTACCGGACATCCAGACACCGCTGGGTACCACCCTTATCTGTCGAGGTTCCTCGGATCCGTACTGAGCGCTTCTCTTCATCTTTTAAATTGCAAACCGCTAAGGAATGGAATTCTCTGCCTGCGTTTGTATTTCCGGGCTCGTATAATTTATAGCCCGTATCTCTTTAAAGTTCGAGTGAATAGGCATCTTCTGGGTGAGCTTGCTACATCCTCGACCACATCTCCGCCTCTGGACTAGATTGTGGTCAAGAGCAAACCCATTTTATCTATAAAAAGCCGCTCGTGGCTACGAGCGACAGATCTGAACCGATCAATAAGGTTAAGCAAAGTACGCAAAGGCAGGGAACTTGAACGGTTACCAAAATGAAAATGTATCACTAGCATTTCCGTGCTTCGGAGACTACGTTAAGCCGTCGGTCCCGGCTGTTCTAAATTGACTAAAGTCGTTAAACCAAGTCAGGGGCCATTTGACAGTTTTGTAAACTCTCAAGGGTTAATCAAGTTCGCTACACTTTTGATTACACCTTCACGAATACCTCCCATCGATTCGGTTCATATTAACCGAAAGGTTGAAGGGACCATGGGTTAGTGGAGGATCCTGACCGTGAGGCCTCGTATTATGCAGATCTCAGAACCGGATCTATGTCAAGATCTTCGTCAAGCAGTAAACATCATAAATTGTTATTATGATAATGATGATGACTCACTGGACGGTGGGGGGCCAGGTGGTTGCCCAGGCGGAGGTGGCCCATGTTGATAAGCCATCTGTTTAGGCTCAGTTAGAGAAGCCATTTTGGCATTCCCAATACCCATGCCGGTCTGAAAGTAGGACAGAACATACTTCATTGCATATCAATACAAAGATGTAAATATAACACATATACAGGGTGTAAATAACAGCTTAGCAAATACTTAAATGGTGGAATCTACCCATTACTATCATTAGCTATAAGAAAAAAAAATTTTCCCGGAAACGTCATGTTAAGGAGTATTCATTATTAACCTACTTTGGCGCTTAGCAACGTATCACGAAGCAGAGCCCTGCGCGCGATCCCTCCGCACCGCGCTTCTGTCGGAGTGCGATGTACTACATTGCTGGTTTTCGTGTTTTACGTTGTTATGATTGCTTTTTATTGCAAAATGGAGTGTATTGGATTAAGTAATAAACAATGTAAGCAGAAAATATTAAAGAACATGAAAAAAAAGTGAAAACTTTTCGGAGCAAAATTCCACTGGAAGATCATTCAGAATGATTGTTTGAGTCAGGTTTTCCATTCCGATCAACTAAACCGATCAACTGAAACGGGTCAACTATTTTTTATTCCCAACGAATCAATCATTTAGTTGATCCGATAGAAACATTTATTACTCTCCTTGTTTGTTCCTATCTACACAACCTATGAGTATTATTTTCAGTTTTTGCTAAGCCGTCTTTTACACCCTGTATGTATATAATACGACTTCGTAATTACACTCTCGATTTTGTCGAGTCCTTAAAATAAGAGTTGTCTGGAAGAGATTGCGCTGAGCGATAAGACCGCCTTTGCACACTTTTATATTTAAGCTATGTAAAACTTTTTTTTGATTGTGAGCAATAAAGATCTATCTATCTATATACGATAAATAAATAAAACTATATCAGCTAAGCTTACGAATAATAAGTACCTACCTATTCCCATAGCTGAGTAGCAATATTAATACGATATTACTGTTTTCGAAAGACGAGCGGTCCACCAACCCGCATTGGGCCAGCGTGGTGGACTATGGCCTAAGTCGTCTTCGTGTTTCGAAGGGAGGCCCGTGCCCCTAAGTGGGGACGTATTGTAATTGTAATTGTAATTGTAATTGTAAGACGGGCTGGTTTCCGCAACTCGACGTCAACATGCGCCTATTTTGCGTGACTTTCGGATGGGGGACGTATATGGGCTGGTAAAAAAAACTGTTCAGGTTGGCTATACCACTACGCAATGGTGTCTCAATGGCGGTGGAGTGACATGGTCGCCTTTTTATTCGTTCAGGTGGTGAATTTGAGAACTATCCTTTAATTTTTTTTTAACCGCTGCTTTGGCTAACAGCGCCACTGCCACTAATGGCGTGCCCGCGCGTCGCCTTACGAATGTCTGTGCAAAATCATTGAGATGCTGTGAGAAACTGATCGCGCTAGATTGCACTTTTTCTGGCTAAGTGCCCAGTGATATTTGTAAATTACAGTTATGTAAAAAAATAGAAATGAAAATGAAGTGGTTTGTCTATTCTGACAGATAACTGACATTGAGACGTTATCGATTAGTAAAATAGCCCTCCAGCTATGTTGTAGGCCTTTTTACAGACTTCAAAAAAGGAGGAGGTTCTATGTTCGACTTTATGTATTTTTTTATGTATGGTCACCGATTTCTCCGCCAATTATGGACCGATTTTCAAAATTATATTTTTGTTAAAAAGAGTATAGGTCAGTATTTCCCAAACTATGGGTCGTGACCCACTGGTGGGTCGCGAAAAGATTTTAGGTGGGTCGCGGTGGTAACAACAAAAAACGTGTGGTTCAGTCAGCATCCGCACGTCGTGTGTAACTCAGCTCAGCCTACACGGTGGCGGCGGCGCCGGCGCGGGGCGGGGGCAGCGCGCGGGCAGCGGTGGCGGATGCAACTAGCCAATGAGGAATTTTCTTTTTCTTTTTTTTTAAATTTTTCCCCAGGCGCCGGATAGATGGCGCTAAACTAGGTACGTTACTGCAACGTTAGGTCGTAAAGATACCTTATCCTTTAACAAATTTTTAGGTCGAGGTGGGTCGCCAAATTTGGACTATCATTTTAGTGAGTCGCCGCCCAGTCAACTTTGGGAACCACTAGTATAGGTACTCCAGAGGTGGTCTCATATAAATTTTATCGAAAATGATTAAGCGCTTTTAAAAAAATTAACAAAAACAAAAAAATACTACAAACCAGAACATCATCTAAATAAATTAGTGTTATTTTCGTTTATGGTTATCTGCTAATAGGCATTTTAGTCTGCAAAAAATACTAGTTTTCTACTTTGTGCGAAATGTTGTTGGGATTAAAGTCGGTGACTCATACGTTTTTAACGTGGAAAATTATTCAAAACTCTACCACACAAAATCTAACACGAAGGGAAAACATGAAAAAGACACACTTACCACAACGGCAAAAATCACAGCCAACACTGCAAAAATTACTCCAAGCACTTTCATGTTGAACTGCTGCAGAACTACTGGTACAACATTAGTTTCATCTTTATATACCCCTCATATGCCAGTGCAGTAGACAAATTAACACCAATTTTCAAAAAAAACATTTATTTTTTAGCAAAAAACGTATTTTTTAGAATCGGTAGACCGTTAAATAGTTGCTAAGTGATCAATTTTAACATAATTATTGTAATTTGCGTAGAGTAATAACAATCGGTTGTGTTAAATCTGTTTTATATGTAATGCCGTCCTTGTTCACGTCAACTAAGCGGAAAGTGACAGTGTAATAATGACAAAAACTAATGTGTCAATTTTCCTTTTATGTGTAGTTTGTAATTTGTAAATTTTAAAAAGCGTACTACTTATTAGTAATAGTACATTATGATATAAGTGCGGTATGTTGAAAATTACAGCCGAGGCGATAGGTAATTATTAAAGCGCACGTATGTCATGCGACGTTTTACAACATATTTGCGTGGAAATAAATAAAAACAATACAAAGAAAAGAAGAAGCGCGCGGAATAATTTTTACTTGTTCACAAATTAGCGATGCGCGCGCATCAGCGCTTTTTTTCAGGCAAAGGCACAAAAAACAGCCGGTATTACAAATAAAGTAAATTAATATTTTTGTTACAGGTTGTAATTTATTGTCAAAATTAATTAAATAAAAGAATCACATTTTTATTTATTATATTTTATCTCCCAAAGTTAATTTTATTCATAAAATGTTGACCACTTTTCTGACATAAAAACTCTTTGCTAAGATTTAAAAAAGTACCGTTCGTTTTTAGACGGAGCAACTTGATACAATACGATATTGAAATTGTTGAAATAAGAGACCTTTTACGAGCAAATGTGTTATAAAACGATTTATTTAACTGACATTTTGGTAAATATGATGTAGAGTTTTAAATAGTTATGATAAATAAAGCAGTTGGGACTTACCACGGGATCCTTGGAAGTGCTATCGAAAGTTATGAATACGTTAAAATTCTGAATGTATGTCAAACGAGGCATTAAATGGTTTTAAAACCACTGATACTCTGCCTACCCAATGCGGATTATAGGCGTGAAAATATTATGTATGAATACGTAGGTCGAAATATAAAAAATATCAGCTGATTGATTTAGTTTTTGAGAAATTAACATGGAAAGTTGTTTAATTTCGTAGGTAGAATTAATACCTAAAGGTTTGCTAGCGAATTTAACGTTTTACATTATAAAAAATGCTGTACGCGTTCCTTTCTAGATCAATCTTCGTTCCCGTGGGAATTCGGCAAAATTATGAAGCCTATGTTACTCAGGGATAAAAAGGTGAAAGAATTTTTGTAATCGGTTCAGTAGTAGTAATATTAGTGTAGATCAACTTTCTCCGAGGAACCTTTTTTTTTATTATAAGATGGGTTAACTCTTGAACTTAATCTTGACCAAGGTCATAGACGAGGTCGACAATGTAGCGAGTAAAATCAAAAAATACCTATTAAGACATTCGTACTCCAACAGACCGACGGAAAACAGCAAGCTGTTTGGCGTCGAACTACATAAACAATAATAAAATAATAAACAATAAACGCTACACACTCAAAGGCCCACACTAAGGTTTTACCTTGTGTCGTGGGTCCCTCGGAACACACATAAAGACAAACACAAACACCCATGACCCGAGAACAAACATCTGCTTTTTATACAAATGTTTGCCCCGACTGGGGATCGAACCCAGGACCCGCCGATCAAGAGGCAGTGTCACCTACCACTCGACCAAACTGGCCGTCAAAACCGTCGTCATATGAAACCTTTATGTTTAAAAAAAACACATAGCCTCTTTACTCTACATTACCTAAAACGTTGACGTTAAGTAGGTATATAATACCTAAGTAAGTATAATATATAACTAAATATAATAATATACAACAACCATTGACTGCGAGTGTTCTGGCTGACTATTATAGAACTTGGGAGCCAATAATATAGTTTGTGAACGCAATTTCGTCAGCTCTCCAGAGTATTACGGGTTTGTTTACAACGTAAATACCTGATAGGCAATTTAGGGACAGTAATAGGTTGCTGTAAGTATATACTAGGTCACTATGAATCGTTAAATCTGATTAACTACGTGGATATGATCAAGCAAAAGCAGTAACTAAAATCTAAAATCATCAGTCGAGTTACTCTAACTCATATACTATCTTTTCGTGTGGAACTTCGTTCCCGTAGGAATTTGTGAAAATTATGTAGCCTATGTGTTATCCAGGGTGTCAGTTACCCCTATGCCAAATTTTATCAAAATGGGTCCAGCCGTTTGAGCGTGAAAGAGGAACAAACATTCATACATACAAACTTTTGCGTTTATAATATTAGTTAGGATTAGTAAGTCGTAATATTGCCAACCCGTAAAATTGTAATTTTACTAAGAGATTATAATTGCTCGGTACTTTGTGAGCTGCCTTAATTATTTTCACACTATAATCCCTACTTCCCTACTACTATTATAAATCCGAAAGAAACTCTGTCTGTCTGTCTGTCACGCTTTCACGGCTAAACTACTGAACCGATATTGATGAAATTTGGTACAGAGATAGATTAAACCTTGGGAAAGGACATAGACCACATTTTATCCCTCAGCTGGGCACGACATAACCTGTAGTCCCCGCAGCCGTAGGCGAACGTACTTAAAGACTAAGAAAAGGCCGCGTTAGGAGTACCCGAATCCGAAGAGCATGTATGAAGCGAATTATGAATGTAGAGGAAGCGAAAGAGGTGTGTTTGGATCGTAGCAAGTGACAATCTGTGGTCTCTGCCTATACCCTAATAGGACAAAGGCGAAAGCCTTTTATGTGTATGTTTGACAATTGGGAATGTTGCATTGTAGTGCACACGTAGTTTTTTTTTTATAAGACGGGTTAACTTTTGACCTCAATCTAGACCATAAGGTCAAAGATGAGGTCGACGATAGAGCGAGTTAACCCAGAAAATTCCTATAAAGGCACTAGTACTCCCACGCACCGACGGAACACAGCAAGCTGTTTGGCGTCGGACTTCGGTAGGAGGGTGGTCGCAAACCAGACGGCCCTTTACAGAGCCTACCACACCGCATGAGACCATAGGACCACACATCTGATTCAGAAAAAAATGAAGAGTCGTTGCTTGGCATGGATTACTAGGAGGCAGGTCTCATTTGTGTTTCCTTAGTCGCCTCTTATTACACCCACGGAAAGAGATGGGGTGGTGTTATTCTCAACCGATCACCACACGGTTTAAAATCTCCGTTGCAGAATATGTAATCCCAAGCGGCCTTTTCTGAACGATAAGTACTTAAATTTTGAATTATATGAAAATCTCGTTCAGCAGTGCTATTATCGGGCGCGGAATCCGGCCGAATTTCCTGAAATGAACCCAAATAGCCAGACACGATGCGTTTCATGATAACAGCTGAGTTACAGTAGAGTTACGGGTACACAAAATACTGCGGTACTGGTTTGTTCGCTGTGGATATATTAATTGACTTGCATTTAACTTGCATTTATAATAATAAACGCTACACACTCAAAGGCCCACACTAAGGTTTTCCCTTGTGTCGTGGGTCCCTCGGAACACACATAAAGACAAACACAAACACCCATGACCCGAGAACAAACATCTGCTTTTTACACAAATGTTTGCCCCGACTGGGGATCAAACCCAGGACCCGCCGATCAAGAGGCAGCGTCACCTACCACTCGACCAAACCGGCCGTCATTAATTAATAAATACCTACCTATAAACATTCTTCTTTTTTTTATCGTGTAGGTATTGTCAAGTATAATATGGTAAACTTGTCTAAACCGCACAATGGCCTCTGACTTGGTTTTAACGACTGTAGTCAATCGGCAACAGCTGAGACCGACGTCTTAACGTGCCCTCCGAAGCACAGAAACGCTTGTGATAAATTGCCACTTTGGTCACCCATCAGGTTCTCTGCCTCTGTAAGTTCCTTAACCTCACTGATCGGCTTAGACCAGGTTGAAAAAGAACCTCCTAGCTATATTCAAAATCCTTAACCAGTATCTCTTACAGAACCCTTTTTTTTTCGGTGGGATTTTTTTTTCCTAAACGTAGACACCACTCGGGTGCACCCGCCGAGCGCTACCCGCACCCCTCGCGTGCCTGGTGTAGGAGTACTGTCTACATTTAGGCATTCCCATTGAAAAAATATTTAAAAAAATATATATTTTTTCATAAATGTGTTCTTTGAGTGATAGGTACTGTTTCAAGATTTTGAATATAGCTAGGAGGTTTTTTATCACCGTGTATATGTTGATGTGGACAGATAAAAAAATTAAACAAGTAAATATATTCTTGGTCAATTTATACAGCGCCACCTAACCTCAAACTAAGCAAGACTTGTACGCTCTGCAGCACATCAAGCTATACATAAAATAATAAATAAATAAATAAAACGCCATACACTCAAAGGCCCACATTAAGGTTTTCCCTTGTGTCGTGGGTCCCTCGGAACACACATAAAGACAGACACAAACACCCAATGACCCGAGAATAAACATCTGCTTTTTACACAAATATTTGCCCCGACTGGGATTCGAACCCAGGACCCGTCGATCGAGAGGCAGGGCCACTACCACTCGACCAAACCGGCCGTCAACACACACATACATGTTGATCTTGACGTCACCCTTATCTTCTTCCGTGTGGTGATCGGTTAAAATAGAATAGAAAAAATCTTTGTTTTATAGGAAATTCAGGATGCAACTTAAAACAAGTCAAGATTACAATGAAATACATACAAACATACGAGTACATTAATAGTAGATTAAGCAACAAGGGGATAAAACAGTGTATTATGTCACGGGCAGCATATTGAATTCTGAGCGAAATGAAGGATTCTGTAGTTAATTCCCGAACGTAGTGAGGGTAAGAATCCTGAATGAAGCGAAGGATTCAAGTCTGCCCAAGACTAAGACACTTTTATCCCCGAGTAGCTACTCTACTTTATACACCTACTGCGAGGTTAAATAAAAAAGAAATTATAAATTCATCTTGAGCCTCCGTTTCTATGTCAGAGTCGCTGGAATTACATACTGAACTTTTTTTAATTTATTTAAAAAACTTACCACAAAACAATTTAGTAATTCGCGATAAAAATCACAGATCCAAAATCACCTACGACGTTTTCTTATAATATTTAGTTCCGTAGGCAAAGGAAAGTCAATAGCTAAGACATAGAGCCAAGTTTTTATACTAAATATTTTTAATAAAAGTAAAATCTCTTTGATGTGTTAAATTTTACAGTTAAAATCTACTTGGACCAAGGAAGTAACAGCCTTGTTTTTTTTTCGAAATTATTTTTGACAGAAGTTTTTGTTGAAATTTTGGCGTTCCATATTTAAATGTCATTAATGCCCAAGGGAAGTTCCATACAATTTTATTTCCCTTAAGCTTTAATGGCTTACTTTCAAAAATAGAATACTTGACGTATAATACGTGCTCCAGATGCAGGTGGTGTATAAACGATTTAAATACATACATACGCATTCGTTCTTTTCACCCTACTGACTCTAAGCCTATTCGCAAAGGTGCAGTCTTCCTCAGAGAATAACACCACCCATCTCTTCCGTGGGAGTCGTAAAAGGCGACTAAGGAAACTCAAATTAGACCTGCCTCCTATTAATCCATCTCAGGCAACGACATCTCATCTTTTTTCTGAATCTGAGGTGTCGTCCTATGGTCTCTTGCGGTGTGGTAGGCTCTGTAAATGGCCGTCTGGTTCGCAACCACCCTCCTACGGAAGTCCGACGCCAAACAGCTTACTGATGTGTTCCGGTGCATGGGAGTACCAGTGCCTTTATAGGCATTTTCTGGGTTAACTCGCTCCATCGTCGACCTCATCTATGACCTTGGTCATGATTGAAGTCAAGAGTTAACCCATCAGATAACTTAAAAATAAAAATCTCGCTCGTAACAGCGGCGGCTTTCATAGTGCAAATGGGGAATCTGATGTGCGGCTGTTTGTACTATGGCAATGATAGTAATTTCAGTCTCCATACCGTCTGCTCAGTGAACTATGCCCAAATATAACGTGCTCTGACCCCAATGTTTTTTTTCAATTAAACTTTTAATGCGATTCCGCGATTTCGCTGCGTGATCCGGAACGTTTTCCTTTAATCGAAAACCACTGACATAAAGTGTATGGACTGGCAGTCCTCTATAAATTACAGCATTTCTCTTTAGGACGCATTGAAAGTGACAAATTGAACGGAACTTGACGCAGTAAATTGTAAACAATTTGAAATATATGAAAATTTTGTTAAAATTTTAAAGACTAAGTGAATTTTTGTATAAAGTTTTATTAATATTCAATTTTGTGACCATGACAATATGCTTGGTTTGTAAATATAAACAGAAAAAAGGAGATAATCGGTCAATGTACAAGTATGTTTTTTTACAAACTGTTTTATTGAAAAATGTTGTTTTAAAACGTCTTAATTCTACTTTAAATTATTAGAAATTGTCGGGAAGACATTCCTCTTTTTCTAAGTATATATATAGTAATGTTAAAATGACTATAAAAGATAAAATTTTCGCATTTTCAATTTCGCTTGATTCGCCTGCTTTATTTCACTAGTGCTTCCAAAGACAGTCGATAAAAACAATGTCGATAGAAACATGTTATAGGTATATTAGTGTAAAATATTACTTAATGTTACGTACAATGGCAAACAAAACCGTTTTTATTTTGTTGAGTACCCATGATTACTTTTTTAGGGGTATGTAGTAGACTACAAAGTTATAGTTTCGCCATATCCGTCTACTCGCAATTTTCTAAGAGACCCTTGATACTACAAAACTGTAATCACACCTTAGTACCTAAGCTTTTCAAGATAACAAGTAATGTTTGATTAATTTGCGCGTCGCTCGACACGCTCTTGAATGATTTTAGATAAATATTTAAGAGTTTACTAATCTTACCTAACCAACCAAATTTCTTACAACAGATTTCCAATCGACGAAGTTTTTTTAAAAAAAATGGCTTCAAAATATGAATGTTTCGAAGAATTGGACATCAAAGAAAAGCCACGAAATATTTACCTGACCCTAACTGTTTCATAGGAAGAAGGAAATTGTTAAAATTTGGTTGTGTTCCTACAATATTTGAAGAAAATGTTCAAGGTAAAGGTTATACATAAGGGTTACTAGAAACATGTCACGATCCCCGCTAAGGGATGGTAGTAGGCTTTATGAACTATTGAATAATATTTCAAAACTGAAAAAAAGAGTACCAGTTTTGAAAAATTACATACTTTAACTTTTTATAAAGTAACACAGCTTTAAATATTATTGTTTTTTGAAACTAACGCAAAAGATAAAGCTTATTTCTTTAGTTTGAGTCATGAGTTATTTGAGTCATGAGACTCATGGGACATTTTTATTTTAACGTTCACTGACGTGTTTCATAAAGTGTAAATAGTGCACAGTTGGCTTCTGGTATTTGAAAGCAGCCTGTATAGCAGAACAGAGCGTGTCGAGCGACGCGTAAATTAATCAAACATTACTTGTTATCTTGAAAAGCTTAGGTACTAAGGTGTGATTACAGTTTTGTAGTATCAAGGTCTCTTAGAAAATTGCGAGTAGACGGATATGGCGAAACTATAACTTTGTAGTCTACTATATAACCCTATAAAAGTAATCATGGGTACTCAACAAAATAAAAACGGCAAATTATTTGGGCCCGCCACAGAACAAATTTGTTCATGGCTCATGAGACATTATTTTAATTTGCTGTAACAGTGGACGTATTTTACAACGTTGGCTTCTGGTATTTGAAAGCAGCCAGCAGAACTGTATTATAAACTCTACATTAGAAGCAGGTAAAACATAAGTTTTTTAGTTACATTCTTTTTATTAACTGCTACTTTATGATTTTCTGTAGTTATTAAGTCAGTATAGTCTATGGCTGTAAGAACAGAAACATGGTAGTGTTCAAGTTCAATAAAACTGTTTTAAATTGTAAGAAGAAACACGTAAAATCAAATATAAAGTAATTAAATGTTTTACTAAAAAATATGGTGCAGTCTTTATTTTAATAGGGAGCCGTCAAAAAGTGGAGTCTCCTTAGGACTACATTTTTCACTTTATAATTAATAAGTCATCTCATATACAGGGCTTTAGGTTCTCTTTCAACTAGGGCTTCCAATACCGGGATCCCGGTATTAGCTAATACCGGTATCCCGGACTTTTTTAGACATTTTCAATACCGGTATTGAAATGTCTAATACCGGGATCCCGGTATTAGTGATTTCATTTTATTCTTAGTACAAAACTCGTTGCAATAGACAATCACTGCTGCAGAAACACATTAATTATATTATTTCGAAAATTTACAAATCGATATTTTAATTACTTAACGACTTAGTGGAAATTACAACAAAATTAAGTAATTTTAAGAGTCCTTGCCAGTTTGAGGTGACACCAGCGCCACGGCGCCCGGTAGCGGAGGGAAAATTCCCAACACGCCCCGCCTCAGGTGCATGGCGAAGCAGTTAGTCATCAAACAGTGAGCAGTGGAATTGCACGCGTTATCATAGCAGTGTTTTGGCTGGCTCTGATCTGTGACTTTGTGTTGTACGTGCTTTATAACTGGATGGATACGATACGACATAAAACTGTAAGTTATGACTTATATGAAATCTAATATTTTTATATATTTTACGCTAAATTTTGATCTTGATACTTATGTACTCAAAAACGTACCACAGCACAAGAAGATCGATATTTGGTGAACACCATGCTTCGTAATCGCTTTCTCACAAGAACTAAACTTACAAATCAGTTTCGACGCCTCGGAGGAAGTAACCCAAGCGCATGGACGGTAAGAAGACAACTTGCTGAGGCTAACTTGAAACCACTAAGACCTGCAAACGGCCCTAAATTGGAGCGTGGGTATCGTATTTCAAGACTAAGGTATGCCTAAAACCAGTTGAATTGGAATATTGAAGATTGGTCAAAAGTTATGTTCTCCGTCGAATCTAAATATATGCTCTTCGAGCATGATGGAAGACACAGAGTGTATAGAAGACCAGGGGAAAGGTTCAAGCAAGCATGCATCGAAGAAAAAGTAGCCTAAGGGGGTGGGTTTGTACTTGTGTGGGCCGGGATTTCTTCTGAAAGTCGCACAAAACTGGTGTTCATAGGAAACGGCTCTTTGACTAGCGAAAAATATGCGGAAGAAATCCTAAATGAACACGCTGGTCCATTTATGGTCAATTTGGGTGAGAATGCCATTTTTATGCATGACAATGCCCGACCTCACACAGGTCAGATTGTAAATGACTATCTTCAAGAGACGAACATTACTCGTATGGACTCCATAATATGGAGTGGCCAGCACGCAGCCTGGATATCAACCCGATCGAGCATGCTTGGGGCGAGCTAGGGAGATTCGTAAAACAACGAAACTCTCCCCCAACCACACTTCGTGAGCTCACAATTGCTCTCACAGAGGAATGGGAGAATATTCCCCAAAATCGTATCAGGAACTTGATGTACAGTATGCCGAACCGCGTAAACGCAGTAATGGAAGCACGAGGAGGCAATACGAAATATATAAATTCAAAAAATTCGTAATGTTATTCAAAAATGTCATGTTTTCTGTTTTTGTTTTAAAGCGAGATCGGCAGTTTTTATTAAACACAATTTTCTTAATATGATTAATTTAAACAGAGACTGGTTATATGGCTGAAATTTTCGATTGATGGCCGAATTTTTGGTTTTATGGACGAATTATTGTATACAAAAAGACTGATCTGTCTGAGTGAGACGTAATAAATATTATTACATAAATAAATGGTTTTGCATGGCAAACTTATTTGTTTTACTTAGTGGAGAAAATACCTTCTACAGAAACACCTTCCGAAAGAATGATAAATCTGAAAAAAAAATGTTCTTTTTTTCAATACCGGTATCCCGGGATCCCGGTATTGAGAATTTTTTTTTCGGTATTAATACCGGTATTCAAAAAATCCGGTATTCGAAAGCCCTACTTTCAACCTCTCGAGTGGTTAATCAATCCATGAAACTGAACAACTTCCCCAAGGAACATAGGTAAAAATGCGAAAAAAAAATTGATCTCCCATACAAAATGCGCTATATGCTGATGAAGTTTGTATGGAAACTCCATTTTTTTCGTAATGACTAATTTAGCACCCGAGAGGTTGAATGAGATTTACCTAAAGCCCTGTATAAAATCAATATTTGTACTTTTGTATGACGACTTAAATATATTTTTCTGTCTCCCTAAATACACCAAAATGCACGTCCCACATAAGATAAAAATTATAATTTATTTTTTAATTTTAAGAACCACATCGATTTTTAGATTGAAAATGGTTATAAGTATTTTTAGGATGTCTTAGAAAGTTTGAACCTAGAGTCGCGTCTGTTGGTGTACATAGTTTTTTTTGCATTTGTTTCGGGTTAACCCTTTGTATAAACTTTTATAAACACTTTGTAGTTTTGGGCTACTTTTTATATTTTACTTAAACATACATTACAAGCGCCAGTTGTAGACTGCAGCCAAATAGTAATCAAGAAAACGGTCTCTTAACTACTTCGAATTTTTTTTCTCTACTTTTACTGCTAGTACTTTTACTGGTAATTTAGTACGAAACGCATGCCAAAAAAGCCGTAAGGCCGCCTATGGGCATTTTTGTTTTCTTATTATTTGACCGTTATCAAATGGTAAATGTTAGAAAATAAGACACTAATGTGAGAAAATGGTTTTATTGTTTACGCAAAATTGACGCTCTGCTGTAAGAAAAACAGATCATCTTATACTTACACACTTTTGGGGAAAAAGAAAAAATTAAGCTCTACATTCCGCTAGAGAACTTAAATAGTCGACTTATCGACTTTTGGTCCTCACTTATTAAAGGTACAACTTGAGCTGATTGCCAAGGCAAAGTACTAAGCCCTAAGGCAAAGTACAACTTGAGCTGATTGCCTGCCTACCCCGCTGGGAATACATCGACTAATCGACTTTTGGCCTCACTACGTCGAGTTCGGTTTTCTGCCGCTGCCGCCTACAGCGCCAAAATGGCGAAAATCAAATGGTCTCGTTTTTGATTTGACAACAGCCAGTCTAGTGGTATTTAACTTATTTTTTCTATGTCTATGTCGAAAACTGATCGTACTTTTTTTTTAATATCAATCATTTTATTTTTATGAGCTTTTATCAAACTTTTATTTTATTTTCGTTTCTTTGTTTAACGTTTGTTGAATAGGGCTTCCACGCTGGACTGGGAGTGAACAAAAAAAACTAGAATGTACCAGCTTCCAACTCTTCCCAGGCATACTGTAAAAGTCAGTAAGTGGGACGCGAGAGTTTTTTTGTATTATAGGCGAAAGGCCGACAATTTAAACATCATGTTTCATCTAAAACCCACAAAATTTCTGTCTAACGTGGCATCAAGTGGTTCTAGAACCACTGATGCTCTGCCTACCCCATTAGGGATTATAGGCGTGAGCGTATGTATGAATGAATAAGTTTTTTTTTTTACCAGCCCATATACGTCCCCACCCCTCGGTGGGCCCTCGGTAGGCCCGTGCCCGTGCCCCTCAGCACGGGCCTCCCTTCGATACACGAAGGGGATTTAGACCATAGTCCACCACGCTGGCCCAATGCGGGTTGGTGGACCGCTCGTCTTTCGAAAATGAATTTTCTTGAACGGGCGGGTTTCATTACGATGTTTTCCTTCACCGTTGAGCAAGTGATAATTAGAAATCCGTACATAAACCCGAAAAGACGAATTTTAATGGTACAGGCCCGCACCAGGATTTGAACCCGCGACCTTCGGATTACAAGTCTGGCTCATTACCAACTGGGCTATCACCGCATGAATGAATGAATAAAATTATATATTGCACACCAGAGACAAACAAAAGTAAATGAATATAAATCAAGCAAGTAGAATGTACAAAAAGGCGTCCTTATTGTCTTGTTGTAATATACTAATACTAAAAAACATTTCTACGTTTCTCCTTTACTTCTAAACCTGTAAATTTATAAAGAACTAGCATTTCCGCCCGGGACTTCGTTCCCGTAGGCAATCGGGAAAATTATGTAGCCTATGTCCATTGGGGATAATGTAGCTTTTTAATGGTGAAAGAATAGTTTCGGAGCCTATTCAATACAAACAAACAAATCTTTTCTCTTTATAATATTAGTATAGAAAAAAAATTTATGTAAGTAACTAATTGTCTATCCCATTTCATAGGCAACTCTCAAGTTAGAAACTTGTGTGACCACGTCCCGAAACTAATTAACAAAGGTGCCGATAGAGGTCCAAGAAACCCAAAGATACGTAGAGATGCCAATCAATCGCAACCTAAACCCCCAAATAGTCTCTTAAACAAACAAACCTAGTTTTGAAAGTATTATCTATTCTCTACTAGCTTTCCGCCCGGGACTTCGTTCCCTCTGGAGTAACACATAGGCTACGAGTATCAGCACTCTGGAATAACACATAGGCTGTAGTCTTAAATTGACGGAAATTTTATTGGAGAAAAATGCTGACTTTTAAAATGTTCTTTTCTATTAAAAATATCAACACTATCAATCCTGACATTATACCAAAATTTCACATGTGCTGAGATTATTGCAGTTTGTATAGATTTTGTTGTGCTTGTTAAATTTTCACCAATTCCCATGGGAACGAATTCCAAGGCTGAAAGCTAGTAATTAATAAACTAATGACATCGTCTCGTTATTAAAACCCCGAAAGTTAAACCCCCTGTACACTCCTATTTACGAAACTGGAACTCATAACACAATGAACTCCAGAAATGGGACAAATCTGTTACAAAAGTCGACCTCTCCAATGTTTCCGCTAGACCACATTTGAGGGAATACGTACTAATGAAAAGATCAAAGCGATCTAATTTTCCTTTTTGTCGATTGTCCTACAAAACGTCAAAGGAAATCTCCACTAAGACTAAATCAGGTCGAGAGCTTAGTAAGAATCAATTAGAGCTTTAAATCTTATTTGGAACGAGTTTATTTGCTCTTGTTTAACTGACTTCACACACACACACAACTGGCACATTGCTCGTAGGACTGATGGCCGCTGGGGCATAAAAGTTCTCGAGTGGCGACCATGTACCGGAAGGCGCAGCGTAGGAAGGCCTCCCACAAGGTGGACCGACGATCTGGTAAAGATTGCGGGAAGCCGCTGGATGCGGGTGGCGCAGGACCGATCAAGGTGGTGATTCCTGGGGGAGGCCTATGTCCAGCAGTGGACGTCTTACGGCTGACATGATGAACTGACTTCAAAAAGGAGGAGGTTCTACGTTCGACCG
Organism: Aproaerema taeniolella; assembly: GCA_949987775.1. Lineage (NCBI taxonomy): Eukaryota > Metazoa > Arthropoda > Insecta > Lepidoptera > Gelechiidae > Aproaerema > Aproaerema taeniolella. Next base: position 3,005,038 of record OX465250.1, on the reverse strand, counting down.
TGTGTATCTTTTTTTTTCCTTATGAATGTTCACCGATTTCTCCGCCATTTGTGTACCGATTTTCAAAATTATTGTTTTGTTCGAAAGAGTATACTCCTGAGGTTGTCGCATTGTCACCAAGTCGAGATCTGATAAAGGAATCCTAGGGAAATCGAGGGCAACCCTCGAATTTAACAAGCACAACAAAATCCATACAAACTGCAATAATCTCAGCACATGTGAAATTTTGATATAATGTCAGGATCACCAAAAACTAGTGTTGATATTTGTAATAGACAAAAACATTTTAAAAGTCAGCATTTTTCTCCAGTAAAATTTGCGACAATTTAAGACATTTGAATATTTATTGTTTTTTATTTATTCTATTAACTATTATTTCGTCATCGTCAGGGCAGAAAAACTAGTTCAACGCTGTATTATTTTTATTCCAAGCAGAGTCTTCTAAAATATTTATATCAACTTAAAACCCAGAAGAGCCATGGCCATAAAGTATTTAACTAACAACCAAGTGTCTTGCGGGAAAATTATGAAAATTGCACCAAAAGTTTATTTCATCCGCGACTCGGCAAGCGAGATCACAAGTTGCTCCATAGAGTTTTATAGTTTATTCCACCGAAGTTTTAAGAGGGAAGTGGCAAGTGGTCAAAAATCGTAACACACAGAATGTGTTCAAAACTTAGACAGGAGCTCTTCACGGCCCTGCAGCTTGAGCACGATGGCGACAAACTCGCGCGGCACACCACTCGGCTGAAACTTGTTTTCAACTACAGAATCCTACATTGCATACAAAATCCTACTTTGATTGCGCGAGAGCCCCGCGCAAAGGCTTGCTCGCCCTCTGGCGTTGTCAATGTTGATATTTTGATTTATGAGCTGCTGCATTGCGTTGCCTGGTCGAGATCTCTGTTTAACGATCGTATGTTTTACTAAGTAGGGTTTTTTTTCCTACGAAGTATGTAATAAGCTATTAATTTTATTAGTGTTGCCGTTTTCTGTTTGTGTTCTGTCTTGTTTTTTATATTTTGTTTTCTGTTGTGTTGTTGTGTAAATTTTATGTGTCAAATAAATATTTTGAATCTTGAATTCGTGAAGAATGTTTTTGTCATGAGGTGAACTTTAATTTATCTAACAAATCAAACTTAATTAATTTACTACACAACCACGTCTCGATGCGCTCTCCCTTAAGTTTATATTTCAGTGGTTAACACTCGTGTACTTAAGTACGAGAACAACTTTATGTTTTTTTTGTTGTAAAACTACTTAATAGCGAGATGCTGTTTTGAGAAACTTTTATTTTAACCGATTACTTATTTATTTTTTACGCTAACACTCCGGATTCTCACGGGTAGCATTAGGCAGCGTTTTCGATAAAACCTTAAAATTGGCTTGTTTTTTTCCGACATCTTCAATTCCATTAATACATTACACATGAAAACCTTACTATTGATTGTGTCACTTCATCCATTGGTGAAAACCGTATGAATATCCGTCTGGTAATTTTGAGTTTATTGCATTCAAATAGACAGACAGTCGCGGAGGGGGCTTTAATTTTTTTTATTTGTTACGTGTTGGGATTTAAGTCGATTGATTCTTATGTTTCATACTTCCCGCGAGGGACTTCGTTACCGTGAGAATTCAGGAATATTATGTAGCATATGTGTTAGTCCAGGGTGTCGGCTACTTCCATATCTTAACAAAATTGGTTCAGCTGTTTGATCACGCTCAAACGGCTGAACCAACAACAAACACACACACACACACTGACAAACTTTCGCCTTTAGGCGTGATTAGTGTGATATAGGGATAAATAATAAATAAATCAACGCTACACACTCAAAGGCCCACACTAAGGTTTTCCCTTGTATCGTGGGTCCCTCGGAACACACATAAAGACAAACACAAACACCCATGACCCGAGAACAAACATCTGCTTTTCACACAAATGTTTGCCCCGACTGGGGATCGAACCCAGGACCCGCCGATCAAGAGGCAGCGTCACTACCACTCGACCAAACCGGCCGTCAATATAGACATAGGGTGATATAGGGATTTGTTTGGTATAACCTGTAAATGCAGCCTTAATCTCATTCAAGGAAGGCATTAAAGTCTGGTGATTATAACTTACGTACTTATTTAAGGTCTAAATCCGTGAGGTCGTCGTAAACAAACCCTAAACTTGGAGGTTTAACTCGAACTTCAACGTTCATAAACGCTTTACTGTAATTATATTGACACTCAAAAGGTTAAATTGTGAAATACTTAAGGTTTTACAAAGAACTAACATTCCGCCCGGGACTTCGTTCCCGTGGGAATTCGGGAAAATTATGTAGCCTATGTTATTTAAGGACAATGTAGCATTCTAATGGTGAAAAAATTTTTCAAATCGGTCCAGCAGTCTTTAAGTTTTTTTCATTAAGTACATACAAAAATACAAATCTTTCCTCTTTATAATATTTGTGTAGATAGTGTGGAAGTGTAGATAAAAACCGGACAAGTGACAAGAGTGTGTCGGACTATGTGCAATGTAGGATTCTGTAGTTGAAAAACTACTTTTTATTTAATTTAACACGCTTTTATATTAGCTCGTGTTGTATGTATGTATGTATGTATGTATGTATATAACGGAATCTTTTTTGAGCCTAATTTTCACTGGTTTCTAGACGTCTGATCAACTTGAAACTTTGCACACGTGTTAAGGGCCGATGACAATGCAATAACCCGATAAAAATTTTCCATTATCCTGATTAGAATCGTCAGGATTAATAAATCTCTTCGCAGATCCTTTGCATGAGAGTAATAAAGACAGAGCGTGTGAACTGCGCAGGCGCGTAGTTTTGGAAAAACTAAAAAAACACGCTTTTATTGCTAACCGAACTAAAAAGTTGAAAATAATTTTTAATTACAATCAGGATAATTCAATTCAGAGTAAAAAGCGTGGGGTGCTTGATGTATTGAATGTTAAAATTATTCTATTGACAACAATCTATAATGAGAGAGTTATGAAAATATTGTAAAATGCACCCCACGCTTTTTACTCTAAATTGAATTATCCTGATTGTAATTTTAAAAAAATTCTACTTTTTAGTTCGGTTAGCAATAAAAGCGTGTTTTTTTTAGTTTTTTTAAACTATTATTTTACTTCTTCATAAACGTCCCCACCGAGGGGCACGGGCTTCTCTTCGAAACACGAAGTGGATAGAGGCCATAGTGCGACGCTGGCGCAATGCGGTTTGGTGGACCGCTCGTATTTCAAAAACGAATTTTCTCAAACGTGCGGGTTTTATCACAATGTTTTCCTTCCCCGTTAAGCAATTGATAATTAATTATTCGCCGCGTGGTGATCGGTTGAGAATAACACCACCCCATCTCTTTCCGTGGGTGTCGTAAGAGGCGACTAAGGAAACACAAATGAGACCTGCCTCCTAGTAATCCATCCCAGGCAACGACACTTCGTTTTTTTTTCTTAATCTGAGGTGTCGTCCTATGGTCTCATGCGGTGTGGTAGGCTCTGTAAAGAGCCGTCTGGTTCGCGACCACCCTCCTACCGAAGTCCGCTGCCAAACAGCTTGCTGAGTTCCGTCGGTGCATGGGAGTACCAGTGCCTTTATAGGCATTTTTTGGGTTAAATCGCTCCATCGTCGACCTCATCTTTGACCTTTATGGTCAAGATTGAGGTCAAGAGTTAAGCCATCTTATAATAAAAAAAATTAAAAAATTGAAATTAGTAATTCGTACATAAATCCGAAAAGACGTATTTAGTGGTACAGGCCCGCACCAGGATTTGAACCCGCGACCTTCCGGTTACAAGTCAGGCTCATTACCAACTGGGCTATCACCGCGACCATGAGACGTATTTTTGAAACGATAGAATTCCAATTCGCATATGAATTGACAAGATTCGCGTGAGAATCGCATACAAATTTTGTCAATTCGTATGCGAATTGGAATTCTATCGTTTCAAAAATATGTCTCCATAACTCGTACAATCCAAATCCTTAACCTGCCCTGACCACGAGTGGCGAACAAGCCACAATAAATAAAAAAGTTTTCTTTTAGTTTGGAAACTATTACTTACTTCGTCGCCTTATTGCCGAAACTTGCCTACTTACTTACCGCGCCACTTGTCATACAAAAATGATTTATTAACTTACAAGTAAAGCTTTGGTTAACCTTAGGTTAAACGTGACTGAAAATGTGAATATTTCTTTTTAACCCTGACGAAAAATAGCGTTGTTATAAGTTTGACATGTGTACCTGTATGTCTGTAGCAACCGTAAACGAATGGACCAATTTTGATGCGGTTTTATTTTGTTAAAAAGCTGACGTAATCGAGATGGTTCTTAGCTGTATTCAGAGGCGGCGTTAGGCGTGGGCGACGTGGGCCACCGCCTACGGCCTCGCAGTCCAAGGAGCCTCGCGCCTCTAATACCATACTACGTAACGTAAAAATGTATTCGTTACAAAATAATTAATAAATTGACACACGGTTAGCAACATTCGTTGGCGTTGCTTTGCTATCGCGGGAAACAAACGGTGAAGCCCCTCTGACAAATTTTGTTTCATTTAGTCTAGCAATGTTCGTTGGCAATGCCTTGCTATCACGGGGAACCCATAGTGACCAGACTTGGGGTTGTCCCTTATGGTTTGGCTTTAATGTTAGAACATGAAATAGTTGTCTTTTTTTTTTATTAAGAAGAACACAAACAGTATTACACAAGACAAATCACAAATTTTTTGATAACATCAATAAGTTAAGTGTGTTACGTGTATACCAACAACATGTTCCACAACAATTTAACAAGATTCAGCCGTCACAGAGTGCTGAGAAAAAAAAGTAGATAATTAAGAAAAAAATTATAATAATTGTATATATATAAATATAATATAGTGTGTAATAAAATATATATTTTAATAAATGTTTATTGTATATATATATATTAATTTTATAATAACAATTACTTAATTAAAGTTTTTTAGTGCAAGCTCGCGTTTGTATTTACATAGCGTAGATCCAAATATGTCAATGTCTTTACTATAGTAAAGTAGCAAAAAGGTATATTTCAACTGTTTTTTTTTTATTTATTTATAACATTGCTTCTTGCGCCACCAGAGGGCCTCGCTAAATGTATCTTGCCCACATCAAATTATGGTCTTGCCCCGCCACTGGCTGTATCTGATCAAAATTGGTTCAGCCATAAAACCAAGTTTGGCTTTGCAAGTCATACAAGATCTCAAGCTCGGAACTTAGGCTGGGTCGCCATTATCGGACACGACAAGGAGGACTATACAGGGTGTTAGGAAGAGCATGTGCCAAACGATTAGGTTGAGTAGCTTAGTTTATCGGCTATGTGCTCTGGCGAATCTAACCGTTTTTGCCCCCTAGTTTTATTTTTAAAGATATTTTTATATTATTTCAAAAAATTTGCCTTAAGTTACATTGTTTGTTATCAACCTAGCTACTCACTAATATTTTGACAAACGCGGGAAAAAGCTAGTATTTATGTACAGGCTTCCTAACATCCTGTGTATAAATACTAGCTTTTACGCGCGTCTTCGCTCGCGCAAAGAACTCTTTTAGTTACCCATTTCATTCTTGACCCCTTAGGGAGGCATGATTTTCGAATAATAGCGAAACACGTGTCCGTTTAGTTGCTTCAAGGTATATCTTGACGAAGTTTCGATTAAAAAGGAAAAAAAAAATTTTTTTCTACATACAAACTTTAAACCACAATTTCACCCCCTAGGGGTGGAATTTCGAAAAACTCTTTCTCAGTGCTTGTAAAAGACACCTTTGCGCCAGATTTCAGCTTTCTAGATCTAAGGGTTTGGGCTGGGCGTTGATGAATGAGTGAATCAGGACCTCCAATTTTATACAGGAAGATTTTTTTATCACCATCCAAATTTTTTGTACGTAAATTTTATGAAAATTTAACAGACCCGTATTTTTTTGTTTCTATATTTCATATAAATATTTCAAGCTAGATCGTCTGAAGCATAAAAATTAATCAAAATTTTTATATGGAAAAAAAAGTAACATCGTCCAATTGACTTGAAACTTGGTAACAGTACTCTACAGAACAATTGTGACACCCGTGTTTCTGCGTTTTAGAAAATTTATCCTCTAAGACGTTAAAAAGGGGTAACAAAATCTGAAAATTTTGGAAAAAAAAAATATTTTCCTCGTTATTTACGTTCTATCAACGTTACTGACACCGTAAAAAAAATTTGGCTGGTGATTAAAAAGTCACCCTGTATATAAGAAGAAGATTTGAACATTAATCACTTTTTTATGTCTCTAGTATGACATTATACGAGCTTTACCGTCTCAATCACCTATTCTTAATTGTTCAAGGGAGCAGCCCCACTCTTGGTTCCATTTCTCTCGGAGCTGGGCTTCATTTGCCCTACCACGCACAATCCAGCGGACTTCGTGCTGGAAACCCTGACTTCCAATACTGAAGCAGCTGCGGAAACTTCGGAACACTGCCAGAACGGCCAGCTGTGCAGGAAGTTAGACAGGATGACTGTGCGTGGAGGACGGTAAGTGACTTCTTAAATAACTAACTAGCTTTCCGCCCGTGACCTGGACTGGGAATTTGGGAAAATTATGTAGCCTATCTGTTAATTCAGGTATCTGCTTTGATAAAAATTGGTCCAGCCATTTGAGCGTGAAAGGGTAACAGACATACTGACTGACACTGACACTCTGGAAAGGTAAACTGACACTCTGGATTAACACATAATTTTCCCGAATTCCCACGGGAATGAAGTCCCGGGCAGAAAGCTAATAACTGTTATAATTATAAGATAGACGTGTGTATCTATATGTCTGTGTATCTGTATGTGTATTTATATCTATGTTTCTGTCTGTAGTATCGGAGCTCCTAAATTATCGTAAAAGTTACTAGAACTTTTAAAAAGATTTATAAAGTTGACAACAGGGTAAAGATACAATTTTTTTACATCTAATATAGTAGTCTTGTTGTCAAGTTTTGTTTTCTTACTTGAACTATTTATCAATACTATTACCAAAACAATGCAATTATTTATACACTAATAACTCTAAAATTAAAAATAAACGGCTGAACCAATTTTGATCAAATAAAAACCATCTCGATTACGACCCCTTATACACAAGAAATCGGTCCTTTCGTTTAGAAGCAACGATACCACAGACAGATACTCATATACACAGACATGCAGATACACAGATGAACAGATACACACACACGTCAAACTTATAACACCTCTCTTTATTTGTCGGGGGTTAAAATAAAAATGTGTTCTCACTAGTGTAGTCGTCATCTCAGCTAACATTTAAATTGTTACAGTAAACCGGTACTGCACTCTGACGCCTCAATTCAACGCATCTTCGTGGAACACATCGCTAAGGAGCAGACACAGAATATGGAGTTTCCCACCACTTTTTGGATACAGTTATTTATCCTCTCGAAGCGAATGTTTATTCAGAACACCAGAAATATGGTAAGACCTTTACGAGCAATCGCTCAACAAGCTCACATGCTCTTCTGCAATCATCTTCTATTAGTTTAACAAATAGGTTACGTTGCTTAAGCTTTATTAAATTACACGGTCGGTGCTTAAAGGGAAAGACTGCCCCAACGGTGTCAGTCCTTCGAGTAATATACATGTAGTATAGGTTTCGCCTTTGTTATAATTTATTTATTTATTTATTTAACTTAATGCACTAAAAGTACATGGGCGGACTTAATGCCTAATGGCATTATCTACCAGTCTACCTTAGGGTGATTGGGAGATGTACGTGGTAGGTGCATATCACAAATATATGAAAATACTTTAACAACTATGAAACTACACTAAGAACAAAGGAAAATAACTGTAATACCTACTAAATATTAATCAAATGCATACTTGTACTTACATAAAGTTTATAATAAATATACATACATGCAATATGAATATACATAACTACAACTACTTTGAATAAATTTTAGGAGTATAGTTCTTCGTCCGAGACACAGATGGCGCTAATCTACACGCACACGACGTTACGTGCTTTGTAAGAGAATGCGCCACTTGAATTGAAAGCACGATAGCTTAGTTGGTTAGAGCACCAGGAGATCTAATGACGTGTGGTGATCAGTTAAGAATAACACCACCCCATTTCTTTCCGTGGGTGTCGTAAGAGACGATTAAGGAAACACAAATGAGGCCTGCCTCCTATTAATCCACCCCAGGCAACGACACCTCAATTTTTTCAGAATCTGAGGTGGCGTCCTATGGTCTCATGCGGTGTGGTAGGCTTTGTGAAGGCCCGTCTGGTTCGCGGCCACCCTCCTACCGAAGTCCGACGCCAAACTGCTTGCTGTGTTCCGTCGGTGCGTAGGAGTACCAGTGCCTATAGGCATTTTCTGGGTTAGCTCGCTCCATCGTCGACCTAATCTATGACCTTGGTCAAGATTGAGGTCAAGAGTTATCCCATCTTATAATAAAAAAATAAAAAAAAACCTGGGGTCCTAATACAATACAATACAATATTTTTCTTTCCCTAAAATTATTTGTGTATGCATCGTTATGGAAATGTCATCAAGTTTCTTAAACACTGTCCAAATGTATGCCATTGGGTGCAAATAAAGCATGTATACACCTGTTTTATCGGTACAAAACTTTTCTATTCTAACCTCCTTGCCTTTCAGACATCTTTCTGGATCCAGTTAGTCCACCACCTAGTGTCAGCATTTCTCCTGGGCAGTATCTTCTTCATGGTGGGCAACGATGGCAACGTCCCCATTGTCAACTTCAAGTTCTGTCTCTCCTGCCTTGTTTTCTTCATGTACACCTATATCATGATACCTGTGTTACTTTGTAAGTACTTTTGCTAACTATTGTGCGTTATATCATTTTTTTTTATTTACACTTAATTTTGCATCCACAGACTTGATGTCCTATAATATAATATTCTACTATATAAAAATAAGTCGGGTTTTCCTTCTTGACGCTATAACTCCAGAACGCACGAACCGATTTCCACGGTTTTGCATTCGTTGGAAAGGTCTCGGGCTCCGTGAGGTTTATAGGATACTTTTTATTTTTTTAAAAATTTGGACGCGGGCGGAGCCGCGGGCGGAGCCGCGGGCGGAAAGCTAGTGTTATATAATTTTTCAATGTATGTAGAATGTTATCTAGTTAGTGAGCATCCATACTGTATTGTTGTGTATATTCAAAATATCAGATGAAAATTTGAAATCAGTGTATACTATAAATTCATGACCGCTCTGATCATCTTCAATGACATGATATGCGGCAATTTGCCAAGGTTATTTGACCATTACAGACATACATGTACTCACGCCTGTAATCTCTATCGGGGTAGGCAGAGCATTAGTGGTGCAATAACCACTTGATTCCACGTTTGACATAGATTCAAAGGGTTATTAGATGAAACATTGAAATAGTGAGAGGTTGTTAGCCTTTCGGCTACATTACAACAAAACCCTCACCTTTCTGACTTTTACAGTAAGCCTGGTAAGAGTAGGCAGCTGATACATTCTAAGTTCTAAGTTTTTCTTTCACTCCCAGTACAGCGTATTTTTTTTTTAATATAAGATGGGTTAACTCTTGACCTCAATCTTGACCATAAAGGTAAAAGATGAGGTCGACGATGGAGCGAGTTAACCCAGAAAATGCCTTTAAAGGCACTGGTACTCCCACGCACCGACGGAACACAGCAGGCTGTTTGGCGTATATTTGACTATTTTGAGATATAAACGTATTTTCTAAAGCTAGTTACTTTATTATAATAAAGAAGCGACTCTAAATAAAAAAGTCACTTTATGACCGTGATTATACGGTAAAAGTTAAATTTTAAAATGTTTCTTTTCGACGAGAGTCTCAAAAACAGAAATTCTTCAAGCAATCATGAAAGACTTACGTTAATTCAAACCAGTATCAACTTACTAACAGCCTAAAAACGTGAAAAGCTGACGCTACCCAAAAAGTAATAATGGAGGGACATGGCTGTTCCTTTCTCAGATGATAAACCGCTCTTCTCATGAATCATAAGTAATGATCTCTTTGGCTTTCGCCTCCCGACTTAATAGTTTTTGTTTCAGTTTATACAGGGATACATATTTTCTATGGGGATTAAAGTGTTGTGTTGGCTTTTTAATGTTATTTAAAAGTGTAACTGTAGTCGCCCTCACGCTCAGTTGCAGAATCGTCCATTAAAGTTAATGTACAAATGTACATGTAATGTACATGCAATGTACATGTAATGTACATGCAATGTACATGTAATGTACATGTAATGTACATATAATGTACATGTAATGTACATGTAAAGTAATGTACTTTAAATATCACACTGTCACCTTTCGTTTTGTTGAGGTAAGCAAAAACAGCATTACCTTAAAAGAAGCTTTTAACTGTAATGAACGTACCCCAGTGGTTGGTAGTTCGGATTACAAGTCAGCCAAACTTGTAATCCGAAGGTCGCGGGTTCACATCCTGGTGCGGGCCTGTACCACTAAATTCGTCTTTTCGGATTTATGTACGGATTTCTAATTATCATTTGCTTAACGGTGAAGGAAAACATCGTGAAACCCGCCTGTCCAAGAAAATTCATTTTCGAAAGACGAGCGGTCCACCAACCCGCATTGGGCCAGAGTGGTGGACTATGGCCTAAATCCCCTTCGTGTTACGAAGGGAGGCCCGTGCCCCTCGGTGGGGACGTATATCGGCTGGTAAGAAGAACGTTTCTGTTAGTGACCGTCAGTCTCATAAAAAGTATGAATAGACGTAAAATTCCTGGTTTGTTTTATTTATTGCCAATAAAACCAGAAATAAAATATAATTCTACAACTTAAAGGATTTTTTTTATTTTGTACAGTGTCATGGGGAGATGACCCTAAAATACTGCTAATTTACTACAAAAATTAGTCAATCCTCGTAGTCTAGTGCCGCTCGCTGATCTCAACCGGTCAGTGAGGTAAAGCAACGCACACAGAGGCAGGGAACCTGATGGATGACCAAAGTGGCAATTCATCACGAGCGTTTCCGTGCTTCGGAAGGCACGTTAAGCTGTCGGTCCCGGCTGTTGTTGATTGACTACAGTCGTTAAAACCAAGTCAGAGGCCATTGTGCGGTTTGAAAACTCTGACACAAGGGTTAGCCAAGTTCGCCACGCACTTGACTATACCTACACGATGAGAAGAGAAGAAGTCAATCCTCTTGTGGTGTACAAAATGACTGACAAACGTTCTTCTTAGAATTAAAATATTACGCCGTGATTACAATATTTTTTCGAATTCCACAGTTCCTATGGAAGTTCGTCTCCTCCGACGCGAGTACTTCAATCGTTGGTACAGCCTGAAGGCTTACTACGCAGCTCTGACTTTCTCATCGATACCGTCTATGGTAAGTACATGTAGGTACGAAGGACCCCGCATTAGGTTACCACACGCGTGCACTCCGTGCTGTTTCGATAAGAGTGGTTCTGCAATGAAAATCGAGTAGGTAACCTGATGCGCTGGCCTCTGTACTTAGCTCTGTCTGTATTTTATTCAAAGTAAAAAAAAGCTTTATTTCATAGAACAATAAGGATGTTACATAAAATAAGTCAAAGTTACATCGAAAATACCTACGTATACATTTTTTTTTACTCTACGCCCATTCGTAAAGGTGCAGTCTTTCCCGGAGAATAATAGGCAAGAAACTCCAAGCGAAGCTCTTTTCAAAAAATAAAAATTTTCTTGTTTTCTAATTTTAACTAAATCTAAAATAACTCTAGAGCTGAGCAGTTTATTCCCATGGCTGCTTGTCTGATAAATAATAATATAATCAGAAATACTGTAATAGCCCTTTTTGCAAAAACATACTGTCTTAATTTAGTCCAAAGGTAAATTTGAATACACATGGGAATCTTATTATAGTATTGGGTAATAAGTATTATTTCTTACCCTGAGAAAAAATATTGAAAACTAGAATTCTTAAGCGAAGAAAATCCCGCGTATCTTCTATTTCTGCACCTGCTTAAATTAAATATATTTTTTCCAGGTTTTCTTCCTCCTGATCTTCACGATCATTACGTACCTGATGTCTGGCCAGCTGCTGGAGTGGGACCGCTTTGTCTTGTTCTCCCTCACCGGGTTTATGGTCGCCATCTGCTCTGAAGGTCTTGGCTTGGCTGTGGGGTCTGCATTTAGCTCTACTGTGAGTATACCAACACATTATACCATCAGCTACGTTGAGTATTCAACAGCGCTCTTCCGTGGGCATGAAATTTCTGTCACACCTACACACACATCGCTGTAGGGAGAGATCAAAGTTGCCACATTGTAACGCTTTTATTGTAGGATTGATAGATACTACCTTTTGATGCTATAATTAAAAATATTGCTGTCATATTCTTTTACTACTTCATTGATGCAATGTAATTAAGTGAATATAAGTCATGCATGAGTAAAATGTAACTCTGTAACGATACATTTATTTAATAAGTTAACTTTTTTTTTCAAAGTACGCAGAAACAAAAACTATAAGTACAATTGATAAATAATTCTGGTTTCTCAAAAAAAAATATCTTAGTAAATCTGGGGCGGAAAACAGCACTTCTTAATAATTTTTATTTTTTTTCAGAATGGATCAATAATAGGCCCGGCCACAGCTGCTCCATTACTAGCCCTATCCTGCTATGGCATGGGCTTCGGACAGTACATAGAATCCAGCATGAAAGCCCTAATGTCCGTTTCGTACCTTCGCTACGGAGTAACAGGATTCTCACTCGCACTTTACTCGAACCGCCCTCTCATGGACTGTCCTGTCCCTTTCTGTCTTTACGCCGATCCCAACTTACTATTACGAGACCTAGGCATGGCTCAAGATAGCTATTACGTCCAAATAGCTGCACTAGCTGTTGTAACTGTCCTGCATAGAGGTCTAGCATATGTTTTTCTAAGATATAGATTGACGACTGAATTCTCAAATAAATTTATGATTAAGGTTAGTAGGCTAGTGAAGTTTAGTTAGTAATGTTTAACTTTGAATAAAAATAGCCGAATTTTGAGGTTTTGATGAGAAACAATCAAAGATGACAAGGTCCTCTGCCTAAGTAACTATTTTAATTATGGCCAGGGTAGTACTAGCAGAATTCTGTAATAATTATACAATAAGCCATTCTATGATAAAAACTCTACAATAGGGATGTTGAATTTTTTTTATTGTTTATCATAAAAAGGAACTGAATCCAAAATCCAAAACCGAAATATTTTTTGAAAACTATTGAGAAATAAAAAAGTTACAAGCTATTAAATTTTAATAGAGAGGGAAACTATCAAACAACGAAAAAGAAATACACTTACTGGCACGTGACGTCACCGCCATTTGTTTGCGTAGGTAAAAAACGAGATAGCTAGCTTTCCCCCTGAAACGAGATAGCTAGCTTTCCCCCGAAACGAGATAGCTAGTCCTTAAGTTAATATAAATGTTAATAACTTGTTCATTTATAAACCAATTTTAAAGCTGTTTTCGGATATTAATACGAGTATATTTCTATCATTTTTTTTATGTTCCACATACTTACAATAATTGATAAAATCAAACACTGTCAACATCCCTATTCTACAGTAACAAAAACTGCTCGATATTTATTTTTTATTTTTTTATTATAAGATGGGTTAACTCTTGACCTCAATCTTGACCATAAGGTCAAAGATGAGGTCGACGATGGAGCGAGTTAACCCAGAAAATGCCTATAAAGGCACTGGTGCTCCTACGCACCGACGGAACACAGCAAGCTGTTTGGCGTCGGACTTCGGTAGGAGGGTGGTCGCGAACCAGACGGCCCTTTACAGAGCCTACCACACCGCATGAGACCGTAGGACGACACCTCAGATCCAGAAAAAAATGAAGTGTCGTTGCCTGGGATGGATTACTAGGAGGCAGGGCTCATTTGTGTTTCCTTAGTCGCCTCTTACGACACCCACGGAAAGAGATGGGGTGGTGTTATTCTCAATCGATCACCACACGGTTTAAAATGGTATAGTTCTTACTGCATATGGGGTGATTTTAAATTATTAAGTAGCAAAAAATGCGGATGAGGATAGAATTGCAAAACCATAAAACTTTCCCCAGGGAGCTAGGGAGAAATGTGCAAAAAATTCGCCATACAACTTATGCTACTAGATAAATTAGAATGAATGTTTGAGTTATTAACCCTAGAGTGCTCGCGCTATGAGCATTTTGCCGCCTGCGACAAAGAAACTGTGTTATTTTGTAAACGATGCATCTGTCAAGATCAAGTTTCTCAGTAGCTGCCCCTGTACACTTTACCTCCCTATTTTTGAAATTAAAAAAAATTGAAAAAAATTGTCTAATATTTTCCAAAACATGTTTTTTTTAATCACACGAAGTATAAATCTTTCATTAATGTTATTTTTCTATTAGTTGACGTTCTATTCTACCCTTTTGAGATTATTTAAAATATAAATTAACGATTATTAGCTTAAAATAATAATGGGCGGCAAAATGCTGCCTAAGCGACCACTCACGTTTTAAAAAAGGCGCGACTACTCTAGGGTTAAATGGACCAAAAGGAAAAACAAGATAACTATAAAGAATTCTGAATATCTCAATGTTTTTGTTTCTCATCAATATCCACTCATTACAATGCATTAATACTTTAAAAGGCATAAGGAATACTGTTAATTACAACCTAAGCAGGGCCCCGATTCTGTAACTTCAGTTGTGTGTCGATGGAATGGAGACCATTTTATCTGTTCAGGTGGCGAAATTGAGAAGTGTTTTTAATTTTCATATACTTGCTGACAGTCACCCCGACCATCAGCAGCGCCACCCCCAACTGAATGTAAAGTTGCAAACTATCTAGCAACTGAACATTCATTTGGCGGTGGCGCCACCAGTCAAAGCAGCCGTCATTCGATGTATGAGATTTGGATAGTTCTCAATTTCACCACCTGAACGGATAAAATGGCGACCATTCCATCGACACACAACTGAAGTTACAGAATCGGGGCCCAGGTTAATAAGTCGTATTAGTACATAATAATTATTTTAAGATGACTGTGATAAACAATTTGAAGCATACTGTAATAAGTTACTGAATTTTAGTACCCAAATTTTGGGTATTTTTCATGATGAAGTCAATATTTCGTCGCTACCAAAGTCATCATAACATTTTGTTTTTTTTTTAAAGCTGTGATTTTAATTTGCAATGTATGTATGACATGTATGTATATTTATAACTAGCAGTCCGCCCGGGACTTCGTTCCCGTAGGAATTTGGTAAAATTATGTAGCCTATCTCCATCGGGAAAATGTAGCTTTCTAATGGTGAAATAATTTTTCTAATGATAAAGAAGTAGTTTCTGAGCCTATTCAATGCAAACGAACAAACAACAAATCAAATCTTTCCTCTTTATAATATTAGTATAGACTATGATTGTTCGGGTGGAATCTTGCAACTCAATTTTGAAGCAGATATCTTCTATCAATTGAGCTCACGTTAAGTTTGGATGACAATGCATGGTTAGCTGTGACGTCATTTAGTTTAAACTTATTTTGACGAGTCTTGGGGCATCCAATTACGCTAATGAACAGCCTCATAGGAGACTTCAAATACTCCTAAAAATCTAGGAACATTCCTAATTTTCAAGAATTTTGTAACATAAAAAAACAAGGGTAAATCTTTCCTTTCTCTTACTATCTTGCTACTATCTTTTAAAACAGTTCTCAAAAGATTGTAGTAAGTTGTCTCTTTCTGCCATTTTACATATCTAGAATACAAGCTGCTAAATTGTCCCAGCTATGAGTGTTTTTTTTAATTAATTCCAAATAGTTTGTCGAAAGAAAGGTTTTGCTTAAGAGACTCTAGACAACCCATAAAAAACTGACGAAGTATTCATTTATTTTGATAAAACAATTGCATGCATAAAACCCAAAGTGTGCAGACTGTGCAGGTAATATTTTAATTACACTAAAATTTATTTGTAAGTAAGTAAGTGCTTATTATTTCACTTGATGATGATGATTGTTATTATTTCACTAAAATAACTATTTTAGTCAAATGATAAGTATGTAATATTGTGCAAAACTGCTTCATGAAATAGTTCGTGTAGCTCAGGCCAGCAGACCCACGGAATTTAAACAATGAATTTAGGTATTCTATGTATGCCAATATGTACACAGTGCCTTCCTAGTGCCTATTGATGCCAAAAGAACCATATCTAGTGCCATCATAGTTTAAGAAATATAGGTCGTTGTTTGTGGGTCTTCTGGACGGATATCAGCCCAGCAGACCCACAAACAACGACCTATATTTCTTAAACTATGATGGCACTAGATATGGTTCTTTTGGCATCAATAGGCACTAGGAAGGCACTGTGTATTGGCATACATAGAATACCTAAATTCATTGTTTAAATTCCGTGGGTCTGCTGGCCTGAGCTACACAATAGTTCAACAGGGTAATATGGTAATTAAAGAGAAATTAAAGTAATTGAATTGTTTTATTTTACAAAAACCTTTATTCCTTCACCGCGACGAAACCCGCACGATTCGTTTTCAGAAGACGAGCGGTCACAAATTTCAAGTAAAACAAAATTTATTGAATAGAATTAAAAATTCAGGTTTAGCAATTGCTCGTCTGAAAATTATAGCCCTCCGATGTATCTCGAGTCTCGAGTATGCTATTATAGCTTCTCAAACGGACCTCTTTTGTATGAAAAATCGTGCAATTCCCTAGACCGTGTATCTAGGGCCGCAATATCGCAATACCCCACACATCATGTGTATATTTAAACCCGTCGCGCGCATGTTTACGGCGCGTGCGATACAAATCCTGCACACACGGTGAATTGAGATTACGTAAAGTATACTTATTGCACCTTGCAATAACCCAGGTGAATCAAGAGGGAAGAATACCTAGTACGTGTTCGTCCATACAAAAGAGAAATCGTTTTTCCACCTCTAAATATTTTCAAATCTGAATGATTTTTAGTATGTTATTAACACAATGAACCACTAGGTTTCCATTCTTCACAATTCGCTATAGATTAAAACTTATAGGTACCTCAAATAACGTTATTTTTGTATTAAAATTTTGTCGAATTAAGCCATCTGTTTTACAAAAATCAATGTATTTTATTTTTAAAAGCTAAACTTATAAACCTAGAATATTTATGCAGAACCGATCGACACTAAAATCAAAGTGATCTGTTATGATTTAGTTAGTGGAAAACGTTTCCTCCCGAAATGCAAATTTCACCAAGAAAAGTACTTATTGTCAATCGCGAGCTGCAATGGTCTCTATCGCACGCGATGCCCGGGAGCTTGAGCGCGCGAGCGATAGCAAATGTTTTCCTAAATTCTTATTTCGCTAGAATCGCGAAGCTAGCACCCGATAAAGGCAGCACACATAGGAATAGTGCCATCTCCGTCTCTCAACAGACCTGGGCCAGCAGTGCGAACAGTGTCAATACACGAAGTTTACGGACTATGAAAGCGTGCGTGCGTAAAAACATGTTCGAAAGTTGGAAAAATGAGATTTATGGAAAGGTAACAGCTTAAATCGAAAAATGGTAACTAATTATCGAGAGTGTTCAATCACGAACATTTTGATAGCAAATTCAAATTCCTGTGTGCATTTTACTATCGTTTTTACAGCTTAAAAGATACACAATATTTGTATTTAGAGGTGACTTTGTGAGCTTTTTCTATCGAACCAAAAGTGCTGAATCATGTTTTCAGCAAACTACTTATCTAGTTTATGTCCTGAATATTACCGTAGTAGGTACATATATTTTTCTTCGATTTAATGCAGTGCGTCATGCTTATCTACGCATAATAAAATCGTAATTTAGTTGCTGTAGTTGTAGTAAACGGCGGGAGATAAACAGATACTTATAAGACCTTCTATCTGGCTTAATTATTGTCCCTTGATACAAACATAAGTAACTAAAGGATATGTGAGGAATTGCCGTTTGATAATAATTAACTCAGTGCAAATAAGCTATGGTAACAAAACTAAGTTATTTTGCATTATAAAACAAACCATTCGATGTAATAAATGTGTATTGTTAATCAGGGAACAGATAATATTTATAGTTATGGAAGGTTAATTGCACATTGCAGATCAATTAAACACGACGGTAACATTTAGATTGGGTGACAATTATATTGAACATAATTTATCGGTATTAAACGACATTCAAAAATTAAAATCTCCGGTTGTTGTTTTTTGATGTTTAATTACTTACCCCAATGAGGTGTTTATACCTTCATTTGCAACCCTCAAACCATGTTACCCGTGGTTATCGAAAAACTTTGAAATAATCTTTACCAAACAAATTATCCACAATTTAAATTCACATTTGGTAAAGTATATGCACAAATGTTTTGTTATTTTAGACAGCATAGCATCACTGGAATGAATACTAGACCTCCGATGAAATCTTTTGATCTATCTCAGTATAACTAACTAGCTTTTTCCCGCGGCTTTGCTCGCATAAATAACTTTTTTGTCATCCATTTCATTTCCACATCGTTGACTTTCTGAGTCAAAGGGCTTTGGCTGTGCATTTTTAATTTTATTTCTTCTATTTCGACCCCTTAGAGGATAATGTTTAAAAAATGGTAAAACACGTGTTCCTTTATTTGCTTCAAGGTATATTTTCACGAAACGAGTCAAAATGTCAAAAAAAAAAATTTTCCCCTTACAAACTTTGAACCCAATAGGGGTTCACTTAGGGGTTGAACTACGGTTGAACTTACCTTAGGGGTTGAATTTTGAAAAATCCTTTCTTAGTGCTTGCCTACGTCATAAAAGAAACCTTTTTGCCAAATTTCAGCTTTCTAGGTCTAAGAGTTTGGACATCCAATGTTATATAACTTTACTGAACACTTTTTTTTTATTGTGGGGGGTTTTTTTTCCTAAATGTAGAATTCACTCGGGCGCACCCCCCGAGCGCTACCCGTACCCCTCGCGTGCCTGGTGTAGAAGTAATGTCTACGTTTAGGAAAAAAATGAACTACATATTACCATTGAAAAAAAATTTTTTTTTTTCATAAATGTGTTCTTTGAGTGATACGGGTTAGGATTTTGAATATAGCTAGGAGGTTTGTTTTCACTCAGTATAAGAAGATATAAATTATATTTCGTCACTCAGCAGTCCCCCGACGCGACAACAACTTTCATCATCAAACTAGTAATAGGTACTTACAATTAAGGTGAAAAGCCTAAAAATATATTTTATTATTTTACTATCTACAGGCATATAGACAAGGGTTTTAAATTTTTTAATTTAATGTTAATACTTTTTAAAATACCAGCGGACACTAATTCTAATAGATGAGTGTCTACTGGTATTTGATAATCGAGGCCTTAAGGTTACAATGTGGCCTTGATTATCATCTATCTATGCCAAGATTTTGGTTAAGAGTCATTAAAAAAACATAAAAAAACAACGGGTTGCACTCCGGGAGTACCGGCAGAAGTGAAAACTTGAACATTAACGTTGTGCATTAATATGGAAATAAAACAAAAATACACAAAAAGAGTCCGTTATTCTCTCAGGATTTGCTTCCAATCCACTCGACCAAACTGTCTACTTTCAATTCAGTAAAATAGTCTATCGGTATTTGCGCACTATGTGCGAATAATCGTTGACATCGTTGACATCTGTCACAGAGATAATTTTACCATAGGGCTGCCATCCGTCCGGGTTTCCACCTACTATGTTGTGTTCAAAGTACACAACAACACTGCTAAAGAAGTTTTCACTTCAAAAAAGGTAACCTTATCCTACGCATTTTCGATCAGGGTCACGTGACATCTGACAATCTGACGCGAGTTCATCGCAAGTTTAACGTTTTTTCCCCATACTAAAAAGTTCAAAAATTTAAAAAAAGTCTCTTTCTCTCGCTATCAAATTGACAAAGACGACAGCTACTTTAAGTACAGATCAGAGTCTGAGTCGCGTTCTGTTATACGAACCAAAGTGTATGAGGTTTCAATCATTCTCAATTTCACCGCCTGAACCGATAAAATTGTTACCATTGTCAATTAACCGCCTTTGATTAGAAGAATAGCAGCTCGACCACAACGTAAAAACAGCGCGATCAAATGTCAAGAGCGTCGAAATGAGAACGCCACAGAGCGAGCAAGCCTTTGCACGGTGCTCTCGTGCAATCAAAGTGAAGTTTCATCGTCATCTGAGTGGCATGACGCGCGAGTTTGTCGCGGCCCGTGTTTTGCTTATACATATATGTCTGTAATGCAACAACACAAAACATTTGTCCTTTATCTTTTTTTCCCTAAACACTAATGTTTAGGAAATATATCCTCGATCATTATTAGGTATTTATACTATTAAATCAAGCTTTTTATATGGGTAGCTAACAGTGTAGTTAGTAACCCTGTGTCACTCGTAGTGGTTGACAATGATTTTTTTAAGGCAGTATTTAATTATTCCTTGTATTCCTCGTCCGTTTATTTTATTAATAATTATCTTAACATTAACTGACACGGTAAGTTTCACATCAAATGATTTTAATTTGTGTTTAAGCTTACTATTACAGAGTTATTTGTAAAAAAACCCGTGGGCCTTTTTATAGTTCTCACGACACGGCAAAGGCCCTTTTTATAGTAATATATACATACATATTATGAAGAGGAAAGATTTGATTGTTTGTTTGTTTGTTTGTTTGTACTGAAAGGCTCTGAAACTACTGGACCGATTTGAAAAATTCTTTCACCATTAGAATCCTACATTATCTGTGATAAACATAGAGTACATGATTTTCCCGAATTCCCACGGGAACGAAGTCCCGAGCTGAATGCTAGTAATATTATAAAGAGGAAAGTTTTTATTGTTTGTTTGTTTGTTTGCATTGAATAGGCTCCGAAACTACTGGACCGATTTAAAAAATTCTTTCACCATTAGAAAGCTACATTAACCCCGATGGACATAGGCTACATAATTTTCTCGAATTCCCACGGGAACGAAGACACGAGCGAAATGCTAATTTTCAATAAACCTACATTTTTTTAATGAAATCTAACTGCCGTACTCAGAGACGTCAATTAAAGTTAAGACTTAATTTAATGTCATGCTATCCTTGTTTATATCAGGGTCCCTCTCAAAAAAGTGGCACCGCCTGAATTGTTTTACACATTTTCAAAAAAGTGTGAGAACAACGTATTTGAAAATATAAAAAAAATTTATTCCCCCTCTTAAATATAAATATGTAAGAGGGAACAGGTTTTTTAAAGAATTATGCCTTTGAGAGTACGCAGAAAAAATAGGTGGACAGGTGAATGAGGTATCGTACAGGTTAACTGAGAAACGGGCACAGGTTAATGTGATTCTATACTAAGAATAGGCAATAAACTACAAATGCTATGATTATTATATTTATGCCCTAGATTTAAAACTTTATACATAATTTTACAATATTACTACGTAATTGTTCTTAGCAGTGGGATCTTGTAGGCTAGATAAAAAAAAAATTGTTCTTATATACTACGATTTTTCCTCCATTGTCTTTTACATCCTCCCCCCGGCGAAGTCTTGACGTAGCCTTCTATGGGTTGACAGCGGGCTTGTCCTTCTGTAGCACTGCCAGCTTCGACGTAGGCCTCCTGAAGATCCCTCCTTGCGTGCGGACGTCGGCGCTGCGTGTGTGACCATCTGGACCCGGATAAACCTTCTCTATGACGCCTTTAGGCCATGTGTTCCTGGGTAGTGAGGGGTCGACGACTATGACCACAACTCCTTTTTTTATAGTTAATGAGTTTGCTTTTGACCACAATCTAGTCCAGAAGCAGAAATGTGATCGAGGATATAGCAAGCTCACCAGAATGCCTATTCACTCGAACTTTAAAGAGATGCGGGTCATATGTGCCTGGACATACAGACGCAGGCAGAGAATACAAAGTTGAAGAGTAGCGCTCAGTACGGATCCGGGGATTCTCCACAAGGTAAGGGTGGTACCCAGCGATGCGTCTGGCTGAACGTCCGGTAGAAGAAAGGGGCAGGCGGAATGATCTCGTGTAGCTCATCAGCACACTCCCCGAAGTACATCTTGTAAAAAACACACAGGCAAGCTACTTTGCGCCTATGAGTCAGGCTTTGGAGTTTACTGTTTACTAGCTTTTTGTCACCAATGAGCCTCCTGGCTCTGCGATCAACCGGTTCCAGGGTGGCTAGGTGATATTTGGCCGAACCATCACAAAGGTGGCTACAATACTCCATGCACGACCGGACCTGCGCCTTATAAAGGGTTAGGAGTTGGTCAGGCGAGAAGTATCGCTTGACCTTATTAAGGATGCCTAGCTTTTTGGTTGCAGTTTGAGCTTTGGATTCGATGGATGTGCCTAAGATAAGGTTGGCAGATAACTTCATGCCGAGGAGTTAAAGCTCATCAGTGACAGGTACAGATGTACTTCAGAAGTAGGAGTCAGATCAAAAGGACTCCGTTTCGCGGAAAACAGACACGCTTGTGTTTTGGTGGCGTTGAAACTAACCAGATTAATGTCTCCCCATAGGGAGACAAGACTTAAGATTGAGTTCACTCGCTCTAACATTACTTCCCTCTCAGATCGAATTTTATCCCCGCCTTCTCCTGCATTGGACATACGCAACAACTCCAGGCATAAGCATGTCGTTGATGTGCAGCAGGAAACGAGTCGCAGAGAGTACGGACCCCTGAGGAACTCCAGCGTCAATAGCTATGAGTCTAGACGTGAATAGACTGCGGTCAGCCTACGGCGGGAGACTGTGCTTAAAATCCCGCTACCCTCCAAGATGAGTTGCCCAGGACAGTATTGCCCATCAGTAGAGACCGGTCTTAAACTGCGCAACTGACTTCTTCCTTATTTCCCCAATGGCACTGGCACTTCCGTGCACCAGCGGAACGCAGATGTGGCTAGCAAGTCTGCTTGGCGCTGGACTTCGGCGGAAGGGTCCTTCCTTAAGTGGCTGGTGAGGCTGCGATGCGTCTCCTTGAGACACCAATCAGTGTGGGCTGGTACTCCTTCAGCCAGCGCCTCCAGTATTTGTCAGCTAGTCCTGGGGCTGCTCCTATTCTTCCTTAAAGCCGTAGTAACCCATCTCTCATGATCGGGTCAAGTAAGTGAAGTAGACTGGCCCGTAGTAATCATTTGCTCTTCTTCATCATTTCTATTTCCTGTGCAAAGTCGTCTCGTTGTACTTTCTTCATCCATTCATCGTCAACCTTCTTAAGATGGTCCACTTCCAAATCCTTCTTAATTCCTCTTCATTGATCTATGAAGAGGAACATTCTTGCCGTTGTCCTTATTAAGCGTTCGTAACTTGAGAAGCACTTGATATCATGTAGGTATGTCGCTTCAGGCTCTACCAGGTGGAGGGCAACTTGCTCGATTTCTTCTCCATGGCTTGGTACATTCTAGGGCCACTCGCTCGTTGGCATCTTCAAAACTTCCGGACCGTTGAACCAGGGGTCTTCTTCATTTTCAGGTAGGTCGGCTACGTTGCTCTTCGTGGGTACCCATCTCCATTGGTGGACGGAGGTGAGTTCAGTTATCTCTCCAAGTTGGTGCGCCACGTAGGGTGTATAGCGCCGATTG
Organism: Aproaerema taeniolella; assembly: GCA_949987775.1. Lineage (NCBI taxonomy): Eukaryota > Metazoa > Arthropoda > Insecta > Lepidoptera > Gelechiidae > Aproaerema > Aproaerema taeniolella. The sequence continues at coordinate 2,981,434 of OX465250.1, read as the reverse complement.
TTGTTGCGGATCCAATGCAGCACTATCTGGACATCAGTCCAATATATCACGCTGTCGGTATTTCATCTGTGCTCCTTTATTACATGACTGTCCAATCTGGCTCCGATGAGTGCTGCTTGCAACTCCATGTGGGGTATGGTTAGCGCCTTGAGTGGTGCAACCTTGGCTTTGGCTGCCACCAACACGACTTTGACCTCTCCCTCCTCTTGCTCGAGTCTCCAGTAGGCTGCTGCAGCGTAGGCGTCTTGTCTGGCGTCGCAGAAAACATGAACTGGTTCGTCCTATTCCATCTTCTGGCTCCATAGATTCTGTAGCCCAATCTTTGCTGTTATGGTGTAGCAGCTGAGTAGTCCAAGTGGGTCGTAAATACTCATGACTGCGCTAAGTGCTTCCCTTTTGGTCGGAGGGCGTGTGGTTTCTCTGACTTCTTTGTCGACTCTGTTGAGAGAAGTGTTGAACCGTAGCTTGTCGTTCCCGCGGTCCCATTATAACCCGAGTGTCTTCTGTTCCTGTCCGGCACCCATGATTGGCTTAAAAAAATCTATTTCTAGTTTAGAATGAAATTGGTAACAATCTTTATAAACCACTGCTGGCGGATAAAAGTGTAATAATAAATATATATTCTGTATACGACTGTATCCGATTCATAGCTCATTCTCTGCACAAGTTTCGTTCTTGGTGTCATAAGCATAAAATGAAGCTATTGTTATAGCCTTTAAAATGACATATAACACAACCTTTATAACACTGGATACGCACCCGCCCAGTCTCCTTTATATACAAAATGAAATAAACTATTATTTTAAGGAAGAACGTTTTTATACTGAATAAAAAAACTTTTAGTGTATGTAATTTGATCAATAAGTTTAGGTATTTGGTTAAACATACTCAACAGTACTAAATAACAATGAATATCAACAACTCTCATAGTAATCTGACTAGTTTCTCATTCACCTGTTTAGTTTCTCTTTCACCTGTCATAATAAGGCAGGTTAAATAGGCACAGAATAATGAGAATCAGCCGAAAAATAATAATTATTATTAAACGCTTTGTTGTACTGAGCTGGAGAAACCGTTATCTAAAAATAGGCTAATTGAAGAAGGAATACAAATTATTCACATTAAATAAACGATTCAATTTGAAGAAATATCGTGCACAGGATAAATATAACATACCTGTTACAAAACCCAGATCCAGATAGATCGTCGCTGATAGCTTGAAAATTTGGCAACAACGGACATGTATTTCACCTTTGATGCGTAGTCAGTGACTGAGTGCGTTGTTACATGGAAGGAGAGTGGTTCAAATTGCAATAGTGTGAGTGGTACGCGTGTGTGTTTACGGCCACAGGTTGATGACAAAATAACGCCGGACAAAGTTTAACTTAAGTTAATTTAGTACTTACTTATAAATATGAGCCATAATTTACAAAACGACAATGTTTAGTTCACTATCTTTCAATTAAAGTGGACAGAACAAAAGAAATCACTTTATTAATTCAGTCAAATTGATTTTAAATCGATGTAAGTCGCGTTAGGACACGGCAGGTTGATGGGAAACTGGTGTTACAAACTCTTACTGTTCAAGAAATATTCATTTTATTGCCATTAAAATAGCTGGCCTCTATGTAATAAGACTCGATACAACATTTTAATATAACATTTAGTTTACAAAACTCAAAAATTCATACTTTTCTAATCAAAAACTGTACGGCAGGTTACGGTGCCACTTTTTTGAGAGGGACTCATCAACAAGAGTGGAAGAGACAACATCAGTGTTTAACAGTACTTAACTTTAATTAACGTCTCTGAGTACGGCAGTTAATCTAACAAATCATAAAAAGTCGTACAGCAAAAGTTGACGTTTGTGACATTATTAATTTAGTCCAGCGAGGTTATTGGTGCTTAACAATAACCCTGTACAGGGTGGAAATTTTTAATGCCACCTGGATGGAAAACGTTTAAATACTTTTTTTTCCTAATCTCTCACATCCCACTGTTGGGCAAAGACCTCCCCTACTACTACTTGCTGTAAATTCTTAAGACAGGAAAAAGTGCAGATCAGTAGGTACTAAGCACATTTAGTTTTATTGTCTTTTTTTCTGTTTTTTTTTAAGGCAATGTAATTTTTTTTTAAAGTTTTCCCCATGTTTAGTGTGAATAATAGTAATATTTACACTAAACTAAGAATTTAATAAGCACTTACAATATTTCTTAAGTACACACAGCAGCACATCAGGCTATATCTCGCCCGAAATAGCGTCGGCTTTCGTAATGCAAATGGGTAACCTGAATACTGTCTGTTGTTTCTTTTATTTACACTAAAATTTTAAAAATAAATAAGCTTTTAAAGAAAATAAAGCCGGCCTATGGACACGATCTATGGAACTTATTTCTTTTGGCACCGACTTCAAACAGATCAGTATAGGTACTAGGTACGGTCGGCCAAGAAAGTGGTCTATCGGTTTTCATAGAACTTCCCGTGTAACCAAAATATCGCTAAGGTTCATAATAGGGATGTTGACTAATTTGTTTTTATTGTTTATCTTAAAAAGGAACTGAATCCAAAACCCAAAACCGAAATAATTTTTGAAACTATTGAGAAATAAAAAAGTTACAAGCTATTAAATTTCAATAGAGGGGGAAACTGTCAAACAACGAAAAAGAGATGCACTTACTGGCACGTGACGTCACCGCCATTTGTTTGGGTAGGTAAAAACGAGATAGCTAGCTCTCCCCACAAAACTATATAGCTAGTCCTTACGTTAATATAAATGCTAATTACTTGTTCATTTATAAACCAATTTTAATGCTGTTTTCGGATATTAATATATTTCTAGCATTATTATTTGTTTCACATACAATAATTCGTAAAATCAAACACTGTCAACATCCCTATTTAACAAAGAAAGAGATAGAATGATGACGTATTATGATGCAGTTATAATGAGATGACATATGGAGTCAAACTGTCAGTTTATTATTGAAAGGGAAAATCAACCTTGCTGTTTTATGTTAGGCAAACGAATTTCAACCTTAGGGTGCTGGACCACAATTTTAACCAACTGTTGTCTTTATTTTTCACTTTTTTTGAAGTCGGCTTAATTTTTTTAAAACAAATAACATCTGTTTCTCTCTTACCATCAGGTCCTTTTTTCTCACTGGGCACTCTGGGCAAGTGCCCAGGGCCCCGCGATCAATGGGGCCCCGCCCCGTTGTCCCTAGTAGATAACAATTATTGACTAGAATATTTATTTGCTTATAGCTTTGCAAGCGTTAAGTGCGAAGTGATGAATGTATGGTCGAAAATCAGGCTTTTGTATAATGTTTAAACAGTCTTAGATCATTTTTACAGTCATGCGGATTTGGTCCCGCGCGCGGGCCGGGCCCGCATGCGTGCCACCCACAACCTGTTGTTTCGTACATGTGTTTATTTTCCATGAAATGACAGGTTGCGGGCGCGCACACGCATGACAATAAAAGAGCCCCACTAGTTTATCAAAGTTACAGGAGCCCCATTAACATATTGTGCCCAGGGCCTCCTATAGTTTAAAGATATAGTGCTTACCATCTCTAAGGTAAGAGAGAACTGGGAGATCCATAAGTCCACCTTTGCACATCTATGTTTTTTTTTTGTATTATTCTGTACGAGTTTGCAATAAAGAGTTTACATTCATACGTACATAAATAATATTTCGACTGAGTTTTCCTATCTTCAGTATTTAGATTACTTTCCCTCCAAGTGGCATTGCACATTTCCACCCTGTATACTTATAGTTATAGTTTAAAAATATATAATTTGTATACAATATTATTAATAATGTGCATTAATAATTGTTAAAATTTCAGCAAATCCTTTCTCCATGGAAGTCATTAAATGTTATACCTAAAATAGTGACATTTAATGAAAAAGGGGATTTTTCTACGTCAAACATACCTAAGAGTAATATTTCTAAACTCGAAACAAAACCCCTGCCCGTTATGGGATCACATGACCAAAAACAAAACTCTACGTCACAAACAAACAAAAAAATTTTTTCATGGGAGGCTTTAAATATCATCCATCCTGCGGCCCGCTACAATAAATCTAGAAGCGGCTCCAAAACAAAAATATATGTACACTGTCAAAGCCACAATCAGTGTGAGTTTTTAGATTGTCAAAGTTCACCAATTCCAATATGCTGGACATGCACGATTCGTGTGGATAATAATGGTTCGGCTAGGGTTGATTGTGCCCAATATCGAAAAAGACACCTTGATTTTATTAAAAAAACATATATAAAAGATTTTTTATCACTATTTGGGTATTTGCAAAACCTCGTGGATTTTTAAAACCTCCAAAATACTAAGAATAGCTAAATTATACTCCTCTTATACATATGAAAAAGTGTGATCGTTGTAGAGCGTCGTAGAAAAAGTTATTTCGAATTTGCTGCCCGCGACTTCGTTCCCGTGGGAATTGTCCCGGTGGATTTTCCCACTTGGGAGCACAATGTACACAACGCAAAATAAGCACGACACCCAAAATGTACAAATCGCACACTGAACAATACGCAGAATGTACAACACGCAGAATGAACACAACACGCAAAATGAGCAAAACGCAAAATGTATAGTCAACAGCACATCAGGTTACCACAAACTGTCAAATTTCTAAAAAAGATAGTAAACTCTAATGCTTGGAGATTAAATTGAAAATCGATTGAAGAAATTTGACAGTTTTGGATACCATGATGTGCCGTTGTCCCTGTACAAGAAGACCTGAGTTCACATACACTTGCATAAAACAGACGTGTTGAATATTTATTTAATTTTTTTAAGTTAGAGTTAAGTTAATTTATTAAAGTATAGAATAATATAAATATTACTAGTTCGTAATCATGTGTAGATTTATCCCTCAAAGTTTGTCGAATGTTTTCAATTTCACCCTATAAATATACAGGGTGTATAAGACAGCTTAGCAAAAACTGAAACCTTGAACTCAGACAATCATTCTGAATGATTTTCCAGTGACATTTTTCTGTGGATTTTTTTTTAATGTATTTTTGGTATTTTCTGCTCATTTTTTTTAATCATTTAATCGAATACACTCCATTTTGCAATAAAAAACAATAATAACAACGTAAAACACGAAAACCAGCAATGTATATCGCACTCCAATAGCGTTGCATAGCGCAAAAGTTGTAAATAATAAAAATTTCTTAACGTGACGTTGCCAGGAAAAAATAATAACTTATAGCTGATGATAGTTATGTGTAGATTCCACCATTTAAGTATTTCCTAAGCTGTCCTTTACACCCTGTATAGATAAGGTACACACACATAACCTCAAAATGTCGTCTGTTCAGTCAATGCCGTCCGCGGAATCGCTAACCGCTGCACGATTTTTATTCTAAGATAAATGGTTTTGTTTTTCGAAACATTTACAGTCCGTACTTTTTTAGCCGCCCTCTCCTCCTAGTGTGCTAACATACTCTATTGTTTTTTTTTATTAAGAAACAAATAGTTATTTACTTAACTTAATAGTTACGATGCGGTGGTCAGCAAGGAAACAGGCAAATAGCAGTATGATGCGACGCGGATCCGCGCTTAAGCGAAGCAAAGGTTGCTGAGTTAGCGCCATTTTGACTGCTTTAGATAAGTTTTATGTTGTTCTACTTGTTTGTATTGTCTGGAAGCAGTTAAATAAAGTTATGTCTATCTATCTATCTATCTAAAGCACAGGCCTATATCGAGCGAGATAGACGGTAAAAGTTTAACTACATTGCGTGTAAAAAGTGTGATCTACGTTCACAGTTTTGTCCGACTTAAGTCAGTCCGCTTGAGATCTATACCGTAAATGATAATCGATTAATCTTTACATTATTGTTTTACATAATTAAGCGCCTTTGAATTGTTTCCACGCGGTCTTGATTTCCCATGACTAAAGCCAATGTTTACCAATTCAACCAACGATTAGCAGCTTTGAGTATGTAGTATTTTAGCAGCTAACCAGAGATTTGACAATGTCATTTTAATACATTTTTTTGACAATTTTTCTGATTAGCTTCTAACCGCGATTTGACCGTGCGTGGGTTATATTTGTGGTGAAAATGGGCCTTAATCTCGCTCGTGACGTCATTTTAGGTACGAAAAATTCGACACGCTATTCACACAGTTTGAAGCGCTCTTTTCATCTTTCTCGATGTAGGTCTGTGACTTAAAAAAGAAGAAAATATGAAACTTATGATGAAATTACAGTTTCCTAAATTATTTAAGAATATTTATATTGTGTCTATTAAGAAGACTATTGTGTATGCCTTTGCACTTCAAACTCTTTGCGACTTTTCTCGGTCCATCAGAGACTTGGGAAAGTGATGTTTGTTACCTCATAAATGGTAATTTAGTGAGGACTTCCACAAAAATCCGTAATTTTATATATCTTCTTCTTCTTAGTAAATATTTGGCAAGTAGTCGTAATTATAATGTTGCGGCCCAGAACGTAGCCAGTTGGACGGCGGGCGGATTGAGTAGCGTCCATTAGATCTTGTTGCGTACAGATGGTAGGGCACGCAATACACAATGTAAGATGGGCCATAGTTTGCAGTGCACCTCTCCGCACATACAACCCAAGTCTTTGTCTTATGTAAATCCCCACCGGACCATGTTGTCCTTGCTACGGCCGGTCTATGTCCGAAGTCTATTTAATTATTTCCAGACCGGCCATAACCACCTGTGCCCAGGAAGTGGGAGAATTTCAATGGGTGAGACAAAGGGACTTGAGAGGGTAACCCGTTTACGCCAAATGCGATTCCTAGCCTGTGGCCGCTCGGTGGTCAGTGGTTCGACGCACTTCATAAAACTTTTTCAGCTCTTTAGCCTATGTGGTACCAGTGAATGGCCACTCAGTGGGTGTTGTGCGTCCATTTTCAGCCCTTCATGGGAGCTGGCCACAGCTCTACGGACATCTGGGGGCACTATACTAGCCAGTGGAAACAACAACATAATTGGTGTCGGCTTCATACAACCAGTGAAAATCCGGCAAATTCTATTTAGGGCTGTGTCCATAAGCTTTGCACATGCTTTGCATGAGCAGAGCGGTTCCATACCGGGCATGCAAATTTTCCAGCCGAGAAGGCGAGATAAGCCAGTTGTCCGTAAAAGTTGTGGTGTAGCTTCCCATATAAGAAAAAGGTACTTTGTGAAATGAAATGCCCGTTTAGTTCTTAAAGCAGTCTTCATTTTGTATTACGTTACGTGTACTGCAATTATTGCTGAAATTTGTAACATCTTATCATTCTCTTACTTAAAACAGTTGTTCTCAAAAGGTTGTAATAAGTTATCTCTTTCTGCCTTTTCTACATACCTTAGGTATCAAAGTAGATTTAAATGTCCTATTCTAAGCTCGAGTGATTTTTTAAGTAATTAATTCTGCAAGAATGAATGGGCTCAAGTATGATAATCATAGACAGCCGATAGAGAAAACTGACAAAGTATTTATTTATTTCATTAAAACAATTACAAGCGTGCAGTAGACAGTATTTTTAAATTAAAATATATTTGTACTTGTAATTTTACTAAAATATCTTATGTCAATAGCTTACAATCTTTGTCGCATTATTGTGGAAAACTGTCTCGTAAAAGTAGTTTTAAGAAAAGTCTTTACAAAGACTTATTGAAAGTTTAAGTAAGAAAGGTTATTGAAAGTTAATTAAAAAGATACTTGAATTATTAATTGTTTTATTCTACGAACTACCTTTATACAACAATCAGAATTATGCATTGAAGCACAGAAACATAAAATGACCCAAAGTACTGTTGCATGGGTTTTACCAGCAGTTACGAATATATCGGTTCCGTCTATGCCGACATTTTAAATCCTTATACCATGATCTTCCTTTATCAAATCACTGCCTCTTTCAGCCAGCATGATGATCGGAGCATTTGAGTTTCCACTGGGTACAATGGGTATCGCTCCACCATCGATCACTCTCAAATTTGTCACCCCTCTCACTCTTAACCTGTCATCCGTTACTCCTTCGCCTTCAGGACCCATCGCGCATGTTCCAACCAAATGCCAGAGACTTTGTGCCATCATTCGAGCATGGCACTTCCAGTACTCGTGACTCAAAAAGGTCAAATGCTTGCACTGCTTTATTTCATAATTGACTACCTCAGACTCTACGCTTCTAAAATATGTTGTATTGACTATAGTGACGAAATCTTCCAAACAACGAGCGTGTTTATCCAAATCGTCATTATCTTTAAAGAAATTTGTATATATTATCGGATCATCTTCAGGATTTGAGGACTTTAATCTGACTTCGCCCGTAGATTTTGGATGAAGGTAATCAATCAATGCAAAATATGTTTCTCTAGTCTGACCAGCATCAGCTATAGTTTTACAAATATAGTCTTCAAAACGGAATGCATGGGAACAAATCAATGTGGGACTCAGCGTTCCAGCTGGTAATGGAAATGAAATGGTCTGATAATCGGGATATGCTTTTGGATCAGACTTGTTCAAAGCTGTAAAACCCATATGAGTAGGTACAGGAAATTTGTCTAAGTTTATTAAGGTTTCTAAGTTTTCCGCGGCCGAAAAAGGATTTTTATTAGCGGTTAAAGAAACAAAGACTGCAGCATGATCTCCAAGTTTTTGTCCGACATTTGGAGAATCTAATAAGACTTTGACTCCTTTCTCTTCTAAATGAGCTTTGGGTCCGATTCCTGAAGCCATCAAAATGTGAGGACTCTGTATTGCTCCTGCAGACAGAATCACTTCTTTCCTTGCTCTTAGTCTTATTATCTTCTCATTATGTAAATTCACTTCCACTCCAACAGCTTTCAAATTCTTATCAAATATGACTTTTCTGCAATACGTGTTTTTAAGAATGAATAATTTTTTGCGATTTTTTACAGGCTTCAGAAAGGCGAGCGCGGTGTTTTGTCGAAAAGGTTCATGAATAGTAAACGAGGGTTGAGAGTACCCAAGTTGATTTAAGTCATTGTTATCAATATTGATTTTATGTCCATTTTCCCTAAAAGCGTCAAAGTATTTGGTAGATTCCTTTCCCCAATCTGGTCTTGAAACGCCGAGGTAACCATCTGTTCCGTGTAAGTTTCTTGTTTTACTGTTTAAGATTTCTTTGCTGGTCATTCGTTCACTTTTTTTGAAGTAAGGAACGACTGTGTCCCAATCCCATCCTTTTATTCCAAGTTTTCCCCACTTTTCGTAGTCGATCTTGTTTCCTCTGACATAGAACATGTAGTTAGACCCACTGGATCCTCCTAACATTTTCCCCAGAGCATAATGCTGGCTCTTGGCTTGCTTTGCTTGAGCAGCGTATCCGTCATTGACTGAGTAAAAATTCCACTCGGCTTCTGAATATGCGATGAAGGGGAAAAGACTTGGTATCTGTAAGAAAAAAAAATATAGGTAAGAGTCAATAAGGTATGTGTATAGACTCAAACGAGATAGGCGGGCAAATGAGGATCAGAAAACAGCGATTGCGTCGGTGGAAAAACCTTCGCCGACGGACAGAAAGCAAACGTGATCCTATAATAAGAATTGAGAAAAGATTTTGTCCTTAAAATGTAAAAATGGAAATTACCAATGTCAAAACTGATTTTAACCACGATTTTTTTCTTATGAGTTTCTGAAAATTTGACGCTGTTGCAATAAGCAAGCACCGCGATAATCCTAACGGATAAAACGAAAAACTGCGATGCTAAGGGCAAACATACAATTAAAAAAATCCCCTTTTTTATCGACATTTTGAAGAGACTTGTATTTACTTCGAAACTTAGAAAATAATAAATTTGAAAAAAAGTCTTGGAAATCAAGGAGCATCCCTAGCTTCCAGCTACCCCTTTTTGAGTTCGTTTCGTTTTACTCTTCGAAACTCAACGGAAATATCAGAAACTCTCATGAAACAAAAATCGTGGTATGAACTCGTTAAACGATATATGGGTGACCAAAGAGGCAATTCATCACGAGTGTTTCCGTGCTTCTGAGGGCACGTTAAGCTTTCGGTCCCGGCTTGTCGATTCACTACAGTCGTGAAAACCAAGTCAGAGGCCAGGTTAAATCAAGTTCACCACACACTTGACTATTCTCTACCAGCCCATATACACCAAGGGGCACGGGCCTCCCTTCAAAACACGAAGGGGATTAGGCCATAGTCCACCACGCGGGCACAATTCGGGTTGGTGGACCGCTCGTCTTTCGAAAATGAATTTTCTTGGACGGGCGGGTTTCATCACGATGTTTTCCTTCACCGTTGAGCAAGTGATAATTAGAAATCCGTACATAAATCCGAAAAGACGAATTTAGTGGTACAGGCCCGCACCAGGATTTGAACCCGCGACCTTTGGATTACAAGTCTGGCTCATTACCAACTGGGCTATCACCGCTATTCTTTATTGCACAAACAAAGTGGGAAACATTACACAGAAAAATAGTGTTGACTATACCTATACGATAGGAAGAAGAAGAATAATACATATATAGGGTGTAAAGGATAGCTTAACAAATACTTAAATGGTGAAATATACCTACACCTATCATCAACTATAAGTAATTATTTTTTCCCGGAAACGTCATGTCATCTACGCAACGTACCACGAAACTGCGACCCGCGCGCGATCCCCCCGCGCTGCGCTGCTATCGGAGTGCGATGTACATTGCTGGTTTTCGTGTTTTACGTTGTTATGATTGTTTTTTTTATTGCAAAATGGAGTGTATTCGATTAAATAGTAAAAAAAGTAAACAGAAAATATTAAAAAATTGTAAAGAAAATTCCGGAGAAAAATTCCACTGGAAAATTATTCAAAATGATTGTCTGAGTCCAGGGTTTCAGTTTTTGCTAAGCTGTCTTTTACACCCTATATGACTCACCAGTGCATCGACTCTTGGGTCATCGCCGGCTTCAATAAGCAGTACAGTCCAGTTGTGTATCTCTGACAGTCTGTTAGCTACCACGCAGCCTGCTGAACCTGCTCCCACGATGATGAAGTCGAACACCTGCCCATCTGAGTCAATAGCAGAGTTTGTAAACGACACTTTTTGGAAAAGTTGAATAAGTTTGTATAAATTGGAGAGATAATATTATTAACTATGCAATTATGAAACATAAAAAAAATATGTGGATAAATAATCAAATGAAAGACGACACAACAGGCACCAGCTGTATCGATTTTGTTAGTAAATAATTTGTTATTTAAACGAAATCCTTATGTTAAGTTTTTAAAGTTTCATAAGTCAGGTAAAAACACTTCATCGCACACAAAATTACGAATATTTGCCGAGATTTAAAATAAATACAAATGTGAACAAAGGCGGCCTTATCGCTGGGCACAATCTCTTCTAGGTGACCCTTGTTATAGGTACAGAGGCCAGCGCATCAGGATACTCCAATTTCGTTGCAAAACTTGTCGTAATAATTTTCCACGTTATAAAAACGTATGAGTCACCGACTTCAATCCCAACAACAGTTCGCAAATATCACTCATTTATTTATTGATATTTTTAAAAGCGCTGAATCATTTTCGATAAAATTTATACGGAACCACCTCTGGAGTATACTCTTTCGAAAAAAAAAGAATTTTTAAAATCTATCCATAATTGGCGATCCATATTTAATTTTATTATTATTAAATATGATTTTGTTTGAATAATCTAACTTGAACAGTTTAGAAAATATGACACTTTCAGTAATACCCAAATTTTTCGACATTATCCTAAATAACTCGAAAACAAAAGAAGATCGAGGACTGATTTTAAGCTTGGAGTGTTCTTAGGGCCTGCCAGTATACCACCTGAAAGAATGACCAAATCTGCCGTTAGGGGGCCACTCTTGTTCGCTTAGCCTGCTTGACGTTTTATCCAACTTTGATGTGCTAAACCATGAGAACGGGTAGTCCAAAAAATATGAATCTGGTCTTATCCTATGCAGGATTAAATACCCTCCAACTTTTATGCAGGACAGTTTTTGATATTGTAAGTCTTTTACGAGATATAACCGAAAAATCGCAAAAATATCCCTTTTGGGGTACATTTTTACCCCCCACCACTTACGCACACCTCCGCCGAGGGGGAAAACTTAGGATAGTCTTATTTGGCAACAAATGAAGCTATTAAAACAATAAAACCTTTTGTAGGAATTAAATCCGATTTGAATTCTAAGCCGATTGAGCTAAAAGAAAAGAACAAAGAAAATAAAATCTATCTTATAAAATACTAGTTTACCGCGCGGGACTTTGTTTCCATGGGAAAACGGAAAAACTATGTAGCTTATGGTCACTGGCTAAAATGTAGTATATTCTAGTAGTATAAGAGAGCTCTCTATTAGTGAAAAAGAATTTAAAATCGGTCCAGTAGTTTTTAAAATTCGTTACAACACACAAATCTGTCTCTTGTTTTAAGTGACATCCTGAATGTCCTATAAAATAAAGATTTTTTCTATTCTATTCTATTCTTAATAAATAGTAGTGTGGATGATTTAAAAACTGCCAACCGTTTACTGGAGTTTCCCGAGGGTAGTTCCCGGAGAAGAGAGGTAGTAGAGCGAAGAACCCAAACGCAAGATTCAGAAGTTCAGCCGCTTTCGGTAAGGCTGCCACCTCTAACGCAGATAGGAGGCTTGTCATTCTGAAACACATTAAAATGTTAATTTTTAAACCTCAACAAAAAAAGGGGTGTAGTAAGTTTGACTTGTTTGTTTAAGTGTGTCTGTCTGTGGCATCGTAGCTTCTAAACAAATGACCGGGTTTGATGTGGTTTCAATGTTGAATACCTCCAGTTGTGCGAAGACCAGTTGTACCAAAATCGTTAGTCCAATGGGAAACGGTGGATGCTAACGTAATCGGGATGGATCTTAGCTATATTTCATAAAAATTGGTTCAGCTGTTTAGAAGTTATAGTATAGGCAATCTAATGTCGGGGTGACATATATATTTTTTTTTAATTTTAGAGTTATTAATTCAGGGAGCGGAATCTAATAGCAAAACAATTGAAATGTAATAAAGATGGGACATTGTTTTGTATCGACTTTTCCAAGCTATCGATACTTTAGTACTTTTACTCAACTTAGAATTTTTTATTCTACTTTGAATTTCTAAGTTTTTGAACGATTTTTGTCGACTTTCTATAGGAATTATGATCCTGAAGAGTTTGTAAATGAAGTGGTCTCGTTTTATTATAATATTATGGTCACGGCAGCACAACTTCATCTGAATAATAAATAAATTTGTATAATAATGAATAAGATGTTTGATTTTTTGAAACATTTACCATAGGATCGAAAAGCGTCGAAAAGCGCGTAATCCACACGGGCGAAGCCGCAAACGGAAAACAAGTGTTCATAAAGCACAACTCCACTTAGTTATCGATAGTCTGTTTAGTCGATAAAAAGCAATGCCCCATCTCTATTACATTTCAATTGTTTTGCTATTAGATTCCGCTCCCTCGTTATTATTTACACTTTTGAACAACTTGACTCACATTTATAACTTACTAAGGTATGCTTGGGTCTTCGTTCCCGTGGGAATTTCGTAAAATCCTTCCTTGTTCCTATGTTCCTTGGCATGTTATAAAATAAACCTTTGCACGAAATTTCAGCTTTCTAGGACCAAGTCAGTAAGTCAAAACTGTGTGCATTGCTTTACCTTACTAATCTCAACCGATCAGTGAGGTTAAGCAACGTACACAGAGGCAGGGAACCTGATCGGTAACCAAAGTGGAAATATATCACGAGCGTTTCCATGCTTCCCAGGACATGTTAAGCTGCCGGTCCCGGTGGTTGTCGATTGACTACAGTCGTTAAAACCAAGTCGGAGGCCATTTGGCGGTTTGAAAACTCTGACACCAGGGTTAGTCAAGTTCGCCACGCACTATAGTCTGTACCTACAGGATAAGAAGAAGACTAAGGTTCGTATTACAGATCGCGACTCAGACACTGATCCTTATTTAATCGTCTTTGTCTTTTGGTAGTGAGAAAAAGAGACAGTCAAAACTTAAGTATAGATCAAGACTTAAGTCTTGATTCTGTAATAAGGGCCTAAAGATTCCATTATATGGTGAGTCTCTTGAGACACAAACAGAACACACTGATATAACTAAATACACATATTTATGTCACTAAAACTAAGTACACAAATATACTTACAGCTCTAAAATCGAGGGAGTCATGTTAAAACTTTTTTATAAAAAAAAACAAGAAATTTAAAAGCCACCACACTTTAAACTCACACGAGTAGACTACATTTTGAAATGAACCTTAATTGTCTACAAAAAAACATAATTAGCCTAATTAATTAATGTCACATTAATCCTCTAATCAAATCACTTAGGTACTAAGTATTTTAATGTAAAGTGGATTTTCCTTGAACAACTAACTAAGTACGTACTTAGTTCTGTAATTATTTTCCATCAAAATTCAGTCCATTAATAAATCCTTACGTATATTAAATGAACATGAACTTTTGTTCGCAAGTTCGAAAGTGATTTTTATGTAAGTACTTACTTCTACGACGTTCGGAGGTACTCTAACTTCTGAAATTTCGACGTGGTGTAGGTACTTACCTATTTTCTTCTATCAACAGGGGTCAGTGACGTAATTAGGTAACCAAAGGCCCTGGGGCAAAAAATAAACTAGGGCCCCAACTAAACCATTTTAAATCGTTTTTTCCGTATTTGTCGTGTTCCGAATTCGACGAACTCCAGATTTGTCGTAATCCAGATTCGTCGTACTAGTCTATATTGTTAGGTAAAATTATTTCAGTTAGTGATACCAGCACCAAATTTCAGGATGTTGTTAAACATGTTATTTTATGTAGAAAACCGTCGGGACCCCATCTGTAAAGTACCTGGATCCGGAGATATGACGTCATCTTCTTTTTGTATGAAAAAAAAAAATTTCTGAAACCCATCGCGCGTGGTATCAAATTAAAGGGCGTTTTGAGCTGATTCTAAAAATATATCACATCATCACTTTATAGTCACAAATTTAAAATAAAAATAAACATAATTTTTAAAACATACCAAGTTTAGGCTACTGCAGATGCGACACTGTTCAATATTTTTTGGGATATATACCTCAAATGATACATAACATCCTCATATAAAACCCCAAGGAACCGATTTGGAAAATACTAACATTTAGGTTTTTTTTTAATTTTTCATTTTTTGCAAAGTGAGGTACTAAAACGATCATAAATGATAAGTTATTTTCGAGCCACTAAGAGGGACAAGGAATGTGAGATGCAAGAAAAGCTCATTCTCGTCCCTATCTGAGGAGGAGAGGGAGGAAGGGGGGGGGGGTATTCCCCTTAAAATATACTGCAACGTTCCTGCAAAATTTGTAACGCTAGAATCTTATTAGGCAGGGTATATTAGGTAAGTAGGATATAGTCCTAGCCCCGTCCCCACCTTCCTCCTCAGATAGGGATGGATACAATCTATGTTTAGGACGGAAAATAAAAGTAGGTATCTGTACTTATCTGAAGTTAGCACAAACAAAAGGAAGACTACTTTATTTTTGACGAATTTTGATACTTATAAATATTATTGTTATTGATCATTTTCTCTTGAGCATGATCCCTCGCAAGCACAAAGTAGCGTGCAGTTTAAATGGTTTTTTACACACCTACATCTCGTGCACCGCTCTATACATTTACACGCTAAGAGTTCCTTGCAGATGTTGCTGGCGTCAGGGATAGTTTTCCACACAGGCGTATACTGCAGTAGGCCGTTCGCGCTCTTTTTACTCTCCCAAGCCCAGTTGCAAGGGTCCATTCGAAATGGGTGATGGTTGAGACAATTTTTCCAAATATTCGTCTGTAAAATGGCTCGTTTTAGGTGTTGCAGCAGTGCATCTTGCGTCGGAGGTATGTTTTCTATAGATCAGTTCCTTTTGGTGAAAAGCACTCTCCTTGTTGTATTTACCCTGGAAGAGTCACTGGTTGGATGGTACATTAGCACTACAAATTTTTCGAGCAAGTCAAATTCCTCACTCGTTACCAACGGTTCCTCTCCACGCGAGTATAATTCAAAGGCTGCGTCTACCTCTCGTAATAGCAACCACGTCTTCCATGCACTTTTCTTTCCAATTCCTCAAAACGATGACACCGTGTCACAGCCGGTAAAAGCGTGGAAAAATTGCATCAAGTTTGCCATTTCATTGGAAAGAAAAGTGCAGAAATCATGGACGGGCAAGTATTTTACATTTTTCCCCGTACCATATTCTAACCACAGCTTTTGTAAGTCAGGAATCTTTGAAAATGCAAAGATGGCTATAATGAGCACATCAGAATCGACCGTTTTAATGATCACATTACTGTGATCGTTTTGTGCAGCGTCTGCAGCGTGCAATAATAGTCTTGCATCTGCTTATTCTTATGATTATTATTCTGTCCTAGTGCTAAATGTATGAAAAATTATTTAAACTGCACCCTTTGAGATACTATGTATTCACTACTTCCTAGAATCACTAGCCAGCTAGATGGAAAACGTAAAAGGAAGAGGTCAATCAAAAAATGTATTATTCCCCCCCCCCCCTCCTCTCCTCCTCAGATAGGCACGAGAAAGAACTTTTCTTGCATCTCACGTTCCTTGTTCCTCTTAGTGGCTCGAAAATAACTTATAATTTGTGATCGTTTTAGTACTTCACTTTGCAAAAAATGAAAAATTAAAAAAAAATACTAAATGTTAGTATTTTCCAAATCGGTTTCTCGGGGTTTTATATGAGGATGTTATGTGTCATTTGAGGTATATATCACAAAAAAATGTTGAACAGTGTCGCATCTGCAGTAGCCTAAACTTGGTATGTTTTAAAAATTATGTTTATTTTTATTTTAAAGTGACTATAAAGTGATGATGTGATATATTTTTAGAATCAGCTCAAAACGCCCTTTAATTTAATACTACATACGATGGGTTTCAGAACTTTTTTTTTTCATACAAAAAAAAGATGACGTCATATCTCCGGATCCAGGTACTTTACAGATGGGGTCCCGACGGTTTTTTACATAAAATAACATGTTTAACAACATCCTGAAATTTGGTGCTGGTATCACTAACTGAAATATTCTGGTCGATATAAAACCTTACAATAACCGCTATACTCCAGATTCGTCATAACACAGTCGACTCCACAATAACATTAAAAGTTTTAATTTCTGCGTTAAATTAAGTTACAATTTGTAACTTTTTCTATGAAAACAAAAGAAAATATCTACCTGGAATTACCTGGAAACGATTGCGTTCCGGAATCTGGTTTATTTATATTCCAAATGTGGGAGACATTTTCATTAGTTCAATTTATAGTTTGTAAGTCAGAGTCCTAGGGGCCTCCTGAGTTTGGGGGCCCCGGGGCACTGCCCTGTCTAGCCCTCGGGTAGCTGTGCCACTGACAGGGATTCACGAATAATAGGATTTAGTTTTGAAGAAGTAAAATTAATAATGGTAATTATAAAAGCCCAGTTAGTAATAAGCCAGACTTGTAACCCGAAGGTCACCGGCTCAAATTCTGTCAGTGGTGAAGGAAAATATCATGATGAAACCCGCACGTCTAAGAAAATTTGTTTTCTTAGACGTGCGGGTTTCACCTGCTCTTTAACGGGAGAACGACCAAGTTTCTCCATTGCCGACTAATTTGGACCGATTATAGACTGATTTTCTGTCCAGTTAAAATCAAGATCTGAGACCTGGGTACTACCACGATCGTTTAAAAGCATTTCTGTTTAGGATCCAACTTTAAACTGCTTCGCAATTGGAATGTTTTTTTAAAATGGTACCATGATGGCACTGCTTTTGAACTGCTCGGTTGTCTATGGTCCATTTTAAATGTCTACATAAATTGTCGCTGATCTGCCTTTAAATCGCAACAGCGCCAAAATTGAATCGCTTATAAGCCATCATGGTACGAATAAGCGTTGCAGACTTGTTTAGGTCCTAAATTGGATCGCGCTAAGCGATCATGGTAAACCACTGGTAAACCTCCTGGCGGAAATAAGCCAAACATTAAAAAAAATACTAATACGCACAAATTGGAACGGACAAGAAATCACATCATATACTAAATTTTCACGTCCATATTTTAATTTAAAATCATTCTATATTTTCATAACTGGAACAGTATGCCAATTTGAAATACCTCAACAGGTGGTATTTCTAAGCGACAAATAAAATGTTGATGATTTTATAATGAAGATAATGAGAATGATGTTTTTATTTTTTAGGAAATACTAAAATGTATCTACCTACTTAGGTACAAGACCAATACATAATATGGAAGAGATCTTTTATAGAGATAAGCTAATGGCCTTTATACACTATTTTTCTGTGTAATGTTTCCTACTTTGTTTGTGCAATAAAGAATAGCGGTGATAGCCGAGTTGGTAATGAGCCAGGCTTGTAATCGGAAGGTTGTGGGTTTAAATCCTGGTACGGGCCTGTACCACTAAATTCGTCTTTTCAGATTTATGCACGGATCTCTAATTAGGATTCCTACAAACGTTTTTGGATTTTTCTCGGGAACGTGAAATCCAAATTTAACAAAATGTTGTGGGAAGGTTTGGACAACATTAAGTGAATGAATTTAAATCATACCTAGTTTATTAAAAGTTTTAATTGTAACGCAGGTGCAGCAAAAATAAGCTGTGAAACGGGTGACAGATTAAACGAGCTATATTTGAGCTTCGTTTTCAGTAAATAAATTTAATGTAAATATGTATTATTTTACTCATCATCTCCGTTATATGGCCAAGGTTTTAAATTAAAATCCATTTCAGTAATAGCTGTTCTATCAAAAAATGTATGAACAAAATAAAGGTTGAGGAAAAATCGGCAGTTTCATAGGTAAGTTGTCGTAATTGAATTTTAAAATTATGTAAAAGCGGATATTAATGTTGTAAAAGAAAACTAAAAATGTATGTCCGTCATATAACAACACAAAACATGAGGCCTTTATCTTTTTTCTTTAAACACGAATGTTTAGGAAATACATTCTAGATTATTATTAGGTATGTTTACTAAATTTCAAGCTTTTAAAACAGTGTAACAGTGTAGTTAAGTTGTAATCTAGTGCCAGTCGTAGTGTCTACACTACAATGATTTTATTAAGAATCCTTGCAAGACAGAATTTAATAATCCCTCGGATAATATCTCGTCCGTTTGTTTTATTAATAATTATTTTAACATCAACTAACACGGTAAGTTTTATAGGGTTTAGATTATTGTTTCCGTTTTTTTTTGCCGGCCCATATACGTCCCCACCGAGGGGCACGGGCCTCCCTACGAAACACGAAGGGGATTTAGGCCATAGTCCACCACGCTGGCTCGATGCGTGTTGGTGGTTGTTTCAGCTTACTATATGCTAATGTAAATACATACAGGGTGTAAAGAACAGCTTAGCAAATACTTAAATGGTGGAATCTGCCCATAACTATGGACGGCTATAAGTAATTATATTTTTCGTTATTTCCCTACTTTGGCGCTAAACAATAAAACGCGATGTTGCGCCTCGCGCCACTATCAGAATGCGATGTACATTGCTGGTTTTTGTGTTGTACGCTGTTATTATTATTTTTTATGAGAAATAGACTGTATTCAAAACAATTATTTAATTTCAAAGCAGAAAATGTTTTAAAAATGGAATAAAACTGGAAATTATTCAGAATAATGGTCTGAATTCAGGGTTTAAGTTTTTGCTAAGCTGGCCCCTACAACTTATATCTACAATACTTATTATTAATAATGTACATTAATTAATGTTCAAATTTTAGCAAATTCTATCTCCATGGGAGTCATTGAATCGTATACCTAAACTGGTAGATTTTGATAAAAATGGGGATTTTTCTACATCATTCTTACCTAAGCTTAATATTACAAAAGTCAATACAAAATTTCTGCAAAATTTGGAACAACAGATAAGAAATAACACAGAAGCAATAAAGAGTGAATTGAACAAGAAAATATCTACAATCATGAGGAGAAATTTATTGATAAGATGTCCAAAAAAAAACGACTGTCTTTTTTTGGACTGTCCACTTAATTCCGGAGTCTGCTTTTTATGCACGATTCACACAAAAACTATCGATAGTGGTATGGATGAGAATAAGTGTACTAAATCCATATTTTCATACCTGAACATCAATAAAAAAGTATATTTGGAAAATTTTTACTCAATATTAGGAAAGGTACACAACGTTTTCCACCCTTGACAAAAAAGAGGAGTGTTATAAAGATGTGTCTATATATCTATATGTCTGTCAGATATGTATCTATACGTGTGTCTGGGCATCGTAACTCTTAAACGTATGGACCGGTTTCGATGTGATTTTTCTTCTTTGAAAGATCGCGTGATCGAGATAGTTCTCGGCTGTATTTCATCAAAATTGGTTCAGCAGTTTAAAAGTGATATAAGTAATCGGATGTCGGGGGTGATACAAAATTCTTAACTTAGAGTTAAGTATTATGCAAATCTCCTGTAGATATGAAGACAATATCGAGGACCTTTTTTAAATATCTTGATCCATAATAATTGGGTATAACTGATATTGAATACTAGGTACATATTTAGTGAAATAATATATTAATAAACATTATTCATGATTTATTTTTTATTTTATGTCGGAGGCCAATATCCACTTTGCGTCGTTGAGCCAGGGAAGAATTTTTTGTTTTTGTCTAGAATCTTTGTCTAGAATATCTTTTCGTCGCCACTCCCGCAGTGTCTATAGACCAAGGTCTGTAATCAATGCGTCCTACCAGTCATGACCTACGGAGCCGAAACGTGGAACATGAGGTTGGCCCACCGATTGCACGTCGCTCAGCGAGCTATGGAACGCTCCATGCTCGGGATCTCGCTAAGGGATAGAATCCGAAACGAGGTCATCTGACAGAAAACCGGAGTGATGGATATTATCCAAAAGTGTAGCAAGCTGAAGGGGCAGTGGGCTGGCCATGTCTGTCGCAGAACCGACGAGCGTTGCAGTAGACAGTTTCTCGAATGGAGACCACGTCTTGGCAAACGTAGTGTAGGACGCCCCCCCAGCCAGATGGTCAGATGACCTAAAGAAGATAGCGGGTAGTGGCTGGATGAAAAAAGCGGAGGATCGTGCAAAGTAGCGCACCTTGAGGGAGGAATATGTTCAGCAGTGGACTGCAATAGGCTGATATGATGTCTAGAAACACTACTGTTGTATAAGTGTTTTCTTTAGTACTTTGAGATTGGCAAAACCATTGTTACCAAGGCGATGGATGGATGAGTGCGTATAGTTAGCAGCCTCAGAGACGATTTTGATGGTTTTGGCTATGTCAAAGAATATTTACTAAAAGTATTTAAGACGTGCATCAATCCAAAGGAAACACCAGACCTCTTTTAAACATATATTTCCACTTCGTGGTAATGTACAATTTAATTATATTTTAGATCTCACTATTTTAACGGACACTTCCGTTAACTACACTTTCTAAGGACACGACTACTCTCTTCAACTGCCAGGTAACGAATGTCCCCGTCAGCCAAACTCCCCTTCCCGTTTTGAATTTCGCATGAAGTTAGCCACTAAACTTTGCTACTGTTTTGTCTGCCAGTAGTTGTACCGGAAAGAGTCATTCATCGAACTATTTAATTTAAGTTAAACGTTTAAAAATATTTAATAAAGTGCAAAAATTGCTAAAATATTTAACGGAACCTTACACTCGACCATCCTGATAACGTGTATGCCCTCATACACGCACCGTTGTAAACCTTACACTTGGCTGATTAGGACATCCCTGTACTTTAGCTAATAATGATTTTCTAGCCCTAACCAGTAATAACAAATATTTTTATACACTATATTTAAAAGTAAGCCATTATAGCTTAAGGGAAATAAAATTTAGGGAACTTCCCTTGGGCATTAGTGACATTTAAATATGGAACGCCAAAATTTCAACAAAAATAATTTCGAAAGTAAAATCTATTGACACATCAAACAGATTTTACTTTTATTACAATACAATACAATACTCTTTATTGCACACAAAAAAAACATAACATTAAACAAAAACAAATGTTCATAATGTAGTGTACAATCCGGCAGCCTTATTGCCTTATTAAAAATATTTAGTATAAAAACTTGATGTAATTCCAGCGACTCTGACATAGAAACGGAGGCTCAAAACATTATTGATGGGATAAATTTATAATTTATTTTTTTATTTAACCTCACAGTAGGTGTATGTGTCTTAGTCTTAAGCAGACTTGAATCCTTCGCTTCATTCAGGATTTAACATAACATCTTAATTAACTACAGACTCATTCATTACGCTCAGAATTTAATATGCTGCTCGTGACATATTACACTGTTTATCCCCTTGTTGCTTAATCTACTATTATGTATCCAAGTACGTATCAAAAGTATATATATTTAATGTATTAAATGTTAACGTAAAAAAAAACAAAGTCCAACAATAAATAGCAATAAATAAATAAAATGGCAATCTATAAAATAAATTTAATCTATCTTACCCCAGAATGCTGTATAGACGAACAAAATTTTACAATTCAATAGCTTAGATAAATTACCGCTACTTAACAAAGTGCAACATCTAATCCAACCAAAAATTTTAAATCAATTTACATAACAAATACTGACATATCCAACCATAATTATGATTAGGTGACTAGCTGTTAATGATGATTTTGTTTGTGAATATACAACGTAAAATAAAGTATATATCTTTGGAATTAAATTACAAAAGGTCATAAACAACTTGATACTCAAATAGGTACACTTATGGCTATTTATTTATCAAAATGTCTATCCATTTCCTTATCCGATTAACTATTCGGATATCTAACCGATCTATCCATCAAGTTATCCATCCGATATCTATCCAAATTATCCATCCATTTATCTATTAAATTATCCATCCAATTAACTATCCAATTAACCATCCGATTAACCATCCGATTAACCATCCGATTAACCATCCGATTAACCATCCGATTAACCATCCAATTATCCATCAAATTATCCATCAAATTATCCATCCAATTATCCATCCAATTATCCATCCAATCCGTTATATCTGTGTATTTGTCCCAGGCCAGACGGTAGCCTTATCCTTTCGACATCCGCCAATGACCTGAAACAAATACATAAGTGGACTAAGTATCATATTCAAACTTTAAACAAAGTAATATAATAAACACAAGTATAAATCAACTAGAGTAAAAATTCCTCACTTATAATAGACAACTTCTTCATCTACAGTATCGACTTCGTCCGCATTATCATTGACCTCTAGTACCGCTATATGTATCCACGACTGCATTCTCTCAGTGGCAACCATGGTCGTACATTTATTTTTTCATCCCTTTAAATCCAGATGTAGAAGCAACCTTGTACCAATTGTTACCTATAACTTTTACTACACGATACGGACCTTTGTATGCGGGAGTCAGAAAAACGGTTAGCATAGCGATGGCAAAAACATAGATATACTTTTCTAGAATTAGGCACAAATTAATAAATAAAACAATTAAATTAACAATAATGCCAGTCCGCCTGCCGTTCCATTGTTGCAATGCCCGACAGGGTTTATATGTAAAGAAACACATATTCTAGACTAATATGTATATATTGTCATACACTTCTAATTATAACAACAAATAACCTCAAGCGAGAACATTATTTGGACCGCACAAGTCTTTTTTTTTTTATTAATCATTATTTTGCAGCCAAGTATAGCATTGTCAGAGAGTTACCCCGACTGAAATACTACAACTGGTCATGCTGGTAATACAGGGATAGTCTATCTACGGCACACTGGGCCAGTCTAACTTTGGCACACAGGGCCGACTAACTACGGCACACAGGGCCAGTCTCACTTTGGCGCACAGGGCCAGCTAACTACGGCACACAAGGCCAGCCTAAAGCAGCACACAAGGCCTTCCTAAGGCGGCACACAAGGCCAACCTAATGCGGCACACAAGGCCTTCCTAAAGCGGCACACAAGGCCAACCCAATACTGCACATATTCTAGGCTAGTGAATCAGAGGAAGCTAACTGGTACAAATTAAATTTAGTTACTCTAAATTTATGAACCTAGATGAAATATATATATTTGAGACTTGAGAGTAAGGGTTGTCAAGTCGTTTAATCTATCTATATAACGTGTAAAGCAACAATAGTGAGGGAAACAACTCAATCGTTAAAATATAAATGTTTTTATTTTTTTTTATTTTTTTTGTTTTTGTAATTGTGTGTAATGTGTCAGTTAAATAAAGGTTTTATCTATCTATCTATCTCAACGTAAGTGGAACATAGATTTTACTGGATTTTGCGTTTCAGAGTCGGTCATAGCGTTGAAGAAGTTCTAACAGTCTGGCTGATCTCTAAAGTCCTATGTATATCCTTCAGTTTCATAGCCCGAGGAAATACGAAGTTTTCCTGAAGCTTACGCGGTTTAGAGCATGGAGTTACTGTTACAGAAAATGAAACATTTTTGACCGTGTATACTACTACAACATACTGATCATTCGGTTTCCTTACAATCTTCGTATCTAACCTTAAGCTGCCAGAAAAAGGGGTTTCGGTCGCTGCTCTAACGCTTGTCATACCGAAAAGCTTACTGTGTCCCACCATCATAATTCGATTCAACCTTTCGTCACCCTTGCCGATACATTTTTGTTTTTATTTTGACGGGAGTGTTATTCTTATTACTTTTTGACATCCATTGTAATTATAAAATCGATAATGTAGGAATAAACGATCTATTCTAATAATGAGCCTGGCATTTTGACACCGATATACAAAAACTGCAACTTGGTTTTCCGATCAGCATTGGCTTTTCGAGCAACGTTTTGGGACATACACGAAACCGTTGCACCAGCACCGTCAATCGACAGACACAAATCGGATCCAAGTGACCGTACAAGGTTATAACCACAACCTTTCATCATTAGAGGAACACTGTCGTGTTAAACACCCAGTTACGCGAACCTTATTTGTTTAATCAACGTTATTTCCCTACGTTAATCTATAAATGCTTCTCCAGGATTGTGCCGTTAATGTTCACTATATTTCATTTGGACCAGAACTTGAAATGCACATAGTTTTGCAGCCATGGGAATAAACTACTTAGCTCTAGAGTTATTTCAGATTTAGTCAAAATTTGAAAATGAGACTTGTAATGAGATTTACAAGAGCGCTCTTGCCTATTCTTCTCTGGGAAAGATGACCTTAGGAGTAGAGTCAGTAGAACGAATATGTATGAATGTATTTAAATCCTTTATTGTAACTTGACCTATTTTAGATAACATCCTGAATGTTCCATCGTCGACCTCATCTATGATCGTGGTCAAGATTGTGGTCAAGAGCTAACCCGTCTCATATTTATAAAGGAAAATATATGAAATATATATATATTTATAAAGGAAATATATATATCTATTTCGACCATGACTTTTGGCGATTGTGGAAACCTTCGTCGATTCAGATGCCTTTTTAACTCGACAGGTTTCGGTAGTGTGTTATATCTTCTGACATTGGGTACACTTGACTAGAGGTTTGGGACAGTTGGAATATGGCCAGCTTCTTTGCAGTTATAACTAATAAGCCTGGTTCTTCTGTCTGTTGTTGGACCTACTTTCAGAAGTGGCTCCAGATTTGTGCTTTAAATTAGGCTTCTACGTAAGTAAAAAATTCAAAAATTGATCTGGTTTAACGCACCGTAAATCTAGTGTGCCTAACCTAATTTTTTTTTCGATCGCCGATACTGTGGATGATGCGTGCCTACCCGTTATTTTACACTGATTTAAAAGAGCAAATTTCTAACAAAAGTTAAATAAATAAACGCTACACACTCAGGGCCTACATCAAGGTTTTCCCTTGTGTCGTGGGTCTCTCTGAATATACATACAAACAAACAAACACCCATGACCCGAGAACATAATTTTCTTTTTACACGAATATTTGCCCCGACTGGGAATCGAACCCAGGACCCGTCGATCAATTCAAACTCTCATACCAAGTCTTAGCGAGTCCCGTCAATTTTTGCATGGTAAATGGACGGTCGCCTTCTCATCCCAGCCATAAACCGATGCACATTTATTGATCGAATTTGACCGCTGAGATGGTAGCAAATCTTTTATAGACTTTGCAATTTGTAACAAGTCATTAGTTGAAAAATGAAGGGCTACATGACCTTTTATCCTGGTGTCCGGCGCTCGCAGAGTCCCGCGCGTTGCGTCCCTCCAGTCTAGCGCCATCGCTGCTTAGACCGCGCTGCTCGCTCCGTTGACCACGCTGCTCGCTCCGTTGACCACGCTGCTCGCTCCGTTGACCACGCCGCTCGCTCCGTCGACCACGCCGCTCGCTCCGCCGACCACGCCGCTCGCTCCGCTAACCACGCCGCTCGCTCCGCTGACCACGCCGCCCGCTCCGCTGCCTCCGATGCCCGCCATCTCGCGCCATCTCCAGACCCCGTTCCAGCCGGCGTACCCGCTCCCGCAGGCAGCGGCTGCGACCGCGGCCGCGGACGCTCCCTTGGCTGCGAGCACCCAAACTGCGGCAGGAGCCGCGCGTGCTCCCTGCTGCCTGCCACGTTCTGAAACTCACAAAAAAAAAAACCCAAACCTCCATTCTAACTGCTTATAAAATTACATTTACGTTACGAATGTATTCAATGTAGAACACACAAACAAAATTCAAACTAGAAAAAAAAAAACAATCGAAATATATAAGGAATTCAAAAAAGTAGTCATATCTTCAAAACGGCTGCTCCTAGCGTAAAAATAATCAAATTTCGAGCCCCCTTTAAGAAACCCCTACACACAGTTCGAGTAATCCGGTGCCAGCATATTTGATTCCGTCGGTCACAGTTTTGTTCTCGATCATAGATTGGATGTAGGTAGAGAGAAAAATTCAAAGCACTCAAAATTATTGTTCAAAGAAGTACATTTATATGTGTATAAATAAATTCCCAGGTACCGAGTCGGTATCTTAAGACATCGATGACGTCATTCTATGTAAAAGAAGGGACTATTCTACCAATTGCACATAATAGCTGTAAAAATAGCTCTGCCAAAATATAGAATTTTAAAATAACTAAAAATAGTTAACCATCTACCTTCATAACGATTTCCTTTTATGATAGGTCGGTTATTGCCGTTGTATCTAATTATACATGAAATATCTACATCAAAAGGGTTTCCTTTAAAACAATTAAGGCATGTTACTTACGCGTTTATGCGTTGTCCTTTTCCGCTTCTGAGGTGTAAGACGTGCATCAATCCAAAGGAAACACCAGACCTCTTTTAAACATATATTTCCACTTCGTGGTAATGTACAATTTAATTATATTTTAGATCTCACTATTTTAACGGACACTTCCGTTAACTACACTTTCTAAGGACACGACTACTCTCTTCAACTGCCAGGTAACGAATGTCCCCGTCAGCCAAACTCCCCTTCCCGTTTTGAATTTCGCATGAAGTTAGCCACTAAACTTTGCTACTGTTTTGTCGGCCAGTAGTTGTACCGGAAAGAGTCATTCATCGAACTATTTAATTTAAGTTAAACGTTTAAAAATATTTAATAAAGTGCAAAAATTGCTAAAATATTTAACGGAATTCGAGCTTCTTAGTGAGGCTGCTAGCTTGACGTATATTTAGCAGACACACTGAGAAATACAGCTCGTATCAAATTGACTTATATGTCAAAAAACTGTCATTAAATAGTGACTTCTAATACTCGAACTTTCAATTATAGTGATTCAATACATTTCGGGATATTACAGCATATCGGTGAGACTGCTAACTTGACGCTTTTTGCAACGGTCATTCCAAAGAAACGGGCTGGAATTTTAATCAAGTTAATTTACCAAAAAATAGTTACTGAAATATTGAATACTATGATATATTTAAAAAAAGAATCCTTCTTCACTATTTCTCAGAAATCAATCGTAAACTTCTACGTTCTAAATTTTAAAATTCTACGTAATTTTAAACTTTATCGCAATATGGTAGGGTTTAAAACTAATTTTAATAATGTGGCGAGTAGGTACCGTCGCGCACAATAGTGGAATGTACTTACTGATATGTTTTAAACGAGTCAGTTTATATACGTATTTAATTTACCTGCTCGTTTTGTATTCAAAATAAGTGTTATGAAATTTCATACTTTCAATTTAACTGTTATTTTTATTTAGTAACCTAAAATTACACGTAGGTTCTTTTTACGAAATACTTAGTTTTTTTTTCCGAGAGATGGCGTACTTCTTAATATGTCATTTAAGATGAATTACTGGATGAAACTGTAATTTCTTAATATATCCCCACTTTCTTACTAATATCATAAATGCGAATGTAACTGTCCATCTGTTTGTTACGCTTTCACGCCTACAGGACCGACTTTGATGAAATTTGGTACAGAGATAGATAAGAACTTGGGACAGAACATAGGCTACATTGGAACCCACATTTGGGTACAATATAGCCTGTAATCTAGTAAAAGCTAGTAAACACTTGAAGAAAACTGAGAAAATCCGGATCCGGATTACAATACAAACTGTTAAATAAAACCAGTATAATGAAACTATGAAGGATGGAAAGCTATAGTCCGGCAATCTCGTGAGCGACCATCCCGCGGGGTGACAGTCGAGGCGGGGACGAGGTAGCGCGTCATTCTGCGAGGTAGCGTGACCATAACCCCAGAAGCCTCATCATGAAATTGAACGTTTTTACATAATTATGCCAATAAATAGATTCGGAAATAGTGATAAATAGTACTACAATGAAATAATTAGTACCTCAATACTTTTCCAGTTATAGATAGGTGTCGGTGAGGCTGCTGGGATGACGTCACTCCAGAATCCTCACCAAGAACAGCTGAAGCTAGCGACATGCTGTTGATCTCAAAAAATAGTTATGAAATACTTCTACCCCTGTGCCAAATCTCAAAAATAATGCTTCAGGGAAACCAGGGATATGAGAGTATCTCGGTGAGTATGCTGGGCTGACGTCATCCCAGCATACTCATCACGAAATCTCGATATCCGCTAACTCTTTCCAGTCGGAATAAGTGTCAAAAAATAGTTCTGAAATAGTTCTACAGTTTGCATGTGTCTGTGTCATATAATACACATAATGTATCAAAAATGACAGTCAAACTACATACATTTTTGTTGTGGTACAGTCGCGTATAGAAATGAGCATCGGCGCACATGTCTAGTATTTATTAGTTACGTTTATAAGAACTCTAAAGTAAAAAAAATACTATTTAGTCATGGTTTGACTTTATATTTGTATTTACTTTGAAAATGTAGGAAATTTAATAAAGACTACAAAAACAAACTATTTATATTAACAAAGTTGGTATATCAAACCCAAAAATTTTACGTGAATGAGCGTTTTATACCTAAGTACTAACCTATTCTTCTGAAATATCGTAAGTAGATAAAAATAAGTTTTTTTAAGATTAACAAAAATGGGTAAGAAACAGTGACGAACGAACGCGCACTTGAAATTAATTGATATCTGTCCTTGTCTTGCCCGTAAATTGTTGATACCTGTTGTGATGTTCAATCGATTATTTTATTATTTTAAAGAAAAATGTTTCTAACAGTGTAAATTAATATTTTTTACATAATTATTTAAATTAACCTATTTTTTATATAAAAATATAGGCATAATATTTTTTATGGATCAGAAATATTATCATCAAAACTATATTTAAGATCGTTAAATCAGGTATTAGAGTGTTAACATAAATAACAATTACATAAAAAAATATTTTTTTATTTCTTTGCACTAAATACGTATGGATCTGGAGTGCTTGAGACTGAACTCAGTATAAAAATATTAAGACTCAGTTCAATTTCAAGCATTCCATAAAAATATTAAGACTCAGTTCAATTTCAAGCATTTTGACGTTTGATGTCTCAAGTTATTAGAGGTGGAGATGGAGACTGAGACCGTACCTTGAATAATTTACCTTAAAGGTATCTCAAATTACATGCAAAAGATTTAAGTAACAAATGTCCAGAGTCCAGTGGTTGCAATATGTCCACTTTGCTAAAAAAATAGCGCTGTCGTAAGAATAGTCAAACTATATTTCGCTTATCTATACTACTAATATTATAAAGAGGAAAGACTTGATTGTTTGCATTGAATAGGCTCCGAAACTACTGTACCGATTTGAAAAATTCTTTCACCATTTTAGAAAGCTACATTATCCCCGATGGACATAGGATATATAATTTTCCCAAATTCCCGCGGTAACGAAGTCCCGAGCGGAATGCTAGTTGTTGGATATTTATATTTTAGTATTTATCATCGGAAAAATCTCCGATACTTAAATATTCAAAACTAAGGTGGTTTAATCCACTGGAATTATTACACCTAGGTCCGTCAGATAAAATAGGAAAAAACAAATTCTAAGCATAAAACTCCAATTTTACAAAAATCCAATATGGCTTGCTTGGGGAAAATATTTTCATGGGAAAAGTTTTGAAATTAAGTTAAAAGCATGTTTTAATGATTTGATTATCAGATGAGACGAAAGATAAGTTTTTGTTTTATTTTTTCGCAACCTAACTACACATTCCTGATGTCCACTACTCTATGTCCTCCTTGTATATTATCATACAATTTGGTGTTTCATAACAAAAATGTAGTAACGTAAATGTTGCTGATGGTTTCTTATACAAAAATAAAATTACAGGAATTTCTATCCTTAAATGGAAGCCTGTATTTGTCTGTTACGTATACTTTGCCCTCCAAAGAAAATTAAAAATTATAATACGAGTAATCGCATTGTCACCCTACTAGAATGAGACGTTCTGCCCGTTGCTGTATCTCTTCCTCGGCCCGCGTTTGAACTCGAAGATTTCTATCCTTTATATTAGATCCATGAGATAGACATGAGATACAGTTGTGTCTTTTTTTTCGAAAAATAGATACCATAATGGAGTATTATTATCATAAAAAATGAATGCGCAAACAGTGCAAATTTCTTTGAAAAAAATTAAAACTAAAAAAACAGCTTTTAATTTATTTCTCCACATAAGGTATATATAGACACTTGTTATATAGCTTATAAAATGAAAGATTCTATTAGCAATCATACTATATAAATCAACCTGCATTAAGATTTTAACAAAAAAGGAAAATTTTTTTTTCATTTTACAATGCTTTCAAAAACAGCGAAAAATACATTTTTTTTTCATGGAAACTATTGATAATTGGTAGGTGGTTTGTATGAGACATTTGTTTTATACAAGTAACTACGTCGATCTACGGGATCAGCTAAAAATTTCAGGTCCGAAGGAATTTGGGCACACTGTGCGGTGGAGAAATGCACGTTCATAATTAGAACAGTCAGCTGATAAAAAACGAATTTATTTAGTTTATTAAAACAATTACACGTGTGCAGTAAACAATATTAACATTAATATTATATATTTTGTATTTCTAATTTGACTTAACAATCTTAGGGCAAAAGCACAAGTAGGTTGCATGGTTGTACCAGCAGTTACGAGTTAATTGGTTCCGTCTATGCCGACATTTCAAATCCTTAAACCATGATCTTCCTTTATCAAATCACTGCCTCTTTCAGCCAGCATGATGATCGGAGCATTTGAGTTTCCACTGGGTACAATGGGTATCGCTCCACCATCGATCACTCTCAAATTCGTCACCCCTCTCACTCTTAACCTGTCATCCGTTACTCCTTCGCCTTCAGGACCCATCGCGCACGTCCCAACTAAATGCCAGATACTTTGTGCCATCATTCGAGCATGGCACTTCCAGTACTCGTGACTCAAAAAGGTCAAATGCTTGCACTGCTTTATTTCATAATTGACTACCTCAGACTCTACGCTTCTGAAATATGTTGTATTGACTATAGTGACGAAATCTTCCAAACAACGAGCGTGTTTATCCAAATCGTCATTATCTTTAAAGAAATTTGTGTATATCACCGGATCATCTTCAGGATTTGAGGACTTCAATCTGACTTCTCCCGTGGATTTTGGATGAAGTAAATTAATCAATGCAAAATATGTTTCTCTAGTCTGACCAGCATCAGCTATAGTTTTACAAATATAGTCCTCAAAACGAAATTCATGGGAACAAATCAGTGTAGGACCCAGCGTTCCAGCTGGTAATGGAAAGGACATGGTCTGATAATCGGGATATGCCTCTGGGTCAGTTTTGTCCAAAGCTGTAAAACCCATATGAGTAGGTACAGGTAATTTGTCTAAGTTTATTAAGGATTCTAAGTTTTCGGCGGCCGAAAAAGGATTTTTCTTAGCTGTCAAAGTGACAAAGACTACGGCATGATCTCCAAGTTTTTGTCCGACATTTGGAGAATCTAATAAGACTTTGACTCCTTTCTCTTCTAAATGAGCTTTGGGTCCGATTCCTGAAGCCATCAAAATGTGAGGACTCTGTATTGCTCCTGCAGACAGAATCACTTCTTTCCTTGCTCTTAGTCTTATTATCTTCTCATTATGTAAATTCACTTCCACTCCAACAGCTTTCAGATTCTTATCAAATATGACTTTTCTACAATACGTGTTTTTAAGAATGAATAAATTTTTGCGATTTTTTACAGGCTTCAGAAAGGCGAGCGCGGTGTTTTGACGAAAAGGTTCATCAATAGTAAACGAGGGTTGAGAGTACCCAAGTTGATTTAAGTCATTGTTATCAATATTGATTTTATGTCCATTTTCCCTAAAAGCGTCGAAGTATTTGGTAGATTCCTTTCCCCAATCTGGTCTTGAGACGCCGAGGTAACCTTCTTTTCCATGTAAGTTTCTTGTTCTACTGTTTAAGATTTCTTTGCTGGTCATTCGTTCACTTTTTTTGAAGTAAGGAACGACTGTGTCCCAATCCCATCCTTTTATTCCAAGTTTTCCCCATCTTTCAAAGTCGATCTTATTTCCTCTGACATAGAACATAGCATTAGACCCACTGGATCCTCCTAACATTTTCCCTATAGCATAATGCTGGCTCTTGGCTTGCTTTGCATGAGCAGTGTATCCGTCATCAACTGAGTAAAAATTCCATTCGGCTTCTGAATATGCGATAAAGGGGAAAAGAGTTGGTATCTGTAAGAAAAAAAAAATACCTGTAGGTAAGAGTCATATTTAAAAGAGTCAATAAGGTTAGCAGGCATTTGTATAGTTTCAAAAGAGATGGGCGGGCAAATGAAGAGAAGATGAAGCATTTTCTTTCGTGAAAAAACCTTCGCCGACGGACAGAAAACCTTACAATAAACAATTACAACAATTGCGATATGATTTCGTTCCAAAATGTAAAAAAATTAAATTTAAAATTTAAAAAACCCCCCCGCAAATAAGTAAAGCGGACATTTAAAAAGTAAAAAATAATACCTTTCGTTGAGCCATCAAATTCATTTCAGAAATACCTATATATATATTTTAATTATCGAAATCGATGGATGGCACGATAGGGTTTGCTCATTAAAATGGCGCTATAATGTCGCGTCGGGGTACCGCTTTAGTGAATCAGTGAATAGTCAATCAAATGAAGGGTCTGATTCACTAAAGCGGTACCCCGACGCGACATTATAGCGCCATTTTAATGAGCAAACCCTATCGTGCCATCCATCGATTTCGATAATTAAAATATATATATAGGTATTTCTGAAATGAATTTGATGGCTCAACGAAAGGTATTATTTTTTACTTTTTAAATGTCCGCTTTACTTTTTTGCGGGGGGGTTTTTTAAATTTTTAATTTAATTTTTATTTCAAAATTTTTAACTTATTTTCAAAATAATTAAGAGTGTACTAGTGTGCTGGATATCCTGGCCGCAGCATCAGCTCACGGTGTTGCCACCATTGCATTGTATGCAGAATCAGATACTGATCAAAACGAGTCCAAACACGACATATCTGCTATTATTTTTTCAAGGATGTGCTAGTGTTCTGGATATCCTGGCCGCAGCATCAGCTCACCGTGTTGACACCATTGCATTGTATGCAGAATCAAATACTGAACAAAACGAGTCCAAACACGACATATCTGCTATTATTTTTTTAAGAGTGTGCTAGTGTTCTGGATATCCTGGCTGCAGCATCAGACCAAGAGTTCCATAATCCTGCATAGTTATTAAGCATACATGAGTATTTCAAGTTTTAGGTCACATGTATGTTTGAAAGTAAAGTAAATACACATTAAGAGTCTAAGAACCCTACCGCAGCTAACAAAAGAGCTGATGACCTTGAAACGGCTGAACTGATTTTGATAAAACGTATCTAAGAACCATCGCCAAAAACCCTGCTTGTAAATAAAAAAAACCGCATCCAAATCGGTTCACCCGTTTGAGAGCTACGGTGCCACAGACAGACACACAGACACACAGACACACAGACACACAGACACACAGACACACACACACACACACATAGCGGTCAAACTTATAACACCCCTCTTTTTGCGTCGGGGGTTAAAAATGGGAACTAGATACTCATCAATGTCAAAAATGATTCTAATCACGATTTTTTCTTTTGAGTTTCTGACATTTCGGTGCTGTTACAAGCAGCAAGCACCGAGATAATCCTTAAATATGGATGAAATGAAGAAATTCGAGTATTTGCTAAAGGAAAATGTACATATAATTTATTTTTGACCCTTTATTTAGTCAGCATTTTGAAGAGGCTTGAATTTACTTCGTGACTTCGAAAATGAAAAAATAAAAAAAAATTAAAGACTGAAAAAAAAAAGTCAAGGACTGTTCCTATTTTCCAGCTGCCTCCTTTTTCTAGTTTGTTTCGTTTGGGTACTCTTGGAACTCATTCTAAACTCAACCAAAATATCAGAAACTCTCATAAAACTAAAATCGTTGTAGGAACTGGTTAAACAATATATTACTCACCAGTGCATCGACTCTTGGGTCATCGCCGGCTTCAATAAGCAGTACAGTCCAGTTGTGTATCTCTGACAGTCTGTTAGCTACCACGCAGCCTGCTGAACCTGCTCCCACGATGATGAAGTCGAATTCCTGGCCATCTGAGTTTAATAACATTATGAACGAAAGTTATAAGAAATGATATTTAAAGTTGTTTAAAATCGTTTATCTTTTATGTTGTTCTAATAATTTTAGGACTTGGGACTGACCATTGAACTTGGCACCCATTCAGATCTTACTTCTTTTGTCGTTGAAGTCAACAACCAAGGCATATATCATAATATTGAACTTGTCTGTCGGTCTGTCACGCTTTCACGGCTAAACTACTGAACCGATTTTAATGAAATTTGGTACAGAGCTAGATTAGACTTTGAGAAAGGATTAAGGCTACATTTTATCCCACAGCTGGGCACGATATAACCTAAAGTCCACGCGGACGGAGCCGCGGGCGAAAAACTAGGTAAAATATATTTTATTAAATATGATTTTAAAACTGCCAACCGTTTACTGGAGTTTCCCGAGGGTAGTTCCCGGAGAAGAGAGGTAGTAGAGCGAAGAACCCAAACGCAAGATTCAGAAGTTCAGCCGCTTTCGGTAAGGCTGCCACCTCTAACGCAGATAGGAGGCTTGTCATTCTGAAACACAGTCGGATATTATTTTTTATTTACACATTTGAATGACTTGGCTCACATTTAAAACTTACTAAAGGAAGACAAGGTTTTTCGTAAAATCCTTTCTTGTTCCTTGACTAGTTATATATATAAGGAACCTTTGCACCAAATTTTAGCTTTCTAGGGCCGAGGGTTTGGACTGGGCATGGATGAATCAGTAAGCTAAGGATACAGCCGGCAATCCTTACTATATAACATTATAAATGCGAAAGTTGAATTGAGAACCTCCTCCTTTTTTTGAAGTCGGTTTAATTTGATTGATATTAAAAAATTTTTTGGTATGTTTGTTACATGATACAACTATAAATTGAATTTTGATGATTCTGTTTTTGAATGGTAGATAATACTTTGGAGGTAAATATTCCCATATAAATTATATCGAAATTGATTGAAAAAACAACAAAATCAAATAAAACGGGAAGTGCGAGTCGGACTCGCGCACGAAGGGTTCCATACCTATAAAACGGGCCAAGTGCGAGTCAGACTCTATAAAAACCATTATCTCTATAAAAACGGCAAAAAAATCACGTTTGTTGTATGGGAGCCCCCTTAAATATTTAATATATTCTACTTATTAGTACCAAACTACATCATCTGTGAAAATTTCAACTGTCTAACTATCACGGTTCATGAGATACAGCCTCGGACAGACTTATCTATAAAATTGAACACAAAAATCACGTTTTTTGTATGGGAGCCTCCTTAAATATTTATTTTATACTGGTTTTTAGTATTTGTTGTTATAGGGCACATAGAAATATATCATCTGCGAAAATTTCAACTGTCTAACTATCACGGTTCATGAGATACAGCCTGGTGACAGACTTACAGATGGACGGACGGACGGACGGAAAGTGGAGCCTTAGTAATAGGGTCCCGTTTTTTCCCTTTGGGTACGGAACCCTAAAAACAATAAAATAAAAAAAACACACATTATACCTTTTGGTTTATGGTTATCTGCTAATAGGCATTGTTGAGATTGAAGTCTGTGGATTCTGACGTTTTTAAATGGACAATTATTATCACAAGGTTAGTTGGATGAGCAGAGAGTGTCGTAGGCTACTTTTCCACGCGACCGCATTCGCAGGCGTGCTAGTGGTGCAAAAATTTTTTCTTAGTATTAATTTCTAGTAAATCCCATAGTTATCACTTGTTACATCTTAAATTGCTCGGCATTTGTCAACCACTGCTCCTTTTAAAGACCTTATCGCCACACACTTAAAAGCGCACATTATTTAATTTTTAAATGATCCGCTTGTAACCTTGAGCCAAAAATCTACTTGACACAAGCGAAATCTAAAAAGGACTGCAGAATTTACAAATATTTGCTCGGACCAGGAATGAAACCCATGACCGTCGATTCAGAAGCATCGTCACGAACACCGACCCAAACCGATCGTCGCTTCGTTAATTTACTTACGAGTATGTGTTATATTTTATGAGCCTTTATAGGCATTTTCTGGGTTAACTCTTGACCTCAATCTTGACCTTATGGTCAAGATTGAGGTCAAGAGTTAACCCATCTTATAATAATAATAAAAAAAATACTTAACTATGGTTAGGTTAGGTAAGAGTTTTTTTACAAAGGTATGTACTCACTTCAAAGACGTTCGGAGCTACTGTCACAGCAACGAAAACTTCTGAAATATCAACGTGATGTCAGTACTTATCTTTTTCTATCTACAGGAGTTGACGAATAAATAGGTCAATGATTTATATATATAATGTTTGAGAAACTGTGAAATTTAGTATATTCAACGAGTAAAATTAATAATGGTTATTTTAAAGCACAGATGGTAATGAGTCAGACTTGTAATCGGTCGCGGTTTCAAATCCTGGATTATCATTTGATCAGCTATGTTTAAGGAAATTCGACACCCATTGGGTCAGCGTGGTGCATTTTAGCCTAATCCCCTTTCGTATTTCGACGGGTGGCCCGTGCCCTTCGGTGGGGATGTTTATGGGCTGATAAAAAAAAAACCACCCAAATGCGAGTCGGACTTGCGCACGAAGAATTCCGTACCATTATCTATAAAAACGGCAAAAAAATGACGTTTGTTGTATAAATAATTTTTTAATCTGTTTTTAGTATTTGTTGTTATAGCGGCAATAGAAGTACCAGTGAAAATTTCAACTGTCTTACTATCACGGTTTCTCGTTTCTCATTAAGGACAAAAAAAAACAAATTGACCAAATAAAAATTTAATTTAAAATTTGAAAAACCCCCCACTTAAAAATCTCTAAAAAGTAAAAGGTATAATTAGTTTCTGTGAGCCATTTCACTTTATTAAAAGTGCCTATTAATATGTTAGTTAGTTATACCTACTAGATATGTCCCCCGACGACGTGAACCATCATAGTACGGACGGCCGCAACTCAGGTTACCACACGCGTGCACTCTGTGCTGTTGGGATAAGAGCAGTTTTGCAATGGAAATGGAGTAACCTGATGCGCTGGCCTCTGTACATTATCCTACAAGTGTGCTAAGTTGGATATTACATTAGAGGCAAGTCTATGGAGCCGAGAATGTAATATCCAATGCGCACGCGTGTCATACGACGTTTTTCAACACATTTGCGAGGAAAGAAAGAAATAAAAACTTTCCTTTGATATTGACGGCAACAAGCTAGGTACCTATCACTTGCATGTTGCGCCTCTGAAAGTATTTCTGACGGTGTACCCACATAGGTTTCCTGTTCTGCACTTGAAGAAGACATTTTTTGTGTTGTATTTCTGACAATAATAACAATCCGATGAATACAAATGCCGTTTGTGAAAACCAAGTGAAAACATTTGATAAGTATGCCATAAAAGCCAAATAATAAAAAAATACTTAACTTTATATTTTCACGTTTTAGCATAAATAAATGATAATTTTCTGTTAACGTGTCTTATTTTGGCACTGCAAGACACGCGTTAAAAATACTAATAAACACAAAATAGCACTGACATTAAAAAGCACATAATATTTGAATTCTAGATTTCCACGTTCATATCAAGACTATTTTAAAGAAATATAATTTAAAATCACCCTATATTTTCATAACTGCAATAAAAATACGTTAATTTGAAATACCTCAATGAATTTCAATTAAACGATTACACAGGTGCTGTATGTTTAACAACAAAATGCATTTTTGGTGATTGTATAATAAAGACAATTACAATGATGTATGTATTTATTTTGTAGGAAATAAATTTACTTACCTACTGACATACTTACGTACCTCATTTTTTTTACATGGAAAAATGCCGGCATTGTCCCCCAAAAGGGGCGGCAGCGCGCGGGTTTTGACGGACTCGAACCTACTAAAACTCCAAGGCGTTTCCTACTAGATTTTGTTTTTTTTTAGTATTTTTTTTTTGTTTTTTTTTTGTATTTTTTACGTCAATTTTATTGTTAGGAATAATATAATACTATTGAGCTGCTGCTAAAGCAGGTCGCTTGGTGATCGTGCACAATTTTGATGTCATTTTCGCAATTAGCACCCCCAAAAACCTATTAAACGACACCTGGAATGTCAATATTCAATATCAGCTTGGCTTTCGGCTCGCCTCACTTTTAGCGTGGAACCTTGTATGGTAGCCATTTTGGATTAGGGTATACTTCGTCGTAAATGCTACCCTCGTGAATTATTCCACATTTTTTTTTTTCATTATAAAAATTAATGTTTCCCAAACGGATTGCTGAATTGCTAGTTTTGGCCTAAATAAAACAGAACGGAAGTATTTAATGCGCGAGCGAAGCGAGCGCGAATTTTTTTGTCTTTTTGTTTTTTTTTAAGTTTTTTTTTATTTTTTTGCGATAATATTATTGTTAGGAATGTAAGGTTCCGTTAAATATTTTAGCAATTTTTGCACTTTATTAAATATTTTTAAATGTTTAACTTAAATTAAATAGTTCGATGAATGACTCTTTCCGGTACAACTACTGGCAGACAAAACAGTAGCAAAGTTTAGTGGCTAACTTCATGCGAAATTCAAAACGGGAAGGGGAGTTTGGCTGACGGGGACATTCGTTACCTGGCAGTTGAAGAGAGTAGTCGTGTCCTTAGAAAGTGTAGTTAACGGAAGTGTCCGTTAAAATAGTGAGATCTAAAATATAATTAAATTGTACATTACCACGAAGTGGAAATATATGTTTAAAAGAGGTCTGGTGTTTCCTTTGGATTGATGCACGTCTTACAGGAATAATATAATAATATCGAGCTGCTGCTAAAGCAGGTCGCGTGGTGATCGTGTATAATTTTGATGTCATTTTCGTAATAAGCATCCCCGAAAACCTATTAAACGACACCTGGAATGTAAATATCAATATCAGCTTGGCTTTCGGCTCACCTCACTTTTAGCGTGGAACCTTGTATGGTAGCCATTTTGGATTAGGGTACACTTCGTCGTAAATGCTACCCTCGTGAATATTCCACATTTTTTTTCATTATAAAAATTAATGTTTCCCAAACGGATTGCTGAATTGTTGAATTGCTGAACCCCTTCTATTTAAAAAAAAGCTATCCTAGATAACCCACTCGATGATATCGGCGAGAAAAAAAAATCCATCGCGTGTATGGGATACACCCGAAAAACATTTTTTTTCCACCATTTTATTTTTTAGATCTGTCAGCGCAATCAATAATGTATGCCGAAGTTTAGCTCTGTAGTACCAAGGATCTAATATCAGTAAATATATTCTTATTAATCCTAACAACGTTTGGCACTTGGTCGACTATTACTCGCCAACTTACGTGTGATAGTTTTCCTTTTAATTTCTTTGTATATTCTATCACCGTGAATTTTTCCACATTTCTAAAAACAATCGTTTTGCTGGAAGAGGGGGACACTTGTTTTTAACAAAAAATTTCACTTTAAAAATTATTTTTTCACAAACGGAGTGCTGAATCGAAAAACATCTCACTCGATGATATTGGCGAGAAAAAAAAATCTATTGCCCTTTCACGTGTGTATGGTAAACATCCGAACAAAAATTTTTTTTCACCATTTTCTTTTTTTAATCTATTGGCGCAATTAATATGTATGACCATGCCAAATTTCAGCTCTGTAGTACCAAGGATCTAATATTAGTAAAATATTCTTATTAATCCCAACTAAGTTTGGCACTTGGTCGATTATTACTCGCAAACTTGAAGGGCCATCTTATGTGTGATAGTTTTCCTTTTAATTTCGTTGCATATACTACCACCGTGAATTTTTTCATATTTTTAGAAACAACCATTTAGCTGGTAGAGGGGGGGGACACTTGTGTTTGACAAAAATTTCCACTTTAAAAATTATTTTTTCGCAAACGGAGAGCTGAATCGAAAAACGTTCTTAGTAAACCCCATTTGTCTTTTAAAAAGCTGTCCTATGATACCCCATTTGATGATATAGGCGAGAAAAAAAAATTCATCGCCCTTTCACGTCTATGGGAGACACTCGAAAAAAAATTTTTTCCAAGATTTTACTCTACAGTTCTGACGGCGTAGTTTATATGTATGACCATGCCAAATTTCAGCTCTTTTGTACTAAGGGTTTCTTAGAAAACCCGCGGAGAGACGGACAGACGGACAGATGGACATGGCGAAACTATAAGGGTTCGTAGATTACTACGGAACCCTAACAAGTTTGTATGGATGTTTGGATAACGATCTACACTTCCGTACAATCGTTACTCTTTTTGATAACATTTGGTATGGAGGTAGCTGACATCCTAGGTTAACTCATACGCTACATAATTTTCCCAAATTCCCACGGGAACGAAAGCTAGTTATTACATATTAGTACAGAGTAGGCGTGCGACGAGCGGAAGCTCTGGTTCCGTTGTGCCATTTCTGTACGTTTTTGTGCTTGCCAAACTGTCACGTTGTGGTACTATCCCGGGGGGTCGCTCGTCCACAGAGGCTGGCTGAGCCAACTGCCCTCAAAACCTTTCAAGAACTGAGATGTGAAGTGCTAACTTTCTATATAAAAAAAAACTGACTTCAAAAAGCGAAAAACAAAAACATAGCGTTTAGTGTTGTACGTACGTAGGATCTGTTTGAAGTCGGTGCGAATGCGGATGTGCGTATTTGATTTGGCACCGACTTCAAACAGATCGGTAGGTACGTACAACACTAAAACGTTTTTATTTTTCGCTTTTTGAAGTGTTTTATTTTTTTTATAAAAAAATAATTTATTTGCCTATTTTTAGTTTAAATAATAGAAACTATGTAAGAATCAGTAAAAGTGCCTATTAAATATGAGGGTTTTTCTCGATTTCCCTGGAATTCCATTATCAGATCCTGACCTGATTACAATGGGCCAGCCTCTGGAGTATATTCTTTTGAACAAAAAAATGTTTCGAAAATCGTTTCATAAATGGCGGAGAAATCGGTGCACATACATAAAAAAGATACATACAGTCGAACATAGAACCTTCTTCATTTTTGAAGTCGGTTTAAAAGTGTAAATCTTGGCTGGCTGAACCACGTTTTTTAGGCGAAAGTATAGTGTCACTTAGTGGTCACTTACGATGAAACCTTGATCGATTGCCGAAGCCATCACTATACCTACAGGGCTTTAGGTACCTCTCTGTCAACCTCTCGGGTGGTTATGGTTAATCAGTCCATGAAACTGAACAACTTCCCAAGGAACATAGGTCAAAATACTAAAAAAAATGTTGAGTTCCCATACTAACTTCATCAGCATACCTATAGCGCATTTTGTATGGGAGATCAAACTTTTTTTTTCGTATTTTGACCTATGTTCCTTGGGGAAAGTTGTTCAGTTTCATGGACTGATTTAGCACCCGAGAGGTTGAAAGAGATTTACCTAAAGCCCTGTATATTCGACCAGATATGCAAGATCGCTGAACAAGTTGGCTCAGCAAACCTGAGATATACTTACATGCCGCCGCGCACTTTCTAACTAAAATCTGACAATCCATTTAATGACTAAAATAATGCAAGTTACTTTAGTCACTAAGGCAGTTGTCCC
This sequence comes from Aproaerema taeniolella, assembly GCA_949987775.1. NCBI lineage: Eukaryota > Metazoa > Arthropoda > Insecta > Lepidoptera > Gelechiidae > Aproaerema > Aproaerema taeniolella. Next base: position 2,938,883 of record OX465250.1, on the reverse strand, counting down.
ACCGCCGGCGAGAAAACGGCTAACTATCGGCTATTTTCTCGCTCAAGAAACGAACACGGATACACGGATATACATTGTGTGTAAACAAAACAGATGCAATATACAAATAGTTGATCGCTGACTGTTCACACCGCCGGCGAGGACTCGCTTCACTAGTTTGTCGCCGGTCGGAAAGATAACACTCGCTCAGCGATACTCGTTCAGCGATCAGAACTCACGCGGAGAGAGCAACCAGCCGCGAGCGAATGATGCGAGTAATCGCTCGTCGCACTCGCTTATAGCCGAGCTACACAACTATCGGAACTACGCACTCGCTCCCCCCCCCGCGGCACGCCGACTCGTTTCTACATTCTAGCTCTGCTCGCTACTCGTTCATCGTTGCCGGTGGGACAACTGCCTAAGGCCCGTATTACAAAAGAGGACTTAAGTTTTGATCTATACTTTAGGATTGATTGTCAAAATGACAAAGACGACTGCTACTGTATAGATCAGAGTCTGATCGTCAGAATGGCGTCAACCGTTTCATAAAAGTTAGGTACCCTTTTTACCGTGTGATTAAAATGAAAATACCCTCTGAAGTTAGTTCTTATGCAGCTTCCTTAGCTGTAAAAATGAGGGAGAATAAAAAGCGCGCAAATTTCGTAGACTGATTTCCGACTCTGTATTTTATCTTCAGAGTAACCAATTTTCTTTACACACTCAAAGGTTTTCTTCATGTCATGGGTCCCTTGGAACTTACGAAAAGACAGACACGGACTCCCATGCCCCGTCGATCAAGAGTAGCCACTACTACTCGACCAAAATAGCCGTCTTTTAAACTAAATGATACATCGATCGTCTCAATTCTCTGTAAGCAAATCGATACTTCGGGGAAGAAAGGTCGTAAAAGCCAAAATGCCATTTTACATGAGAGGCAAAAAACATTTTTTTTTTTGAAAAATCCACATATCTTTTTGGTTTTTATAGCCATTGTAATTTTATTAAGTGAAATATCCTTAAGTTGTGATATTCTTTAGCTACATAAAGAATAAATTTAAAATATCCTTGCGGTTTAAAAGTTAGGTTTGAGTTACGCCCCAAAATTTCTGACAAAATGTCCTTTACGTTCGACATTACGGAAGTGGTATGGTGTGAATTCGGGCGTAAAAACCCCTATGTGATTTTAAAATGTCGTAAAACATTATATTTAGACATAATTTATAAATGTAAACAATGAATTTTCGTTATTTATTCATATAACTGTAATATTTTAGGTGTTATTTAATTATTTTTTTATAAAAATAAAGGCAAATTGTAAATATAGTGACTTTCAACAAATGTTTGTTATAAATCGGTCATTCTCGCGGCAAGGTGTTTTCCATATAATTACAGGCACGATGTTTGTTTTTCAATTATGTATTATTAAATTATGTATTATAAAGATTTTATATTTAGTTAAGAAGCTCGCAAAGATTTATTAAGGGATTTGCTCTTGGCCACAATCTAGCACAAAGGTGAAGATGCGGTTGAGGGTGTAGCAACTTCACCCCGAAAATGCCTATTCATTCGATCTTTTAAGAGATTCACTGGAACTTTAAAGGTTATATGAGCTCGGAAATACAGAAACAGTCAGGGAATTCCATTCCTTGGCAGTGCGCAATATAAAAGATGATGAAAAGCGCTCAGTGCGGATCCGCGGCATCTCGACAAGGTAAGTATCTGGTACCCTGCACTGTAGTATCTGGAATTCCGATAGAAGAATTACCTCACGGAGCTCTTGTGCACGCTCTCCAAAGTAAATTTTGTAAAAAATACATAGGCAAAGTATTTTGCGTTTATGAGCTAGGATTTGTAGTTTATTTTCAACCAGCTTTTAATCACAGATTTGTCTTCTGGCTCTGCGATCCACCGTCTATTTGGTATTTGGTTGAATCATCCTAAAGGCAATACTCCAAAAAACATGGTACTTGTGCCTTATAAAGGAACAGAAGTTGATCGGGCGTGAAGTACCGCTTAACCTTATTTAAGAATACCCATCTTTTTGGCCGCGATTTGGGCTCTGGACTTTATGGAGGTGCCGAAGTTGAAATTGATAGATCATTTTATGCCAAGAAATTCAAGCTCACTGGTTGTAGTAGGAACAGATACACCTCGTAAAGTAGGAGTCAGATTAAACGGACTCCGTTGAGCAGAGAACAGACACGCCTGTGTTTTGGTGGCGTTCAAACTAATCAGATTTTTGTCACCCCATTGGGAGACAAGACTTAAGGTTGAGTTTATTCGCTCTACTAGTGCTCTCCTCTGAGACAATTTCATCCACACAGCAGGTAAAGTGTCGCAGAGAGAACGAACCCCTGAGAAACTCCGGCATCAATAGCCATCAGGTCGAGGAGCAGCCATCGATAACTACTTGGATTGACCATTCATTCAGAATGTCAGCTATAGGTGATGGCGATAGGTTGATTATTAAAGGGGTCGGAAAGGCTACCCTTTTTGGGCACTGGTTACACGTTAGCAAGCTTCTAGGACTTAAGTACGGTTTTTGTCTTGAGGGAGAGATTGTACAGGCGTGTCAGTACAGGAGACAACTCGACCACAGTACCTAAGTCTTTAAACATGGCATGTGCATGGTTTATGCCATGTTTAAATAAAAATGTGTATAGATCACGATCATTCGCTGTCTAAGCTTGTCTTGCTCCAAAATTTCTTCTCAAGTTCGTTTTGGCTTCCCCATAGTAGCTGTAAAACGTCACCCACACGTCTGATTATTGCGCCATAGAGCTATTATGTTCAATTCAATGTATAGGCATTTAGTAGCAAATCAAAAACGTAAGAAACAAAAGTTATATGTAAGTTATACTTCTATGACTGACAGGAGAATCGGTTCTCTTTCTGGCTTATATCTTTCTTACGAGAATAGATAATGAGCCAGTCTCTGCAACGTTGATAGTTTATGCTCCAAAAGAAAGTGAACAGTGATTCTCTTCTTTCTTTTGTAATGTTATTATAGCACCTATTATAAATATTCCACAAAATAATGATTATTTAAGTAGGCGGGAACTTACTGTTTATTATAGTTATTATATTATATGGTATATTATGGTTTATTATATTATATTCTTAATTAAACTTATCTTTGAGGAGATCATCGGTGGCGTTGTTCCAATGACTGTACTATATTTTTCATTTTCTGCAAGGAGTCTAGCTTCTTCTTCTTTCTGTTCATTTTCGTAATCAAAAATTTGACTATCAGATAGTAAAACAGCAGCAAGCAACAACATGTACCACTAAAAAATTGCGAATGCGAGGAAAATATATCTATCTCTTTCGTGACTATTCATTTTAAATTTGTGTTAAAGTGAGCTATACTCACTCAAACTATCTTAAGTTATCAAAAGGAAACTTATCACAAAAACAAAAGAGATTCTTAAAAAACAATTACAACAATCAAATAACCGGGACGTAACTCGCACTTCTGTTTATAAATGAAAGCAAATGAATGGTGTAAAAGTCACATTCTGTTCAATTAAGTTTATTCAGAGGGTTGTAAAAGCCGAGATTACAATGATGTTGTGAGTTACGACCTGGTGTGTTGAAATTGTTGGCTTGTACGTCCTTTACTTAATCAAAGGAGAAACTAAGTTGTCACATACACCAATATTATTTAAAAAATGTAGATTAGACTGAAAAATCCTGGAAGTAAAAGCCATTTCATTCTAAAAATGTTGGTAGTAAAAGCCATCATTTTTGCGAATATCGATTTTTTAAATATACAGATCGATAGAGCTTGAAATTCTGAACAAAACTGCATTATTAACTCATTTTGGCCAAAATGGCTTTTACGACCTTTCTTCCCCGAAGTATCGAAATATAAAACTGTGCAGAACATAAACTAATGTAAATAAAACCAAAGTAATTAAAGTAAACATTTTAATAAATATTTACAATTCAATGCATACTTTATCACATTTCAAATAAAAGTGAGTATAATATAACAAAATATATTTAATTAATACAAAGTCCGTACTTACCTAACTCTAAACGTCTGACTTACGGGTTTTATCAAATAAAACTTTAACAAAACAAAGAACTAAACTTAAAGGGTTAACGCTCTATCGCCCACCGTAGGACTTGCGAGTGTTAGCGCTTTATCGCTACAGGACTTAACATGGATTGTATACGCTCTATCTTGTTATCACTCGTTAGTCCTACGGATTCTATCAGTAGGACTAACGAGTGATACCATTAAATCACCCACCGTGGTATGTACGAGTGATAACACTATTTCGCCCACCATAGAACTTGGGAGTGATAACACTATATCACCCACCGTGGGATGTACGAGTGATAACACTATTTCGCCCACCATAGAACTTGGGAGTGATGGCACTATGTCGCCAACAGTGGGACTTACAACGGGTGATAACACTATATCGCCCACCATGGGACTTACGAGTGATAACACTATATCGCCCACCATGGGACTTACGAGTGATAATAGTATATCACCACCATGGGACTTTCGAGTGATAATAGTATATCACCCACCGTAGGACTTACAACGAGTGATAGCACTATATCGCTCACCATGGGACATAAAGAGTGATAATACTATATCACCCACCGTAGGACTTACAACGAGTGATAACACTATATCACCCACCCCACCATGGGACTTTGGAGTGATAATATATATCACCCACCGCAGGACTCACGAGTGATAATACTGTATCGCCCGCCGCTATAATCAATCGAATAATCAGCATTATTGATTCATTAACGTTGTTTTAAAATCATATCATTGGTTTTAGCTTCTAGAGCAATAATTTGAATAAGTCAGTATTGGCCTTTCAGTGATCAAATCCTCGGCTTTTAGTAAACGAATATTCGAGGTGAGCGAGTTTTTCTTCCTTGTAGTGCGTGAGCGCATTAGTATTGATTATATCTAGTCCAATTATTAAAAATTCCATATTTAGGGCCGGTTTTTCAATGCTTAAAATAGTATTATACAATCTGTCGCTTAGATAAGCAGTCTCCAATGAACTATTTCATAACAGAATAGGTACTATAGTGAAACCAATACAGTATCTTTTAGTTTTGTGTTGATTGAAAAACCGGCTCATAAATTAGGTTTGTTCATGATCATAAGTTCATTTGACAACCTTATACTATTTGTTTAATAGTCATTAATAAATCATTCCTTTGACATGGAATATTATTCGACATCTGTATTATAGTACAGGGTGAAGAAAATTAAAGGATCCAGACGGGAACCCACTTTAAATCCTTAAGATTTATTATTTTACTTAAAAAAATCATTTTTTTATTATTCTGAAAAATAAAGAGAATCGAAACAGCTAAACATACATAAAAATCTGCTATTTTGTTATACTAATCGATAGAATCAATGTTCAGGATATAATCTCTCCAATGAACAATTGGTCTTAGAAACAGAAATGATCATCAAATCTTACATTAATTTTATTTTATCATCAATTCTAATATGAAAGACACGTAAACATGAAATTATTACCTAACAACTCTTGTGTATTAAATATGAGGTTTCATAGACGAGAGACGAGTGTAAGACCTCATGTTTCTTCTTCTTATCGTGTAGGTGGTATAGTCAAAAAAACAATTTCATCGTTAGCATTGATCCTTTCGACTAGTGGAATAAAATAGTGTGTTTAATTTTTTGAATCTTTAGAGCTATTTTGATTCCCAGGTAAGGTAAGCGAATTTTAGAAAATCTTTTAATGCTCTGTTTCTTTTTAAATAAGGGAATATTTCCTTTCAGAAAAATAAAATCTATCTATATGAAGGGAACCCCCTTAAAGGCCCATTCACTTTTTCCACCCTGTATATTGGTTGACTTTACGTAAGTTAAATCGTGAATCAAACAACTAGACTGAACAACCTTCGAGTATACGTTTCCACAGGTGCTCGCCGCTTTAATAAAAAGCCAGATAGGAGATGGATCACTCCAATGCACCATTAGGATAATTTTACACGAATCAGTCTAAATAGAAAGGGACCTTATGAAATGAACCTAAGCCAATATTAAGGATTTTCACTTGCGACCGTCTTAAGTCTAAATTATTCTTATTTTTCTGTGGCATGCATTGAAAAATGTGTAGGAACAATAATAAAATAAAATAGTGGATTTTATGTTCTAAAATATATTTTACATACTTTTCAGTAATCTGTACATGATAGTAATTAAATATCTAACCATTTTTCGGGTTTTCGCAGTTTTTTGATACACTTGGTACATTATCTGTCGTGAAAGGTATTTCGTAAAAGGACTTGCAACGTGCAAGTTAACAATTTATTTTTAAGTCGGAAATAAAAATATTTCATTTCATCGTTTTTTTATTATTATAATTATTACCGATGTATGCGTAATTTACTAGAATATATCCCGTGCTAAGTAACAAAGCGTGGGTTTTCGGCAAATAAAGCCAGATTTCATAAAATATTTTAAAACATCGCATACACAGTGTATTATGCAACATCATATCAAACTGAAGTTTCGCAAGGACTTGTGTAATTCCTAAAAATTCGATACGCAACTGAGTGATTTGTTATTCACAATATAACACAATTAAACAGGTTACTTGAAGTCAGCGTCGGGCCAACAGTGTCGATCCGATCTCGACTTTCAGTAACTTGAGTAATTATAAATAATTTTAAACACTCACCAATCGTTTAATAGTAAAATAGCATCATTTGTGTAGAGTTAAACTTTTTCTCCTCTCGACCTTTATGTTATTTGGACTTTCTTGAAATTAATTATATACCCCAATTCAAACTTTCTACAAAAGCTTACGGAATTCTTTAAAAAATCATTCGTGACAAACATATCGACAAAGAAAATTGGATCGGTATCTAAAATGACAAACCAACTGTCCTTTGATTACAAATCAACAATGCTGTTGAAAAAACTTGCTTACTATCTCCATTAAATAGAAAACCATTCTTATTAACTGCAATAATAAGTTTGTAAAACCAACTTATTTTTGCGGCCCGTTCAATGCAGTTTCAACGAAAAAATGTATGAAAAACTAGTTTCTAATCGCAAAATAGCCTTGTATTTATAGGACAGTTGGATTGTAATAGATATTAGTTGAATTAATCAACTTAGAATCGAAGCAATTAGCATAATTTATGTGAAAAGTTGACTTCTTCATTGCCCGATTTATAGAAAATCTTACTTATTAATTTTCAATTATATCTATAACCAATTCAAACAATCAACAGTCGTTATTGCTACAGTCATAAGGTCCACTTTGTTTAAGATCGTCTCAGACTAGGTAACTTAATATCTTAGTAGGGTTGTCCACAGGATTTCGTATCGTTTATCGATAGAGCCGCGCGAAGTCGCGCAGGAGTCGCGTCATCTCTTTACTTTTGTCGGCCCTGGAACGAATAGGAGAAACTTAGACAACCTATACTAATATTATAAAGATGAAAGATTTGTATTTTTGTATATGTAACGAATAGGCTCCGAAAATACTGGACCGATTTCAAAAAATCTTTCACCATTAGGATGCTACATTATCCCTGAGTATAGGATACATAATTTCCCCGAATTATGTATCCTATACTCACACTATATATATTTTCCCACGAGAACGAAGTCCCAAGCGGGATGCTAGTCTTATAATAAAAATAAAAAAAACTCACGCGACAGCATACTGGTGGAACTGCCAGCACTGTTGCTGCGTGGCGGCGGCCGCGCGCTCCGCCGGCAGCTTCTGCACCGCACTAGCCACCCAGTCCACGCACAACGACTGTAGCAAAAGTAATTTTACTTGTAATTGGCTGTTAGATATCTTTTCTATGTACCTAAAATTATTGAATGTAGCTGTAAGCCAAAAAAAAAAACATCACTATCGAATAAAATACACAGATTTCGTGCCTCACACGACTATCGAGCACATTGGAAATGAATCTACGGAATTCGAAAAAATGTCGTTCTCGCTTTTTGACTTTTTTCAAAAAGGTTAAGTTACAGAGCAAACCCTTAAACCGATCGTCTTTGTTTTAGGCTAGAGTGATTCAAGAGGAAGGTTTATATGTATAATTCATTCCCGAAATTCCCACGGGAAAGAAGTCCCGGGCAGAAAGCTAGTTTATAATATTTATATAATAGGCCCGTCCAAAAAAATTCATTTCCGAAAGCCCGCATTAGGCCAGGTGGTGGACTATGGACTAAATCCTCCGTGCTTCGAAGGGAGGCCCGTGCCCCTCGGTGGGGACGTATGTGGGCTGGTAAGAAGCAAGAAGGATGTAATAGGTACCTTTTGAAAAATTATAAGTTCCATGAGAACTTCACCAACTTCTGCCAGCATATACGAGTGTAGATGGAGCACGGACGCTGATATCAACGCGTAGGTTATGTCCTCACCGTACGTGCGAAGTACTTCTGCTGCTAAAACTGGAATTAAAATGACAAATTGATTTAAAAACATTTTTAAAAACAAGCTTTTATTTACAAATAATTTTAGGGAAAGAATGTTCGGCGCGAATGGGACTTGAACCCACGACCCCAGGATTAGATAGCTTGGTGCTCTAACCAATTGAGCTATCGTGCCTTCAAGTCAAGCGGCGAAATTTCTCATTCCCTTACCATAAAGTAGGTTGTCTTCATACAAAAGCACCGCGCGCGGCTGGTATGAGTGCGCCATAGCATTGTTACGACCGACGGGTTGACTCAACCCGACGAGCGGCGAGCGGCGTAAACTAGCATGCGACGGGTTAAATACAGTAACGACATCTAGCGAACGAAGTATGAATTAAATGACTACTGGCGTCATCTATGTGTGAAAGGCAGAACTACTTGGTAGTGAGCGACATCTAACGTCTATTGGCTGAACTTCTACTAGTGAATGTGGAACATTCCGGTTTAAATCGAGTCGCTAGAGCTGTCGCGAATCTTCTCCAGTGATCGATCCTACTCGAGTTGGGGTATAAAAGCGCGCGCGCCGCGCGTGAGTTCGAAGTTTAGTTTGGAAGAGATCTCCGAACAGCGATAAAGGAACGATAGTTAGTGAAGTGTTAAAGTGCATAGTGAGTTAGTGACCTAGGCGAGTTTTATGGACTGTGTTAGTGCTTCGTGATTGGACTGACGACTGCGACTTTACGAGTGGATAACGTAGTGCCAGTTTCGCGAGGATTTTGGATCTACGTAAGCGTCAAGGGCTACGCCTGCTACAAGTTTAATCCAGTAGTGGAAGTCTGGGAAGTGTCAAGTGTGGACTAGTGTTGGAAAGTGCAATTAGCGTTGAGCGTGTTGTAAACTGTGAATTAAAGACTGTGACTTTATCTGTAAATTCCCTGGACGCGAATTGTGTGGAAACCACGTTCTTTTACAATAAATCTCACTTTTGAAATTTGACAATTATTTCTCTATCCTGACGTACCCTCCGGTCGTGACAGTATCTATGCGTCGCCACAGGCACACTCAACAAAATCTCGGCGTGTTTCGCAGTGCGCCAGTACCGCACAAGGTTCGAGTGTGCGTGCGGCGAAGCATAGATACTATGGCGCACACAAGCCGCGTGTGTCCAATTGGAGGACAATGAAACACAGGAGGAGCCGCTTGATGTGCTTACTGTGGGGCGTTGCACGAAGGAAAAGGTCTCTGACCGAGCTACAGCTGGTTTTATAGGATTTACGATTGAGGCGCCATCTATTAGAAGTTTCTCGGAACTAATATAGTGGGTATAGACCAAGATCCCAGGGCCGCCAGACCTTACTTATTTTCTCATTAACCAAAAGTGTGGGAAAGAGTAGTGCTAATATGTACTATTAACCTGGCCTGGGCTAGCCTGGGCCGACGGCCAATTTTCAGCTATCAAGTTCGGAAGGTACTTCCAAAAATTACTCACTTGTCTTGAAATCTGGGTGCTATAAAAACTTTTTTACCATTGCCCCTCGAAAAAGGGTCCGTTATTCTTCAAAAACAGTGAATAAAACGCTGTTTATTTCACTGAGTGAATAAAACATTTTGAATTTGGAACATGCGCGAATATACGGATATATGCTTACTAAAGTAAGAAAACAAAAGAAAATGTAAGGAGGTTGCATACTCTCGCTATAAAAACCTACTAAAACTTGGCTGTATGTAATAACTGGCTGTATGAAATATGGCTCGGTTAAAAATGTAAATTTAGAATAAGGAATTCAGCCAATTTTCTGTGCAATTTTCATGCAATTAAAAGTTTCTGTTAATTTTTTTTGTCTCAAAATCATAAAATGAGTTCGACATCCAGTGATGAAAGTGAACCTCTCGTTCCAGAGTCATTTAGCGTTAAAGCAGCAGCTATTGTTGATAATTTACTGTCACAGAGTAATTATTTCCTTTTTCTCGTAGTCAATGGTAAAAAGTAGAGTACCTAACACGTGAAAAAAAAAATTCATCTCGGCTTTTGTATCCCTCGAAAAGAATTTACCTTTTTTTCACTTGTCGGGTAATCTACTATTTATTAAAAAGTATTGTTATAGTTCCCTGAACATCATATAAAAAAATCACGGCTCAGATTGTAGATACAATCGTAAATTTACTTGCGAGCTGGACTATCGCCTAAATCCCCTTCGTGTTTCGAAGGGAGGCCCGTACCACTCGGTGGGGACGTATATGGGCTGGTTAAAAAAAAAACTTGCGAGCTGTTAAGTGTCTGGCAGAAATCACAGCTGACGGAGAGTGTCTGACGGTGTTGATAACTATTTTTTATATTTAATTTAATTAATTATATTCTATAAGACATCAGCACCCAGACTTCAAGACAAGTGAGTAATTTTTGGAAGTACCTTCAGAACCTGGTAGCTGTAAATTGGCCGTCGGCCCAGGCTAACTAACACTACTCTTTTCCACACTTTTGGTTAGTAAGAAAATAAGTAAGGTCTGGCAGCCCTGGGATTTCAGTCTATAGGTGCATGAGCATGTTGAAAGTTTATATACATTTATTGGAAGTAGGTCGGTTGAGGGCTAAATAGATGGCGCCTTTACAGATTGAACAGCGTGTAGGTTAGCGCCATCTGTGTCTCGTATGGAGAACTACAGACTCATACCACTTATTCGAAGTGGATTGTGACAAGGGCGAAACCTATTAAAGATTTTTAATTTATTACTTTTGAAACGCTTTTTCTTAATTTCTCTCAAGCGGGTAAGCGTTTCAAAAATACTGAACTTTTATTTTATTTTTCATATTTTTCCCAACAGCCCCTCTCAAAAAATAAATAATTAGTCCGTCATATTGGGCGGTATGCCATATTGGATTTAGAGTGACGTCACTTAGCTAACTAAGCATTATCATCCAAACTAAACGTGTTTGCAAAACTTCAGCTCAACCGTGTGTGGGCAACTGCATTAATACTTACTTAAACATTGTTAGTTAATAAAAGCTTATAAAATAGTAAAGTGTACACACGCAATATAGGCTCGGTTTATTATAAGATCGATGTTATACAAACTGTTGGTTAAATGTTTAGTCAATTATTAAATATTATTTTATTATGATTTTAAATATAAATGTTCAGTGAAATCATCTGTTGCTTATCAAATCATGAACTTTCTTTCAATAATAACTCTAAAATATTATTGTGAATATAATGTATAACATTGTGTACCTATAAGAATTATTGTTTTGTTTGGTTCTGTTTTAGCAAATAAAAGAGTAAAATAAAAATAAAAAAAATTGAAATTTTGTGTAACCACCGACATTCATCGCTTGAAACTCTTAGGTACAGAACGCGACTCAGACTCTGATCTATACTTAAGTAGCAGACGTCTTAGTCCTTTTGATAGTGATAGAAAGGGACAAACAATACCTAAGTATAGATCAACTTGAGTCTCCTTCTGCGCTTCGTTATGAGAGCTTGTGAGACTTTTAATAGAACTTACAATGATTTGGACATTTTTAACTTACGTTTATCCCAACTTGTTTCTGCCATCAAAAAAATTCAAAAAACCGAATTAAATTTAACTTTTTGTTTTTATTTTTGTTGTTAGGTTTTATTTTTGGTTTTATCTTTTTGTCACTTTTTTTAAATCTATGTTTAAAAAAAATATATTCTAATTTTAATTATGAAGTTTATGTATCCAACGCATAATGTTATATCATTTTGTGAAAACTTGACTAGCTTATCGATTAATTTACATTAGAATAAGTATTTTGTGTAGAATAGCTGTATGTTTTCCTTAATAAAAAAAATAATAAAAAAACGGGTGGAGTGTTACAATACCTTTAACAGGCTGCCGGTCGGATCTAGTCGAGTTGGCTGCGCGCACCAGATCGTATAAGAACTTCATGACTGACGAGTTAGCCTCGCGGTGGTCTAACGCGGCCGCCAGCCCCGCGCACTGCAGCACCGTGCCCACAGCGCCCGACGAGAGGAACTCGTATGGGGTGCGCTGGACGAATCTACATGGAAATCCAGTTGAAGATTGTACAATTGGCTAGATTACTCTTTCTGCCACTTTCTAAACTAATGGTTCGAAAACAGTTCGAAAACTAGTTCTGAAAACAGAAATGTTTGTCTTATACCGAAACCCGGTTTTAAACAAACAAAAGTAATTCTGGTTTCGAAACTGATTTGCAAAACATAATAGTTTATTCTTCTTTAGAAATTTCAAGTTGAGGATTGTAGAATTGGCTAGATTACTGTTTCGGCCACTTTCGTATTACAGAACGCGACTCAGATAGTATAGATCAGAGCTATATTTAAGTAGCAGTCGTCTTTGTCATTTTAACCCGTCCAAACGTGATCGTCCATGTGACATTATGCGACTGTCCTTAGTGAGCGAAAGAGACAATCAATAGGTACTTAAGTATAGATGAAGATTTGGAGTCTCTTTCTGTAATGCCTCACTTACCTAATACAAAGCCTAAAGAGGTCGTCCACAGTATCGGGGTTGTCTTTTAATCCATTATCTTGTTGTAATAACAGGAACGCTCGCGGCATTAGTACCTGAAACAAACAGTTTTCGATTTTCAATGTTATACGTTATTTATAACTTATAACCGACGAAACCCGCCCGTCCAAGAAAATTAATTTTCGAAAGACGAGCGGTCCACCAACCCGCATTGGGACAGCGTGGTGGACTATGGCCTAAAATCCTCTTATGTTTCGAAGGGAGGCCCATGCCCCTCGGTGGGGACGTATATGGGCTGGTAAAATAAAAACGAAAATCTGAGATACTTTTCTTTTGCGCCGGACGGACATGGGAAAGTTTTGACCCATCTTCTTTAAGTATTTTTAAAACGCTTACCCGCGTGAGGGATATTCAAAATTATTTTTTTAGTCTGTAGTTCTCCATACGAGACACAGATGGCGCTGACCTACACGCACGACGTAATGTGCGCTTTTGCTAAGCGCTTAGAATGCCGCTTGACTTGAAGGCACGATAGCTCAGTTGGTTAGAGTACCAGGAGATCTAATCCTGGGGTCGTGGGTTGAAGTCCCATTTGCGCAAAAACAATTTTCTTTCCCTAGAAATCATTTTCTTTATGTTAGACACGTCATTAAGCTTTCTAATCTCTGTCCAAATGAACATCCTTGGGTGCAAATAAAGCACGGTTGTCTACACGTTAGTCTCAAGTCAATTTTATCAGTACAAAACTTTCTCCTTTCACATCACATTTCCTTTAAGTTTGACTTACCTGCGCCAGGTTGATAAGGTCGGGCACACAGCCAGGCTCAGCCAGCTCGTCGACGAGTATGCTGGCTAGATACAGCAGGCAGCTGTGTGCGTGCTGTGTGTACAGAGCGCCCATGTGGTGCGCGAGCGGGGGCAGCAGTGCGGCCGCGTGCCGGCCCGTGCAGCGTAGTGAGAACCGTAGCGCACGGCACGAGCGCTCCATTATGCGACCGTCCGTTTTGTATCTAACGGAAACGAAATCTTAAAGTTTTTACCAAATATGCAAGCAAATGGTCCATTTGTCATGTCCATTAAAATATACAATAAGTTGCTAGATACTATGTATTAAAAATATAAAAAAATATAATTATTCTTGCTTGAATTTATACTACTTAACTTACTCCATTGAAAGTATTTATGTGATAAAATTAATATTAAGTGAAGTGATTCTTAAGTAAACAATTCATACATCTTAAGTTATTGTTAAGATTACTGTGCCCTACAGGGTCTACAATGTATGCACTATTTTAATTGTACCATCAAAATTTTCCATTGTAGAATTGCAATAAATATATGTATACTAGCATTCCGCTCGGGACTTCGTTCCCGTGGGAATTCGGGAAAATTATGTAGCCTATGATACTCAGGGATAATGCAGCATCCTAATGGTTAAAGAATTTTTTAAACCGGTCTAGTAGTTTTTAGGTTTACTCGTTACATACAAAAATAAAAATCTTTCCTCTTTATAATATTAGTGTAGATCGAGTATAAATAGCTTTCCACCCCGGACTTCGTTCCCGTGGAAAACTATGTAGCGTATGTGTTAGTCCAGGGTGACAGCTACCTCCATACCAAATTTTATCAAAATTGGTCTAGCCCTTTGAGCGTGAAAGAGTAACAAACACCCATTCATCATCACCAACTTTCACATTCATAGTATTAGTATAATATGCTATGAGTATATGACCCATGCAATGTAAATAAAATGCAAAGTGATTTTAGAATTAAATAAATAAACGCTACACACTCAAAGGCCCACACTTAGGTTTTTCCTATGTCACGGGTCTTTTAGAACATACCAAGACAGACAGGACCCGAGAACAAACCTCTGCTTTTTACATACACGCTTGCCCCGACCGAAAATCTAACCCAGGACCGAAATCTGACCACTCGACCTAACCGGCCGTCATAAGGGCGTTTAAACGATCAAATCAGTCACAATTTGAATTCACCTAAAAGTTTATGCTCAATTATTATTTTTTATTTGTTTTTACTACGGTAAGTTACAATTTATCTTAGGTTTTACTTATTACTTGCCAAACCTAAGCAGTTTGATGGCGAGACGCGTTCTATTTTATTTAATACTAGCATTCCGCCCGGGACCTCGTTCCCGTTGGAATTCGGGAAAATTATGTAGCCTATGTCCATCGGGGATGATGTAGATTTCTAATGGTGAAAGAATTTTCAAATCGGTCCAGTAGTTTCGGAATCGAACCTATTCCGGTTTAAAGACATTTATTTCCCATTAAAGACAAAAATACAGTGTCACTTACATGAGTAACAGGTAGTTGTAACAAATTTATCGAGTTCATCCGCACAGAGATACACAAATTAAACAATTTAGCTATTCAATGCCAAAAATCAAATCTTTCCTCTTTCTAATATTCATGTATAGATGGAAAACCTACCACAAATTGTATAAATCTACCATTACTACAAATATTTTGTTATTTCAGATAACATATCAACACTGGAACTAATACAAAACCTAACATCAGATGTTGCTTTTGAAATAGTGGACATTTTACAGGACAAATAAATTTATTGTATAAAATAATTGTAAAAATGACTACAAAATATAAAACTAAAATTGCTCGGTAGGCTATTCAGAAAGGACGTGCCAGAAAAACTTCCTGAAATCTAAGGCTCATATTACAGAAGGAGACTCAAGTCTTGATCTTTACTTAAGTACTGAAAATGACAAAGACGACTGCTACTTAAGTATAGATCAGAGTCTGAGTCGGATTCTGCAATACAGACCTTAATGTTTTGGAAAGAATCTAAAGACCGGTCGTCGACCAAATAATAGGTCTTTTGAAATTGCCGATTTTTACTCAACGTTTATTTTGTTCATAATTTAGTTAATTGAACAGCTATTACTAAAATTGTGTTTTATTTAAAATTATGTAAAAGCGGCTATTAATGTTGTAAAAGAAAACTAAAAATGTATGTCCGTCATATAACAACACAAAACATGAGGCCTTTTTTTTAAAACACTAATGTTTAGGAAATACAATCTAGTTTATTATTAGGTATGTTTACTAAATTCAAGCTTTTAACCCTAGAGAGCTCGCACTCTATAAGCATTTTGCCGCCCGCGGCAAAAAAATCCTGTTTTATTTTGCACACCTTAACCTTTTCACCGCCAAAGTCTGATAAATCAGACAAAAAAAATTTATTTTTTAACTTTAATATCGTTCACCAAGCGTTCGCCATATTTTTTTAAAATAACAAGAAACTCTGTGCAAAGGTTACTGCAAGAGACGACCATTGTTGTCGGTGTGTCGCGAGCAGCGGCAAACTGCTCACCGCGCGACTACTCACGTTGGTAAAATTTATGTGTACGGTTTATACTGAAGTTTTAATTTTATTAGTTTTCATTGAGTTTAAATTCACAAACTTTCACAAACTTCAAGCTAGATAAAGTTCATTTATAGGAATTTTAAATTCGGGTATAGAACTTGCTCACACTAAAGATTTTATTAAAAATACGTGTCTTAAATACTTTTCACAGCTTCTCAAAGAGGCCTCTGTTGTATGAAAAGTCGTGCGTGTTCCCTAGACTTTGTTGAGTAGTGTACTTTATTCTATCCTTTAAAAATCATTGTTTTATTTATTTTGTTACTATCAACAAAAAAATACATTCTAAGCACGGGCGGCAAAATGCTCACGCGCGAGCACTCACGTTTCAATAAAAGGCGCGACTACTCGAGGGTTAAGTAGGTAGTTAACAGTGTAGTTAAGTTGTAATCTAGTGCCAGTCGTAGTGTCTACACTACAATGATTTTATTAAGAATCCTTGCAAGAGAGAATTTAATAATCCCTCGGATAATATCTCGTCCGTTTATTTTATTAATAATTATTTTAACATCAACTAACACGGTAAGTTTTATATCAAAGGATTTCAAAGAATTCAGATTATTGTTTATTTTTTTTTGAAATGAAATGAAATCCCATTTATTTACCAATCCAGAACACAACAAATTAACTAGTTATATATAATTTCCTTATTTCTAAGTGCACAACTATTTATAATTTGAAATGTACCGTGTTGGCAAAAACGTTCTGACTCAGCATATGTCGCAGCACAGCTACGACGCTGGTATTCCGTCAGAACCTTGAGGCCGGCCTTCGCGTATCACATTACATTACAAAAAGTATCTCTAATACTACAGTGAAATCATAAAACATATGTACTTTTTGCCGGCCCTATATACGTCCCCACCGAGGGGCACGGGCCGCCCTTCGAAACGCAAAGGGGATTTAGGCCAGTCCACCACGCTGGCACAATGCGTGTTGGTGGTTGTTTCACTACAGGTTACTATAATTATGCTAATGTAAATACATGCAGGGTGTACAGCTTAGCAAATACTTAAATGGTGGAATCTGCCCATAACTATGATCGGCTATAAGTAATTATATTTTTCGTTATTTCCCTACTTTGGCGCTACGCAATAAAACGCGATTTTGCGCCCCGCGCCGCTATCAGAATGGATGTACTTTGCTGGTTTTTGTGTTTTACGCTGTTAATGTTTTTTTAATGAGAAATGGAGTGTAATCAAAACAATTATTTAATTTCAAAGCAGAAAAAATGGATTCACTGGTAAATCCAGGGTTTAAGTTTTTGGTAAGCTGCCCCCTACACCCTATG
Organism: Aproaerema taeniolella; assembly: GCA_949987775.1. Taxonomy (NCBI): domain Eukaryota; kingdom Metazoa; phylum Arthropoda; class Insecta; order Lepidoptera; family Gelechiidae; genus Aproaerema; species Aproaerema taeniolella. The sequence goes on along the minus strand of OX465250.1, from coordinate 2,921,328 downwards.
TCTATTATATTATTAATAATGTACATTAATTAATATTCAAATTTTAGCAAATTCTATCTCCATGGGAGTCATTAAATGGTATACCTAAACTGGTGGATTTTGATAAAAATGGGGATTTTTCTACATCATTCTTACCTAAGGCAAATATTACTAAAATCAATACAAAATTTCTGCAAAATTTGGAACAACAGATACGAAATAACACAGAAGCAATAAAGGGTGAATTGAACAAGAAAATATCTACAATCATGAGGAGAAAATTATTTATAAGATGTCCAAAAAAAAACGACTGTGTTTTTTTAGACTGTCCACTTAATTCCGGAGTCTGCTTTTTATGCACGATTCGCACAAAAACTACCGATAATGAAATGAATGAGAGTAATTGTATTGAATCCGTATTTTCATTCCTGAAAATCAGTACAAAACGATATTTGCCGGATTTCTACTCAATATTAGGGAGGGCACACGACATTTTAAAACTCAGACAAAAAAGAGCGTTATAGACATATGTTTGTATCTATGTATCTGTCTGGGCATCGTAGCTCTTAAACGAATGGACCGATTTGATGCAGTTTTACTTGTTTGAAAGATGACGTAATCGAAATAGTTCTCAGCTATATCACATCAAAATTGGTTCAGCAGTTTAAAAGTGATAAGTAATCGGATGTCGGGGTGATACAATTTTTTTTATTTAGAGACATTACATTAGACACTATGTACGAAAAGAGCGTGATCGACAAAATTGAATAAAACATAATTATTTTAGAATGTTTATTTTTTATTTTAATAGACTATGATGCTATATCATACCATGATGCTTTTATACACATCAACGCGGTCTAGGGATATTGCACGATTTTTCATACAAACGAGGTATGTTTGAGAAGCTATAAAAGCATACTCCAGATAGATGGGAGTGCTATAATTTTAAGACAATCAAGTGCTAAACCTGAATTTTTAATTCTAATCAATAAATTCTGTTTTACTTGAAATTTGTGAAAACGTGACGAAAATGAATTTTTTTTTTGCGTAAATTCGATTATTTTCATACAAAAAGCAGGCAAAAAGTGCATTTTCGTTTTCGTTTCCGTCGCGTTTTTACAAATTTCAAGTAACACAAAATTTATTGATTAGAATTGAAAATTCAGGTTTAGCACTTGCTCGTCTGAAAATTATAGTCCTCCATGTATCTCGAGTATGCAATTATAGCTTTTCAAACAGACCTCTTTTGTATGAAAAATCGTGCAATATCCCTAGACCGCGTTGATGTGTGTATAATAATAGGCGTCAAGTCAGCTTCATTATTTATTATCGCTTGATATTTTTGTGGCATATTTTCGGCATAGCTGAGATATGGACCGTCATTTGGACTTAAGTTCACGCATCAGGTCCTTGATCGTTACTGCATTTTTTTGCCTTAGTTTGAGCTTGATCTACGACCAAACATTTTTAATGGGATTGGCATCTGGTGACTGTGAAACATCGATAGCATTTTCGACGTTTTAAGCAGTGAAGAGCTGTCTTCGATGTTTAATGGCATAGTCCGCTTGTACAATTCAGGGTTGATTTTGACCTAGGAAGATTTTCTAAGCAGATAGTAATGATGCCTTTTCATACATTTTTACCATCTTTTGACCGTTAAATGTACTGGTACACAGGTGGAAACTTTCAATACCCTTTTTCAAAATGCATTCCCAAAGATGCACATTCACCGGGTGTTTCAGAGTTCGTACGACCAGCCAGTTGACTGCTGCTAACAAAACCCGAGTCGAGTAGCCAGCTGTCCAAAATGAACCTTTGCCGAAAAATACTAAACTATTACTAATCGCGGTCATTATTTTTACTCGCCGGAGACAGTCGTTTTTCAATGTGTTTGTCACCGTAAAATAATAAGAATCGTAAGTTGATAAATTTTCGAGGTAGTTTATCAACTACCGAAAAATCATACACGCTAGTTGAAATTTATTATTTAACGCAATAAATTTTAGCTAATTGATCAACTTACGGTGTCTGGTTGTAAGTTTATCAACTTACGATTTCACCATACGTTAAATCATACACGAATGGACCAATCGCTGCTCAGTGTAAATTTTTACGTTAATCTGACATGCGTAATATAATACACTGTTCTCTGATTGGTCGATGGCATTGGTGGCAAGTGATTATTCATAGTGTTAACAACACCTAGACCTGACAATTTAATACTGATACTTTAGTTCAAAAACATGAAAACTAATTTATAGAATGATTTTTAATAAGTCCATGATAGCAAAAGATATTCAATGTACTCGTGATTACAAACAACTTTTACTATGGGACCGATTCTGAAATCGCGAAAAAGAAATCAGATATTTCATACATTCTGTTTGAACTTCTATGGAACAGCACATTATTTTCGCGATTGCAGAGTCGCTCCCATAGTAAAAGTTGTTTGTAATTACAAGTACATGCATATCTTTGGTATCGTAGACTATTTAAAATTCACACTATATACAGGGCTTTAGGTATCTCTGTTTCAACCTCTCAGGTGGTTAATCAGCCCATGAAACTGAACAACTTCCCCAAGGAACATAGGTTAAAATACGTAAAAAAAAATTTAAAAGAGCACCCCTCGGTGTTCCTTCTCTATTCTTCTTTGGGAGAAGAATGTTTGCGAATAGGCGTAGAGTTAAAAGAACTAATGTAATTCACTACTTTGACTTATTTTAAGTAGGGGCCCTAGAAGACGGCGTATTTCTACGGCGCTGAAAACGCGCGTTACGCGCTTCATACGCGATTGTTACGCAATCTTGTAACCTCGGCACACGGAGCGATCGTGAAACGCGCACGTTTACGGCGCGTTTACAGCGCTTTTACAGCGCGTTTACAGCGCGTTTACGGCGCGTATAAGCGCAGATACAGCGATACCAACGGGTTTCGAACGCGCGTTTTACGCGCCTAAAATGCGCGTTTGAATCTATGAAAACGCAATAATCGACATCTACGACGCTGAAAACGCGCGTTCCTGAAATGTAGAAAATGTTCTATAACAATTTCTATAAAGCTATTTTAGATTACTTTAGTAAGTCTAAAAATATTCAATGTTTAAAAATAGATTTAAAGAGGTGTGAACTTAGCCTATAAAACAAATCTTAGTCATTAAACTGTGTTATCTTAGTTTATAACTTAATATTGCTATTGTTGTGACTCATTATTATAAAATAAAGATCTTTAAAACAAACTTCAAATATATTTATTACAATATTACAAACTCGACACTCTTGCGCCGATTCGAACTGTCACTATTCGGGACCGACGCATGCTAGTTTCGATATATTACTTATTTTAATTTTTTTCAAGTAAACTTAGTTACACAAACTGCTTTAAAAGTTTTTTTTTTAAACTAAAGCAATTTTTGATTTTTTTTTAAGGTTGCAATTTCCTTATACTACACCCACTCAAATACGTATTAATAAGCTAAAAAAAAAGAAAGCAATGTTGAACTTCCTGTGAATGCTGTTTTAGAATGAATGAATAAATTCTTTATTGCACACGTAAACATAACAAAAACAAAAGGAAATAATTACACAAGTGCAAAAGGCGGTCAGAAAATGCAAGATTATTCAAAAATAAACAAAAAAATAAAATGCTCAATTTTAGTTAGCGTAACATCTTAAAAAATAAGCTTTATTTAATTTTTTTAAAGGAAACACCATTTTTCTGAATGGCTAGTCAAAACAGCAACTTTTAATTGCCTATTAAATTTTCGTCTGTTCTTACAAAGTTGACTAGAAGAGATCTCCGTGTGGATGGTGCGTCTTTCTACCAAATGTTACATTTTTCTTAATAGTCAATGGTTGAGTTTTTTTTTTTCATTTGATGTACACAGGGCCGCACATTAGGTTACCACACGCGTGTATTCTGTGCTGTTGCGATAAGGATAGGATAGTTTAGCAATATTAGACGATCTGAAACAATATCGTCTAATATTGCTTAGACGATATTGTTTCAGAGTTATACGGAAATTTGTGATAATTTTGCTACATGTAACTTGTTTTATTTTAACTTTTATGAACGTGAGATGATATGACATTATTGTAACATTTACAAAAAAGGAAAAGTTTAGTACAAAAAAACCGGCCAAGAGCGTGTCGAGCCACGCGCATTGTAGGGTTCCGTAGCTTATTAATATATTCTTATTAATCCCAACAGTGTTTGGCACTTGGTCGACTATTACTCGCAAACTTGAAGGACCAACTTATGTGTGATAGTTTTCCTTTAAATTTCGTTGTATATTCTACCAACGTGAATTTTTTCACATTTTTAGAAACAACCGTTTAGCAGGTATAGGGGGGGGGGACACTTGTGTTTGACAAAAATTTTCACTTTAAAAATTTATATTTCGCAAACGGAGTGCTGAATCTAAAAACGTTCTTAGTGTAAGGTTCCGTTAAATATTTTAGCAATTTTTGCACTTTATTAAATATTTTTAAATGTTTAAATTGAATAGTTCGATGAATGACTCTTTCCGGTACAACTACTGGCAGACAAAACAGTAGCAAAGTTTAGTGGCTAACTTCATGCGAAATTCAAAACGGGAAGGGGAGTTTAGCTGACGGGGACATTCGTTACCTGGCAGTTGAAGAGAGTAGTCGTGTCCTTAGAAAGTGTAGTTAACGGAAGTGTCCGTTAAAATAGTGAGATCTAAAATATAATTAAATTGTACATTACCACGAAGTGGAAATATATGTTTAAAAGAGGTCTGGTGTTTCCTTTGGATTGATGCACGTTCTACATCTCAGAAGCGGAAAAGGACAACGCATAAACGCGTAAGTAACACGCCTTAATTGTTTTAAAGGAAACCCTTTTGATGTAGATATTTCATGTATAATTAGATACAACGGCAATAACCGACCTATCATAAAAGGAAATCGTTATGAAGGTAGATGGTTAACTATTTTTAGTTATTTTAAAATTCTATATTTTGGCAGAGCTATTTTTACAGCTATTATGTGCAAATCGTAGAATAGTCCTTCTTTTACATAGAATGACGTCATCGATGTCTTAAGATACCGACTCGGTACCTGGGAATTTATTTATACACATATAAATGTACTTCTTTGAACAATAATTTTGAGTGCTTTGAATTTTTCTCTCTACCTACATTCAATCTATGATCGAGAACAAAACTGTAACCGACGGAATCAAATATGCTGGCACCGGATTACTCGAACTGTGTGTAGGGGTTTCTTAAAGGGGGCTCGAAATTTGATTATTTTTGCGCTAGGAGCAGCCGTTTTGAAGATATGACTACTTTTTTGAATTCCTTATATATTTCGATTGTTTTTTTTTCTAGTTTGAATTTTGTTTGTTTGTTCTACATTGAATACATTCGTAACGTAAATGTAATTTTATAAGCAGTTAGAATGGAGGTTTGCGTTTTGTTTTTTTTTGTGAGTTTCAGAACGTGGCAGGCAGCAGGGAGCACGCGCGGCTCCTGCCGCAGTTTGGGTGCTCGCAGCCAAGGGAGCGTCCGCGGCCGCGGTCGCAGCCGCTGCCTGCGGGAGCGGGTACGCCGGCTGGAACGGGGTCTGGAGATGGCGCGAGATGGCGGGCATCGGAGGCAGCGGAGCGGGCGGCGTGGTCAGCGGAGCGAGCGGCGTGGTTAGCGGAGCGAGCGGCGTGGTCGGCGGAGCGAGCGGCTTGGTCGACGGAGCGAGCAGCTTGGTCAACGGAGCGAGCAGCGTGGTCAACGGAGCGAGCAGCGCGGTCTAAGCAGCGATGGCGCTTGACTCGAGGGACGCAACGCGCGGGACTCTGCGAGCGCCGGACACCAGGATAAAAGGTCATGTAGCCCTTCATTTTTCAACTAATGACTTGTTACAAATTGCAAAGTCTATAAAAGATTTGCTACCATCTCAGCCGTCAAATTCGATCAATAAATGTGCATCGGTTTATGGCTGGGATGAGAAGACGACCGTCCATTTACCATGCAAAAATTAACGGGACTCGCTAAGACTTGGTATGAGAATTTGAATTGATCGACGGGTCCTGGGTTCGATTCCCAGTCGGGGCAAATATTCGTGTAAAAAGAAAATGATGTTCTCGGGTCATGGGTGTTTGTTTGTTTGTATGTATATTCAGAGAGACCCACGACACAAGGGAAAACCTTGATGTGGGCCCTGAGTGTGTAGCGTTTATTTATTTAACTTTTGTTAGAAATTTGCTCTTTTAAATCAGTGTAAAATAACGGGTAGGCACGCATCATCCACAGTATCGGCGATCAAAAAAAAAATTAGGTTAGGCACACTAGATTTACGGTGCGTTAAACCAGATCAACTTTTGAATTTTTACTTACGCAGAAGCCTAATTTAAAGCACAAATCTGGAGCCACTTCTGAAAGTAGGTCCAACAACAGACAGAAGAACCAGGCTTATTAGTTATAACTGCAAAGAAGCTGGCCATATTCCAACTGTCCCAAACCTCTAGTCAAGTGTACCCAATGTCAGAAGATATAACACACTACCGAAACCTGTCGAGTTAAAAAGGCATCTGAATCGACGAAGGTTTCCACAATCGCCAAAAGTCATGGTCGAAATAGATTTATTTCATATATTTTCCTTTATAAATATGAGACGGGTTAGCTCTTGACCACAATCTTGACCACGATCATAGATGAGGTCGACGATGGAACATTCAGGATGTCATCTAAAATAGGTCAAGTTACAATAAAGGATTTAAATACATTCATACATATTCGTTCTACTGACTCTACTCCTAAGGTCATCTTTCCCAGAGAAGAATAGGCAAGAGCGCTCTTGTAAATCTCATTACAAGTCTCATTTTCAAATTTTGACTAAATCTGAAATAACTCTAGAGCTAAGTAGTTTATTCCCATGGCTGCAAAACTATGTGCATTTCAAGTGCTGGTCCAAATGAAATATAGTGAACATTGACGGCACAATCCTGGAGAAGCATTTATAGATTAACGTAGGGAAATAACGTTGATTAAACAAATAAGTTTCGCGAAACTGGGTCTTTAACACGACAGTGTTCCTCTAATGATGAAAGGTTGTGGTTATAACCTTGTACGGTCACTTGGATCAGATTTGTGTCTGTCGATTGACGGTGCTGGTGCAACGGTTTCGTGTATGTCCCAAAACGTTGCTCGAAAAGCCAATGCTGATCGGAAAACCAAGTTGCAGTTTTTGTATATCGGTGTCATAATGCCAGGCTCATTATTAGAATAGATCGTTTATTCCTACATTATCGATTTCATAATTACAATGGATGTCAAAAAGTAATAAGAATAACACTCCCGTCAAAAATAAAAATAAAAATGTATCGGCAAGGGTGACGAAAGGTTGAATCGAATTATGATGGTGGGACACAGTAAGCTTTTCGGTATGACAAGCGTTAGAGCAGCGACCGAAACCCCTTTTTCTGGCAGCTTAAGGTTAGATACGAAGATTGTAAGGAAACCGAATGATCAGTATGTTGTAGTAGTATACACGGTCAAAAATGTTTCCTTTTCTGTAACAGTAACTCCATGCTCTAAACCGCGTAAGCTTCAGGAAAACTTCGTATTTCCTCGGGCTAAGAAACTGAAGGATATACATAGGACTTTAGAGATCAGCCAGACTGTTAGAACTTCTTCAACGCTATGACCGACTCTGAAACGCAAAATCCAGTTAAATCTATATTCCACTTACGTTGAGATAGATAGATAGATAGATAAAACCTTTATTTAACTGACACATTACACATAATTACAAAAACTAAAAAAAAAAAAAAAAAAACATTTGTATTTTAACGATTGAGTTGTTTCCCTCACTATTGTTGCTTTACACGTTATATACATAGATTAAACGACTTGACAACCCTTACTCTCAAGTCTCAAATATATATATTTCATCTAGGTTCATAAATTTAGAGTAACTAAATTTAATTTGTACCAGTTAGCTTCCTCTGATTCACTAGCCTAGAATATGTGCAGTATTGGATTGGCCTTGTGTGCCGCTTTAGGAAGGCCTTGTGTGCCGCATTAGGTTGGCCTTGTGTGCCGCCTTAGGAAGGCCTTGTGTGCTGCTTTAGGCTGGCCCTGTGTGCCGTAGTTAGCTGGCCCTGTGCGCCAAAGAGAGACTGGCCCTGTGTGCCGTAGTTAGTCGGCCCTGTGTGCCAAAGTTAGACTGGCCCAGTGTGCCGTAGATAGACTATCCCTGTATGACCAGTTGTAGTATTTCAGTCGAGGTAACTCTCTGACAATGCTATACTTGGCTGCAAAATAATGATTAATTTAAAAAAATATATATTGACTTGTGCGGTCCAAATAATGTTCTCGCTTGAGGTTATTTGTTGTTATAATTAGAAGTGTATGACAATACATACATATTAGTCTAGAATATGTGTTTTTTTACATATAAACCCTGTCGGGCATTGCAACAATGGAACGGCAGGCGGACTGGCATTATTGTTAATTTAATTGTTTTATTTATTAATTTGTGCCTAATTCTAGAAAAGTATATCTATGTTTTTGCCATCGCTATGCTAACCGTTTTTCTGACTCCCGCATACAAAGGTCCGTATCGTGTAGTAAAATTTATAGGTGACAATTGGTACAAGGTTGCTCCTACATCTGGATTTAAAGGGATGAAAAAATAAATGTACGACCATGGTTGCCACTGAGAGAATGCAGTCGTGGATACATATAGCGGTACTAGAGGTCAATGATAATGCGGACGAAGTCGATACTGTAGATGAAGAAGTTGTCTATTATAAGTGAGGAATTTTTACTCTAGTTGATTTATACTTGTGTTTATTATATTATTTTGTTTAAAGTTGGAATATGATACTTAGTCCACTTATGTATTTGTTTCAGGTCATTGGCGGATGTCGAAAGGATAAGGCTACCGTCTGGCCTGGGACAAATACACAGATATAACGGATTGGATGGATAATTGGATGGATAATTTGACGGATAATTTGATGGATAATTTGATGGATAATTTGATGGATAATTGGATGGATAATTGGATGGTTAATCGGATGGTTAATCGGATGGTTAATCGGATGGTTAATCGGATGGTTAATCGGATGGTTAATTGGATAGTTAATTGGATGGATAATTTAATAGATAAATGGATGAATAATTTGGATAGATATCGGATGGATAACTTGATAGCTAAATCGGTTAGATATCCGAATAGTTAATCGGATAAGGAAATGGAAAGATATTTTGATAAATAAATAGCTATAAGTGTACCTATTTGAGTATCAAGTTGTTTATGACCTTTTGTAATTTAATTCCAAAGATATATACTTTATCTTACGTTGTATATTCACAAACAAAATTATCATTAACAGCTAGTCACCTAATCATAGTTATGGTTGGATATGTCAGTATTTGTTTTGTAAATTGATTTAAATTTTTTGGTTGGATTAGATGTTGCACTTTAAAATTTTGTTCGTCTATACAGCATTCTGGGGTAAGATAGATTAAATTTATTTTATAGATTGCTATTTTATTTATTTATTGCTATTTATTGTTGGACTTTGTTTTTTACGTTAACATTTAATACATTAAATATATATACTTTTGATACGTACTTGGATACATAATAGTAGATTAAGCAACAAGGGGATAAACAGTGTAATATGTCACAATTCTGAGCGTAATGAATGAGTCTGTAGTTAATTAAGATGTTATGTTAAATCCTGAATGAAGCGAAGGATTCAAGTCTGCCTAAGACTAAGACACATACACCTACTGTGAGGTTAAATAAAAAAATAAATTATAAATTCATCCCATTAATAATGTTTTGAGCCTCCGTTTCTATGTCAGAGTCGCTGGAGTTACATCAAGTTTTTATACTAAATATTTTTAATAAGGCAATAAGGCTGCCGGATTGTACACTACATTATGAACATTTGTTTTTGTTTAATGTTATGTTTTTTTTTGTGTGCAATAAAGAGTATTGTATTGTATTGTAATAAAAGTAAAATCTGTTTGATGTGTCAATAGATTTTACTTTCGAAATTAATTTTGATAGAAGTTTTTGTTGAAATTTTGGCGTTCCATATTTAAATGTCACTAATGCCCAAGGGAAGTTCCATAAAATTTTATTTCCCTTAAGCTATAATGGCTTACTTTTAAATATAGTGTATAAAAATATTTGTTATTACTGGTTAGGGCTAGAAAATAATTATTAGCTAAAGTACAGGGATGTCCTAATCAGCCAAGTGTAAGGTTTACAACGGTGCGTGTATGAGGGCATACACGTTATCAGGATGGTCGAGTGTAAGGTTCCGTTAAATATTTTAGCAATTTTTGCACTTTATTAAATATTTTTAAATGTTTAAATTGAATAGTTCGATGAATGACTCTTTCCGGTACAACTACTGGCAGACAAAACAGTAGCAAAGTTTAGTGGCTAACTTCATGCGAAATTCAAAACGGGAAGGGGAGTTTGGCTGACGGGGACATTCGTTACCTGGCAGTTGAAGAGAGTAGTCGTGTCCTTAGAAAGTGTAGTTAACGGAAGTGTCCGTTAAAATAGTGAGATCTAAAATATAATTAAATTGTACATTACCACGAAGTGGAAATATATGTTTAAAAGAGGTCTGGTGTTTCCTTTGGATTGATGCACGTTCTACATTAGTAAACCCCTTCTATCTTTTAAAATGCTATCCAATGACACCCCACTCAATGATATTGGCGAGAAAAAAAAAACATCGCCCTTTCACGTCTATGGGAGACACCCGAAAAATTTTTTTTTTTCTAAGATTTTACTCTACAGTTCTGTCGGCGTGATTCATATGTATAATCATGCTTAGTTTCAGCTCTGTAATACCAAGGGTTTCTTAGGAAACCTGCGGACAGACGGACAGACGGACATGGCGAAACTATAAGGGTTCGTAGATTACTACGGAACCCTAAAAAAACGAGAAATATTGTAAACAAAACTGCATAAAAATATTATAAACAAAACCATGAACTTGAATGACGTATTTCTTTTTTTTTGCAAGGCTAGTCATCTTTTTTTTTTTGCTTTGGATACAAAACTTGCATATTCTACTTTGTCCATAATAAGTTTTAACTCTTTCTAAGCTTTGTATTAGAATTTATCAGCGAAAATATAGAACGCGACCGTGCGTAACTCGCCGAGGCACGGAGCATACGGCGGGCGGCGCGCTCTATACCGTGGTATACGCTGAGCATACGACAGGTTAAGGCGACTACAGCACCTAAATTACAATTTTATGATGCGTAGATAAGCATAACGCACTGCATTAAATCTAAGAAAAAAATACTACGGTAATATTCAGGACATAAACTAGATAAGCAGTTTGCTGAAAACATGATTCAGCACTTTTGGTTCGATAGAAAAAGCTCACAAAGTCACCTCTAAATATCAATATTGTGTATCTTTTAAGCTGTAAAAACGATAGTAAAATGCACACAGGAACTTGAATTTGCTATCAAAATGTTCGTGATTGAACACTCTCGATAAGTAGTTAACGCATTTTTCGATTTAAGCTGTTACCTTTTCATAAATCTCATTTTTCTAACTTTCGAACATGTTTTTACGCACGCACGCTTTCATAGTCCGTAAACTTCGTGTATCGACACTGTTCGCACTGCCGGCCCAGGCCTGTTGAGAGACGGAGATGGCACTATTCCTATGTGAGCTGCCTTTATCGGGTGCTGTAGTCGCCTTAATGAAAGATCTCAATAGTATTTATCTGTCACTTATGTTAACTAGAAGATACCTCATTTTGTTTTAAGCTCGCCATTGTGTATCATGTTCTCTGTAAAATTTTTGTGTAGAATCCTTACTATCCTTACTATTATTATAAATGCGAAAGTAACTCTGTCTGTCTTACTGTCTGTCTGTCTGTCCGTCTTTCACGCCTACACTACTAAACCAATTTTTATGAAATTTGGTACAGAGATAGATTAGAGCCTGGGAAAGGACAAAGGAAAGGACATATACATTTTATCTCAAAGTTGGGCACGATATAACCTGTAGTCCACGCGGGCAGAGCCGCGGGCGGAAAGGTAGTAAAGTATAAAATAAATACAGCAGATAAAGAAAGAACAAGTACTCACTTTTCCATAACATCCCTTATCGTCGGCCAAGCGTCCCCTAAGGCGGGGACACACGGATGCGACGTCGCCGAAGTTGTTTGATTGACTTCTACATCTCTGAACAAGGCTGCTAGTCGGTCTAAGTACACAACTGGATCTGTACTGGTGTTCTTTTGGATGGGTTTGTTCGCTTTCATAAGCTCGTTTAATGCGGTTATGTGGACGGACGCTGCTTCTCGCATTGCCACGGTTAGCTGTGGAAGAGAAGAAATAATAATAAAAAAATATTTATTAATAGAGATCAGAACAGTGGTTTCGAACCTGGGGATAATTACGACTGCGGTGGTGAATCAGCTTTTATGTGGGGGTAACAAAGAACCTTATAATTAAGACCTAATTTAATAAAATACAACAATACAAACCATCACACTATTTTTATTTAATGAATTATTTACAAATGTCATGTAAGGCACTGACATAATATCAGCGTTGTGGCTCCAACCACAACACTATGCTGAGTCAGGACCTCTTTCTTGACCAGCGTTTCACTTCACGATTCCCCTTGACGTTTTTTCTTTGTTTATATTTGTGTATTGTGTGAAGTTTTTTGTTTTATGTAAGTTGCTGGTCATTGAATAAACGTATTATCTATCTATCTATACAGGAAGTTTTTTTTTATTACCATCCAAATTTTTTGTACGTAAACTTTATGAAAATTTAACAGACCCGTATTTTTGTTTCTACGTTTCATATAAATATTTCAAGTTAGATCGTCTGACGCATGAAAATACTTAAATCAAAATTGTTGTATGGAAAAAAAATAACATCGTCCAATTGACTTGAAACTTGGTAATAGTACTCTTCAACACAATTTGTGACACCCGTGTTTCTGCGTTTTACAAAATTCATCCTCTAAGACGTTAAAAAGGGGTATCAAAATCTGAAAATTTTTGAAAAAAAAAAATATTTTCCTCCTTATTTACGTTCTATCAACATTACTGACACCGTCAGAAAAAATTGTATGGTGATAAAAAAAATCACACTGTATGTTAAATTAAAATTAAATTAGTGTGCAATTTGTAATTAATAAAGATATCCTGTACTTGATTGTGTTGTTTATATTAATAACATTTTAAGGTCGGGGTAAAATCAATTTCCCTAATAAGTCACATGGGTAACAATATTGAAAAGGTTAGGAACCACTGCATTATAACATATCATATTTTTTGTAACAAAATATACCTAAAACTAGAGCAAAAATAATAACAAACATGCCTAGGATGTACAGTCAAGAGCAGGTCACGCTTTACACTACCAGTTTAAGCTGAGCTCTGATTTATACTGCGCGCCATACAATGCAGGGCCGGTTCAAAGTCCAAAGTGTCAAGCTTGACGTGCTCTTGAGTGTACCTGTGTTTCAGGCGAAGAAGGGCAACTACTATCATCATCACAAGCAAAATCCTACTAATATTATAAATGCGTAAGTTTGTGAGGATGTATGGATGTTTGTTACTTATTCACGCTCAAACGGCTGGACATATTTTGATAAAATTTGGTATGGAGGTAGCTGACATCCTGGATTAACACATAAGCTACATAATATTCCCAAATTCCCACGGGAACAAAGTCCATGGCCGAAAGCTATTGACATTATAAATGCGAAAGTTTGTGAGAATGGATAGATGGATGTAACTCCTGTACGCAAAAAATACGTAGTTGCAGGTCGGATGTAGCTGTAATAGATACATACCTGATCTTGCGGTAAGCTGCCGAGGGATGACGCCAGTGCCCGGGTGAGTGCTACGGAGGTAGGCAGCGGTAGTTGCAGGTCGGCCGCTAGCCTTGAGGCGGACAGCAAAGCGGCTGCGTGTGCGCCGGCGTGACGTCGACATGCTTTGCAGATACTCTGTAAGAAGAATTCTGTGGTTACTGTCGCGGTTATAGATTCTTTGGACATAGAACGAAGGAAAATGTAGAATGAGGAAAGTTGAAAACCAGCGTTGAGGCCTCGACTTCAACACATGCTCAGCTATGTCCTGTTTGACATCGCACTACAGCAGAATCCACTATTCATATCATACGTTATGATGTCGTTTTCTGTTTGTGTTTTGGTTTTTGGTATTGTCCTGTTTTTATATATCTACACTCGGCTTCAAAAAAATCGCACCTTTTAAGAAATCTATTTTAAACATCTTTCAATCGTATTTGTATTATGAAATATTGGTAATGTTCGGTATCATTTGAAAGGTAAGGAAACAGAGAATGCAAAAACAATAATTCATTCAATGTTTTTTATTGGAACTGAGAAAAATTTACAAAACAATAAAAATCCTTAAAAAACCCTAATGAAATCTGATTAATTTTTCAAAACAAAGTTGCTTAAAACTAACCTAAAACCTAGTGTTACCCCCCCTAGCCCTAATGACGTCTTCCATGCGCTCCCTCATGGATCGCACCAACTTTAGGACCTCTTCTTGAGGGATTCTGTCCCATTCCTCAATAACGGCGTCTTGGAGCTCCTGAAGAGTCGCGGGAGCGGGATCACGGGATCTAACCTTGCGTTTCAGCTGGTCCCAGAGGTGCTCTATCGGGTTCAGATCTGGACTTCTCGCTGGCCACTGCATGACAGGGATCCCAACCTCTTGAAGGTAGCCCTGCACAATTCCAGCAGTGTGCGCGCGAGCGTTATCGTGCATTAATGTGAACCCGTCGCCAATAACTCCAGCATAGGGGACCACATGTTCTTCCAGGATCTCTGTGATGTACCGGTGAGCAGTCATCGACCCTTGCCCGCGAGCACCGCCGGTCCGAGAGACGCAAGAAAGTTCAGTTTTGCCGTCGGCAGATATGCCGCCCCAGAACATGCAGGAACCGCCCCCGTATTCTACCGTCTCTTGGATGCAGGCTTGGGCAAAACGTTCCCATTGTCTTCTGTATACTCTTTTGCGTCTATCGTTGCAGAAAAGGCACACTCTCGTTTCGTCTGAGAAGAGAACAGCTCTCCATTGGTCCAGGGTCCAATTGACGTGGGCGCGAGCAAATTGCAGGCGTGCTCGCCGATGCGCTGCGGTTAATTTTGGACCCGTGGCAGGTCTTCTAGCCACAATATTTCTCTCCTTTAGTCTTCTTCTAACTGTAGAGACACTCACGGCCCTTCTACGAACTGCTTGAAGCTGCTGTTGCAACTCAACAGCATTAGAGAACCGATTTCTCAAAGACTTCGATACGACGAATCGGTCATCTCTCGCAGAAGTGCAGCGATTTCTACCAGACCCACGCCTTCGGACAAAGCCACCGGTCTGCAGGAACCACTGGTACACTCTTCGAACAGAAAAGCGACTCCAGTGCAATTGCCGAGCAACATCACACTGACGTAGTCCTGATTGCAGTAGTGCGATAACTTGGGCGGCTTCAGCAGCAGTAGTGTCCATCTTCAAGGACGTTTTTCTGATGAAAGATATTCTTCTGTGTCTTCTTCGACTGTTGGTAGCAAATTTATCCCCCAATAAGCTGTATCGACCCTTTTATACCCAAAAAACAAAACAATACAAACAAAATTTGAAGAGGAGAATCAGTTCCATTGTCATTCACAGTGACTTAAAGTGTCAAGCTTTTTCTTTAATCAAATGAAATGGATATTTTTTTAAAGAGTTTTTATAGGGCTCTCAAATGATACCAATATTGCTACGAATAACTGCTTGTCTTAAGGATTAACAGTGCTTAAAGCCTATTTTTACGGACGTGCGATTTTTTTGAAGCCGAGTGTAGTTTATGTCCTGAATATTAATCGTAAATCGTAATTTAGGTGCTGTAGTCGCCTTAATGATAAAAATACTTGAACTCCTGACCCTGAGCTAGATCGTGGTCAAGAGCGAACACATTCGTAGTAAAAAAAGCCAGACCAGTGCAATATTTAATCACAGCCTTTGCACGATGTTTCTTTGAAAGTAGAACGAACCGATTCTCATGCAGATTTTTGGCTAGAGATAAAAAAATAATAAAATAACTACAAGAAAAAATACATTACCTGTAACGCTATAGCAGCTGCATGCGACAAGGTCTTGTCGGATAGCGATCGGAGTAACACCTAGAAAGAAAACATAAATAAGGATCGTATTTAATTTAAAAAAAAAGTGAAATTTGAGTTCTCAAAAAAATAAATTAGTTTTCAGAGTTAATAGGTTGGCGACTTATATCAAGAGTCAAAAAATAAAAAAAACTGGCACCTATGAAAAGTTTTAGGTAACACTATCTTTTTGGCAACAAAATACATTTTCAGGCGACAAAAGTAAACTTTTGGCTTTTAAACATTTTGAAAATGGGATATAGTTTTAATAGTTTTAGTAGTTTACTGTTTTAAAACAGGGCGTAAGGGACAGCTTAGCAAAAACTGAAACCCGAAATTCCGACCATCATTCTGAATGATTTTCCAGTGAAAATTTCTTCAAGAAAATTGAGCTATTGGTGAGAATTTATTTCTAATTTACATTACAGACACTACTGAAATCCTTAGACCTAGAAAGCTGAAATTTGGCAAAATGTGTCTTTCATGACGTAGGTAAGCATTAAGAAACGATTTTTTGAAATTCAACCCCTAAGGGGGTGCAAAGGGGAATCAAAGTTTGTATAGAAAAATAAAAATGTTTTGGACATTCTGAATCGAAACTATGTCAAGATATACCTTGAAACAAATAAACGGACACGTGTTACGCGATGATTCGAAAATCATCCCTTAAATGGTCAAGAATGAAACGGGTGACTAAAAGAGTTCTATGCGCGAGCGAAGCCGCGGGAAAAAGCTAATTATCTTAATAAATGTATGATATTCAATATCAGTCATCTAACCAATGACGCTCGCTCGTGTACGTACCTGCATGCACGGAGCGACACACTCTCCGTGCGCGTCGATCCACTCGCACAGCTCCCCGAGCAGTTGGCTGGTCGCTGTGTACGTACCTGCATGCACGGAGCGACACACTCTCCGTGCGCGTCGATCCACTCGCACAGCTCCCCGAGCAGTTGGCTGGTCGCTGTGTACGTACCTGCATGCACGGAGCGACACACTCTCCGTGCGCGTCGATCCACTCGCACAGCTCCCCGAGCAGTTGGCTGGTCGCTGTGTACGTACCTGCATGCACGGAGCGACACACTCTCCGTGCGCGTCGATCCACTCGCACAGCTCCCCGAGCAGTTGGCTGGTCGCTGTGTATGTACCTGCATGCACGGAGCGACACACTCTCCGTGCGCGTCGATCCACTCGCACAGCTCCCCGAGCAGTTGGCTGGTCGCTGTGTACGTACCTGCATGCACGGAGCGACACACTCTCCGTGCGCGTCGATCCACTCGCACAGCTCCCCGAGCAGTTGGCTGGTCGCTGTGTACGTACCTGCATGCACGGAGCGACACACTCTCCGTGCGCGTCGATCCACTCGCACAGCTCCCCGAGCAGTTGGCTGGTCGCTGTGTACGTACCTGCATGCACGGAGCGACACACTCTCCGTGCGCGTCGATCCACTCGCACAGCTCCCCGAGCAGTTGGCTGGTCGCTGTGTACGTACCTGCATGCACGGAGCGACACACTCTCCGTGCGCGTCGATCCACTCGCACAGCTCCCCGAGCAGTTGGCTGGTCGCTGTGTATGTACCTGCATGCACGGAGCGACACACTCTCCGTGCGCGTCGATCCACTCGCACAGCTCCCCGAGCAGTTGGCTGGTCGCTGTGTACGTACCTGCATGCACGGAGCGACACACTCTCCGTGCGCGTCGATCCACTCGCACAGCTCCCCGAGCAGTTGGCTGGTCGCTGTGTACGTACCTGCATGCACGGAGCGACACACTCTCCGTGCGCGTCGATCCACTCGCACAGCTCCCCGAGCAGTTGGCTGGTCGCTGTGTACGTACCTGCATGCACGGAGCGACACACTCTCCGTGCGCGTCGATCCACTCGCACAGCTCCCCGAGCAGTTGGCTGGTCGCTGTGTACGTACCTGCATGCACGGAGCGACACACTCTCCGTGCGCGTCGATCCACTCGCACAGCTCCCCGAGCAGTTGGCTGGTCGCTGTGTACGTACCTGCATGCACGGAGCGACACACTCTCCGTGCGCGTCGATCCACTCGCACAGCTCCCCGAGCAGTTGGCTGGTCGCTGTGTACGTACCTGCATGCACGGAGCGACACACTCTCCGTGCGCGTCGATCCACTCGCACAGCTCCCCGAGCAGTTGGCTGGTCGCTGTGTACGTACCTGCATGCACGGAGCGACACACTCTCCGTGCGCGTCGATCCACTCGCACAGCTCCCCGAGCAGTTGGCTGGTCGCTGTGTACGTACCTGCATGCACGGAGCGACACACTCTCCGTGCGCGTCGATCCACTCGCACAGCTCCCCGAGCAGTTGGCTGGTCGCTGTGTACGTACCTGCATGCACGGAGCGACACACTCTCCGTGCGCGTCGATCCACTCGCACAGCTCCCCGAGCAGTTGGCTGGTCGCTGTGTACGTACCTGCATGCACGGAGCGACACACTCTCCGTGCGCGTCGATCCACTCGCACAGCTCCCCGAGCAGTTGGCTGGTCGCTGTGTACGTACCTGCATGCACGGAGCGACACACTCTCCGTGCGCGTCGATCCACTCGCACAGCTCCCCGAGCAGTTGGCTGGTCGCTGTGTACGTACCTGCATGCACGGAGCGACACACTCTCCGTGCGCGTCGATCCACTCGCACAGCTCCCCGAGCAGTTGGCTGGTCGCTGTGTACGTACCTGCATGCACGGAGCGACACACTCTCCGTGCGCGTCGATCCACTCGCACAGCTCCCCGAGCAGTTGGCTGGTCGCTGTGTACGTACCTGCATGCACGGAGCGACACACTCTCCGTGCGCGTCGATCCACTCGCACAGCTCCCCGAGCAGTTGGCTGGTCGCTGTGTACGTACCTGCATGCACGGAGCGACACACTCTCCGTGCGCGTCGATCCACTCGCACAGCTCCCCGAGCAGTTGGCTGGTCGCTGTGTACGTACCTGCATGCACGGAGCGACACACTCTCCGTGCGCGTCGATCCACTCGCACAGCTCCCCGAGCAGTTGGCTGGTCGCTGTGTACGTACCTGCATGCACGGAGCGACACACTCTCCGTGCGCGTCGATCCACTCGCACAGCTCCCCGAGCAGTTGGCTGGTCGCTGTGTACGTACCTGCATGCACGGAGCGACACACTCTCCGTGCGCGTCGATCCACTCGCACAGCTCCTCGAGCAGTTGGCTGGTCGCTGTGTACGTACCTGCATGCACGGAGCGACACACTCTCCGTGCGCGTCGATCCACTCGCACAGCTCCCCGAGCAGTTGGCTGGTCGCTGTGTACGTACCTGCATGCACGGAGCGACACACTCTCCGTGCGCGTCGATCCACTCGCACAGCTCCCCGAGCAGTTGGCTGGTCGCTGTGTACGTACCTGCATGCACGGAGCGACACACTCTCCGTGCGCGTCGATCCACTCGCACAGCTCCCCGAGCAGTTGGCTGGTCGCTGTGTACGTACCTGCATGCACGGAGCGACACACTCTCCGTGCGCGTCGATCCACTCGCACAGCTCCTCGAGCAGTTGGCTGGTCGCTGTGTACGTACCTGCATGCACGGAGCGACACACTCTCCGTGCGCGTCGATCCACTCGCACAGCTCCCCGAGCAGTTGGCTGGTCGCTGTGTACGTACCTGCATGCACGGAGCGACACACTCTCCGTGCGCGTCGATCCACTCGCACAGCTCCCCGAGCAGTTGGCTGGTCGCTGTGTACGTACCTGCATGCACGGAGCGACACACTCTCCGTGCGCGTCGATCCACTCGCACAGCTCCCCGAGCAGTTGGCTGGTCGCTGTGTACGTACCTGCATGCACGGAGCGACACACTCTCCGTGCGCGTCGATCCACTCGCACAGCTCCCCGAGCAGTTGGCTGGTCGCTGTGTACGTACCTGCATGCACGGAGCGACACACTCTCCGTGCGCGTCGATCCACTCGCACAGCTCCCCGAGCAGTTGGCTGGTCGCTGTGTACGTACCTGCATGCACGGAGCGACACACTCTCCGTGCGCGTCGATCCACTCGCACAGCTCCCCGAGCAGTTGGCTGGTCGCTGTGTACGTACCTGCATGCACGGAGCGACACACTCTCCGTGCGCGTCGATCCACTCGCACAGCTCCCCGAGCAGTTGGCTGGTCGCTGTGTACGTACCTGCATGCACGGAGCGACACACTCTCCGTGCGCGTCGATCCACTCGCACAGCTCCCCGAGCAGTTGGCTGGTCGCTGTGTACGTACCTGCATGCACGGAGCGACACACTCTCCGTGCGCGTCGATCCACTCGCACAGCTCCCCGAGCAGTTGGCTGGTCGCTGTGTACGTACCTGCATGCACGGAGCGACACACTCTCCGTGCGCGTCGATCCACTCGCACAGCTCCCCGAGCAGTTGGCTGGTCGCTGTGTATGTACCTGCATGCACGGAGCGACACACTCTCCGTGCGCGTCGATCCACTCGCACAGCTCCCCGAGCAGTTGGCTGGTCGCTGTGTACGTACCTGCATGCACGGAGCGACACACTCTCCGTGCGCGTCGATCCACTCGCACAGCTCCCCGAGCAGTTGGCTGGTCGCTGTGTACGTACCTGCATGCACGGAGCGACACACTCTCCGTGCGCGTCGATCCACTCGCACAGCTCCCCGAGCAGTTGGCTGGTCGCTGTGTATGTACCTGCATGCACGGAGCGACACACTCTCCGTGCGCGTCGATCCACTCGCACAGCTCCCCGAGCAGTTGGCTGGTCGCTGTGTACGTACCTGCATGCACGGAGCGACACACTCTCCGTGCGCGTCGATCCACTCGCACAGCTCCCCGAGCAGTTGGCTGGTCGCTGTGTATGTACCTGCATGCACGGAGCGACACACTCTCCGTGCGCGTCGATCCACTCGCACAGCTCCCCGAGCAGTTGGCTGGTCGCTGTGTACGTACCTGCATGCACGGAGCGACACACTCTCCGTGCGCGTCGATCCACTCGCACAGCTCCCCGAGCAGTTGGCTGGTCGCTGTGTACGTACCTGCATGCACGGAGCGACACACTCTCCGTGCGCGTCGATCCACTCGCACAGCTCCCCGAGCAGTTGGCTGGTCGCTGTGTACGTACCTGCATGCACGGAGCGACACACTCTCCGTGCGCGTCGATCCACTCGCACAGCTCCCCGAGCAGTTGGCTGGTCGCTGTGTACGTACCTGCATGCACGGAGCGACACACTCTCCGTGCGCGTCGATCCACTCGCACAGCTCCCCGAGCAGTTGGCTGGTCGCTGTGTACGTACCTGCATGCACGGAGCGACACACTCTCCGTGCGCGTCGATCCACTCGCACAGCTCCCCGAGCAGTTGGCTGGTCGCTGTGTACGTACCTGCATGCACGGAGCGACACACTCTCCGTGCGCGTCGATCCACTCGCACAGCTCCCCGAGCAGTTGGCTGGTCGCTGTGTACGTACCTGCATGCACGGAGCGACACACTCTCCGTGCGCGTCGATCCACTCGCACAGCTCCCCGAGCAGTTGGCTGGTCGCTGTGTACGTACCTGCATGCACGGAGCGACACACTCTCCGTGCGCGTCGATCCACTCGCACAGCTCCCCGAGCAGTTGGCTGGTCGCTGTGTACGTACCTGCATGCACGGAGCGACACACTCTCCGTGCGCGTCGATCCACTCGCACAGCTCCCCGAGCAGTTGGCTGGTCGCTGTGTACGTACCTGCATGCACGGAGCGACACACTCTCCGTGCGCGTCGATCCACTCGCACAGCTCCCCGAGCAGTAGGATGCACGTCTTGCGCACGGCGGGGTGCGCACTCTCGGGCATCGATAGGATCGCTTCCACTACCTTCGGCACGTATTCGTATTCTTCACTGTAATCATACGTGTAAATTCATTGTTTTTGAAGTTATACTTCTTTAGGCGCGTTATGAAAAAATGATGAGAGTGAAATTTTAAGATGCGCGCGCATCTGTGACACAAAATTAACAGTATGAAGCTAGGCGCGTTATGAAAAAATGATGAAAGTGAAATTTTAAGATGCGTGCGCATCTGTGACACAAAATTAACAGTATGAAGCTGTCTGCTTAACCGCTCAAAGAAGTATAACTTCTCACGCGCGTACATAAGTACACGCACCCATTTTTTTTTTATCTTTTTCAATTCAATTTTTTGAAAAAAGGAAAAAATATACTACATTTTTTCTAAATTGTATGTGAGTTTGTTATAGTCAATCCTCGAAGCCCCGGTGCTTCTAGATTTAAGTAGTCAATCCTCAAGCTAGCCTAGCCTAGTGAAACTTACGATAAACCAGTGCTTCCGGGAAGAGACTGCATATCGCCCTTTTGACTATGACACATACATGCCAATCAACACTAACGCCCGTAACACCAACAGCCTCTGTCCATCCACACACTCACGCCTACAATACCTGTCAGGGTAGGCAGAGCATTCAGCTTTTCTAGAACCACTTGACATAAATTCTAAGGGTTATTAGATGAAACATGATTGTAATGGTGAGAGTTTGTCAGCCTTTCGCCCACGATACAGCTTCTTCTTCTTCTTATCATGTAGGTATAGTCAAGTGTGTGGCGAACTTGCTAATCCTGGTGTCAGAGTTTTCAAACTGCCAAATGGCCTCTGACTTGGTTTTAACGACTGTAGTCAATCGACAACAGCCGGGACCGACAGCTTAACGTGCCCTCCGAAGCACGGAAACGCTCGTGATAAATTGCCACTTTGGTCACCCATCAGGTTCCCTGCCCTTGTGTACGTTGCTTAACCACACTGACCGGTTGAGATCAGCGGGCGCCACTGGGCTACGAGCGCTCCTGGGTTACGAACGATACAGCTGAACCCTCGCCTCCCACTCATTGGCTTCTACATTCTAAATTGGCACATTCTAAGTTTTTCTTTCACTCCCAATCCAGCATAAAAGAAAGGCTTACAAAAAAAAACTCACGGTAAAATATTCTTAGCGACCGCTTGCATTATAAACAAAGCTGCTTCGGTCTGCTCCCACGACATGTCAGCTTGCAGTGCGGCGAACATCTGCCTGAACACCGACGAGGAACCAACGATGAACACCACGTCTTTGATTAGCTCCATCACTTTTACACGGAATTCCTGGAATATAATAATGAGAGGGACTATTACATGAGTGTATGTATTGTTCTTCTTCTTCTAATCGTGTAGGTAGGTATCTATCTATCTAGCTAGACAGATCATGTAGGTATAGTCAAGTGTGTGACGAACTTGGCTAACCCAGCGGTCAGAGTTTTCGAACCACACAATGGCCTCTGACTTGTTTTTAACGACTGTAGTCAAGTATGTGTGTAGGTATTAGAAAGTTAATACACATATTTTTTAATACATATATTTTTTTTTTATTATTATAAGATGGGTTAACTCTTGACCTCAATCTTGACCATAAAGGTCAAAGATGAGGTCGACGATGGAGCGAGTTAACCCAGAAAACGCCTATAAAGGCACTGGTACTCCCACGCACCGACGGAACACAGCAAGCTGTTTGGCGTCGGACTTCGGTAGGAGGGTGGTCGCGAACCAGACGGCCCTTTACAGAGCCTACCACACCGCATGAGACCATAGGACGACACCTCAGATTCAGACAAAAATGAAGTGTCGTTGCCTGGGATGCATCACTAGGAGGCAGGTCTCATTTGTGTTTCCTTAGTCGCCTCTTACGACACCCACGGAAAGAGATGGGGTGGTGTTATTCTTAACCGATCACCACACGGCACAAAAAAAAATGTATTTTAAAAAATTTATTTTTAAAAATGTATTAACAAGCCCAGTAAACTCTTGTATCTGATTGTTCCAATCGCGGTTGAAACTACGGGTTGTTGGGGTATTGATGTGAAGAAATACTTGGTTGGCGATAACCCCCACGCTGAATTATTCTAATGTCTAATAAGTTTTAGCTCTTGATTGATTTCTGGACTAAAATGTATACATTTGAATATCCTAAATGTTATGTTGTCGATTTTTAGAAATAAAAAAATTTCACTTATTAAAATAAAAAACTGTATATTGTATTGTGTTGTAACTATCACCAAAAAATTCTCTGAATCTCCCCCCTTTATAAAAGGTAATTATACACATATATGTACACACATCAACACGGTCTAGGGATATTGCACGATTTTTCATACATAAGTGGACTGTTTGAGAAGCTATAAAGCATACTCGATATACACGGAGGGCTATAATTTTCAGACGAGCAACCTGAATTATCAATTCTAGTCAATAAATTTTGTTTTACTTGAAATTTGTGAAAACGTGACGAAAAAATTGCGTAAATTCGACCATTTTCATACAAAAAGCAGGCAAAAAGTGCATTTTCGTTTTCGTTTCCGTCACATTTTCACAAATTTCAAGTGAAACAAAATTTATTGACTAGAATTGAAAATTCAAATTTAGCACTGGCTCGTCTGAAAATTACAGCCCTCTGTGTATCTCGAGTATGCTTTTATAGCTTCTCAAACAGGCCTGTTTTGAATGAAAAATTGTGCAATATCCCTAGACCGTGTTGATGTGTATATATGTCGCCGGAAATTAATTATTTTTATTAAATCGTTTATTTCGGGCAGAGCCCATAAAAGTGTTAGTATACAATTATTCTTACAAAACTGTTAGTAGGGTACATAATTACATTTAATAGTAGTATTTATAACCGTAAGGATCGTAAGTTGATCAATTTTCCAGGTAGTTTATCAACTTTCGGCAAATCATACACGGCACTTGAAATGTATTATTATTTAACGCAACAAATTTTAGCTAATTGATCAACTTACGCTGCCTGGCTGTAAGTTTATCAACTAACGATTTTGCCACACGTCAAATCATACACAAATGAACTAATCGCTGCTCAGTGTACATTTTTACGTTAAACTGACATCCGTAATATAATACACTGTTCTCTGATTGGTAGATACGACAACCTAAGAGGCAACCACAGTCGAGTCGTTTCTGGCACTTCGCCGGCCGCTACCGCGGCACGCTCGCTGCGCTCGCTCGGCTCGTGCGTTGGGGGTCGCAGTTCTAGTTCTAACCTAACCGAACCTAACCAACTCGTGGGTTGGTTGGGTTCGGCTACTAACAAACCTACTTGTCGCAGTTCTAAGTGAGACATTCAACCAATCAGCCTACACATCGCGTTCGTCGGATCATTTTACCGCGAGACGCCGTAAATTGATCAATTACCAGAAATATATACGTTAAATAATACATTTTAATTGCCGGGTATGATTTTCCGAAAGTTGATAAACTACCTCGAAAGTTGATCAACTTACGATTCTTCTTATTTTCCGGTGACATATATACAGGGCTTTAGGTATCTCTCTTTCAACGTCTTGGGTGGTTAATCAGTCCATGAAACTGAACAACTTCCCCAAGGAACATAAGTCAAAATACGAAAAAAAATTTTTATCTTCCATACAAAATGCGATATATGCTGATGAAGTTTGTATGGGAACTCACTTTTTTTTCTTCGTATTTTGACCTATGTTCCTTGGGAAAGTTGTTCAGTTTCATGGACTGATTAACCATCCGAAAGGTTAAAAGAGAGATACCTAAAGCCCTGTATTCACATCACACACATAAAATACATTTTATTGCCTTGTAACAATGGCAATGAATAATGCTGTGTGCAATTGTGCATCCAACCAAAGCAATAGTAATAATTCATCCAGATATGAATATTTAAGAGGCTTAATCCTCGCAATTTCAACGAAAACCTGCGAAAAAGTATGTGAAATGTTATGCTATGCTTTGCCTATTAATTTAAATACTAAATAAGGTGATGAAAAATTAATATGAATTGGTGAATATTGAAATCAGAAATGTAGTAACACAAAACATTACATTATTTGTACATCTCATCACTTAGTTGATTATCTGACATACACATATGTTGTATAATATACTATTTAGGCACACAGGGAATATTGATGTTACTGTTTTTCAAAAGTTTTTATGGATTATATGTTTTCTTATATGTAGTTCAATAAATGTCATCATCAGCCCATTTACATTTTTTAAATAATTTAATTGTAATAGCTATTTACAATAGCTCATTACGCTAATTGTGACCCTTAACGACTATCACATTCCATTTTCACAGTCACATTATCTGTGCCTATGCCTGTACATAAAAACATATCAATAAAATTATAAATAACTAATACATACTCAAGGGCTCACATTAAGGTACCTTGTATTGTGGGGTCCTTTTAAACATACACAAAAACAGACATGAACACCTTTATCCTCTGAAAAAACATCTGCTTTTCATACAAACATTAGTCCCTACCAGGAATCAAAAACCAGGTCACGTTGAACAAGAGGCAGCATAACTACCACACTACCAAACCGGCCAGTATACTAAAATTAATAACTAAATTAAGACTTACATAAAAATCTTCCCCTTCTTCGGGTAGCTGCGTATGATCAGGTTCGCATTGACAGTGTCTGGCTAAAGCCTCAATCAACCTTTCAATATGTGGCTTGAAGACATCTGTCAACGGCTGGTAGTCTCGTTGGTATACCTCCTCGGACAACCGGTACCAAAGGTTGAACGTTATTTCTGCTACCTGAACAAAATAAACAAATGGGATGCTTTTTAGTTAGAGATTTTAACGTTATTATTAGTTACTAAAGCAATCAACTAAACTCACAATCATATGATTGAGTATTTACTTGCTAAAGCAATCAACTAAACTCACAAACAATTAATATGTTTAACCTAATTATCCTTAAAGATTTATGCAAAAACATTCAGAGAAGCTGGCTTATATTTATATTCTTATTACAATACAATACCATACAATATACTTTATTTGCACATAGATACATAGAGTAATATTTGTAGAGTATAATGCAAAATGGCCCAATCGAGAGGCTAAGTACGGAAAACATCCCATACACAACAAAATAAATAAGTATTCTAATATGCTATACATACAACATTCCCATCTAATTTTATGAATCTCTTGACTAAACTAACCAACTTTCACAAAGGAACTAGGTCAAATATAAATAAATTCACCTAGCTATGCCTTTAAGATACAGTTTTAAATTTTGAAGATCAGCTACATAGTTTGCCATAGTATAAAAAGTTTAATGTTTTTGTAAATCTGATACCTAGTTAAGTTATTGAATATGTAATTTAATAACAAACACCACCTAACTGTCCACTACATTCAAAATTTTAATTTTGTTATAGAGCTAAACTACTCCAAGGCTTTTACAGACCAGTATTATGTCAACAGGTAGTTCTGTATATAAAACACTAGCTTACCTCGTAGTCGTGATGACCAATACATACAAGAGCCAATTCCAGTGACCGTATTGCAAAGTGGGTGCTTCCATTGGAGGCACAATTAATAATTTTCTCTAGAAAAGATTCTGCTAACTCTGTAAACAATCTAGCATAGTTAGATGCCTTCTCCTCTTCTTCATGAGCAACAGCCATATGATAACTCTCTTCTAAAACAGACACACTATCAAAAAGTAGTCTCTCTACATCATCATTATTGTTATTTTCTTCTAAACAATGCAATAAAGCACATATACAGTCTGATGCAGCATCATGAAGTGTATTTATAGAATTGTAATCCCGAAGCACTTGTAAACACAGTCCAATAACAGCATTCTGTGGCACGTCCTGTATTTCGATAGCCCGAACTTGAACCCATGATGTCAAACATTTTATCACTCGCAAAGCTACATGTGTATTTTGAGAATTGGTTAAAGTCTCTTTGAGAAATAAATTCACTATCTGAGTATTAGACCGCAATTCATTCTTTATGTCTTCTCTACGGTTCTCGCCTAGCTTCAAGTTGGATGAGTCAATTTCTTGGGGTAATACAGTCAAAAGTTCTAGGAGAGCAAAGTTATTTTTGTTGGAGAAAGATTTAATTAAGTCACTGATACAATTTTGCCAGGATGGCATTTGTAGAGCTAGGTCAGCTAGTGCTAAACAGAGCTGGGTCACTATCGCCGGGTTCGCTTCAGGTGATGTAGTCTCTAAATGAGATATAAGAGAGTTCCGCAGTGATACTAGGGCTTCAGAAGGGAGTTCTGATAGGTTATGTTGTACTTTAGATCTCATGGTCTGAGCAGCAAAATAACACGAGTGGACATCTTTCTTTTGCTGCAGCAAATCATCGGCTATCTTCCATGAGTGTATCTGAAACAAAACAGTGTGGATTTTTAAACAGATGTTGTTACTTTTCGACCATGGTCAATTGCAGAGAAAATTCAATAATTTTTAAAGAACTACATGAAAGCAATGGTTGAAACTGTAGAATACTAATTAGGAAAGTACTTACGGACTTTTGCACGTCTCCAAGCCACACTGAAGCCTTTTCTTTTTCGTTGGCGTTGGGGTTATCATACAAGGCACTTATGGCCTGATAAATAGTGTCCATCGACGGATTCTCCATAGCGAAAACCTTTAGTATTTCACAAGACAAACACAGCACCGCACTCTTAAAACATTCAAGTCGTACTATATCATAGTAATACGTGGAAAACTAATAAAAAAGAAATAATTCAGCGAAAACAAGCACATTCGAAATGCTTGACAAAAGCCATAGACAAAAAGATAATGCTGCCAGCTTTGAGTTAACAGTTTACTGAATATTTTTTTATAAATTTTAGAGCCGCGCTCTTGCTTGTCGTGATATTACAAAAAAAATGAAACACAATCAATTTAATTCTTTGAAACACAATCAATTTGCAGGAGAGCAATGTATATGAAATCAAAATTCAAAATCGATGTCAGTGTCGAAATCGACTTTGAAATCCATGGTAGCCCCTCAGTGTGTAGTGATTTTCACATACCCTCTAATCTGTGATATCATTAAAGCTCCCACATAACTAACTTTCGTGGTTTTTTCCTAATTGTTCTGCAATTGCTGTGTTAATAATAAAACTTAGGACTTATTTTAGTTTTATACAGTTTTTACTTCATTTGTGTGATCTTGTCCTGTTTCCTTGAGATTCCAGGAAAAGTTTTTAGTTTTATACGTAAGTACAGTTTTTACTTCATTTATGTGATCTTGTGCTGTTTCCTTGAGAATCCAGGGAAACGTTAAAAAAGAACAATAGTCATTCCATATTTAATTTTTATTATTTTACCTGAAACAATGCAGAAATTAAAAATATAGCAACATATATTTTTCTGGAATCCATAGAGAATTCTGTTCAAAAACCCTTTGCAAAAAGAAAATAAAAAATCCGTTTTTTTAATATTAACTTTTATTTCTGTTTATGAAAAAGTAGTTTTCAAAACAAGTTACTTTTATTTTATGAATTGCATGCTTAAAAATTAAACATGGACCAAACTAATTTCCGAATATGCTTATTTTAGGTGTTCAATGTTCTGAACAAAAATCAGCTGGTTAACGTCATGTAAACGTCATCTACGTCATTAACGTCATAGCAAGGTCGATCGATAGCCGCAAATTCTATAAAAACCTGTACATTTTCCACACAAATGATTCTCACGACCTCTTCAATTATCCGTGGCCTTTCTGCAGTGGCAAAGCAATCGTACGCGCGAACGGTATTCACTACACAGATAACCATGGCACAAATTAAGGTTGGTAAATTCCAACGTCATGTTTTTGTTATTTTCAAAATTATGTAATTGTAGAATAATTGGTTATGTTTTCATAGGTTGGAGACAGGATTCCGGTAGCGGATTTGTTCGAGGATTCGCCAGCTAATAAAGTGACCACTTGTGAGTTGACAAAAGGAAAGAAAGTGATAATTTTCGGCGTCCCCGGTGCGTTCACGCCGGGTTGTTCGAAGACCCATTTACCGGGATATGTGCAAAAGGCCGACGAACTGAAGAAGGAAGGTATCGATGACATCGCCTGCGTTTCCGTGAATGATCCCTACGTCATGGCGGCTTGGGGGGCCCAGCATAACACTAAAGGAAAAGTAAGTATGGTTAAATAAACAGTGATACTTCATTAAAAAACTGTGCGGTAATAAAAACAGATGTAAATGTTCTTGGAAATGGAGTTAGCTATTTGAAAGTGCTATTTGGAGTTAGCTATTTGAAATCATATAAAAAAACCTAGAAGCCTACCAAACAATAATAACAAACTTTTAATATCATTCACATAAAGAGTAGAGTCCTTTGAATTCATAAGTGTCGTAAATATAAAAACAAAATTGTTTTTTAACAAACTTGATAAGATAACATAAAATAACTACTGAATAAATTTTAAATTCTGTTTGCCACCGTAACAGCATTTGAATACAATCTCCAATGCCAATTTGACCTTGAGGTCAACGTCTATTTATATGACATGATAGCGTTTACTGACTACCTATGAAGTGCTTATCAAGTAAACAACTTCAAGTATCAATGTGTTTTATGCCAATTACAGATTATGTTTTCATCAGATGTAGGTAGTTCACATTGTAGGTGAATGTATATGTAGATGATGATTAAAAAAAATTAAGATAGAGAAAAAATGTAAGTATGTAACAAAAAACAAATATTTCCTTATTTTTCAAAGTGTCAAAGTTCAAGTGAAGGGCTTTTAAATGTTGAGTACATTAGTAAATGGCGAACATAAAATTAAAGGTGCTTTCAATTATTTTTTAAGTGAAATACAAAATATGTATTGCTGTTAGTGTACCTTATGTAAATTAATAAATGTGCACGCTACATCATCAACCACATCTTTGCCACTACATCTTCAACCACATCTGTCCATTGTGATTAAAAGTGAACCATAAAAATAAATTAAAAAAGTAACATCAAAATATACAGTGCTTTAGGTATCTCTCTTTTAACCTATTGGTTGGTTAATCAGTCCATGAAACTGAACCACTTCCCCAAGGAACGTAGGTCAAAATACGAAAACATTTTGATCTCCCATATAAAATGCGCTATAATTATGCTGATGAAGTTTGTATGAAAACTTTTTTTTCGTATTTTGACCTATGTTCCTTGGGAAAGTTGTTCAGTTTCATGGACTGATTAACCACCCGAGAGGTTGAAAGAGAGATACCTAAAGCCCTGTATATCAGAGCATTCAGACGTAAAAGTTAAATGGTTAAAAAAAGTGAATTAAAAGTTGTTTGACATTGAAAAGCAAAGCTGGTTTTGGACTCAATAAAAATTAATTACTTTTATACTTTTACTATAAAGAACCCACATTTTAATTTATAAAATCTATTACAGGTGCGCATGCTAGCTGATCCCCAAGGAAACTTCATCAAAGCAATGGAATTGGGCACCAACCTGCCTCCTCTGGGTGGGCTCCGTTCTAAACGGTTCTCTATGGTTTTAAATGATGGAGCTGTAGAGGTTCTTAATGTAGAGCCTGATGGCACTGGCCTCTCTTGCTCCTTAGCCGACAAGATGAAAGTGAAGAAGTAAAAAAAATAAACCTTCATAGCCTTTGTAGTCTTTAAGCATTTCTTCAATAATAACTAATCAGAGTGATCAGACATTTATCTATTTGTGATCAAATCTGTCTAGCTTTAATATTAACAATAAAAAAGGACACAGTTTATTCCAGAATAAATCAAAAACATCTTTAATGTAGGTAGTTGGTGAAATATCTCTTCTACTGAAAATCTAGAACTATTTTTGTTCCTATAAAAATAAAATCACGAATCTATCTTAGACTATCAGAGCACGACCTTGTGATATGAAATCAATTATTATTGATCTTTTATATTGTACATACTTAGAGTACAATTTTATAGAATTTTATGTCAAGCCTTGAGTTGTATTTGTATTATGGAATTATATGTTTTGGATTCCCTTAAGCTCCTATTTGTTTCTATTTTATGACTATCCTTGAGATACATGAACTTGTTTAATGCAAACAATAAACACTTTTGGGAGTAAAAGAAAAATTTTGAATGTGCCAGCTGTATTGTGAGGGCGAAAAAGAAAATCAGTACGCGCATGAAGCTGATGACTAACTTTTCAAACGCCATTATCGATCACATCGAAAATCATACTACATTTCTTTTAAATAAACAGCAAACAAAGAGTATGTCACTGCGTTTACAGCAAAGATAGGTATCGATTTTTCGTGTACTTCCGAAAATTCTGTATACGAGTATATGTATATGAAAAATGTACCTGTACAAAAACAACATTGTTCCTTATCTTCCATGGTAATCTCCCTATAATACATTAACGCTACCAATCTGGATTCGATTCCAGGTTAGGGTAAACAAACAAAGTTCTTAGGTCTCCAGGGATCTTTTTGTGGGCCCTTGAGTACCTATATGGCGTCATTACATTGCGTAAAACGTAACGAAGGTAAAAAACATCAATGTTGTAATTATTTCTAAGGGTTTTCGCGCTGTAGGGTGGACAAAGAGAAAAATATCAAGCTAAGCAGGTGTATATTTTTAATGTCGTTTTCGTAATTAGCACCCACAAAAACCTATTAAACGACACCTGAAATGTCAATATGTTACAGCTTGGCTTTCGGCTCGCCTCACTTTTAGCGTGGAACCTTGTATGTCAACCATTTTGGATTAGGGTACACTTCGTCGTAAATGCTACCCTCGTGAATTATTTCACATTTTTTTTCGTTATAAAATTAATGTTTCCTAAACGGATTGCTGAATCGAAAAACGTTTGTAGTAAACCCCTTCTATCTTTTAAAAAGCTATCCTATGATAACGCACTCGATGATATCGGCTAGAAAAAAAACCATCGCCCATTCACGTTAATGGGAAACACACGAAAAAAATTTTTTTCCACCATTTTCTTTTTAGGATTTGTCACCACAATCAATAGGTATGTATGACCATGCCAAATTTTAGCTCTGTACTATTAAGGATCTAATATTAGTAAATATATTCTTATTAATCCCAACTAAGTTTGGCACTTGGTCGACTATTACTCGCAAACTTGAAGGGCCATCTTATGTGTGATAGTTTTTCTTTTAATTTTGTTGTATACTACCACCGTGAATCGTTTTACATTTTTCGAAACAACCGTTTAGCTGGTAGAGAGGTAGACACTTGTGTTTGACAAAAATTTTTACTTTAAAAATTTATGTTTCGCAAACGGAGTGCTGAAACGAAAAACGTTGTTAGAAAAAACTCCTTCTGTCTTTTAAAAAGCTGTCCTATGACACCCCATTTTATGATATTGGCGAGAAAAAAAAATTCATCACCCTTTCACATCTATGGGAGACACCCGAAAAAAAAAATCTACAGTTCTGTCGGCGTAATTTATATGTACATATGACCATGCCAAATTTCAGCTCTGTGCTACCAAGGGTTTCTTAGGAAACCTGCGGACAGACGGACATGGCGAAACTATAAGGGTTCGTAGATTAATACGGAACCCTAAAAACAAATGTATTATTAAAGAGTTTGTAATTTTGGAAATAATTTTTGTTTTGGTCTAAATACAACTAAATGTAAGTATAAAATTCGCGAGCGAAGCGAGCGCGAATTTTTTTTAGTTTTTTAAAAGTTTTTTTTACGGCAATATTACTGTTAGAAATAATATCAACCTTCTGTTAAAATAATTTTGATGTCATTTTCGTAATTAACACCCCCAAAAAACTATTAAACGACACCTAAAATGTCAATATGTTACAGTTTGGCTTTCGACCTCCCCTCACTTTTAGCGTGGAACCTTGTAAACATATTCTTATTAACCCCAAAAACGTTTGGTCGACTATTACTCGCAAACTTGAAGGGCCAACTTATGTGTGATAGTTTTTCTTTTAATTTCGTTGTATTTTCTATAACCGTGAATTTTTTCACATTTTTAGAAACAACCGTGTAGCTGGTAGTGTCCCCCCCGGAAACTTGTTTTTAACAAAAAATTTCATTTTAAAAATATTTTATTCTCAAACAGAGTGCTGAAAAACGTTCTTAGTAAACCCCTTCTATATTTTAAAAATCTATCCTATGACATTCAATTCAATGGTATCGGCGAGAAAAAAAAATCCATCGCCCTTTCACGTGTATGGGAAACACCCGAAAAAATGTTTTTTCCAACATTTTATATTTTAAATCTGTCGGCGCAATCAATATCTATGACCATGCTAAATTTTAGCTCTGTAGTACCAAGGATCTTATATTAGTAAATATATTCTTATTAATCCCAACAGTGTTTGGCACTTGGTCGACTATTACTCGCAAACTTGAAGGACCAAGTTATGTGTGATAGTTTTCCTTTTAATTTCGTTATATATTCTACCAACGTGAATTTTTCCACATTTTTAGAAACAACCGTTTAGCAGGTAGAGGGGGGGGACACTTGTGTTTGACAAAAATTTTCACTTTAAAAATTTATATTTCGCAAACGGAGTGCTGAATCGAAAAACGTTTGTAGTAAACCCCTTCTATCTTTTAATATGCTATCCTATGACACCCCACTCAAAAATATTGGCGAGAAAAAAAAATTTCATCGCCCTTTCACGTCTATGGGAGACACCCGAAAAAAATTTTTTTTCTAAGATTTTACTCTACAGTTCTGTCGGCGTGATTCATATGTATAATCATGCCAAGTTTCAGCTCTGTAGTACCAAGGGTTTCTTAGGAAACCCGCGGACAGACGGACAGACGGACAGACGGACAGACGGACAGACGGACAGACGGACATGGCGAAACTATAAGGGTTCGTAGATTACTACGGAACCCTAAAAACTACATATATTAGGTAATCTATCCATCTCGCTTTAGAAGTTTCTAAGCTCTCTTGGCGTTACAAAATTCTACCTGTCAAACCGTTCTGCTAAAATAAAATTCCCTTTGCCTTCCCCAGATAAAAAAATATCTCGTAGCCGTCCAATTTGTTTATTTACGAAAAATGGAAAATATGAAAAATTATGAATAAAAATTGCAGTAATGTTCAAGCAAGTGAATTATGTGGGAGCCGTTTTATTTCTTTGTTCGTTTATTTATTTAGTTAAAACGGTATTCACTGAGATATTTGAGGACGAAAGTGCACAAGTTGATGAATGGTTGGACCAGAACGATTTAGGCGATTATAAGAAATTGTTTCGAGAGCATGGTAAGTTTTTATTGTTGTTATTTACACTAATAAACTATTCGCATACATTAGTTACCTATTAGTTCTTTGAACACGATCTTTAACATAACAGAGTAAACTTCCAAGCAAGATTTTAGGATATTGGACTGTATGATATCAATAATTTGTACAAACAACTATTGTTTATATGGTAATTTGTTTGATAATCGTTAAGGAAGTGTCCTGCTGTATCTGTGGTCTCTGCTTACCCCAATGGGGCAAAGTCATGAGCTTATGTATGTTGTGTATTGTTCACATGACACCAGTGGGTAAGTACCTATCCTGCTGTAGAATCCACATTTAGTCATTACTGGTTAAGGAGTTTGTTTAAGTTGAAAAATTTGATTATTTGGCTAAACTCCCAATCTTTCCAAGTAGATAGGTTATGATCAGGCCTACCTTTGCTACCGGGCACTCTGGGCATATGCTCAAGGACTCGCGATCGATTCGGGCCCTTTAGTTTCTGCCAGAACACCAACCAATATCTAAACCATGTAATGTGTTGTGAAAATCAAATGAGAACTACTGACAATGATGATGTCCATCTCAACATGTCTGGCGATGGTGATAACTGTTAGGCAGTGGTTCCTAACCTTTTCCATATTGTTATATCTGGACCTTAAAATGTTATCACTGTGTATAATACAAGCAAATATATATCTGTATTAATCAGCAAATGCACACTAGTCTATTTTAATAAATCACAAGCGGAGTTATCCTTTTTCTTCTAGGGGTTTTATTAGATAAGGTCTTAATTGTTAGGTTCTTTTCTACCCCCACAGAATAGCTGATTTTACCCCTGCGGGGCTAGTTACCCCCAGGTTCGGAATACAGTTACCACCTAGCATGTGCTTTAATTTGACTGACACAGTTAGGTCTTGCAGGTTTGGTCTCAAGGAGGACAGTGACTTGCTTATTAGCCTTTGTAAGCCTTTAGCATGAAAATCATGTTATTTTAAATAAAAATACACTTAAATGGTTGAACATATTTAAAATTTTGTTTATCTACCGAATCAACTATTATGCATATTTTTAACAAAATATTTCTCTGTCAAAAGCATAGCGGCCTCATTATCATAATGTACCCAGGGACTCAAATAGGGAGCAAGCCCTTATTACTTAGAATATTTAAGTTTCGTTTCTGACTCTTTGGAAATGTTAACTATAAATAATATTTGTTTATAATTATGTTAAATACGGAAAAAGGAATAAAGGCAGACAGAAAAAGAGATGGGAAGATGATATAATTGGGATAGCGGGAAATACATGGAAAAGAGAGGCACACATAAGAGAAGAATGGCAAAAACTAGGGGAGGCCTATGCCTATGTTAAATATTGGCCTGATGTTTTTTTTAACCCCCTTGTCACTGCTCAAAACCAATTTCTGGACAATGTTTTGACATAGTAATATTAGTAATTAACTTTACTTTTGTTGCTGAGAAGAATGGCACCTTAGTGCCCACTGGGGTTCATGATACACAGGTCGCACTATTAATATTAGGGTGTTATTAGTTTAATATGTGTATCTCTATGTCTATCTGCGGCATTGTAGCTCTTAAACTAATGGACCGATTTTGATGTGTTCATTTTTGTTTGAAAACTGACATAATCGAGATGCTTCTAAGCTTTGTTTTATTTAAATTGGTTTAGCCGTTTTAAAGTTATTAGCATTGAATGTCAGGGGTGATATAATTTTTTAAATTTTAACACATTCAGTCTCCTGTTTTCTTACGATGTTATTCCTCACCGTACGAGCATAAAATGTCGCCTTTCATATTCGTTTTTTTTTATTCACATCTAGTTTACCACACCAAACTGATTAAACATACAAACCTATAACATGTTTCTCAGCTTGTTACAACAACATATGAATTATATCGTTTCGGATGACCTCCGAAACAAGGTCATCCGACAGAAAACCGGAGTGATGGATATTATCCAAAAGTGTAGCAAGCTGAAGTGGCAGTGGGCTGGCCATGTCTGTCGCACAGCCGACGAGCGTTGGAGTAGACAGGTTCTAGAATAGAGACCACGTCTTGGCAAACGTAGTGTAAGACGCCCCCCAGCCAGATGGTCAGATGACCTAAAGAAGATAGCGGGTAGTGGCTGGATGAAAACAGCGGAGGATCGTGCAAAGTGGCGCACCTTGGGGGAGGCCTATGTTCAGCAGTGGACTGCAATAGGCTGATATGATGATGTTGATGAATTATATTGTCCCATATGTGGATTGCCATTTATACATCTTTGTAGCATTCAGGTTCAAAAACACGTTCAATAATCAATTTTTGAGCAACAATAATACAAAAATTATCGTTGCCTTAAATTACATTGACGTTAGAAATTTAAACAAGCTTCTCCTTGGCAAAAGTCAATTATAATTTCGTTCAGATCAGAACCTAATTAGAAGGTGCTCATTACGGGAATTTCTCCGAGAGAGGGGTATCAATAGCGGGAGACGAAACAGGGTGGAGGTTTTGTGACGTCAGCCCATCCCACCCTGTGGGAGGGCCGAAGGGGGGCGCATAACCCCACCCGGCCGCGCTCCGCTCTGCCGGTCAGTCGTGCCGCAGCCATCGCGCCGCAAACACGTCTCGAACTTATGCATATCGCTACACATCACATAATATGATCGCTTTTATATTTCATGTGATAAAACCTATTCTTTTAACAAATTAGTACTGTCCAAAGCCCCTAATGTCTCTAAATTCATAAAACTAACAAGCAATTTAGATAACAAAGTAATCATCCTTTGTACTCGATGTAAATAAGTTGACAAGCGGTCGTCTAATGTGGTAAAATCGCTCAGTGAGCGCATTAATGAACCTTTGTCCGCGAGTACACAAGCTCGACATTACCTTCGAACCCGGGATGTGGCAGTTCGAGGATTCGGAGATATGTTCCATAGGGATGATCCATCCTTCCCACAGTCGGCATTCTGGACTCTCTATGCTGTCCGGAGTTTCGCAGTTTTCAGGTACCTACTTGCTCAATTTTTGTCTGTTGCTATTTTTGCTCCCATTTTTTGCTTTGTTTTTTTCTTCTTTCATTAATTGTGGTATCCTTTCGCAAAATTCTTGTGTATATTGAATCAATTAGCATTTTGTTGACATTTGTTGTTCTTCTGTTTCTTTTGTTGTGATTTTTAGTTAAAAAACTTTTAACAGTTACATCGTAACTTGTTAACACATTCATTATTAACGGTTTTCTATCTTCTTCTTCATTGGACCTCTGCCTGGTTATAAAATTGTTAATAAATCGCAATAATTGAGCCATTATTGGTTGAACGATCCCCCATCTTTTATGATTCCCTAAGTAGTTAACTCCAGTATCATCTACCTAGTCTGTGGTTAACTCGCATTACAAGTATACACCTTGAAGTCATCAAATAAACCATTATTCGAAGATTTAATCTCAAACTTTGGTTAAACAACCCACCTCTCTATGACTCGGTAATAAGGTTTATAATAGGCCTTTCACCGTCCAACAG
Organism: Aproaerema taeniolella; assembly: GCA_949987775.1. Lineage (NCBI taxonomy): Eukaryota > Metazoa > Arthropoda > Insecta > Lepidoptera > Gelechiidae > Aproaerema > Aproaerema taeniolella. The sequence continues at coordinate 2,882,655 of OX465250.1, read as the reverse complement.
CAAAGGCTAGGTTTATCATCCCTAACCCTTTTTGTCTCGTTAAGCTGTTTAAGTATTCATTGAGTTAGATTTGTGTAGTATTTTGTAAATAAGTTTAGGGCCAAATCCACTACCGCTATTTTGTCTATCATTTTGGGCCCCTATTTAGAAAATAATCTTATTTCACGATTTGGCCTTAAGTAAGGAATAACATTGCTTTGATAGGCTTTGATATTCAAGGTTTCCAGCTAAATAAATTTTGTTTTTCTCATAAGAATTCGAACTCAGAGAACGCAATATCAGACAATTTTTTTTTTCGTATAAAAATATCATATTGGTTCAATAGGTACTTACTTACTGCTAAACGAGCGTAGGTGGTGGACGCTTCTTAATATAGCGTAAAAATCCATTAATAAACCGGTCGCCCTGTTCTTTCTTTCTTTAGTTATCTACAATACTAAAAATTGTAGGTAACATGAACACTTTCAATTTTAAATAGCTGAAGAGAGCAGCTCTAAAACTCTTAGGTTCGGTTTATATCATAATTTTTTTATAACGAACTAGCTGATGCCCGCAACTTCGTTTGCGTGTTAATTTTTTTTTGTAAAGAGTACACAGATTGAAAACATCTATCATACGCGTGATTTAGATTTTTACATACAAAAGTTTTTTCCCGCTAACTCCCGTTCCCGTGGGAATTTTGCAATATCCTATTGCAACTAAGCTTTAAGTTTACTAAGGTACCTGCATGCCAAATTTCAAGCGTCTAACTTAAGCGGTTTAGATTTTTCATACAAAAGGATTTTCCCGCTAATTCCCGTTCCCTTTGGAATTTCTGGAATTCCTTTCTTAGTGCACCTCTACGGTACCTAAGCTACGTCCCTTCCAAATTTCAAGTGCCTACGTTTAGCCGTTTAGGCTGTGCGTTGATATGTCAGTCAGTCAGCTTCTCCTTTTATATATTTAGATGGGTTCGCTCCAGACCACTATCTAGCTCAGGGGCGAAGATGTGGGTGAAGATGTAATAAGCTCACCCGGAAGATGTTTATTCACCTTTAAAGAGATTCGGGTTATATGAGCCCGGAAAAACAGACGCAGGCAGAGATTTCTATTCCTTAGCGTTGCGAGATATTCAAGACAACCTCTTATCACTAAACATGATGTTTTATCTAATAACCCTTAGAATTGCATAGCTGGGAATAACCCATGCTAACTGTCTTGAATCGAACCTAGGATCTGTCGATCAAAGAGACAGCGCCACTAACACTCGACCAAACCGGCCGTATGACATCAAGTGGTTCTAGAATCACGGATGCTCTGCCTACCCCTACATGGATGTGAGCAATTGTATGTATTACTAGCATCCCGCTCGGGACTTCGTTCCCGTAGGAATTCGGGAAAATTATGTAGCCTATGTTACTCAGGGATAATGTCGCATCCTAATGGTGAAAGAATTTTTCAAATCGGTCCAGTAGTTTCGGAGCCTATTCGTTACATGCAAAAATACGAACATATTACAAAAATACAAGTCTTTCCTCTTTATAATAATAGTATAGATGAAGAGAAGCGCTCAGTGAGGATCTCGACAAAGTAAGGGGTGATGGGAGACGTATTTTTGAAACAATAGAATTCAAATTCGCATACGAAATGACAAGATTCGCATGTGATTTGCATGCGGTAGAAGAAAGGTTCAGGTGGAATGAACTCGAGCAGCTCATGGGCACACTCCCTGAAGTACATAATTGCAACGTCTTTCTGCTTTACCACAAAAAATTAATAATAATAATATAATTGTTTATTTCGGGTAACTGTGACCCATAAGTTCTAATTACTAATTCAAATACATCATTAAATTAAAAAAAATTGAAATTAAAAACTATACAAAAATTACAGAAGATTACAAATACAAATACATCATTAAATGAAAAAATTGAAATTAAAAACTAAACAAAACTATACAAAAATAATAAAATTGTCATTCACATAAAATTATACAATTAATAAGCAAAATTATAAGCAAAATTAAAAAGCAAAACACCAATCAGAGTTTTTGTGGTACGACTCTTTTATTTTATGTCAGTTGTTTTTTTCTAACTACAAAGCAATAGGAGAAATAGGAAAGACGGAATAGCAGATGTAGATGTACAGAAATAAATTACTAGGAGAACTAATTGAAATACACAAATTAATTTATACAGAATTCGAAACCCGACACAAGTTTCAATAACTAAACTAGGTAGTAGGGACTAAATCTGGTTCGCCATTTCCATTACTGACTTGTTCTAAGCAAAGCACTAAGTTAGAAACAGCTTTCAGATTCAATAAAACGTAGTGATGAAGTGGTCCTATAAATGAGGAACTATTCGAATGCACTAATTATGATGAAGATCAAGGAGCATCAAATTCAGTATTGTGAACCATTAAGCAGAAATGAGGTTTTAAGTTTCTGGAAACTTCCAAAATAGAGACTTCCAAAATCTCCAGCTAAGCGATACCCTGGCCCTCGAAGCTTTTTATAAGTTTGACGTGTGGCATAGTATCTCTTAAACGACTGGACCGATTTCGATGCGGTTTTTTTATTTCAAAGCTGACTTAATCGAGACAGTTCTTACATATATTTTATCAGAATTGATTCAGCTGTTTAAAAATTATAAGCAATTGAATGTCGGTGGTAATAATTTTTTTTAACTGAGTTATTATTAGCTTTTACCGTTATGTGTTGGGGAAATGAACACAGGACTGAAGAGTTTCCTCGTGATTTTTAAAGAGTCTTCTAATGAGGTTGACCATTCACCCTAAACACCTATTTAATTTTTTATAATATTAAATACCTATCTTTCCTCCTTGAGTACAATCCTCAAATGGAATCTAATTCACAATAGCTCCACAAAAATGTACACTACCAAATACTCTAAGAGTGGAAATAACGCAATGAAAAAATTAGACACTCCAAATAAAACAATTACTAGGAATAATGAAATAGCCATGAATACATATTCTTGTTACAGATAAAGTATTTAACACAATTTAGTCATGTTGAAAGTTAAATAATTGACTGCATGCTATTTTTTGACCTTCGAATTGGTTCAGTGCTGATCGTCGGATTCTGGATTCGTCGGTGTCGGGACAGACGTGTCTGCAATAACTTTAAACTTAAAAATGCTGTATCATTCTCGACATTCATCATCATCACTTACAACCTTCAAACGGCTAGACCGATTTTGATTAAATATAGCTAAGAACTATCAAGATCACGTCAGCTTTCAAACAAAAAAAACATCGGAATCGGTTCATTCGTTTAGGAGCTACGACAGCACCGACAGACATACAGACACACTCGTCAAACGTGTAACACCCCTTCTTCTTTCGTGTCGATGGCAAAATCAGATTTTTCGGCACAAAGCTTTGCCACTTTTACCGCACTCGGTTGCGGCCATTAGAATCTCCCGGGTGCAGGTGGTAGGGCACGAAGGGCATGACGTTTTTCTGTCGGGGATTAAAAAGATGTTTGTTTTCGGCGATTGTACCTCTCTTTGTTTGTGAATTGACTCTTTTTGAATTAAATCAAGATTTTAGCACACTCAAAGGCTGAAAAAACAGGATTCAATTATAAAAAAGTTGAGCTAAGCTAAGGATGATGACGTAGTTAAACAATGAACTAACTTTACAGCAGAAAAATAAAAAAGCGAACACACACAAAAACTCAACTGCATCTACGTAGGTAATTCGCAAGATCATGTTGGCTGTAATCTTTGTTTGTGGTACAAATCAGGAACGTCTTGCAAGAACCTCTGACGTCGCTCATGTGCTTAATTAAAAAATCATTTTGGTATTTAGAATTTTAGATATTATTCGCTTGTTCTATCACGAAGTTTGTTAATAAAATATGGACACTCCGTAAAAAGAAAACCACAACTCTATCAACACTGGATATTGACATGTATTAATTCAGTTTTGCAAATTTGCTTATGATATTTGGTTCTTTTCATGGAACCGGCTTCCTACTACAAGGTGAAACTAGCAAATTACAAGTAGACTAAATTAAGTATGAAGGCATGTATTGTAATTCAAAAACTCTCTTCTCATACGAATTTACTCTGCATTTGTCGCTTGCTCTTCTAAATCAGAACTCGCAGCCGACAAGCACCACTTGGAACTAATTCAAAAAGGTCACTGTCCACTGGAGCAAGAATTCTGTGACCAGAGTTATGACTCTGGTTTTCAGGGTCGCTTTTGATAAATAAATTGTCTAACCAACTTGCTGTATCGATTTGTCTAACTACCATTGCTGCCGATGGCACTGCAACATTGGTTGTAAAGCTGTGATAAATGTTAAGACTGATACATAAGATAAAATAAGATATTTATTTCATAAAAACTTAAGCCTAAATACGAAAATGTATAATTAACAAATTTTTAAATTATCAACTTAATTAAGTGTAAGAAAAGTTGACAAACTGATACATGTCATAATACTAGGTATTGATTTTATCTTTACATTTTGTTAATGCAAAGTTAGAACGATAAAATATGGTAAAGCGAAAAGCTGAATTCCGATTTTCCTGCGTCAACATTTCATATGTTTTTGAAGGTTCATGATCACAAAAATATGTACTTCAAATTATGCTGTAGTTAATCACGTTTACGTCGTGGACGTGAAAATGCTGTGAAAATTGCGCAATATTATCCTGAATGAAAAGGTTAACCTTTATACTTAATTAAAGATACGATTACAATTCCCAACCTCACACATTCCATTTTTATATTCAAATAAAATAAAAATTCGAAAACCCAAAACAAACTAGCAACAATGTAATTCTGGATAACGTCGTCGGCAAACTCCGGGTAAAAAGAAAATCTCGAAAGTGCAATTTCATTTTTAGGGCTCGTTTCGTAACACAAACACTTATTTGCATTTGCTGCAGACGCCACAGCTGATGTAGCTACATACGTACTTACCTACATAGTAATTACTGTGGCGCGAGCAAAAGTTGACTCAAATTGTCCATCTGCAATAGCGTGTTGGACACTCGCCAGCACCAGGCGTCCACAAAATGCCTCGTAAAATACCCAGAATTATTCCATAAAGCGACTTTGAAAAATTGTATCCACGAGATTGGCCATCTCAAACACTTTGTATTAAAAACTTGGGTTTTCCTCAAAGAACTTACAAAGACGTCGCTTAATAAAAATGTTGCTTCTTCGTAAAATGAAAACAGTTGAAAACATTTCAACTGGCGATAACTCCCAAACGTGTTGATTTACAATAAAACTTTAAAGAAAAGTGTCTTTACGCTATCACGACAATGTATTTTCACTAAAGACTGTAAAATATCAGTTACTCAGGGTTGAAAGTTCAAAGAAGTTGTATGCGGCGCGGCTACTTGAAGCAGTTACCAATAGATGTATCTTGCCTCAACAATTTTTTCTTGAGTTTTCTACCACACAGTTTGTGTTTTAAATTGAAATCTGTTTATACAAAATCTATAACTGACAATAGCCTTTTAGCGCTACTGAATATTAATATCCTTCCCAAGATTAACATTCATTGCGTGAATAATTGGGAGTTTAAAATTATTATTCTAAGCACGTTTAACAATCTTGAAGACAAATCTCACTGTGTTTGAAAATTCATGAAATAGATATGAGTTTTATATAACAATGTACAAAATGTGTGTTTTTGATTTCTCATCTCGTATTTTTCTACTTTGTTTCTTGATAACATGTTAACAAAACTACGTGAAATCTGTTTTTTTGTGGTTTTATTTTTAAACGAAAATTCACACATTTGGACAGCGAAAAAATATTGACTACGACTTCATCCGCGTGGAATAGTTACCGTGTTTCATTATTTTATGATACTTATTCATCCCCACACAGGTCCAAAGTAAAAAGTCATGATTTTATCTTAGACGATGACTAACTTCCATACAAACGTTCACCCCCTATTTCAACCCCTTCAAACCTTTTTGTCGCGATAAAAAGTAGCCTATATCCTTTCTCAAGCTCTAATGTATCTTTGTATCAAATTTCATCAAAATCGTGAAAGTTTATAGGCGTTTAGGCGTGAAAGCGTAAAAGACAGAGTTACTTTCGCATTTATAATATTAAAAGTAAGTAGAGATTTTGAGAAATTCATAATCGCTGTCGATAAGTTAAGGAAGCATGAAGGTCGTAAGTTACCGTCACAGGGCGGTAGTGATCGAACCTGCGAGCTGAGTAAATAAACAGATTCACGCGCGCAGATCATCAAATCCTGGTATGTGCAGGGGATACTAACTTTTCGTCCGTTAGGCTGTAGGTCCACCTGTGGCCCGGATGTAAGTCGCAGGTCGGCGTCGCAATCCCTGCCCTACTTCCCCTTGATTCCCTGCGCAACAAGTGTAATGTGCATAACAACTATGATATTCTACTCTACATATATATATATCGATGACGTCGTCGTCCTCACCTTTGACATTCAATTTGAAGAGTATCATGAAATAGGTCAAGTATTTCATCCAGGAACGTGCAAAAATGGCTTCGTCTGAAAATGTTTTTGATTCAAATTCAAACAATCTCTTTAAGTAATTTCTTTCGTTTAATAATACAGAATTACAGAATTAAAATCTTACATTAATAAGTCTTTGAAAATGTTCAGTAAAAATTATATCTGTTAGTTTTTGTTCCATTATAACTTTAATCTACAATTAGAATTAAGAATTGTTTTGTTTTTTGTTCTTATTCAGTCAGGATCGTATTTTGCTTTTAAATAATATTCCTTGTCACTTTTTGAAACTCAGATAATTTGTTTCCTGAAAGTAGAAACTGCCATTATGTTCACTGTCAGTTTTAATTAAAACTTTACAGGCTTTCAGTACGCTAAAGGACAAAGAACATAAAAGCGTTGCTTTAAAAGCAACCCTGATAAAAATGTACCTATAAAATAAATTTCAACGCAAGGGACTGAATCGAAGTATTTGCCGATGAAATTGAATTCAGAGAGAAAAAATATTTATAGAACATCTGAACTGAAGGACCAGGCTGTTCTGGGGTTTTATAAAGTTTTATTCGTAGAATCTCAGCAAAGCTTAGTCACCTACTTCACTGTACTGTACTGTGTTTGTACTGTAGTCATAATTGAATCTATTAGGTTAGGTCTCCTTTGTGTGGGTCCTTTAAGACAGAAACAAAGACGAGCATACACCTATATATTGACATAATTTTACATAAATGTTTACCCCGATCCAGTAATCAAACTGGGGACAACCAATTCAAATGCAGCTATACTAACCACTGGGTCCTTGTGTCTGTTATTATTTATATCGTAAAACGGGAAACTTTCTGCCAGGAGTAAATATGTCCGTTGATTTCACCGTAGTGTGTGGTGTATGTAACTTGTGAATGCTTGTTAATTCATCAGAACATCGAGTAACATAGTACTAAAACCAGTGTCTACAGTGATAAGATCGACATTGTTTGCAGTCGAGCACTCGATTGATGTGGTGCTTACGCCGGGAGCAGCAAACACTGCGTTACCGCGCTTCGGATGTTGGATTTCGGTTTGGCATGTTTAATATTGCTGTTGACACGAAAGAAAAAGATCCTATAACGAAACCAAATAAGTAAGGCCATAACCTCTCAACTTCATCAGCCCCCAAGAACTCATTAAAGTGGTATGTGTCTAAGTCTTACCAAAAATTACAACTTTGAGCATTGGGGTGTCTCAATTTGCTTCAGGTGTCTCTTAAACTTAAACTACACTACACTACTGGTCGTTAAATTGGCCCATGCGATTCAGGGCTATAAAGCAGTTTATTATGATTACCTCAAAAGTTGATTACAATGTAACTGAAACAATTTGGGCAATGTAATGAAAGAAATATTTAAGGAAACCAATGCATTTAACATTATTGTATGAACAGATAAACCAGTATCACTGATCATGGTTGCTCTACCATAGTAAGGCCCTGTGAACCTTCATCAGATTGCCAGACCAGATCTAAAACCACTTTTGCCACATTTGACATAAATTCTGAGGGTTATTAGATGAAACATGATATACAGGTTGAAAAAGAACCTCCTAGCTTTATTGAAAATCCTGAACCAGTATCACTTACTGAACACTTTTTATTTTTTTGTTTTTCATTTTTTTTATTTTGTGGGGGGTTTTTTTTTTCCTTAACGTAGACACCACTCGGGCGCACCCCCCAAGCGCTACCCGCACCCCTCGCTTGCCGGTGTAGGAGTAATGTCTACGTTTAGGCAAAAAATGAACTATTCCAATTGAAAAAATATTAAAAAAAAAATGTGTTTTTTCATAAATGTGTCCTTTGAGTGATACTGGTTCAGGATTTTGAATATAGCTAGGAGGTTCTTTTTCACCCAGTATACCTATACAAATACAAGGTGTTTCAAAAAAAAAAAATTCCAACATTTAATTAAGTATAAAAGTGAAATAGTCGCAACTCTAGTAATCAGTTGCACGGTTTGACATCTACAAAATGAAAGTTTCTTAAAATAAATATGACATACTTGTCATATTTGTAATAGAGCTGTGCAATAAGCTAAATTTTAATTAATTTTGAATTATTATTATTTTTTTGGTTTGTTTGAAACACCTTGTATAATAGTGAGAAGTTGTCACTTGTCAGCATTTCGCCCATAATACAGCAAAACCCTCTTTTTCCATTTAATATGCGTTTATCACTCAGAGAACAATTTTTCAAATATGGTGGATATTTGGCAGCTGATACATTAAGTTTTTCTTTCAAGCCGAGTCCAGCGTGGAAGGCCTTTATATTTACACAGAATTTGTTAACTATGCGGCAATATTTCATAAGTTTAAAAATTCAGTTTAAAAAACCCCTACCTTTAAAGCTGATTTATACGTTTACCCAAACATTTTCTATTCACGGCACCTATATTTGAATCTAGTTCCTGCCGGTTTCAGCTGGTTCGCGTTACATAACCTGACCTAACCCTAAGGTGGGATGATATCGCGTGATGGTGGACTGTACAGCCTGTAATCTATGGTTTAATTTCAGTGATATAAACTTTGAAAATAGGTAGATAGGTTGGCTTTATAGTACGAAAAATAATTTTGATCTTTCATGCAAGGCTGGGATTTGAAGAAAAACATACCTATTATAATGCTTCAGATTTATTACAATCTTTTTAGGGTTCCGTTCCCAAAGGGAAAAAACGGACGGACAGTGGAGCCTTAGTAATAGGGTCCTACTAAGGCTCCACTGTCCGTCCGTCTGTCCGTCCGTCTGTCACCAGGCTGTATCTCATGAGCCGTGATAGTTAGACAGTTGAAATTTTCGCAGATGAGGTATTTTTATGTGCCCTTTAACTTTAACAACAAATACTAAAACCCAGAATAAAATAAAAATTTAACGGGGCTCCCGTACAAAAAACGTGATTTTTTGCTCGTTTTTATAGAAAGTCTGTCCGAGGCTGTATCTCATGAACCGTGATAGTTAGACAGTTGAAATTTTCACAGATGATGCATTTTGGTTTCTGCTATAATAACAAATACTAAAAAGTAGAATAAATTAAATATTTAAGTTGGCTCCCATATGTACAAAAAACTTGACTTTTTTAACAAGTTATTTACTTATTTTATTACATTGACATCTAATCAACAAGCGTTGCGTAGCAACACGTCACAGACTAATCTCAAATGAGATTTAAAAACAATGATGTCACAAATGAGTTTGCTTTTACTTAGGAATTCGCTATTATTTGCAAAAATTTAATAATTTAACAAAATTAAATAAAATTGTAATTTAAAGATATTAATCAATTTCGTTAAATTAACTTCAAAATCAGTAATTACGTACATCCCTAAAGGCTCCAACAGGTTTATTTTTACATACATTTGAAATAGAGCTGAGCATTAATCTATTTTTTTAATTTTTGGATATTCTCTTTATTGAGTATTTGTATGTATGTATGTAAATCCTTTATTGTACAATAAACAATATTTATTATGAAACACTTTATATACATATTTATATATTTAAAGTATGTATATTATCAGTTACCAAGCCCTACGCCTGCTTGATGCCATCAAGCAGAATATAATTGTCATTATTAAAACTCGTTGTACAGCAACGAACCTAACGCCGCCGGGATACGTGTAGGTGGTAATTACTTCATGTCAAACTCGATACTTTTTTTAATACTCTTAATTTAATTGGCAAATGCAAACTGAGTAAATACGTAATACACAGATTACACCGTAAGTATTATGGTTCTCACTGTAGGTAGAAATAGTATTTTATGGATTAACAGTTCCTAGAATATTTAAGGGGGCTCCCTTACAAAAAAAGTGATTTTTTTGCTCGTTTTTATAGAAAGTCTGTCCGAGGCTGTATCTCATGAACTGTGATAGTTACAAGGTTGAAATTTTCACAGATGATGTATTTCGGTTTCTGTTATAACAACAAATACTAAAAAGTAGGATAAATTAAATATTTAAGGGGGCTCCCAAGGCTACCAAGCTACCATATAACAAACGTGATTTTTTTGGTAATGGTTTTTATCCCTCCGGCCGCGATCGCAACCGCGGTTCGTAACCAGTTACGAACCCGGAATTTTCATTCTTTGTTCGCAACCGCAACTTTCCAAACTTACACAATAGCGATAGTAAAAAAGCATTTCTTGGTTAGCAACCAGCTAAGAGAATAAAGTGAAAAACCGTAATAAAAAAGGGAGGCTCGTGTTTCAACGGGAAGCTCCTGCCCCTCGGTGGGGATATAATGGGCTAATGAGATGAGAAACAGATAATGATAGTTGCGAATAAGGAGTACTAAATCTTTTATCGCAACTGGTTGCGAAACTGACGTCATCAGGATGACAGGTTGCGGTCCAGGAACAATTTCTTGGTTCGCAACCGGTTGCGAACAAAGAATGAAAATTCCGGATTTGCAACTGGTTACGAACCACGGTTGCGATCGCGGCCGGAGGGGTTTTTATAGAGTCTGACTCGCACTTGGCCGGTTTTATAGGTAATGGAACGAAACCCTTCGTGCGCGAGTCTGACTCGCACTTGCCCGTTTTATTTTAATAAATTTCCTAAATAACATTTGTCAATTACAACGTCAAGTACTTACTGGATGTTTTTATCGCCTATCCCGGTAAGCAAAATAGGCCAATGCGTGTAAGTTTTGTTGAATATAATTTTTTCATTGAGTTACGTTGGTAGATGTCCTTTTACACACTGCGTTATTGATCCATCCACCATACAATTTCCACTTCACTCTTTAGTTATGCTTCTTCTTACCAGCCCATATATGTATATGACCTAACCCTAGTGGGGATGTCCCCATTGAAGGGCACGGGCCTCCCGAAACACGAAGGGGATTCTTAATTAGTCCACCAAGCTGGCCCAAAGTAGGTTGGTAGACCGCTCGACTTTCGAAAACGATTTTTTTCTTAGACGTGCGAGTTTCATCAAGATGTTTTCCTTTACCGCTGAGAAAGTGATAATTAATACATAAATCTGAAAAAACGATTATAGTGGTACAGACCCACACCAGAATTTGAACTCGCAACCTTTCGGTTACAAATCTGGCTCATTACTAACTGGGCTATCGCCGCTTAGTAGTATGATAAAGCAGGGACCCACCACCATTATTATCACAACATCATTGGTTTAGCATGGTCTAGCTCGGTAGGTACAGTCGGTTGCATGTCGCACGCTACTCTAAGTTTTATAGTTTCCGTTAATGAAGTTTTCGGTTCGTGTTGCTTTATTTTGCGATCTCAATCTTTTAAAGCTGATTCTGTTGCCATTATTCGAAGGTGATTTACTTTGACTTTCCTTTTTTATTGCTGTTGTTTGGGGTTTTTTCTTTTGTTTGGCGATATCTACTAAAATGTTAGTAACAATTGATAACGATGATTACCTTGCTTCTAAGATTGATAACGTATTGTGTCTAATGCGGAATGTTGACGGAAGATTTCCTCTTATGTATGTACCTATACTAATGAGACAAAATTATGTTAGCGTCTTTTCTCGGATTCTGAAGTAAGGTATTTTAAATTTATTCACTGCTTTACATGGTCTCACTGATTATTTCGTAGATTAAAAGTACAAATCTTACTCAATAATATCTTAATATCTCACTTTATCTCGGTACAGCCTTGCCCACTTCAACTGCCTCTCCCTCTCACATAGGTTAGCTGGAAGAAAACTCATTGCTTGAGTTAAGCTCGCCGTTGTACATGTCCTTTCTTTGTGTGATTTTTTTAATATGTATTTGTGTGTACAATAAAGAATAAAGAATATAATACTCACGAACGTGCTGCTTGAAGTTGATGAAACCTATTTTTAGCTACACACACTAGAGAGTAGAGAATTAATAATTCATTAAAGGAATATGAGAAATGAATAATACTCATACAGTAATCGAAAACTTCACATAAAGTTCCGAATAATGTTGACATCAAACCACTGCTCATGTAATTAATTTCATTAGGTGAAATGCCGTGTGAGCGTAATCAATCAAATAAACTCCTAATAAATGTCAAATATTGAGCAACCTCAACCGACACAGTTCAATTACCTCAGGCTATTTGTATTTGCTCTCAAATATCAAATATTCCCAGTCATTCCTGACTGGATTATAATTTAATATTTGTCAAAGAACACTGATAGGTTTTCTTTCCATTTTGATATTTCAATCAGAATTTTATATTTGCTCAGTTAAAATTGAAATGCTTCTTTCGTTATTGATGTCGGATACTTTGAACTATGTCACTTAAGTATAGGATTCCCCAATCGATTTCATTATTCGCAACCGTTAGATGTTTAAAAATGTTCAAACCTTAGATGTTGTTTGTTTTCCTTGAACAGCGTTGTATTGTATTTATTGTTTCAACAAATAGATTGCCGGGGTTCGTCTTGACCTTTTAGTACTTAGTCGGGTCATAAGTATTGTTACATACATTTATTGTAATAAATAATTTAACTTCTTATCTATCAGTATATTTTATACACCAAATGAAAGCCTAGAAAATACTGTTTTAAATAACATTTTATTTATTCAAAATGACCGCCCTTATTTTTTATAACCGCCTTTAACCTGCGTGGCCAGTCGTCAACAGCGGCACGCACCACTTCCATGTCTATCTCTGCCACTGCCTTAAGAAGGGATGCCTTCAGAGACTCCAGATTGGGATGAGATTTAGAGCAGACCTTCGCCTCTAAGTGCTGCCATATTTTATAATCCAATAGATTTAAATCAGGACTAGCAGACGGCCACTCCTCGTGCCTGATGAAATCGATTCCGCGCGCCGCGAGCCAGTCTTGTGTGCTCTTTGCTTTATGTGCTGGCGCAGAGTCCCGCTGGAATACCCAATGCCAGTTTTGAAACATTGTGCGTGAGAGAGGTTCCACAACGTTTGTCAGGACAGTGTTTTAATAAACATTAGCACTGGTTTTCACACTTTTTTCGCAAAAAACATCTTTGTGAGGCCCGAATACGAGACTCCCAGCCAAACCATGATTGAAGAAGGATGATGACCTCGCTGAACTCGTGGAATAGGCCAGCTCGCTTCCTCACTGCTGTGCGCATACACCTTATCATTTTGCTTATTGAAGCTTTCCTCGATATTGAAATTTTTTTCATCCGAAAAGAGGATTTATCTGTACTTTTTTCCCGCGTACCGCTTAAACAACATTCGCGATCTGTCTAGCCTGATCTTCTTCAGACATGTATTAAGGAGATGTGCTGTTCTTTTTCGATAGGTGCGTAGTCCAAGGTCTTCATTTAATAACCTTTTGGCTGTGGTCTTACTTATTCACATCTGCAGGGCCATCAGCTTTTGCTTCCGGACGGGATTTCTCTCAATTCGCGCCTTCACAGCTTTGATGACCGCTAGGGTCCGAACTGTACGAGGATGACCGCTTTTCTTTCTATCATCTATACTGCAATCCTCACTGAATCGTTTTATGGTATGATAAACGAACCTCAACGTTATTTTCAAATTTTGAAGCAGTTTGAAAATCACCTTTGGCGCGTAACTGCAGCGGTGCAACGCGATTACTGCGACTTTATCGTCTTTTCGCGTCCACTCCATGTTGGAAAATAAAGAAAATTCCAGAAATTCAGTGCTTTTAATATCGTCAAATATTCAAATTTCGAATATGTGTTTCAGTTTTTTTTTACCCGTTCTAAATTTGAAATTTAAAGCTTGTGACAGTACTTATGGACCGACTAAGTATATACAGCGTTTGAGTATGGCTAGTAGATGTTAAATGATGAGTAGGTTTTCGAAGGTCTCCACAGTTGTATTTGCATGATCTGAATTAGGGTTAGAGTGTTCTTGTTATTCGAAGGGATTACCTACATTCTACTTGCATGAGAATGTACATTTCCTGGCATAAATAAAGATAATTGTTCTTGTACACGACAACATATTATATGCCTGTCTAGGCAGCTTGGGATACACTTGTACTTATTCAAACATTCTAGTTTATTTCAAGTAATATACCACAGAATTTTGCATGAGCTTCACAAATATTTTGAATCGTGTCGTGTTCTCTCACTACAATTTGTTTAGCACTTTTGTAATGAATCCGTTACAAAACACGTCACAAGGTCGTAATACATTTCGGCGATTCAGGGATCGATATTTTCCTTAGTAATAACTTCTCGAGAAATATTTACTGATAAAATCTTTACATAACCAATTACCTCAAAGCCGCGCCTTGCTCTTTTATTTACTTAGTTTAACTAAGTGGATGATTTGTAATACTTCTGTAATTTAAAATGTTTAAATCTCTTTGATATGTTCGTTCATTGAGTAACGATATGTTTGGTTAAGTGTTTATCTGGTCTATATAATAAAACTCCTGGTCGGACCAATCATGATGACTTGGTATTTTTTATTTTTGAGCTTTTATACATAGCTCCCACATCCTAACATGTTTTTATGTAATTTCTTACTAAAGCAGATTTTTACTAATGCGTTCCAAATGATAGTATGTTCCCTTTTGTGTTGTGATCTAAACATTGGCTTGGTTTAATCTAGCAATACTGTGAAGTTTAGCGTAGATATTCTGTTTTGTCTTTGCTTTTGTGTTCTATTCGCGAAAGCTGACTACTTGGCGTCCTACTACCTACTACTTGTATACAGACATTGGCTAGAAACATGTCCGAAAGAGTCCGAATTTGTTTATTGTCAAGGATATTATTTACTTTCTTTTAAGTATTTTCTATTGTCACTGAACGCTATTATTCTTCACAATAATCTTTTTTGAGATAGAGAGGTCAAATCCTTACTCCTTACTTGTTACTAGTAATATTATAAATGCGAAAGTAACTCTGTCTGTCTGTCTGTCCGTCCATCTTTCACGCCTAAACTACTGAACCTATTTTGATGAAATTTAGTACAAAATAGATTTGAGCCTGGGAAAGGACATAGGCTACATTTTATCCCACAGTTGGGCACAATATAACCTGTTAATCCACGCGGGCGGAGCCGCGGGCGGAAAGCTAGTGTTTTCATAAAAGGATTATAATTATCACTTGGTAGGAATTGCTAAAATAATATTTTACATCATCCTAAAAAATGTACTACCTCGCTGTTGCAAACCCAATCAACTTTTTACTGAAAATATCCCTCAAATATCCCTCAAAGTCTTCTGGTATAATTTCGCGTGTTCTGAAAACGTTATTGTGACTGGTGGAATCTTCATTCCGGGCCTCGTTTATGTGTGTTTTACTGCCTTCGCAAACGATAAACATTGCCAAGATTACCATTTATTTACTCTATATAAAAAAATAGTGTAATATTTCTACCCAAAGTGAATTCTTTTATCTTCCTGTTAAACTACATCTGGGGCTCTACTACATACACACGGCAGCACATCAGGCTATACGCGTTGCCCTTGACGTCGCTCATATCTCGCTTGTACCTAATAGCGCCGGTTTTCATAGTGCGAATGGGTAACCTGGCGTGCTGCTGTCTGTACTATCTACGATTGTCGGACGGCCGATAGTTGTCACTACTTGTCAGTCCTGTTACTGTCATCTGTATAGCGCAAGATAAAATCAAAAACAGGAGAGCCATAAACAAGAAATTGAATTGAGAGGAGTCTTTGGCGGGAACTCGGCGTGGGCAGTTGCTTTGTCATTTGAATTTTCGTTTTCTGCGTTAAAAAGTTGTTTAATGTATAATAGTGATGGTGTATTATGCAGTAAATTTACTAAAATTCGTGTAGTGAAAAAAAATTCAAGAGATAACAGTGTTTCTGCTCCGTTTGGTACCGACAAAGATCCTCGCGGTTGTGCTTCTCGCCGCCAGTTTTCGTAAAACAGACGCTATCCGGTTTTACGTAGAACATGAGGAGCTTTAGGTCTTAGGTTAAGTTAGAGAAAGATGATTTTTCACTGAAGACGTGGCTGCATGGACATAGTTTCCTTTGCCTTTCCCGAAAGAAACAAGCAAGATAGAGATGTACTGACATTTGCAGCCTCGAAACGATCTTAGAGAGTACAGAGTAGGACATGCTAGGACTCCTGTTCCATATTATGTGTTGCGTGAAAGATTAACAAACTTTCACGCAACAAACTTTCACTCCTTCCATCTTTAAAACTTTAAAAAAAAAACCGCTTTGACTTGATCAAGTAGCTTCATTGGGGTCTACCTCCTAATTTGTATCATTAATTTTGAATTTTTCTGGCTTTTGCTGGTGATGGAAAAATAGGAAATGACCGATTGACATCGCACTATCAACGTTGACGTCGTTAAAGAATATAACTATTATTATATTATAAGATGGGTTAACTCTTGACCTCAATCTTGACCATAAAGGTCAAAGATGAGGTCGACGATGGAGCGAGTTAACCCAGAAAATGCCTATGAAGGCACTGGTACTCCCACGCACCGACGGAACACAGAAAGCTGTTTGGCGTCGGGCTTCGGTAGGAGAGTGATCGCGAACCAGACGGCCCTTTACAGAATCTACCACACTGCATGAGACCAGAGGACGACACCTCAAATTCAGAAAAAAATGAAGTGTCGTTGCCTAGTATGGATTACTAGGAGGCAGGTCTCATTTGTGTTTCCTTAGTCGCGCATAACACCCTAGGTTAATCTTCTTTCTAATCTTCCCTTCAATCAACGATACACCTACTAGATATCGGATCGGCGCAAAAACAAACGTCTCGGTAAATAACAGCTCTCTTAAGACGTATTTGTTACTTTATTACCTAGGTGTCATAGTTGTAATTAGGTTGAACTAAAACCGTTTAAAAAATATTCACGCGGATAGCATTTATATTTGATTTTGTACGTGACCCGTTATCAAATTAGAGCATTGTTGATCGAAGATCTTTCCCTGTAAAAACGGATGTAATTAAATTGATAAATACTAAATAGTTATACACGTTTTCAAAGGCGATAAGATAATCAGTAACTACAGGGCTTTAGGTAAATCTCTTTCAACCTCTCGGGTTGTTAATCAGTCCATGAAACTGAACAACTTTCCCCCAATAATAGGTCAAAATACGAAAAAAATAATTTTGAGTTCCCATACAAAGTTCATCAGCATATAGCGCATTTTGTACGGGAGATCAAAAAAATTTTGTCGTATTTTGATGTATGTTCCTTGGGGAAGTTGTTCAGTTTCATGGACTGATTAACCACCCGAGAGGTGGAAAGTGAGATACCTAAAGCCCTGTATACTGCACCATTGTATAATTACATCGCAAGACTTGATATCAAGAGTCTTCTCTATCCGTCTTAAGAGTAATCTGATTTGAAGTTTCCCACTCAAGATCAAATTACAGTTGAAGTTGATCGACAGTCTAAGTGAAGGCCATTAGCAAGCCTTCAGTGTTTCCTCAATATTTCATGAGCAGAATCGATTTATCGACAAGATTAAGTCAAGTGTTTTGGACTTCGTTATGATTATGGAGCTCTCTTGTTGGAAATGACTCTAATTGTATTCTATTATCAGAATGTATATTAACCATAAAGTAATCACAACCAAAAGAAATCGGAGGAGGACCGTAATGTCTACACCAGCTGCCCTAGCATACGCAAAGATACTATTCTCTCTCATAAATGTATAGACTTTAAGAATCAATACACCCTATTGTGATTTAGAGAAGTTTTCATTTCTCTTGTGTTTTGATTTGGACATTCGTCCTTTTAGCAATTCAAGATCATTGGTCAACGTTAATTGAATGCAAAAGAAATGCAACTTTCAACTCATAAGTTGAAGGTTATGTTTTCCTTGACAATCAACTGCCGTGGAGTGAAGTCCCATTGCTTATGCTAGGGCAGCAGTATAACATATATAAACGCGTATGTAAGATAATTTTGTCGTATGTATCTCATTCCGTCTCGTTCTATATCATAGCATCAGTACGAAACAGACAGAACGACATCGACATGCAAAATTATGTTACACATCTATATTCAAATGTCAAAAAAACATTTTCTAGTTAACTTTATCCCCTTGAATAAGAAATCGTTTAAATTTGTTTTAAATGACTGGAGAAAATGTACCGGTGTACCGCCTTAAGGTACAAACGCTAGATTTGTATGTTTGTAACGAATAAACTCAAAAACTACTGGACTAATAAATAAAAAAATTAGAATGCTATATTATCCCTGAGTAACATAATATGCTACATTTTCCCAAATTCTCATGGGAACGAGGTCCTGGACGGAAAGTTAATGTAGGAAAAGGGGAGAGCTGCGTGATCGTATAATATATTATGATGTGGAAACTGAAGTCCAACTAATAAAGTTTGAGCTTCTGAATATCGACGTTTTATAACCGCGATGTAGATCCTTCCACAAGGCTTCAAAATTTCTACGAAAACGGAGTCGCGAGTGGAGAGTTAGTTTTAAGGTAAAAATTACGAGAAGTATCATGCAAAAAGGGCAAATTTCTCGTAGGCCTGTTATTATCGTAGTTAAGGGAACCGTGTTGGTAATTTGACTTAGAATCAAGACACAGTCAAGGACAAGGTGTCTCCAAGCAACAGGCTACCAACAAACGACTTCTAATGTATTATTTAAACTGTCAAAGTCGTTAAAGCATAACTTTCAAGGATTTAAGTTGCAAATTATGGCATAGTTTGACTGCCCCACTTTGGGCGCCAAATTTTGCTATTTTCGATTAAAGATCTAAAAATGTCATTTTCCTTTATTTAATTTAAAGCTAGGAGCATGTATCTTTTAAGATATCTGTCATTTTGTATGTATTGTGAATTGTGATATCTTTCAAATCCTGAAAAGTTTCTTATTTGAAAGTCAAACAAGTTCAAAATGTTCAAATAGCGCATGGTCCGTCCCGTTCATCTATTTTTTTTATAATGTGATTTAAAGAAATCACGTTCAACTGTTCATAAACTAAGCTGCAGAAGGGCTCTCGTAAAGTTGTGTTGAAGTCTGTGAAAGCTCTGGCAATGTGAGCCTGCATGACGCATTGATCGTGCGTTGCGTGAACTTGCGTGATTTGGGTGATCTCTGCCAAATACCTCCCTTGGGAAATGTTTTGCGTAAATTGACTGAAATTTGGGACCTTTCCGGAGCTCGTTTGTTTCAGCGAATTTGTAACGCATGTTTATCGAAGTACGGCTCTCTTTGAATATATTGGGATCATTGGGTTCACATACGTGTTCGGGATGACGAATTTTTTGTTGTATTTGTCTTTTATCTATTCCTGTATCTTCCTTCTTAGTTTTATTTAGATCCTGCTTAGGATTTTATTAAATAAACAATTCTTACCATATTATACTATCCCATCGCCTTACTATTTTTTTCGACCTCTAGACTAAGTAATTAATTAGGTCTAATACCTCAAATTAGCGGTCATAAATTCCTTTTATGACATAATTATGTCAACTTTATTATCGGTGCTAATGTCATAGGCTGGGCCTGTGGTTTGTTTGGACTAATTTTCATATTGTAAGTCCAAAAGTACACTAGTGCAGATTTTTTTTCTTTCAGGCTGATTTATAACCTCTGAAAGCACGTCTTTATCAGTAACTGGATTGGAAAATATATTTGTGCACTACTATATTGGAATACCTAAAAAAGAAATGTAATTTACTAACAAATGAATGTTTCCGGGTGTGAGAACTCATTTAATGTGCCAGTTCCTCAAAAAATGATGACTGCTTGCCATTGAATGAATTCTGAGCAAGTCAAAGTCAAGGCTGTAACGGATCGGTATGAAATAAGAGGGTTTCAAGGATAAAGTCAACCTGCAATCAATCTTCAATCTTATATATATAAAAGAAAGTCGTGTTTGTTACAACACTTATAACTCGAGTACGGCTGGACCGATTTCCATGGTTTTTGATTTGTTGTATTTCTCTCCGTCCCGAATAGCAGAAAAACTATTAAAAACATTGGAAAATTGACGGGGAAATTCCCACGGGAACGAAGTCCCGAGCGAAAAGCTAGTCTTCTATATATATAAAAGAAAGTCGGGTTTGTTACAACACTTCTAACTCGAGATCGGCTGGACTGATTTTGATCAAATTTGGTATGGAGGTAGCTGATACCCTGGATTAACACATAGGCTACATAATTTTCCGAAATTCCCACGAGAACGAAGTCCCGGGCGTAAAGCTAGTTCTTTATAAAAATAGCATTCTTTCTTAGGCAACCGGGTCGTAGATTGAAGTCCCACTCGTGTCAAGATATTTTAAGCTTTGAAGTTATTTGCTGGTCACGGACACGTTAAAATATCTCTTAAAAGTTTCTTGAAATTGATTTTCCCTAAAAAAACATTTCAAAGGATATTTTATTTATAGATTTTAACATCCCCGGGTACAATCTATAAATAAATTCTCACCCTTGTTGATTTGTAAGTTTTCAAACAGAATTAAAGGAAAGGGCGTAATTCTCGTGAGAATTCGGAAAATGTACGTAGCTTATGTCACTGGCTGATAAGAGAGCTTTTTATTTTTTTAAATAGGTCTAGTAGTTTTTCAGTTTATACACTACAAACATACAAATCTTTTCCGTTTATAATATTAGTGTAGATGTAAGAAATGTAGATTATACTGGCTTTATGAACATTGAATTCTACCACGCCACGTCTATATGTATAGTAACGCAAACGACATCTCCAATGTTAGAAACAATAATTGTCATAATCACGTCGTGTCTCAACCAATCCCATTTAATATCTTCATTTCCTATTGTCAAACTTTAAATAAGTTGTATTAGTGTTTAAAATAAATGAGTTTACTTCCGGTGAACTTTTCAATTGTCTTGATTAGATTTTGGAAAATCCAGTTGCTTTCAACGTGAAGGGAGGGACGTTTAGTGAAAAATTTTAGCTAAGTTTAAAAAGTTGAGTTGATGTGTCAGGTGTTCTTAAGTGAAACATTCAAGACTTTTCTTGTCAAGAAGACTAAAATTATTTTAAAATTAGAAAGTAACTAGCGAAGCATATTCTTTCTCCCAATTTACGAACTTACAAAGTGCCATTTTTGAAATATTTCCTCGTCAACAGTCAGCATTATAGGCGTTAAAACGTTAAAGAAAATGTGTTAATACTTAGCTTACCAGTTACCGAGCTACTTAGTTATGACTTAATCAATAATCAAAATCTGGGTTCATAAGTTCCATGAATGTTAAATTGTCACCTCATAAAATTCCATAGTATGCACTAAATAATTGTGTAATTGTTGGCAGGAATATCAACGCTGTCCGGTTGTGGATCACCAGATCAGCTGGACAGGCTGCCAGAGCTGCCGGCGGCTGAAGAGAAGCGCCTGCGCAGAGCCGCGCAGGTCCTGCAGCAGAGGCTTGTGCTGCGACAGTGGCTCGCCACTCACAAACTGCAGCATGCTTATTCCAAGTGAGTCTACAGTTTAGGAAAACAGCTCGAGCATGATGCGCGACAAACTCTCGCGACTCGCCACTCGGCTGACGGTGAAACTTCACTTTGATTGCGCGAGGGCCCAGCGCAAAGGCTTGCTCGTCCTTTGGTGCTGTCAATGTTCACATTTTGACATTCAGCTAAAGAATAGTGTACCTATACTATTTTATTGAAATCTAGTTACACCCTAAACAAGCGAGGCGACTAGGACTGCGGTACATAAGTACGCTACTGTTTCAAAACGCGTGAAATCCGAGAAATAGACTGTCATTATGATGGTACCCGGGGTCTAAAACAAAACTCAGCCAGTAACAGGTGCACTGTCGCTGAACTTCTCTAAAGTTGTAGAACTGGCTTTTCAAGCACACTTTCTTAATTTTAAAGTTTTTTATGTCAAATTTTGGAGCCTTAGCATTTCTACTTCTTTCGAGTTCCTCTTCTGCGTTTACTTTGCCCTACATTCATCTGAATATTGCTATGAATAGCACAGTTGTCGTTTTAGAAATAGTTCTATATTGATCGACAGCATCCATTACCGATGACAGTGTGGCTTGATGAATCCATCCAGGAACAATTTTAGTGGAAACGCAAATGCAAAAGATTTTGAGATTGTGTCGTTAGAAACGTTAGAGTTTATTTTTCCATACCTATTTTGGTGTCCTTGTACGCAAATGCTATTACTCTTTCTTTGATATCTTAAGACTTAAATAGTATTTTCGTGTTCATTTCATTTAAATTAATTCGACGAATATACCTAGTTCTACTTCAATAATTACTAGCGCTTTGTCCTATTTCACATATACATTCGCTTGATCATCTATACTAATATTATAAAGAGGAAAGATTTGTATTTTTGTATGTAACGAATAGGCTCCGAAACTACTGGACCGATTTGAAAAATTCTTTCACCATTAGAATCCTACGTTATCCCTGAGTAACATAGGATACATAATTTTCCCGAATCCCACGGGAACGAAGTCCAGAGCGGGATGCTAGTATTATAAATGCAAACTTTTGTGAGGATGTATGGATGTTTGTTTCTCTTTCACACTCAAACAGCTGGACCAATTTTGATAAAATTCGGTATGGAGGTAGCTGAAACCCTGGATTAACACATAGGCTACATAACTTTCTCAAATTCCCACGGGAACAAAGTCCCGGGTGGTTAGCTAGTTATTCATAATTTGTCAATTCAGGTAATTACAGTGGAGCGTCTCAACATCTGACCTCAGTGACCCTGCTCAGTGCCCCTGCTCAGTGCTCAGTCACAGTAAAATTGTATTCAGTTTTCCTCAGGATATATTTCTTCCGATTGTTAGATTGAGCGTCGTAACTCATCGTGTCTTTGGTACATGGTGATACTGGGGATTGAACACAAATTACCCCCTACAAGGTACCGCATATAAGGCAGCCACAGGCAACTTAAATATTTTTTTTCGATGAACGGTTTTTCTTTCTGATATCAAAGTCTTATTTTTGGAAAACCGCACACGTATCTAATATTTGGTTGGTACCGAAGAAATACACTGGAGCTCGAGAAATACACTTGATTGCTTCTATAACTTGCCGGGATGAACTGTGAGATTTAACCTTCGTCTCGTTTACTATTTGAATCTACGTACTGATTATAAAACCATCAGTCCCCATCAATTCGAAAATTGCCTCTTGGTATTATCCCTGCTAACCTCATTCTTGCTTCTCTACATTCATAGGAATACAATGATTCTATTTTCTTAATGTCTCTTGGCAAATAGTGTCTGTCTCGTTCTTGTCTTTTGAAAATTAAATTACCTATTCGAAATACGAAATTTTCCGAACCACAATAAGAAAATTGAAGCACGTACTTAACTTCAAAATGTTTTAATGTATTTTATAATTTATTATGCGTTTGATAAAATGAATACTGACAGCTAAAACCATTTTTTTAAACTTATACAATATATGACTTTCTTCAAGGACGATCCATGATTCAGGTTATACGTAGCTTGCTCGAGTGAACGGATGTGCTGCTTTTAAAGAAATTGCAAGAATTTTGCGCTTACATTTTTGAAGAGCAACTCGACTTGATATTGCTTTCGCTTGTATTTACTTAAATATAGAATGTATATTAGTATATTCTGTTATAGGAAATGTGATTGAGTTTTGAAAAAGTGCATGTCATTTATGGTAAACTTAAAGTATGCACAACCCTCAGTGAGAATAGATGGATAACATTTCCATCGCGATGTTTCCCAATCTATAGGTTCGATTGCCCCTATTGGTCAGAAATGCAAAAGAGCATATCAAATTGCATAATAGCGACACTGAGATAAACCATGTTAGAGTACTATACGCTGTTTAAAATTCCCCAAGGTTAGGATTACCTTGGTTAAGGTAAGGAGTGACAGTGCAAAACCTACACAAACCGAAATAAAAGCTCTGCAGTCAGAGCGATTTATCTTGTACTAAATTCGTGAAAGGAACCAAAAAAGACTGAAAGTTTTCCCCTATAGCGTCACCGAAACCTGCTTGTGAAGGTTTGCCAATATATAAGACGGGTAAAGCAGCAAAATTGAGTATAGATACGGCATTCCATGAACGCTTGAAATAACCCTTAGTCTTTCAGCGTTATAGTTGAATTTTGTTCGTTATGCTCTAACTCATAAGATTCAATCATGCAATAATTCTTTGTATGTTGACGATATTATTTCTGACGTGTTTACGAAATTTTGTTAAAGCTTTAAACTTTATAGCATTAGTGTTCACAAATAAATATTCAAAATTTATGGCTTTACCTTTGGAGTTGGACATTTTGTTGACAAACGAGCGAATTTTAATAAATTCGTAGCTTTGTTATATCATAATTTAGATTTCGATTCCGTGATTAATGTGAAAAGTAAACAAAACTTTCCGTTAACGTTTTATTGTAATGGTTTTGATCATTTATTTATATCGTCAAATAATATATTTTTTAACTGTTCTTGAATTCAAATTACAAAACCTCGCGCAAGTAATTCAAAGATTATTTTGACTTTATAATGACACTGCTGTTCCTGCGGCATTTTGGTGTGTTAAAGTTTGTTGGCTCCTTTTTG
Source organism: Aproaerema taeniolella (assembly GCA_949987775.1). NCBI lineage: Eukaryota > Metazoa > Arthropoda > Insecta > Lepidoptera > Gelechiidae > Aproaerema > Aproaerema taeniolella. Next base: position 2,857,749 of record OX465250.1, on the reverse strand, counting down.
AGCGCCATCGTAACCTGTACCTATGTATCTAATGTGTTATTTTTACGTCAATATTTCAAAAATATTGCAGCCTAATTACAGCTTACCACTTTGTCGCCATAGACTTGTCTTTTAGGTTCTACTCAAACCTTTTGGCACATGTTTTAGCCGCTAGCACTTTTCGGCACCTTTTTATTGTACCCAAGAAGTCAATTTAATGCAACGTTTCAATGTGGAGGATTACCTTACCTTTATTATTTAGCATTATTATGTTTTCCGCGATCCACTTTTTGGCTATCTCTAAACCTATGTATAACCAAAAGTCAAGTTCGCTCTCTCTGATTACTTTACAATGGTGCTAGTGCTACTGTTCTTTGGAATATTGTCTTGCCTTTGTCATGGTAAGGTCAATATATTCCTATCTTATCTCCTAGCTTATTCTTATCTCTTGTAAGTAAACTAATCGAAACGTAGAGCTTTGTATTCAGACAGCTTTCAGATTAACGATGTCAGAAGCCCGTTACGCGGCTTGAACTTATCCACCGGCGGGTCACCTTGTTCTGACACCAAAATATCAAAAACTTCACGAAAAAGTTTTTACTATTCTAGATTATGGTAATCATGTTTATGATTTATATCGTATGTATAAAATATGTATTTACTGAGTAATCTTATTCTTTCTGGGCATGATATAACACTCGTCAAATCAAAGACACTGAGAGATGAACGAAATAATCTCGTCGTCTATATTCATAGACTTAAATCGAGATATTGTAACCAAGGAAGGTAGATATTATATTTATTTTATAGCACAGAAAATTTCAATTGTGGCACAACTTAAAAAGTGTTTTTAGTGAAGTGGAGGCTTGCAATTAACGATTATGAGTTTTATTTCCCAGTCTGACAAACATTTTCATATAAAAATTGTGTGGGTTTCTGAACCAGAAAATCATTCTCTGATTTCATTCAGCTGTCCTGTTAGCACAATCACAAATTTCGTTTCTCCATTTCTTTCATTAGGTGTCGTAAAATGTAGCATAAAAAACGCTAAAAAACGAAGTACAGCAATTTGTTTTATTGTGATTGCCATCGCCACTCTTGCACTACGTCCTCCCTAAACCTGTTGCCCAGCTGTAAAATATACGGTGTAAAGGACAGCTTAGCAAATACTTAAATGGTGGAGTCTAACAAAAATCGTGGTAGGAACTCGTTTAACAATATATGGGTGACCAAAGAGACAATTCATCACTAATGACAATTCATCAATTACGTCCTTCCGAGGGCACGTTACGACATCTTAACCCGGCTGGTGTCGGTTGACTACAGTCGTGAAAACTAAGTCAGAGGCCATTGTGCGGTTTGAAAACTCTGACACCAAGTTTAATCAAGTTCACCACACACTTGACTATACCTACACGATAAGAAGAAGAAGAACAATATGTAGGGTGTAAAGGACAGCTTAGGAAATACTTAAATGGTGGAATCTACCTATAGCTATCATCAGCTATAAGTATCTAATGATTTTTTCCCGGAAACGACATGTTAAGGAGTTTTCATTATTTACCTACTTTGGCGCTACGCAACGTATCTAGAAACCGCGCCCCGCGCACAATCCCCCCGCGCCGCGCTGCTATCGGAGTGCGATGTATATGTTATAGGCAATGTGTATAATGCAGGTATTCTATACAATACCTAGGAAATGTATAGAATGCCGGGGTCGTTCAGGAAATGTATGAAATGATGTTCAATGTTTCAACTATTTTACACTTTACCTAGGAAATGTATAGAATACCTAGTCATTGTACAGAATGCCGGTTGAAGCATAGGTAATGTATGTAATCGATTTTTCTTCTCTTTACCGCCTCCGTGGTGTAGTGGTTAAGCCACTCGCTTTACACCAGGAGGTCGCGGGTCCGAATCCCGGCGGCGTCTAACTTTGTTAGACTCGGTTTGGTTGGCGGTAGGGTATTTTCTTGGCCCGCCTGGCTAGCGACCACCATCTTATCTAAGTCTTGCCGCCAAACATCAACGTTGACAGCATTGATGTGTTCTGTGTGAAGATAAGATAGCCAGCCCCCCATTGCGTTGGTAAGTCTTGGTTAGTCCGCTTCCATCTTCGGCATCATCATCACTTACGATCAGGTGAGATGATGCCAAGGGCTAACCAATAGTGATAAAAAAATGATTTAGTTCCCGTGGTCGTTCATTATACACATTGCCTGATGCGCTTCGGGCATTTTATACAATACCTAGGCAATGTATGAAATGAATCATATTATACACATTGCCTGACCGTTTTAGGCAATGTATATAATGCCTAGGTATTCTATACAATGCCGGATTATACACATTGCCTATAACACATACATTGTTGGTTTTCGTGTTATACGTTGTTATGATTTTTGTTTATTACAAAATGGATTGTATTCGATTAAATTTAAAAAAATGTAAGCAGAAAATATTAAAAAACATGAAAAATAAAATCGAAACTTTTTCGAAGAAAAATTCCACTGGAAAATCATTCAGAATGATTGTCTGAGTCCAGGGTTTCAGTTTTTGCTAAGCTGTCTTTTACACCCTGTATATCTGTCTACGTTTTTTTTAAATTTGTTTCTTAATGCATCAGTGCATCTCCGTGAGTTATGTTCTCTATCCCAGGGCTCATTTTTGGAATTGAATCACACGACAGCGCAATCCAAGTTACTCAAAACAGGCTTATGCCACCGAAGATACTGTTTCATGTAAATTTTACGAGAGAAAAACAATCTGGTTGGGATGCTTTTTAACGAGCGAAGCCGTTTTCATATTCATTGCTTTTGGCGTCTTATTCCCTGGTCTAAATAAAGATGATATTGGAATCTTGCCGATGAAAGGCTTTTAAAATTTTCGTTATACTTTCTTGGAAATAATCTAACAAGTACCTAAATGCGAAGATTAAATAAAAAATCGTTAATTGTCACAAATACAAATTATCGTATACTAAGTTTAAATAATACTGTAACAAAGGGAACAAGCTCAGCTTGCGCTGCAGGGGAGCCGTGGTTCCGTGCAGCGCTGTTTTTCAAATTAGTATAATTAAAAGCAAGTATATATTTAATACTGTAGGTACAAATTGTTTTAAGAATATTATAAGCATTGTGAGAGTGAAAACGATAAGGTTCACGTGATTATTGTATGACAAAACCCTTATTCAAATAAAAATTAAAAGAATCTAAAAGGAAAATGTAGCTTAAAAAGGTAAAAAGAAAATGTAGCTAAAATCACACTTGAAACCACTAAAACGTCTGTAAAGAAAAGCAAGTCACGGAGAGTTAGCTTGTTGATTTGTTAAATAAACGCATTACTGAAAAGGACAGCGATAAATACTGAATTTTATTTAGTTAACAATAACCACAACCGTTCCCAAAAAACTTCGCAACAAACACCGTCAAAAATGTTGTCCGCAAAAATGTTTTCTATTTCCGTCCCATAAAATATTCCCTTGTGTGGGCAAATATCGGCCGACAACGGTGTTCCAAATTGATTCTGCAACGATAAAGGATCCAATTCTGGTGGATATTTTTCACCTGTAACAAGCTCCTGAATTGGATAGGAACGCCATCTATATTCTGCAACTATAAACTACTCTCACAGGGGCCTATCAATATGTGGCTGCTGTAGCACAATGGCCTATAACTAGGTCAGCGCGTTTAATCGCGACGCGTGGTAGGTCAATGGGTAGAGATGTGCTGCCGAGCCTTGTGGTAGGTCTTTGTTGGCAATGTCAAGCTCAGACTTATTCGCATCATGTGGTTTTGGTTTCCTTACCTACTGTTTAGTATTCTTTAGTCTTTTAAAATCGGGCTATAGCGAAAGAGTCAACCGCAATACTTACACATTTTTTTTTTAATTCAAAGTCAAAATAGCTTAGTCAAAATAAGTCAAAGTTAAATACATACTTATTCGTTCTTTTGACTCTACCGACTTTACGCCTACCTATTCGCAAAGGTGCAGTCTTCCCCAATAGAGAATATGCATGGTTTTTTTTATTAAAAAAGTTAATCCTCATTCATGTAATAAACAGTTTAGTAAAACTATTTTTCGAATAACTATGAAATTCAAAAAGATATTATAAGCCATCGAAGTTTTATTTCTATTTCTTTCTAGCAAAACGAAATTTAACACGGAGTTTGTATGGACGTAGTGGCATGTGACGTCACAGTCCATGTCGGATCTCTCTGTCTAATCGGTGCGTAATTAATAGTTTTAAATGCGGATATCGGCCATATTTCTTGGCCGATTTTAATTTTAATTTCACTTTTTGCCATCTCAACTACGGTATTTTCATATTTTGTTAATCATGCGAAAAAAAAACGTGCATATTCCCTATTGTCGATGATTTTATGAAACTGCGAAATTTCAAAGAAATTCTAACAAAAGGGAATAACAGCTTTGTTTCGTTTGACAACAGCCGATTAGAACTGGATTAAATGAAGCTTAAAACAGAGCAATGCTTACTTTTAGAATAAAATTGCAATTCTGACAGCAGTCGTAATTTGAAGAGAATCAGACGGTTCGTAAAATACATTTGACTGTTTAAATAAGTTAGTATTTAGAGAGATATGAATAAACTGACCCTGTCTGACCCTCATATACCTACATCAGAGGATTGCTGCATAAGTAATATGTAATACAGGACAGATAAAAAATAACAAAAAAGGGAACAAGGACCGAACTGATGAGAATAGTAACAGCTCGGCTGATGATGATGATGATCCATCCGACCGATTTCGGCCATGGCGACCACTTCGACTCCTATTCGGCACGGTGCTGGTGCGCTCGAAGATGGCTAACGTAGCCTATCTTCCGGGTGAACTCTCGTGCGCAATAGGGGCACGTGAGCACACCATTTACATAATGGTACTGAATGGCAGCGGGTGGACGGGCTTTCAGCTCGTCGCGCTTAGCATCGAAGTCAGCCTTGCGCTGCTCTTCGAAATCGCTTACTCGCCTTTGTACCACCCGGCGCCATTCCGGACGCTGTGCTGCCAAACCTTCCCACTGAGACGGCTCAATCTTGCATCGTCTCATGTGTCGCTTCTGCACATCCTTATACCTGAGGAGTTCGGCAGCTCGGCTACAGGAGTTGTGGAGTTTTTCGATTTCATTGCTCGCAGAGCGCACTACAGAAAATTACTCGACTACGCTCAGCGAGCAATAGTATCAATCGCCGTCGCTCTACTAAAATCCAAGAGTACTTAAGTGTAGTGATTAAAAAGTTCGTTAACTCTAAAATCAAAAATTTTGGATCACCCCCGACGACTGAATCAATTTTGATCAAATATAATCTCGATTACGTCAGATTTCAAAAAAAAACCGCATCGAAATCGATCTATTCGTTTAAGAGCTACGATGCCACAGATGAACAAACAGATACACAGAAATACACGTCAAACTTATAACATCCCTCTTTTTTGTAGGGTTGGAGGTTAAAAATGAATAAAACAACAAAAGATATCGCTCGACACGAAGCGAGCGATTCAGAAATAGTGCCCCTGATCTGTGGCCAAGCCAAACATGTCTATTGTCTATGTCTCCATTGTGTGTAATTCCCAATAATGCGACACCGAATACTTATTATTATTAATTGCGTAAAAAGCGACACTCCCTTCATCAAACTGACGTGCCCCACCTGCCTTGCTGTCACTCTAATGACGAAATAAACGACGATTAGAAGTAGATGGACTTGTACCCGTATGGTTATTTGTGTTAAAAAGCTATCGATTTTGTTATCTCTGAGTAACATAGAAAACTTCTTTAGCGGCGTTGTGCACTTTGAAGTATGGGTAAGAAATGTTGAAACTCGCGTCAGGGTCACTTGTCTCTCACGTGACCCTGATCGAAAATCCGTAAGGCGGAGGGGTGTTTAATAAATATAGGAAACTAAAACTGCAGAAGTCAAGATGTCACAGAGGGGTGTTTGATAAATATAGAAAACTAGCTGATGCCCGCAACTTCGTTTGCGTGTTATTTTTTTCTTTTGAACAGATTACACTTTATTGACGGTCCATTAATGGACCTTCATTTAGTTTATTAAATATTGATTTAGTTTAAGATTTAGATTTTTACATACAAAAGTTTTTTCCCGCTAACTCCCGTTCCCTTGGGAATTTAGGGAATTCCTTTCTTATTGCACCTCTACGGTACCTAAGCTACGTCCCTTCCAAATTTCAAGTGCCTACGTTTAGCCGTTTAGGCTGTGCGTTGATATGTCAGTCAGTCAGTCAGTCAGTTTCTCCTTTTATATATTTAGATTAAAACTGCAAAAGTCAAGATGTCATCCGGTGTCAGCATAGAAAAAAATAAATTAAATATTAATGCACAACGTTAATGTTCAAGTTTTCACTTCTGCCGGCACTCCCGGAGTGCAACCCGTCGTGTGTTTTTGAAAGCTGACGTTATCGAGATGGTTCTTAGCTATATTTAAACAAATTGGTTTAGCCTTTTAAGATTTTATGTGATAATTGTCGAGGGTGTCACAATTTTTTAAAAATTTCATTTATCACGCAGAAAAGAAGAATATATGAGGATTTTTTAACAACAATAGCTACCAAATAAATTTGAAAAGAATGTGATGACTGGACATTTTAAAGCGTAGCACAGTAAAACGCTCTATTCACCCGTCATGACATACTGAATAAGACTGAATTTCCTTTGAAATATGCAAAGGAACAAATGATTGTGTGAACATTCGTTTTCGTACCAACTCCACATTTCATCCGACATCTCGCCCCAGTGTACTCCCTATCTTTACTGCTCCATTGAATCTTGGGGAAACAGAGTTCTGCAAATGAAATGTTCTTTTTTTTAAGAAATAAAGACATTTACACAAATCTTAGACCATATCACAAATTGCTCGTAGCTCAGCGGTCAGTGAGGTTTAGCAATGTACACAGAGGCAGGGAACCTGATGGGTGACCTAAAGTGGTAATTTATCACGAGCGTTTCCGTGCTTCGGAGGGCACGTTAAGCTGTCGGTCCCGGCTGTTGTCGATTGATTACAGTCGTTAAAACCAAGTCAGAAGCCATTTGGCGGTTTGAAAACTCTGACACCAGGGTTAGCCAAGTGCGCCACACACTTAACTATACCTACACGATAATAAGATCACAAATAAGTTATAGGGGCTGATTCTTCTCATGAAACTGAAAAACTTTACGCAAGGGGCCCAAATTCCCAAAACAACCTTTCATATTTCCTTACTAATTGTATGCTGATCGCTTAAGTTGTATGAATATGATAATTTTTCTTTTTATTAATTTGACTTATGTTTCTTTGGGAAAGTTCTTCAGTTTAGTGAGCTGATTCATCACACTCAATATATATTCCTGTCGGGGGGACTTCAAGTCAAGTGTGTGGCAAACTTGGCTTACCCTGGTGTCAGAGTTTTCAAACCGCCAAATGGCCTCTGACTTGGTTTAACGACTGTTATGTAGTCAATCGACAACAGCTGGGATCGACAGCTTAACGTGCCCCCTGAAGCATGGAAACGCTCGTGATTTATTGCCACTTTTGGTCACTCATCAGGTTCCCTGCCTCTGTGTGCAATGCTTCGATCTCCGAAGTATCGGTCTTACACCCAGTTGGAAAAACCTCCATTAAAGTTAATGTTTCTTGAAATATCATATTGTCACTTTCCGCCTTGTTGACGTAAACAAGGACGGCATTACATTTAAAGAAACTTTAACTTTGATGAACTTTTCTGCAAATGAGCGATAACTCTAAATTAAAAAAAATATATATCCCCGAAATTCGATTTCTTATAACTTTTAAACGGTGAACTAGTTTTGATGAAATACAGCTAAGAACCATTTCGGTTACGTCAGCTTTCAAGGAAAAAAAACTGCATCGAAATCGGTCCTTTCGTTCAAGAGCTACGTACCATAACACAGACAAACACACAGAAACAGATACACACGTCAAACTTATAACACCCCTCTTTTTTGTCAGGGGTTAAAAATAGATACTCAGTTTTTTTCGAAGATCTGAAAGAACCCTGAATACAAAATGCAGCCACCACTTGGCAGTTCTTTTTCAATTCACGTTATTCAATGCGACGTTGATTTATCGCCTTTGACCTTTGAAATCGCCGCAGAGCCTTTTCATAAAAAGGCTGGGTCAAATTTTTACCTGATCCCAGTAGAGATAAGGGCGGGCGAGTACATATTCAGAGATTTTTGATCTGTCTTTGGAATTTATGAGTCTATTTTTATAGAATGAATTATCTTCAATGATGAACTGAAAGCGATATTTTACTTTGCACTCCCATCGTATGGGTATGGAATCCATCGTATGGTTTTGCAAAGAAGAATACGAAAAAAATACTATTTAAATAAAAGCTTGTTTTTTAAATGTTTTTAAACAATGAAGTTTTTTGGATGTATATTGTTTTTTTTTGATAGTTTAGTATTCAATAGACTGTGGCCTAAATCCCCTTCGTGTTCCGAAGGGAGGACTGTGTTCTTCAGTGGGGAAGTCTAAAGACTGATTTAAAAAAAGTAGGTAGTCGCTTTATCTGGCGTCGTCGATGACGTCCCCTCTGAAGCGCACGAAAACGAAATAATGGTTTCGTGATGCCTGTACGTTGATGTTTACATATTCCATCATTACCTATTCCTATCAAGGCCCATTACTTAATCTCATTTATCTTTGCGCACTCTGCGTATTATAAGCCCTTCAGAAGGTGAACTTTAAATATCAAATGGGTAAACCGCAGTGTACCGATATCGAAGCGCATAATCCTGGCTTTACCGGGTAATCCCCTTACTGTGCGATGCTCTTATTGATTCCAGGAGATTACCATCGAAGCCTCGTGTCGTTATATTGGTAAATATATGGGGTGGCCTTAAATTAGTTAGTAAAACTCTAGGGGATGATTTTCCCCATGAAACTGAATAACTTTTCCCAAGGAACCTAAAAAAAGGAATACGAAATTCTCAAAAAAGGAATTTATGTCCATACCGACAGTTTTGAACATTGTCTAAGGTTTATTTTTATTTTTTGTGGTAAGGCCCTAAATGTCGAAGGTTATACAAAATATTTAATTTTAGAGTTATGTGTATGTATAATGAGCGCAAAACAGACTGATGGAGCTGATTTCTTAATAATTTTTTAATGAGTCTTCTAACGAGGTTGATATAGTCACCTAGGATAATGTATGTATGTATGTAAACACTTTATTGCACATAATAAAAATTACAAAACAAAAGAGATGGATACAAAGAAAACTATGTACAAAGGCGAGCTTATCCCTTAGAGAGATTTCTTCCAGCTGAAACCTCAACCTCATTCTAGTTTTTTTTAAATTTAAATACAGTAAAAGTTATGAAGGGAGCTGTGAGCATCTACTTACCTTCAATAATCAATAACTAACTTGGTGTTTTCGACAATTTATAACGGTTACGTAACATACATGTCATAACAACTAAAACCTAAAATTTGCATCAACTATACAGGTTAGCGAGTGTAACTAATCCAATCTATTTCAATCTAGGCGCTCTAACTAATGGCCAGTTAGCTATAACTTAGTTCCTATCCGGTCAAAATGGCCGCTGCCTGATATCATACAGTCTGGAAAACATTCGGCTTTACACATACATATTCTCTAATAGCCCGGGCCCTAAGGGTAAGCGGTTCAAGGAAACTATTCCACTTCGTGAGTATTTTATGAAACTTTGCACAGATGATCATTAGGTAAAACCAAGTTGTTTTAGCCCGGTTACCCTCCGGTACCGCCCCCCTAGGGGGAGGGGGGGTTGCTCGAAGAGCGCCTTCGCCGAGCGTTGGAAAATAAAATCTACAAAATCCAAATAAGCTACTATGGCAATATTAGTATCGTTTTCGTATAAATCAATAACGAGAAATTCATTTCTGGTATTTATTTTACACATATGTGCAATGTTTTTTTTAAATAATCGCAAAAATATAAAATTATAATCACAAAAAAAAACGTTTCGCAACCTATATTTTTTTATTTAAGAGACATATAAGTGTTAAAAAAATACCAAAATGTAGCCTGTTTAATGTTAATTTATAGAAAACATAATTTAAGAAGGGGTTTGATATAGAATTATGACATGAAAAAATGTAGAACCCGACGCGGCGGACGGATTATTTGAGAGAAGGAAACTTTTTTTATTTGAATCATATAATAATTTTATGATCTGGTCCTTTTCATGATACCGAAGAGTTTATTTGCTTTTTAATATATTTTTTAATTTTGATAATTTGTGTTTTTTTTTAAATTTCAGTGGGTAAAGAAATACGATTTTTAAAGATTTCCACGCAAAATCAAAACTATTGAAGCTGTAAGTTTAAAATTTTGCATAGATGATCTCCAGATATTTTGAAAACTTACATAAATGTGGTGTGGCGACACAGAGTTCCCATGGGAAAGAATTATAGGGCGTCCATTTAATTGATATGTACATTTGGTGTTTCAGTCGCAGCCCTCTATCTTTCAAACTATTATAGCCAGCGTGTCCAAATTTTCAGGAAATACGTATTTTGATAGTAACTATCGTAAAATATAATAAATAAAATTAAAAACCTAAACTACAGTGGGGTTCCCATACGACAAACGTCTAAAATATCGTATTTTTGAAAAAATAATTGTTACTGATCTATTTAAAAAAACCATACAACATATATCCTTCAAAATTAGTACACATTGAAAACATACCTTACATTATTTAAAAAATATATTAAAACTGGCCAGATATGAGCCAAACTCAAGCAATAAAATTTTAAAGTCAATGTAAATAAAAACAGTTTTTTTCAAGGGTTTTTGGTTTATTACTATGGAATTGGCGTTTATAGTATGATGTGAGGCAAAAATGTTTAATAAAACGAAGACACATACATCAAAGGCACAGATATTAAAGTTTCCGAGTCATAATATAAATAACAACAGTAATTCCATGAAAAATAACCAGGTAAATGTCACAAATACAGTTCGAGTGAGAGTTTGTTTAAATATAAACAAATAAGATTGCCCTAAGCTAGATTGTGGTCAAGAGCGAACCCATTTTTAATAATAAAAAAATATATATATGTAGCTTGAGTCCGGTTCACTCTTGACTGTTATTCATATATTTTTTAACTAATGTAAAGTATGTTTTAAATGTGAACGAAGTTTAAGGTGTATGCATTACAACGTTTCTGAAATAGAGCAGTAACAAAAGTTGTAAAGGAATTGCGAAATTTTGGACGGTTGTCGTATGGGAACTCCATTGTGATTTAGGTTTTTAATGTTATTTATTATATTTTACGACAGTTACTATAAAAATACGTATTTCCTGCTGTCTATAATAGTTTGAAAGATAGAGGGCTGCGACTGAAACACCAAACGTACATATTTCAGCGATAAATTTACGGTGGTGGTATAAATAAAGTAGACGAAATTTATAGGAAATAGGAGTTTAATTAAATTTAAAACATACAAAAAATTCGACTCTGTGACCAAAATTTAAAGAAAGAAAATTGCACAATTAAAATTTAAAAAGAAAACTATAACTTAACAGAAAGGTTGACCAATCTATTTAAACGGCTAATAACATGTGGAAAATTTTGTTTAGGAAAGAAGTGCTGGTAAATTTAGAACAAAAATAATATCATACATAAAATTGAAACATGTGGCCTAACTATAATAAATTCTTATCTGAAGCAAATAGGAAGATAATATTAAATTCGTTAACGAATAAAAATCCACCTATTTGACAGATAAATCTATTGCTGACACAATTGGCTATTTGTGAAAAATAAATAAATTTTGGGAATGGTACTAATGGACTCAGCTATAGGTCTTCTTGGGGCCGCTGGTATATTCACTATGAAATTGTGGCTGGAACTGGTTAGGGGCTCTTGGAACCAGGGAATTCGTCTAACGGACGTCACAAAGAAGTACTGCTGCCCAGCCTTTCATTAGGTCATTACTTAAAACACTGAAACTACAAAAATTCCAAATTGGACTAGGATACTTAAAAGGCCACTATACCCGAAAGTGCACCAAAAGGAAGAAAAATTAAAATATATGAGTATTTTAGAATAGTAAGGATGTCAAGCTAGTGTAACCTATACAAGAAGGATATTCTCCCCTTGCAGGTCGTGAAGTAATCCCCCAGGTCAAATGATAACCAGATTTGATTTAAACCATAAGACCCAGGATTCTCGTAACTGTTGCAAGAACAGCCTGATAGAGTATTTGTCTGAGCGTGAAGTAGATGTTGTAAGAAGTGTACTGTATAGCGTAGGTAAGGTAGAGTAGGCGTGTGAGAACAAAAGGAAAAGGAAAAGTGAAAAACTTACATTTTGATAATAAAGTAGGTAAACTTCCAATATTATACCGGAATAATATTTCATATGCTTTTATATAAAAACGTCGTACGTTGTTAGTAGGATAATAACATCATTTTAATAAAAAAAACAGATTAATACACTAGGAAACTCGTCCACTTTTACCAAAAAAATTTTGTCGAATGAAAATGACAACTTCAATCCTAAACAAAATGCAAAAATGGAGCAAGTTCTAAAATTTTGAAATCTATTGAATTAAAAATAAAACTAGACCGGAAAGAATTAGAGAACATAAAAAAGATCGCCAGCAGAAATGCTGCAATATCAACTAGCGGACGCCCTACAATTCGTTCCCATGGGAACTCCGTGTAACCTCATTTAGGTAAGTTTTCACAATATCTGAACATCATTTATGCAAAATTTCAAACTTACAAAATCGGATATTTTTACTTACCGGAAAAAATCTTCTTTTGTATGGGAATTCTTCAATACCAGATAAAAATCAGATCGGCAAAATTAGTGGGTTAAACTTTTTTATTACCTCCAACAATGTAAGTAATAAAAAATGTTTCACGAAAACCCTTTCAGTGGAAAAAACCGGGTTCCGAGGCTTTGACACTTTTTGGTCTTACGGAACTCCACTGCTGGTCTTTGGCATTAGAAAAACCCAAAAAAATAAAATTAATAAATAGTTTAGAAAGCAAGGAAACGCTTCGATATCATAAAAAGGACCAGATCATTATGATTCAAATGAAAAAAGGTTACTTCTCTCAAATAATCCATCCGCCGCGTCGGATCTTACATTTTTTTGTGTCATAATTCTATATGAAAACCCCAACTTAAGTTATATTTTTATAAATTTACATAAAACAGGCTACATTTGGGTATTTTTTTAACACTTATATGTCTCTTAAATAAAAAAATATAGGCTGCGAAAGGTTTTTTTTGTGATTACAATTTTATATTTTTGCGATTATTTAAAAAACCATTGCACATATGTGTAAAATAAATACCAGAAATGAATTTCTCGTTATTGATTTATACGAAAACGATACTAATATTGCCATAGTAGCTTATTTGGATTTTGTAGATTTTATTTTCCAACGCTCGGCGAAGGCGCTCTTCGAGCAACCCCCCCTCCCCCTAGGGGGGCGGTACCGGAGGGTAACCGGGCTAAAACAACTTGGTTTTACCTAATGATCATCTGTGCAAAGTTTCATAAAATACTCACAAAGGGGAATAGTCAGGACCCTTAGGGCCCGGGCTATAAAGGTACAAAGAACCGTAGAGGTTTTAATGACAGAACCGTAGAGGTTTTAATGACATAAGAATAACATATTATTATTTGTTACTCTTATGATGTATCCTAGCGGTTGTGTTCTTCTCTTTTTTGAATAGATCTTACATACAAGCACACATGCCATTCACACACATACATAATAACATAATATAAATACATACATATATACATACACACGCGGCCTTTTTTAAATTTATTAAAACATATGTTAATTTATTTGTTAAGCCATAGAGGTTCTCTTACGTTGGTATTTCTTACGTTTTACTGTTGATTTAGTCTTTGTATCATAGATTTAACTTTAGCAATAAAAATGATTTCGTTTCACTATTTTGTACACATTTGGTAAAATATCAGTCAACTTTTTTATTTCCTTACGTCATATCCACTATTCAAATTGTAAATAAAAAGGCCTAAGTGCGCCTCACTGTACAAGCCGGAAGTCGAATGCAAATGAAGGTGTAGTATAAGAGCTTTCATGAATAATTCCCTTGTTGCCTCCAGCCACTTAAATACTGCACAAAATGTGTCACCTGATACGCCGATGACTGTACTTTTCACACGGATACTGGAAAGCTCGATTTTCGTTGGCTGTGGCCGGAAGTTTGTAGCAAACGTAGATTATAGATGTAGTATAAACCGACTGCAAAAAAGCGAATTATAAAGATAACATCATTTAATCTGCTACGTGGTACCACATTCAATTATGTTTTCTTTATTTATTTTTCGCTTTTTAAAGTCTTTTTAATTATTTTTCTAAAACGTTATTTTTTGCCATTTTTAGTGTAAATAATAGAAAGTACATGAGAAACATTGTAAGTGCCTATAAAATTCGAGGGTTGCCCTTGATTTCTCTGGGATTCCATCATCGGATCCTGACTTGGCGACAATGGGACCACCTCTAGAGTGTACTCTTTCAAATAAAAAAGAATTTGCAAAATCGGTCCACAGATGGCGGCGAAATGTGTGAACATACATAAATAAATAAAAAAGATGCACATGGGAGAGGTGGAATGAAGGTGCTAGGTTTTGGAAGAGCCACTTGCATTAGGTATTTGGTAGTTTACGAACGGATTTGGTTGGTGCTGATTTCCCGTCACCCACAAACATATAAAAACTCGTAGCCCAGTGGCTCTCGCTGATCTCAACCGATCAGTGAAGTTAAGCAACGTACACAGAGGCAGGGAACCTGATGGGTGACCAAAGTGGCAATTTATCGCGAGCGTTTCCGTGCTTCGGAGGGCATGTTAAGCTGTCGGTCCCGGCTGTTGTCGATTGACTACAGTCGTTAAAACCAAGTCAGAGGCCATTGTGCGGTTTGAAAACTTTGCCACCAGGGTTAGTCAAGTTCGCCACACACTTGACTATACCTGCAAGATAAGAAGAAGAAGACTAACCAAATCCGTTCCTAAACCACCGAAATAATGCAGATGGCTGTTTTGCCACTTCTCCCCTACAGTCGAATATAGAACCTCCTTTTTTGAAGACGGTTAAAAAGTGTATCTCAGGCTCATGAATAATTCTCTAGCCAGCTTGTTCCTACGCTCTTAAGTAATGTGATTAAGCGCGCCAGCTGTTGCATTTTGAGTGTTTTTGGCCGTATAGTACTGGTTTTATGGTGCTTGTAGCCCAGTGGCTCTCGCTGATCACAACCGATCAGTGAGGTTAAGCAACGTACACAGAGGCAATGAACCTAATAGGTGACCAAAGTGGAAATTTATCACGAGCGTTTCCGTGC
Source organism: Aproaerema taeniolella (assembly GCA_949987775.1). Taxonomy (NCBI): domain Eukaryota; kingdom Metazoa; phylum Arthropoda; class Insecta; order Lepidoptera; family Gelechiidae; genus Aproaerema; species Aproaerema taeniolella. The sequence continues at coordinate 2,842,404 of OX465250.1, read as the reverse complement.
TTTGGAGGGCACGTTAAGCTGTCGGTCCCGGCTGTTGTCGATTGACTACAGTCGTTAAAAAAGTCAGAGGCCATTGTACGGTTTGAAAACTCTGACACCAGGGTTAGCCAAGTTCTCCTCACACTTAACTATACCTACACGTTAAGAAGAAGATCGTGCAGTGGTACAGGCAACTGGGTAACAATAATGAAGGTAAAGTGAGAGATAGTTTACGCAGGTTTTATCGGATGGGCCTGAAAAAAGATTTCCATCCGTACACTCACGCCTATAATCCCTTTCGTGGTAGGCAGAACGTCATGTAGTTCTAGAAGCATATTACACGTGAAATGAATGAATGAATTTTACTTTATTGCACACCAGAACTTACTTCGCTGGCTCAACGGCCCAAAGTGGATCTTGGCCTCCATTCTGTCTTGTGCCAATTTTGACTAGTCTGGCAAGAGAAGACACCAGAAAAAAAAATATATTTAGTGCTTTACAATTTTTTAAATATTTAAATCTCAGTTCAAATAAACCAATCCCTTTCGAGATTGACATAACGTCATGATAAAGTTGGTGGAAAGCGTTGAATACCGTTTAAATGACAAAACAAATCTCAGAGGATACATTTATGTTCACAAAGTTTCAGTATTAGAAATATTTTGTGTTATTTTTATTTATTTTTTGTCAGTTCAAGAGATAGTACAGCGCTTTTTTGACGTGTGCTCTATTTTATTTTTTCCTAGTTAATTTGTTGTAAAAGATTTTTATTGCAAAGCCAACCTTATCATAATTACATAAGTTACAGTTTTATATATTTTTTTAATAAGATAACTAAATTTTTCATGAGAATTTTGTCACAATTGAATCATTTTGCAGTCATGAATGAATTAATGATAGATCGACTAGAGACATGTGGATTCACAGTAGAACCATGATCAATAATTTAATAAACACCATTTGTTTTATTTCTGATTTTATTATTATGTGCCATGATTGTTATAAGATTGACTGTTTTAAAACTTATTCACGCGGACAGCATTTAGCTTTTATTGTACGCGATTCGTTATCTAGTCGGTGTAGTTGATCGCAGCTATCAGCAGATAACTACAAACCACGACAGCACATAAATATGTATAAATGGATTTTTTTTTTAAAGCGCGGTATATAGGACTAGGTACCTCGGAATAAAATAAAAATAATGGAAATCGACCAACGATTGGCGGAGTTATCGCATAACAAACACACCAAAAAAAACATTATTCGAATTGAGATCCTCCTCCTTTCCTTGAAGTCCGTGTGGTGATCGGTTGAGAATAACACCGCCCCATCTCTTTCCGTGGGTGTCGTAAGAGGCGACTAAGGAAACACAAATGAGACCTGCCTCCTAGTAATCCATCCCAGGCAACGACACTTCATTTTTTTCTGAATCTGAGGTGTCGTCCTATGGTCTCATGCGGTGTGGTAGGCTCTGTAAAGGGCCGTCTGGTTCGCGACCACCCTCCTACCGAAGTCCGACGCCAAACAGCTTGCTGTGTTCCGTCGGTGCGTGGGAGTACCAGTGCCTTTATAGGCATTTTCTGGGTTAACTCGCTCCATCGTCGACCTCATCTTTGACCTTATGGTCAAGATTGAGGTCAAGAGTTAACGCATCTTATAATAAAATAAAATAAAAGTCGGTTATAAAGTACGACTATTTCTGCACAAACATACATTTTGTTTTTTTTAAGCAAAAGCCTGTTTAAATATTCATTAGATTACCGTTGAGTTGGGTCGGTATTAGGTACAGCCTGGTATTATATTATCTGTGGTACGTCGTAGGCTACTTTATCTTGAAATTAATGTAAATAACAACATAATACCGTGGCCTATGCGGCGCAGAAGACAAACATTGTCATTTTCTTAGTGGATAAGTATAACATTTTCATTAACTTATGCTTAAAAAAAAGCAGTGATAGCCCAGTTGGTAATAACCAAACATGTAACAGAAAGGTGCGGGCTGTACCACTGCTGACCCAATGCGGTTGGTCCACCAACCCGCATTTGGCCAGCGTGGTGGACTATGGCCTAAATCCCCTTCTTATTTAGAATGGACATCCGCTTCTGTATGTCGCTCTGAACGCGATAAGCTCAAAAACTACTGTACGGATTTTCATACGGTTTTCACCAATAGAAGGAGTAATTCAAGAGGAATGTTTATGTGTATAATTCATTCTCAAAATTCAAACGAGAACGAAGTCACGGACGGAGAGCTAGTGCATAATAACAATGCTCTTTACTATAAGTACGACGTAAGTTGGTTACATTCCAAGTTAGATCACGTAGAAGAGAGCATGAGTTTCTACTTTTATCTTGCCTTTCTACGTAAAGTAGAAGTCACAGTGAACGTAAAACGATTTCGAACAAAACCGATTTCGACGCTTGGGTTGGATATCCCCACAAATATTTACACTTTTACAAGGGAGTGTTTAGTGTGCAGAAAAGAAGAAATGGTCGTTTATTCCATGTTATTATTTTCAACCGACTTCAAAAAAGGAAGTTATCAATTCGACCCGTAATTGTTGCAATATTGTCAGAGTTGCACAGGATATCAAATAAAAGGGTTAGCTAAAAAATTAGAAAAAAAACATTTTACATTTTAAAAGAGTTTTTTTAACAATTAACTTATTTAATGGTAGGGGTTATACGTTTATTATAATCGTCGGTTATTTAAAAATTATAATGAAAATAACAAAATTAAATGTCAAAACTTAAAACTAATAAAATAAAAAGGGCTGTTTTAATGTTTACTCGTCTTATTTATTAATACACAAAAGGGAAAGTTGTACTTCATCTCACTAGTATGATTGTACAATTAAGTTCTCGAGACAGCGCTGCTAACTTTGTTCTGCTATGCAAACTGCATAGTTCCTTGATTTGTGGCCATAAGTTGAGATATAAATCCAGTGCTAGAATTTATGGAGAATGCTGTTGTCAGTGGAAATAGAATTTCAGAATCTAATTAATCAGATACGAACATAAGTTTTGCTAAGTTTTTCAAGTGTACTACTACTTAGTTCGCTACAGGGAGGCGAACACGAAGATCTGCAAGTCCCTACGCAGCTCGTAATTTTAAGTTGAAATTTTTACTAAATCTTAAGTATTGATTGTTTGATCTATAGGTACTTAAGTATTGATCTACACTTAAGTATTGATTTGTTTTTCCCTGTGAAGTATGCAATAAAGTATTTATCTATCTATCAAAATGACAAACTTAAGTATAGATCAGCAGGCCGAGTACGATAGTGACAGCGCCACGACAACACCGCTGTCCTAGGTCAAAATGTCAACATTGGCAACAAGCAAGCCTTTGCGCGGGACCCTCGCGCAAACAAAGTGAAGTTTCAGCGTGAGCCAAGCGCGAGTTAATTGTTATCGTGCTAGAGCTGCTGAGTCTGAATCGCGTTCTGTAATGGACAAAGAGTATATATTCTCTTTGTTAGCAATTAAAAAAAGCAAACCAATCCGACCTAAAGTACCAGGCTAGCAGAACAAAGTAGGAGCTTTGTCGTGGCAGTTAACGAACTCGCTAAAAGCCCACAGGTATCACGTTTAAAGCACATAAAGCTGTAATAGACAAGTTTAATAGACGGGTTTACAAATGTTCAATGTTCATTTTAACTTGCGGCCGGCATGGCATGGCTATGCAGAATTTTGGTAGTATTTTCTCCCTTAATAGCGTGCGCTTTCGCTTATCACAAGTTTGGGATTTGTCTAGCGTTTCTTTTTAAGACTTTTAATATCTTTTCTATTTACCGGTGGTTTTAGTAGATTTTTTTTTTCTTGATAGCTTAATTGGTAATGAGTCAGACTTGTAACCGAAACGTTGGGGTTTTAAATCCTGTTGCCGGCCGTACCACTTAATTCGTCTTTTCGGATTTATGTGTGAATTTTTCATTAATTATCCCTTGCTTAGCGATGAAGGAAAATTCGTTTTCGAAAAGCGCACTGTCCACCAACCTGTATTGGGCCAGCGCAGCGTGGTGGACTATGGCCTGAATCCCCTTCGTGGCACAAAGAGAGGCATGTGCCCCTCGTTGGGGACGTATATGGGCTGATAAAATTTTAAAAAACTTTTTTGCTTTGTCTTGCACTTATAAATTGTGCTTCATCACATTCTAGGGTAGTTCAGCGAATTTTTAAACGCCTGTTTGTTTTAAATATAGTCAGTTGGTATATGTTCAAGTTAGTTATTCATAACGAAATGCTTTGTGTCAATACATGCATAAAAAGTTAATTAAATATTAGAACTTAGGGACAGCAGTAAACGAAATAATTATAAAAACAAATGTCAATAAAAAAAATCGTGTCACAAATTATTGTAAAAAAATTCAATGGAAAAAATCATTACAACTATAGAAACACCTCTCCAGCAAGAAAGCTTTTTTAACTTTAAAATTTTCAGATCTATCCAACAATTAAGTGGTCGGAGAAACTGAAGAACTGACACTATTTAGGCTTTTTATTTTCTGTGAACGCAGGCAGTGAATTACGTCTCATTACCATTAAGAGTTCTATTTAGCAGCCACCTGAATGTTAAAAACGGCCCTGACTTGCAATGCGGACCATTACCCACGAAACTCGGCGGGGACCCCGGATTTTACGGAAAACGCCGGATTCTGCCATTCTACCGGAATTTGCCGGCTCGTTTATCAAACTCCCGGATTCATTAGCGCCGTTTTCTAGCAACACTTTATGTATCACATACTCGTATACGGGCAGCTAAATGTAAAGCTCTTAAACTGCTGCGAAAACAGTTTTTAAGAAAAATTGCTTGCCCACTCTACGAGAGTTCAATTTGGCTTGCTTTCCTTTTTTTGCAAAGCCTGTGTTCCTTTGAAATAGGAAAAGATAATTTAAATTATGGTGTTTATTAAGGGTATATTCTAGAAATATGAATATAAATAAAAAAATAAATTATGCCCTTTCTGTCTAGTCACATCTTGCCCTGCGAAGATTGGTGGTTTCGTAATTATAGCTTAAATTATTTATTTATTGTACGCCAAAGTTGTACATCCAGTTTCGAATTATTTAGATTCTATACTCGGAAGATTTTCATCTGAAGTCAGCTGTGACTTTCGCTTGCACCTCCTGGCTCGCACTTTTGTTTTGTTTTGTGACTGTGTGCAATAAAGAATATCTATGACGGCCGGTTTGGTCGAGTAGTAGGGGCGCTGCCTTTTGATCGGCGGGTCCTGGGTTCGATTCCCAGTCGGGGCAAATGTTTGTGTAAAAAGCAGATGTTTGTTCTCGGGTCATGGATGTTCGTGTCTGTCGTTGTACATGTTCCAAGAAACCCACGAAACCTTAGTGTGGGCCTTTGAGTGTATAGCGTTTATTTTATGTTTATTTATTATCTCTCTCGTTGAAACAGATTCATTTTAAACTGAGACTCTTATTTGTTGTTTCAGATTACTCAGCCTGGACGTGTCTTCCCTGGAAGACGTGTACTGGCTGGAAGATTCCACCGCCCGTCATGTCCTCCAGTCTTCAGACTTCGCGGCCTGGTCTGCGGCCCGGCAAAGTCTGCCCACTGGCAAGGAGTCCCTGCAGACCCTCAAGCAGGACTTGTGGAGCGCAGTCGTCAAGAACAGCAAGCATCAGGATGCTTGGACTTGGGGTGGGTTTGAGCTGATGTTCTTGGCAATTTAAAATGTTGAATTTATTTAATGGTTGGTCTTTTTAACCCCCGACAAAAAAGAGGGGTGTTATAAGTTTGACTAGTGTATCTGAGCTCCTAAACGAATGAACCGATTTCGATGCGGTTTTTTTTTGTTTGAAAGCTGACGTAATCGAGATGGTTCTTAGCTATACATTTCCGATCAAAATTGGTTTAGGGCAATTCCGCTAGAGACGATTTTCGACATGAATTTGTAAAATTGAAGTTTTTGTTACTTTATTTCTGTCCATTCGAAAAGAATGATGTAAATTTCATATAAAACAACTTTTATAAGCGTTCTATGAAGACAATTCATTCAGTTTTATTGAAATATATCGTAGATGTTCAAATAACCGTTAGATCGGAAGATGCTGCGTCAAATTGCAGACACCAAACATGAAAATTTGTGGTAATTATACATGCTTATAATTTCTAATAAATATTGACTTTTTTGAAAAAAAAATTAATATAAATAACAAAAAAATGTAAAACGATAATTAATCATATACTTGTTTGATCTCTCTTCATTCATTTAAAGTCTCTTCTTAGTTGCCGAGTTGTACCCGCGACGGATAGAAATGTTATAAAGCCATTATAATTTATCTAATTTATATTCTTTTATGATTATATTTAATAAAATCATTGGTTGACTTTACACTTTTTAAATATATGAAAGAAGAATTAAATAAATGTTTCACAATTAGGAGATATTTGTCATTCTTTCTCTAAGATCTAAAATGGTGGGCCGATTTCGTTGCACCCGCGATAGCAATTTAAACTTCTCTTGTGCTAATTCATGCATTTTATTCTAATTTGTATATAGAAACCTTTAAAAAACACGTTAAAATGTAACCGTATTTCGTATTTTGTCCTATGTTCCTTGGGAAAGTTGTTCAGTTTCATGGACTGATTAACCACCCGAGAGGTTGAAAGAGAGATATCTAAAGCCCTGTATATGTCCATACAGACATTTTTAAACATTGTCTAAGTTTTTGTTTTATTTTTTGTGGTCAGGGGTTATATGTTTTTTTAATTAGAGTTATACTTAGCATGTAGCGGCAAAGTTGTGGCAAAAGTAAACAGTAGGACTGGCATATGACCCTCGTGACTCTAATAAACCAAGAACCAAGGACTTTAATTATGTGTCCAGGAGGGATGCTGGTGGTATCGGTGTCAGTCTGCGGGCTGGTGACCCTGGCAGCCATGACTCAACCCTCGTTGGCGCCTGAGGCCAAGCATTCCTTGCTGCAGTACGTCACTGGGAAGTACCTCCATCCACCTAGCTGTAAGGTTAGTGGTACAAGAATTTTTAATCCCGCCAGATTGTGTTTTTACCAGGAAAGTCAGAGGCCATTTGGCGGTTTGAAAACTTTGACACCAGGGCTAGTAAAGTTCGCCACACGGTTGACTATACCTACACGATAACAAGAAGACTGGGAAGGTTTTAGGGTGGCTCTGATTTCTTCCAATTTCCATGGTTTTTGGGGTGCTGAATCCGAATCTGAGGTTTGCCTATAAAATCTCGTGACGCAACATTAAAAAAGTACAAATATTTTTTGACTTAATTATTAGCTATTGTAACTATATTGCTAACCATTTAGTTAGCATTATTTACTAAGCATTTACATAACCTAAATAAGTTGATAATTTATATACATTAGATTGTAATACATTTTTGTATTTAGGCTTAAGTTTTATGAAATAAAATATCTTATTCTTATGTATTTTGGCAACTAAAGTCTAACTTGAAATAAACTAAAGTGTAACTTGATTGTAACTTGAAATCACTTTAGTTGTAACTTGAAATCAAGGATGTGAATCAACCCACAAAACTGAACAACTTTCTCAATGAATATAGGTCAAAATATATTTTAAGAAATCGTATCTCCATACAAATTGCCTTTATATGGGAATTAGAAAGTTTTTGAGAATTTTATATCGGTTCCTTGGAAAAAATGTTTAGTTCCATTAGTAGAATCACGCCCTAAATTTCGCTAACCAATTTAAAGTCATTCCATATTTAAAAAATCGCATTTACATACAACTTGCCTTTGTATCGGAAGCAGCCCCCTAAGGCAGTTGTCCCACCGCCGGCGAGAAAACGACTAACTATCGGCTATTTTCTCGCTCAAGAAACAAACAATAGATATACATTTCGTGTAAACAAAAGAGATGCATATACAAATAGTTGATCGCTGACTGTTCACACCGCCGGCGAGTACTCGCTTCTAGACTTGGGAAAAACAGTGACTTTTGTATCGCCGTGACTGTCGTTCCAGTTACTTAGAAATCACAGTGAAAAATCACCGTGACTTTGTCACATACGTTATTTTTCTCGATAGGAGCGACTAACCTGACCAAGGAGTATGTAATACTACAAAGTGACACGATCAACCGTCATGACTGGTATAAGTTACGCTATAGGTGTGGGCAGAGGTCGAGTGACTAGAGTATGTTTTTGTTAGTAACTTTGTTCAGATGTGAAAAAAAATTGTTTTATTTGTTGTTTGATTGAGAGGTAGGTAATTATTTGACAATGTTTTTCTGTTCGGCAAGGTGTAAGACGGATTTAAACCTTCAACAAATGCCTTGAATCCGCGGTCTTCAACAATAGCTATAAATTTATAAGCTAAGCTTTACTTTACATATCTTGCAATTGCCGACTTTACCCACACTGTCTACAGAATCGAAACAATTCCACAAGTAACTACTTTTCATTTTACGAGAGTCCACCATTATGATTGAAAAAAACTGTTTATTTACACTTACCTACACTAAACACTTAAATTTACTCTACCTACATATTTACGTCAGTCCAAAATAAAATAAAATAATATAAAACCAATATTCAAACAAATAGCGTCTGAACCGCTTGTTTGCTACTTAGAAACTAAAAAAAACTTAAAAAACTAACGACTTACTTTCACAATTTTTTTACCTGATACAATAAACCATGCCAATCACATCCAAGGCCAAGGAACAATAAACAATAACTACCGGACCCCGCACCTCGCCGCGGCGCGCCGTTATCAGTCACCGACCGTTCGGACCGTTCCACCGCACGCCCCTCGCCGTTCCATCCACCCGCGCGCGCCCTGAGACGCTGTCACGCCCAGTCACGAAGCGGCTGGAACGACGTTATTTTGGAACGTTGATATTTCGAACCAAGTCACTGTGATATCCTTGGTAAGCCGATCACGGTGATTTTTTCACTGTGACGTTATTTATCACCCAAGTCTACTCGCTTCACTAGTTTGTCGCCGGTCGGAGATAACACTCGCTCAGCGATCAGGAGACGTATTTTTGAAATAATAGAATTCGCATACGAATTGACAAGATTTGTATGCGATTCTCATGCGAAGGCGACTACAGCACCCGATAAAGGCAGCACACATAGGAATAGTGCCATCTCCGTCTCTCAACAGGCCTGGGCCGGCAGTGCGAACAGTGTCGATTCACGAAGTTTACGGACTATGAAAGCGTGCGTGCGTAAAAACATGTTCGAAAGTTATCTACGCATCATAAAATCGTAATTTAGGTACTGTAGTCGCCTTAAATTTTGTTAACTAATTAGTAACCCAATTTATCTTATTTTCTTCTTAATACTCCTGTTTAGCGATAAGGCCGCCCTTGTACACTTTTGGCTGTAAGTTTGCACTGTATGTTTTGTCTTACCTTTTTAAGTAGGTATGCAACAAAGTGTTTAAATAGGGTGATCCAAAATTTTCAGATTTTGATACCCCTTTTTAACGTCTTAGATTAGAAGATGAATTTTGTAAAACGCAAGAAACACGAGTGTCACAAATTGAGTTGAAGAGTACTGTTACCAAGTTTCAAGTCAATTGGACGATGTTTTTTTTTCCATACAATAATTTTGATTTATTTTCATGCTACAGAAGATCTAGCTTGAAATTTTTTTATGAAACGATATAAAACAAAAAGCACGGGTCTGTTAAATTTTCATAAAGTTTACGCACAAAAAATTTGCGTACTGATTAAAAAATAACGTGGTATATCTATCTATCTAAAACTCAGGTGGAATGGGGGTGGACAGAGCCCCAGCCAGTGGGCGAGACGATGTGCTTCACGGTGCACTGTTTCCAACGCAACGGACAGCCGTACCCTATCTGCGACACTGACAGCCTAACTGTCGCCATCTCGCATGGGACGAGAAAGGTAATTACGACTAAGAAATGGGCTTTAAGGCGATGTTTGTACAGAAAAGACGGCATGTGGTGATCAAAGGAACGTAAAATGAATCTTAATAGCTATGGAGCAAAGGTTTGTTTTCGTCCGTCACCACAAAATAAATAATAGTACTAACGTACCGTCACTCCGTTTTCGCGCTTCTATTTTCGGCAAAACAAAACCTTTGTTATGTAGCTATTAAGACTCATTTTATGTTGCTTTGATCGCCTATGTATTCAGCGCCCACACACTTGGGCGCTGAATATCCTATTCATTACATATTTTTATGCTAAAAGATCTCTAGGAACCTTAGATAACTCTGCTTATGTTTATTTAATCAAAAATCTAACTAACATTCCGTTGCAGAAAGGTTAATGTTTTAGTTAATGCTTCTTTAACTTTAATGATGTACTTATGACAGGCGAAAAGTGACAGTACCATGTTTAAAGTATTTTAAAGAAGTATTAACTTAATGGAATGGACTAGGTGTAACTATATTCAGTACCTCATTATAAAGAGTTATACGTGCAGAAACCAGCTCTTCAAGATACGCAATTTTTGTTAAAAAAAAAAGTTGTAGTAGCACAAAATACACACGTTGTAATTTACTGTGCGAAATTTTGAAATTTCAAGGAATCTTCTCAAAAACATCACATCAATAAAATATGCCTATTTTCAGATCACAGCTGTAATAGAACTGGGCTCTGGTGACCCGGCGCAGGCCAATCAGGCGCGAGTTAAGTTCACCGTGCGAACTGCCACTGTGTACATCATCTCTATCATGATTGGTGAGTTTAGGAATACTTATTAAATTCTAAAACGGGTCTAAATTCGCGTATATATATTTATTTACTTATTCCCGGCGTTTCGACGCGGTTGCACGCGCCGTGGTCACGGGTAGACTGTTGTTGTCTCAGCGAGATGTCATCGGAGTGGTGGATCTACCCTAAGCGTAATTAAATTCACTGCGGGTCGAACCACAAAACAATTCGAGTATGACGTTTTAATTGTTTACCTCCCGGCACACCGTACTCACAGTGAAGGCACGTTCCGAAGATATATCCGAAGATACGACACTGGATATTATTTTCTCGATTACTGGTCCCCAGGTGGGTGACAACTGAAATCCATCTTCCCTGTTGAAATTCTTCGGATGTTTTTTAATTTCTATTGCCTCACGTACTATCCGTGGATAGTAGTGGCGTTCATTGGAGAGGATTTTTGGTTCGTGAAGTTCGATCCAGTGGAAATAGTTATTTACACAACAAGAGAGGAAAGTTAGATTTTGCTGCGAGCGACAGTGAATGTCGGGATACTCGCTACGCTCGTGGCTCAACACACTGACATAATATTTCGTATCGAGACATTCACAGAGCGAGATGCAAAAAACTTCCTCTCGTGTTGATGTACAGAACTTTTCACCTCTCTAAGCGAGCAAAGGAAACAGGTAACTAGGTAGTTAAATAAGTACAAATCAGTAATTTAAATAATAAGTATATTTTTCTTTTTTTAGGGTGCGTTCTGAAACTTGTTTCCGATAAAACTTTTACAAAAATATGTTTTGATATTTAAAGATAATATTTTATTTATATTAATAATTATCCACTATTTTAGGATTTTCACGTAATTCTAATAATATTTTTGGAACAATTCCAGGAAAGTGAATTTCCAGACTATTTTTTCAAATATTCTGCACTGGTGGCAGCATAATGGAAATCCCAACAATAGTTTTAGAACGTTTCCAAACTAAAAACTTTTTGATAAAAACTTTTCAAACAATTTCAAACCGAAGCAAGTAGGTTTTGAATCTTTTTGATTTTGAATTTGAATTGACAGTCGGATATCCGGTACTTTAACTCACTCTTTAAAACAGTGAGTAAAAGTGGACTTTACTCACTAATTTCGGTGAAAACGATGTTCCTTTGCAAGGTTAGAGACGTGAAAAATGAGTTTAATTATGTGTTCAAATCGCGAAAGTTTAAAGTTTTAGGAATACTACTTGAAATACCTGATTCCTATTGGTGTAGTGACCCGGCGCAGGCCAATCACGCGCGAGTTAAGTTCACCGTGCGGAAGGGCAGTTCATTGATTGTTAAGATAATCGCTATTTGCAAAAATTGCAAAATAGTTTTCCGCCCCGTGACATCTAATTGGCCACGTAACGCCTGATTCGATCTATTTCTACAGTGACAATGTCTGCTTTATGAAATAACAGTGTACCTATACAGGGTTTTAGGTATCTCTCTTGGAACCTCTCGGGTGGTAAATCAGTCCATGAAACTGAACAACTTCCCCAAAGAACGTAGGTCAAAATAAAAGAAAAAATTGAACCTCCCATACAAATGCCCTATAAACTGATGAAGTTTGTATGGGAACTGATTTTTTTTTTTCGTATTTTGACCTATGTTTCTTGGGGAAAGTTGTTCCGTTTCATGGACTGATTTACCACCCGAGAGGTTGCAAGAGAGATACCTAAAGTCGTGTATATTTCTTTCGTTTTTTTTTTCATTAAGCTTTTTACATGTCGTTTTATTATTATGGATCTACTATTTCTCGGACGCGGTCGCTCACGGGTGCTGACGGAAGAACAGCGCTGTCCAGTGGCAGCACACGCTGTGTCAGCACCCTTTTATATACAGTGTTCCTTTGTTTTGTCTTAATTATTAGTTATAAGTTGTATTTAGTTTTGTTCTTTTTTGTTATTAGTTTGTCCATTTAACTGTGTATAAATAAAGATTTTATCTATCTATCTATCTATCTATTTTTCCATATATTATTGTTCTTTGTCTTTGTGTTTTTCTTTCGTTTGTCTTTTATTTTTATTTTTTTCTTGTTTATCTAAACTTTATTATTATTTTTGTGACTGTCCCTTTTTGTACTGTCTCTTTGTAAGTGTGCACTGTGTCAGAAATAAATGTATTATCTACCCAAGTAACACAAAACTGCATTATAGAATGTCACAAAAGGTCCTCATCGGCATATTTGGCATAGCTGCTAGCGTTAGTATAGGTAAACAGTTCCGTATTATACAGCATTTATCAATCAGTAGTACTGCAAGCTGAAATATAGCATTTTTGTGGACTTCAACTAAGCTATATTCTGAATTGAAAGCCACATGTGTACCCTTAAAACTCTTGCATTTAAAGAAAGAACATGTGAACTGCCATAATGCAATCAGTTATTCTGTGGCTTCAATTTAAATGATATAATGCGCTTTGCTGTACATAGTGGAACTTTAATGGTGTTATTCAGCTTGCTACACGCAGTCATAAAATAGCACTTTTAAAGCCCACATGATCACCATGGGTGTTGGTGTGTATTTATATAATGCTAAGTTACAGAAAACTGCTACAAAATAGACCACAATTGAAACCCTTTTCTGGCTAGAGCTGCATACTTGTCCTAGTGTGGACAATTAATCTGATAATGCAGTTATTTAAGATCTTGAAGGGTTCGTATTTCAGCGCCACTTATTTGATGCCATTTGCAACAACGTGATATTGTGCTATGTGGAAAAATAAAAGAAGAACTGGTGGAATCCGCCAAAAAATTCATGCAGAATACTTGAGAATTTTGAGCAAAGCAACAGATGACACAGTATTCTCTGAAAAAGCTACATCTGGTTCAAGAAGGATATTATTTTAGAACGGGAGGGTTCCGTATCTAGAAATGTTGGTGTAGAAGAATTTGCAGATTTCGATGGACAAAGTCCTGCGAGAATACAGCAAATGTTAGAAGATAGTGGTTCCGCATCGTGCAGTAACGACACTGAACATAAAATCAATGTTTTGATTTGACATCATAATCAATAACTATTTTACGTGATGTAGGAAAATAAATATCACAATATTATTATTTTTTTAACTCTCTTTATTATAAAGAACTCAAAATTAACAAAAAAATCTTCTTAATAAGATTAAGAAATAAAATCAATTAAAAATAAACTCACAAGACAACTTAATACAAAACTTTCACATTGTATTTTATAAAGAAATCTATTTAAATATACTCGTCCATTCCAGCTGTTTACTTTTTCCACTGTGCCCACTGTAATACTTTTTCAACTTTATTCGTTCAGCTAAAGATAGCGGCGAGGGACATATTACATTCCACCAATCACCGCGTAAGGTGCTTTTCGTTTCGTGCAAACTTCATGCCAGTGTATAATTTCACGGTTTCTGGCGGTGAGATTATAAACTAGGTAACGGAAAATAATAAGTTAATTGTGAACTGTTGATACAGTTAACAATTTTTGATAGTTTATAATCTCGTTACGTTTTTGATAGTTTATAATCTCTCTACGAAGTTCATAATCTTACGGTGACAAATACATAATATCAATGACAAATAAGAGAGATGTTTGAATTTAGCACATGGCTTCAGCGCTGAAGCCAAAATATTTTTTTTGTCTCAATTTGAAGCTATCCGGTGACGGGGACTGACAAACTGATACTGGCAGATGATTCCAGAGTCTCACAGCGTGCATCGTAAACGATCTGTTATAAGTACGAGTGTTATGGGGTGGCATATCTAGTAAGAGCGGAGGTAATCGTCGCAAATAACATAAAAGGATAGAAGTAGAACACACCATACGTTAATATTATTATGGACTACAGTTGTCTGAAATAAACATTTGAAATTAAATTTTGTGAAAATCAATCTACGGATCTCTAAATTTCTAAAAAGTGTTAAGTGGTTTACCGATTACAATATTTGCGTACATGTTACCCACTATTAAGCTCAATGTGAATCGATGGCTGTCTTGTGTCACGAAATAACTACTTGTGTCAGCTCGTTACTGATTAATAAACCACGAGTGGATACTTAAACAGCCCATAGCATTTAATTGTGATAAATACAGTGCACTGGTTGTCTGCCATTTTTTAAGTTCTAACCTATGTATTATCTATTATATTAAAAATTTGTCTTTGTTTAGTCAACGAAAATGACAAAGGGATTTGAACAGGAAACCTTTTAATTTTTAAAGTAAACAACTTATTATCAAATTTCAAATGCATAATAACAATATTCATATTTTTAAAATTTATGATTAACCTATTTTATACTATAATTTTCGAAAAAACAGTGATATTTCGAAAGCGCGTGAAAATTTTCGTCTATATTTATATAGTATTTGACCATAAACTTTCATTTCCATTTGAATTTAACACATGGAGCAAAAAACAATAGGATTTATTTACCGAAAACGATATTCGATCACTTTCACATTTTGGTCACATGTGAATCGTTAATTCTATATCAATGTTGAAAGGAACCAGTGTGTATTTGTGCTTAAAAATAGGTAACGCAGACTCTATTGATCAGCCATGTGCTGTATGAATGGTAACACGAACTCTAATAATCAGACAGTATTCAGCTCTTGCGGTAAATGATACTTTTAATCATGCTCAAATAATGCTGATATAATGCAATAGTTTCCTTTTATTCAGCCAAGAGCTGTTTAATTTGTGCCCAAACCAAAGTTATATCAGCTGAAATACCGCCTATAATGCTCTTATACAGCAGCTTATACAGCCGAAGATTCTATTGTGGACGGTAGTTCAGCTTATATACAGCACTTTTGTGTTACTTGGGTATGTAAACCAACGCAACATTCCATTCTTTATCCTCATTTCGAGTAATAGCTGTAACTTTTCCGAGCAAACCGAAACAAAATGTGATTCATATAGGTGGGGTACACATCCTGGACAGTCCGTTCCGCAAGTGGTTCGTGGCCGGGCCGGTGGAGGCGCGGCGGTCTCGCGTGGGCCGCGCGCACCACGCGCTCGTGTGGGCCGCGGGACACAGCAGACAGCTGCACGTGTACCCACGGGACCAACACGACAACCCCGCGCCGCTCGCACCCCGCGAGCCCACGGTCAGTATATACATACATACATACATACATAACACAGCAGACAGCTGCACGTGTACCCACGGGACCAACACGACAACCCCGCGCCGCTCGCACCCCGCGAGCCCACGGTCAGTATATACATACATACATACATACATACATAACACAGCAGACAGCTGCACGTGTACCCACGGGACCAACACGACAACCCCGCGCCGCTCGCACCCCGCGAGCCCACGGTCAGTATATACATACATACATACATACATACATACATAACACAGCAGACAGCTGCACGTGTACCCACGGGACCAACACGACAACCCCGCGCCGCTCGCACCCCGCGAGCCCACGGTCAGTATATACATACATACATACATACATACATAACACAGCAGACAGCTGCACGTGTACCCACGGGACCAACACGACAACCCCGCGCCGCTCGCACCCCGCGAGCCCACGGTCAGTATATACATACATACATACATACATACATAACACAGCAGACAGCTGCACGTGTACCCACGGGACCAACACGACAACCCCGCGCCGCTCGCACCCCGCGAGCCCACGGTCAGTATATACATACATACATACATACATACATAACACAGCAGACAGCTGCACGTGTACCCACGGGACCAACACGACAACCCCGCGCCGCTCGCACCCCGCGAGCCCACGGTCAGTATATACATACATACATACATACATACATAACACAGCAGACAGCTGCACGTGTACCCACGGGACCAACACGACAACCCCGCGCCGCTCGCACCCCGCGAGCCCACGGTCAGTATATACATACATACATACATACATACATACATAACACAGCAGACAGCTGCACGTGTACCCACGGGACCAACACGACAACCCCGCGCCGCTCGCACCCCGCGAGCCCACGGTCAGTATATACATACATACATACATACATACATAACACAGCAGACAGCTGCACGTGTACCCACGGGACCAACACGACAACCCCGCGCCGCTCGCACCCCGCGAGCCCACGGTCAGTATATACATACATACATACATACATACATAACACAGCAGACAGCTGCACGTGTACCCACGGGACCAACACGACAACCCCGCGCCGCTCGCACCCCGCGAGCCCACGGTCAGTATATACATACATACATACATACATACATAACACAGCAGACAGCTGCACGTGTACCCACGGGACCAACACGACAACCCCGCGCCGCTCGCACCCCGCGAGCCCACGGTCAGTATATACATACATACATACATACATACATAACACAGCAGACAGCTGCACGTGTACCCACGGGACCAACACGACAACCCCGCGCCGCTCGCACCCCGCGAGCCCACGGTCAGTATATACATACATACATACATACATACATACATAACACAGCAGACAGCTGCACGTGTACCCACGGGACCAACACGACAACCCCGCGCCGCTCGCACCCCGCGAGCCCACGGTCAGTATATACATACATACATACATACATACATAACACAGCAGACAGCTGCACGTGTACCCACGGGACCAACACGACAACCCCGCGCCGCTCGCACCCCGCGAGCCCACGGTCAGTATATACATACATACATACATAACACAGCAGACAGCTGCACGTGTACCCACGGGACCAACACGACAACCCCGCGCCGCTCGCACCCCGCGAGCCCACGGTCAGTATATACATACATACATACATACATAACACAGCAGACAGCTGCACGTGTACCCACGGGACCAACACGACAACCCCGCGCCGCTCGCACCCCGCGAGCCCACGGTCAGTATATACATACATACATACATACACGAGCCCACGGTCAGTCAGTACTATAATAATATTAATAAAATCATTTATTTTCAGGCAACTAGGCCCATAGATAAATACCTTAGAGACTAACATACATCAACACTGTCGAGGGATATTGCACGATTTTTCATAAAAAAAGGGGTCTGTTTGAGAAGTTATAATACCATACTTGAGATACATGGAGGGCTATAATTATCAGACGAGCACGTGCTAAACCTAAATTTTCAATTCTAGTCAATATTTTATTTTTTTTGAAATTTGTGAAAACGTAACGGAAACGAAAACAAGAATGTACTTTTTGCTTGCTTTTTGTATGAAAATAGTGGAATTTAACAAATTTTTTTTCATTTTCGACACGTTTTCACAAATTTCAAGTAAAACAAAATTTATTGACTAGAATTGAAAATTCAAGTTTAGCACAAGTTTATCATCTCGAGTAAGCTTTTATAGCTTCTCAAACAGACCTCTTTTGTATGAAAAATCGTGCAATACATATCCCTAGACCGTGTTGATGTGTGTATTACAGTACAATAACTACACTGGGCGTCAAAAATAAGTAGTACAGTTTTAAAATTGCGATTTCTCCCAAACTATAAAACTTAGACCTTTGAAACAAAAAAGGTTAAAAAGAAAATTTAATCTTATTCAATAAAAACTTCATGCATTATAAGAACTTATAATGCTTGACTTTAAAAAAAACGAATAAATAAAAACACTTTTTTTAAACTGTTGAAAGGTGTTGTCTTACTTAGGATTTTTGTGTTTGACACATTCGCTGCTGATAAAGCAATTGTAATTGAAAAGCATAGGTATCTTCAGAGAGTAAATTTGACTAATCATGCCTCTTTCACCAGAAGAATGTGCAAGAATCTTAGCTTTTCTCGAAGTGGGCATCAGTATGCGTCGTACTGCAAGGAGGGTGGGTGTAACTTTAAGAACGGTTCAGCGAGTAAAGCAAAGGTACGAAGAGACTGGAAACCATCTAAGGAGACGAGGTAATGGCAGACCCAGGTGCACAAGTACCCGAGAAGATCGCTTTATTGTTTCCACTGTGTTAAGAAATCGACACCTTAATGCAGTTGAGGTTCAGCAACAGCTTCTTCGGACCCGAACAGACTACATCAGTGAGAGTACAGTGAGAAGAAGACTTGCTGAAGCTAACCTGAAGCCTCTAAGACCAGCAAATGGCCCCAAACTTGAGACAGAGCATCGCGTAGCAAGACTACGCTACGCCCGTCAACACGTACAATGGGGCGAAGAAGAATGGGCTAGAGTTTTATTCACAGATGAGTCTCGATTCTCTTTATACACTTCAGATGGACGGCGGAGAGTCTACAGACGACCCGGTGAGCGATACATTCAAGCTTGTATCTCGGAAAGAGTCCAATATGGCGGGGGCTCTGTACACGTATGGGCTGGTATCTCTTCAGAGAGTCGCACAGAGCTTGTGGTAATAGAAAATGGGACTTTGACTGGTGAAAGATATGCCTCGGAGATCCTCAACGAGTATGCAGGGCCATATTTAATAAATATGGGTGATGGAGCCATCCTAATGCATGATAACGCCCGGCCACACACTGCTCACCACGTACAAGAGTACATTCAGGAGGTTGGCATCAACTTGATGGCTTGGCCATCGAGAAGCCCAGATCTCAACCCGATTGAACACGCCTGGGATGAGCTTGGGAGGCTAGTCAGAAGGCGCAGTCCACCTCCTGCCACACTCAGGGCTCTAAAACATGCGCTGATAGAAGAATGGGAAAATATTCCCCAACACCGCCTCCGAAACTTAGTGTTCAGCATGCCAAACCGGATCCAAGCTGTAATTAGAGCCCGAGGCGGCAACACAAGTTATTAAATTGTGAAAAAGTTCCAAAACGTGAAAATTAAGTGGTTGACATATCGTTAAAAATTGATACTTTTTAGTATTTATCTTAATTTTAAGTTTGAAACTTTATTCATGCCAAATAAAATATAACTTTAATAAACTTCGTTAAGTTTACTATAAACTGCTTTTTATTTCATAAGTGTAACTACTATAGTTTAGGAGTAATTGCAATTTGAAAAGTGTACTACTTATTTTTGACGCCCAGTGTATTAGAATTCTTAATTCTTTATATGACTTTAAAACTTATGGAAAGCAATGCTAACATCATCCAATTTCACTTACAGGGTTTCACAATCCAGCTAAATCCCCTCGGCGGTGAAGTAGATGAGAAACTGTCATCATCAGCTACCTTCCAATATGACTCGGTTAACCAACGAGTTACGATGTCCCTGTGCTTCGACCGAGCTGGCATATACCGAGCTAATGTCTTCTATAACGATACGCTACTGCAGAATGGACAGTTCGACTGTATTGTACTTACTGGTGGGTAATAATTTTCCATGTTAAAAACGTATGAGTCACCGATATCAACCCCAACAACAGTTCGCACAAAGTAGATAACTAGTATTTTTTGCGAACTACAATGCCTATTAGCAGAATACCACAAACGTAAATGTCATTCATTTATTTAGATGATGTTCTGGTTTGTAGTGTTTTTACCCGACTGCCAAAGAAGGAGGGTAATGTTTTTCGAGTGTATGTAAGTATGTATGTATGTCTTTTCCTTTGTGACCTCCTGTAGCCTAAACGGCTTGATGGATTTTGATGTATGAGGTATCGTTAGATTTGTCTTGATTACGGGAGTGTCATAGGATACATTTTATCCTAAAAGTCCCACGGGATAAAGACATAATAATATTTTTTAGTGTGCAGTCGGGTATTTTGTTTTTTTAATAATATACAGTTATTTTTGTTTTTGTTGATAGTATTTTTTAAAAGCGCTGAATCATTTTCGATAAAATTTATATGGGACCACTTCAGGAGTATACTCTTCCGAGCAAAAAAAAGAATTTTGAATTTATCGCGTAACAAACATACGAAAAAACATACATGTGAATTGAGAACCTCCTCGTTAAAAAATTAATATTGGATATCTTATGCAGCGCTATCTAAACAAAGCTCAGGTTAGTTCGGGATTAGATGGTAATATGTGTGCTAGATAACAAGTATATAACTTATATACATACATACGATTAATAAACACCTCGACTACTAATATACATACATACCTACGATTATTAAATACCTCGACTCTTCACACTTCGTTGAAAATCATTGAAATGTAAAATTATTTATTTTGGGTTAAATTGAACCCTAAACCTTCAGATAAGAAAGCAAAATAATAAAAAACTTGCAATTAGTAGATAAATTACTTCGTGCATTTTTTTTTTTAAATTTATGTCTGTCATCTTGGATTTCTATCATCATCAGCTAACTTCCAATATGACTCGGTTAACCGACGCGTTACGATGTCTGTGTTTCGAACGAGCTAGGATATACCGAGCTAATGTGTTCTATAACGATACGCTGTCCTTTCCCAAGGTCTAATCTAGCTCCATATCAAATGTCATTAAAATCGATTCATTCCGTCCGCGTGGGCTACAGGTTATATCGTGCCCAGCAGTGGGATAAAATGTAGCCTATATCCTTTTCCAAAATCTAATCTATCTCTGTACCAGATTTCATCAAAATCGGTTCAGTGGTTTAGGCGTGAAAGCGTAATCAGACTGAGTTACTTTCGCATTTATAATCTAAATATATTAAAGGAGAAACTGACTGACTGACTGACATATCAACGCACAGCCTAAACGGCTAAACGTAGGCACTTGAAATTTGGAAGGGACGTAGCTTAGGTACCGTAGAGGTGCACTAAGAAAGGAATTCCCGAAATTCCCACGGGAACGGGAATTAGCGGGAAAATCCTTTTGTATGAAAAATCTAAACCGCTTAAGTTAGACGCTTGAAATTTGGCATGCAGGTACCTTAGTAAACTTAAAGCTTAGTTGCAACAGGATATTGCAAAATTCCCACGGGAACGGGAGTTAGCGGGAAAAAACTTTTGTATGTAAAAATCTAAATCTTAAACTAAATCAATATTTAATAAACTAAATGAAGGTCCATTAATGGACCGTCAATAAAGTGTAATCTGTTCAAAAGAAAAAATTAACACGCAAACGAAGTTGCGGGCATCAGCTAGTATTAGTATATATTTTAGACGTTTCACAACTGAGCGTTTGGGGGGTCAAAAGTTTAACAAAATTGGTGATTCCAGCTAGCGACACAGCAACCGTAGCACGAAACATCTCTGGCGCGCGACACGGCGCGAGCTACGAGGCGCGCCTGCTGTCGCCGGGCCGGCCGCGGCGCGTGCTGTGCCTGCTCACTCCCAAACATCTCACCGTGAAGGATTACATACTCAAGTTCATACCTAAGAGGATCACTTCGTTTCGACTCTGCCCTTCTACTAAGGTGAGATGAAAGCAAATCAAGATTTTGTTTAAAAAAATAATTAAATCATTTTTTTGTGTAGTTTTTCTAAATACCCTTTCCATAATAAAAATCGTTTTTTAAATTACACAGCCATAAAATACATTTGACTTTTTTTAACACACTTTTACTCCAACAACATTAAACTAATTGAAACTCGCGTTCCGTGTCTTTCATTTATTTTTCTGGATTGAGATGACATTTTTCTCTGATATTATTTCTGCACCGCTACTTCATCTGAATATATGCCTTTTAAATAAAAATGTAGGCACTAGTATTTTCTTTGTTCTTAGTAGTTATTATAGTAAATGTTGCTCAGCGGTGAAGGAAAACATCGTGATGAAACCCGCACGTCTGAAGAAATTCGTTTTCGAATGGCGCACGGTCTACCAACCCGCATTGGGCCAACGTGGACTATGGCCTGAATCCCTTTCGTGTTTAGAGGGCCCGTGCCCCTCGGTGGGGACGTATATGGGCTGGTAAAAAAAAAAGATAAAAAAGTGGAACATCGAGTAAAACTAAAACAATGATAGAGGAAGACTTTAATTCAAAATAGCTTACATTCGTCATTATTTGTACAACAGCTAATACTAAAACCGACCCCGGTGGGCTCTGGCCCAGGCGGAGAGTTCACCCTGGACGACGGAGTACAACCCGCATTAGAACTAGTGTCGGGGGAGCGGGACCTCATCGCAGCCACCTTCACACAGCTCCTCATAGCCAACTGCGGGGGGGAGGACACTTTCAAGGTACCTGGAATACTTGGTGACTTTAAATTGATGAAGAATGGCGAAGTTGCCAATATAAAGTAAAGAAACCTCTAATGGGCTGTAATAGGGTGCACTATTAGCATTTTACACTAATCTAAAAAATCTATTGTAAAAGAATATCTATTTAAAATAATAAAAAGTATCAAGAGTTACACGTAGTGGTTACAATTTCATGTAAACATTGCTTCTTTTACTCACGAGCAGACTCCATCTCCTCTTTTATATTTTGTAAATTAATCACCATATTTCATATAAATTATCGAACGCCACTTTTTATTGTGAAAATCATGAAAACAGAATTTTCAAAAAAACCGCAACAAAACATCCACGAGAAACTGATATGTCAATTATGACTATTTATGACTGACGTTCAAAAAGCGTTCCTATACTTTAAATTCATAACCTATGCAGAGTTATCGTGGACACGATTCTAGTATAACATAGGTACTCATAAAACAACTCTTGTTTTGACCAGAACAAGCAAGACTTCTTCTACAGCGAGATCCGCAAAGTCCACGCTCGCCACCCGCACGACAAGCTGGCCATCCGCGTGCTGCGCTCCGACCTGGTCCGCTCCAGCCTCAAGGCCACCAAGCACTTCACCGTCGCGGACTGGTGCAAGAACTTCGACGTCACCTTCCAGGGGGAACAAGGTGGGTCAGCCGTAGATAAACTAGGTAATCGTCTGACCGTGACCTTGACCCTAAAGTAGGTCATTATCTGAAGGTGGCTGCGAACTTTTTTGAATCAAAAACTCTATAATAAATTGGCTTTTAAAACTAGATTACAATTAAACTGAAAAACTCATACATCCTGTAATTTGATTCCGCAAGTATAAACACACACAACACGCACACACCTCAATCACACACAACACGCACACACCCTCAAACACACAATACGCCCACACACTCACCACACTCACAGTCAATACATTTTTTTTATTATTGTAATATTCTTTTTTTATAGCTCCACTTTTGTATCCTTCTCTACTGATTGTTAATGGGAACACTGCCCATCCTCACAGCACAGGAACCTTGAGTTCCTATTGTGAGCATTGGCGACCGTTACAACATAAATTGTATATGTTATGTTAATGTTGAGCTATTTTTTACTGAATAAAATTTATCTTATCTTATCTTTATCTTATCTTGGGTGTGAGTTACAAATAAGGCCGCCCTTCTGTACACTTTCTTATTTTTGTTTGTTTTTGTCAGTTTATATTTATGTGTGTGCAAATAAAGATTTAAATAATAATAATAATAATAATAATAATAATAATAATAATAATAATATTGCATTTCCTAGGGAGGGGGTCGCCTTGTGTAGGCCCATGATTGGCCGTGACATTGACTGACCCTAATACCTTATAAAGTAAATCCTTGTCTGGATTTTGCCTTCTCTTTGACTGACACTAACCCTGCTTGAGCATAAGGGTAAAGTAGACCCTGGTCTGACCCTTGATCTGACATTAAGTGACTTAATCCTATAAGACATTAAATAACATTGATTTGATCCTATCTGACATCAACTAACCCTGATCTCTGTAGAACAAATTGAGGTGTTGTTGCCTGATGGGGTGGATTACTAGGAGTCAGATCTAACCCTGATCTCTGTAGTAGGAGTCTGTTCCTGCTAACGCTATGTCTTGTTTTTTTTTTATTTGAATTATTCAAATAACGCTAATTTCCAGAACTTAAAAGCGAATTTTAGTTTTCACGTATGAAGCTGCGGACCCGAAACAACTATATGGAAATTTCCCTGATTTTACAAACAAAGTGACTTTATTTTATACCATTTCAGGTTTGGACTGGGGAGGCGTGCGTCGAGAATGGTTCTCTCTACTATGTGGTCAGCTGTTCGACTCCAAATTTGGTCTATTTGTGTCATTTCACGACTCACCCACTGGCCTCGTGCATCCTAACCCGGACCGGCCGCCTCACTTGAAAGTAAGTAAAGATGTATACAGGAGGATATTTTTTTATCACCATCCAAATTTTTTGTACGTAAACTTTATAAAAATTTAACAGAACCGTATTTTATTTTTTTGTTTCTACGTTTCATATAAATATTTCAAGCTAGATCGTCTGAAGCACGAAAATAAATTAAAATTTTTGTATGAAAAAAAAAACATCGTCCAAATGACTTTAAGCTTAGTAATAGTACTCTTCAACACATTTTGTGACACCCGTATTTCTGCGTTTTACAAAATTCATCCTCTAAGATGTTAAAAAGAGGTATCAAAATCTTGAAATTTTGAAAAAAGAAATTGTTCCCTCCTTATTTATGTTCTACCAACGTTACTGACACTAAGAAAAATTTGGCTGGTGATTAAAAAGTCACCTTACTTGCGAACTTTTGCCCAATTTGTAGTATTATTATTATTACTCCTATATAGGGAAAAAAGTGAGCATTGTGACTTAGTCAAGAATTTTGCTTCAAAAACACAAATTCTATCTACTTAAGCTCGAAAGAAGTATTAAGAACTTTTAAAAGCTTCAGGAGTTTATTTATCGTGCCACAGATTAAGCATAAATGCGGCTCTATCATTTTCAGCGTTATAATTATGACACAATGAAAGCAAAAATGCATATGTTCTATTGCCCCCAATGATCACGTGTGTGGCGTATATCATTTTAATATTATTTATTGTTTTAACCGCCAAATGGCCTCTGACTTGATTTAACGTCAGTAGATCAACAACAAATGGTTTAACGTGGCATTCGAAGCGCTTAACCTTACTGATTATCTAGATAAACCATGCATGTATTTGAAACCGTGTACTTATGCGTATCAGACTGCGTATCTGTCATTTTCCGTGTAATTAGCTAAGTATGCTGTAGTAAAACAACGAATTCAATGACCACACTTCAATGTGTAATCTTTGCAGCTAAAGCACTTCGAGCTAGCCGGCAAGCTGGTTGGCAAATGCCTCTACGAGAGCGCACTGGGCGGCACGTACCGACAGCTCGTGCGCGCGCGGCTCACACGCTCTTTCCTCGCGCAGATTATTGGACTCAGGGTGCATTACAAGGTGAGACCGGCGGACTCAAGGTGTATTATAAGGTGAGACCGGTGCACTCAGAGTCCGTTACAAAGTGAGACTAGCGGACTCAGGGTACATTACGAGACCGGCGGACTCAGGGTGCATTACAAGGTGAGACCGGAGAGCTTGGGGTCTATTATAAGGTGAGACCGGCGGACTCAAGGTGTATTATAAGGTGAGACCGGTGCACTCAGAGTCCGTTACAAAGTGAGACTAGCGGACTCAGGGTACATTACGAGACCGGCGGACTCAGGGTGCATTACAAGGTGAGACCGGAGAGCTTGGGGTCTATTATAAGGTGAGACCGGCGGACTCAAGGTGTATTATAAGGTGAGACCGGTGCACTCAGAGTCCGTTACAAAGTGAGACTAGCGGACTCAGGGTACATTACGAGACCGGCGGACTCAGGGTGCATTACAAGGTGAGACCGGAGAGCTTGGGGTCTATTATAAGGTGAGACCGGCGGACTCAAGGTGCATTACAAGATGAGACCAGCGGACTCGGGGTACATTACAAGACCGGCGAAGAGTGCATTACAAGGTGAGACCGGAGGACTCGGGGTCTATTATAAGGTGAGACCGGCGGACTCAAGGTGCATTACAAGGTGAAACCAGCGGACTCGGGGTACATTACAAGACCGGCGGACTCAGGGTTCATTACAAGGTGAGACCAGCGGGTTAGGGGTGCACTACAAGGTGAGACTAGTGATTGTAATGGACCCCGATTCCACCGATCTCACCTTATAATGATCTCCGAGTCCGCTGGTCTCACCTTGTAATGCCCATTACAACATGGAATCAGCTGACTAGTAGTTTACTACTACAAGGTTAGAAAATGTTAATGTATAAGATAAGTAACTCTAATTTTGTATCACCCGCGATATTCGATTGTTTATAACTTTTATAAACAATCGGTCCATTCGTTTAGGAGCTACGATGCCACAGACAGACACAGACATATACACACGTCAAGCTTATAACACCTGTTGGGGGTTAAAAAAGAGATAAATTAATTCATATTCTTGGGCAACTCTCCCGAAAACGCCATCCAAACTAAGCAAGGCTTTTTATTAAAATGAATCTAAAAAACATTGTATTCCTTACAGTACTTCGAACAAGACGACCCAGAGTTGTACTTGTCGAAGATAAAATACGTCCTTGAAACGGACCTGGATTCCGAGGACTCAGTGCCAGAACTGTACTTCGCAGAGGATATCTACGACTCGTCGGGACGACTCACTCACACGCACGAGTTGATTCCTGGAGGGGCCAGTATACGGGTGAGCTAGTGTTTGTTACAGTTTTTTGAATGTGTGATTTGTGGATGTGAGTGACATTTGCTTAGCAAATACTTGAATGGTGGATTTTGCCCATAACTATGATCAGATAAAAGTTTTTTTTTTCGGAAATGTCAAAGGAGATTTTTTTATTTTTCTACTTTGGCGCTACGCAATTTACCGCGAAACCACGCCCCTTGTGCAAGGCTTCCCTGACCTCACTTTGTTCGGGACCCGTTATAGTTATTTTATTTACAAAATGGAGTGTATTCGAATGAATAATTTAATTTTAAAGCAGAAAATATTAAAACACTGACAAAATTTTAAAAAATCCTCAGGATAATTCTATTAGAAATTCTTTTTTCATGGATAATGGGTTCGCTCTTGACCATAATCTAGCCCAGGGGCGAATTCTTTCAAGCTGCGGAGCTGAGGTTTTTAGGAAGAGTTGGCCTGTAGGTCCGCAACAGAACGAAGCTGCAGTATTTAAGTAGTGATCCTGCAGGTCCGCAACAGCACTAAGCTACAGTTTTTAGTAGGGTGATCCTGCAGTACCTTAACAGCACGAAGCTGCAGTTTTTGAGTAGAGCGGTCCTGGAGGTCCTCAGTAGCAAAAAGCTGCAGTATTTAAGTACAATGGTTCTACAGGTCCGCAACAGCATAAAGCTAGATATACAGGGCTTTAGGTATCTCTTTCAACCTCTCGGGTGGTTAATCAGTCCATGAAACTGAACAACTTCCCCAAGGAACATACATCAAAACACGAAAAAAAAATTTTGATCTCCCATACAAAATGCGCTATATGCTGATGAAGTTTGTATGGGAACTGAAATTTTTTTTCGTATTTCGTTCGACCTATGTTCCTTGGGTAATTCGTTCACTTTCATAGATATAGATAGATATATAAATACTTTATTTCATACTTACTTAAAATGGTAAGACAAAACATACATAAAGCTACAATATTTAAGTATGACCCGTCCTGCAGGTCCGCAATAGCACAAAGCTGCAGTATTTAAGTAAAGTGGTCCTGAAGGTCTTTAAAAACAAAGCTGCAGTTTTTAAGTACAGTGGTCCTACAGGTCCTCAACACAAAGTTGCAGTATTTAAGTAGAGTGATCTTGTAGTCTGCAACAGCTCGAAGCTGTAGTTTTTAGTAGTGTTCCTGCAGGTCCACAGCCACAAAGCTGCAGTTTTTAAGTTGAGTGGTGATGCAGGTCCTCAACAACATAAAGATAGATAGATAGGTACTTTATAGCATACTTAAACATTCATAACATTTATAAAGCTGCAGTTTTTTAAGAAGTATTCCTGCAGATCTGCAATAGCACTAAGCGCAGTATTTGAGTGGTCCTGCAGCTGCAGTTTTTTTAAAAAGTGAAGGCCGCCGCATTGTACACTACACGATGAACATGTTTTTGTTTTATGATTACGTTTTTTTGTGTACAAAAAAGAGTATTGTATTGTGATTCTGCAAGTCCGCAACAGCACAAAGCTGCAGTATTTAAGTATAGTATTCCTGCAGGTCCGCAACAGCACGAAGCTGCAGTATTTAAGTATAGCATTCCTGCAGGTCCGCAACAGCACGAAGCTGCAGTATTTAAGTATAGTATTCCTGCAGGTCCGCAACAGCACGAAGCTGCAGTATTTAAGTATAGTATTCCTGCAGGTCCGCAACAGCACGAAGCTGCAGTATTTAAGTATAGTATTCCTGCAGGTCCGCAACAGCACGAAGCTGCAGTATTTAAGTATAGTATTCCTGCAGGTCCGCAACAGCACGAAGCTGCAGTACCTGGACGCGCTGGCGCAGTGGCGGCTGGGCGCGCGCGTGCGGCCCGAGACCGACGCCTTCCTGCGCGGCCTCACGCTGCTCGTGCCCGACAACCTGCTGGCCATCTTCGACGAGAACGAGCTCGAGGTATGTGAAGTGAGTTCCTCTTTCTTTTCTTTGGCCTGGTTACGAGTTCCTTTTTATTTTTATTTTGTTTTTTGTACAGAGGCCGAAGCGTCGACTTGCTAGGGTTGTCCTAAGCTGAGAGCAGTTTTTCTGAACCTTACACATTTTTTAATTAAACATTAAAATTAAAATTACTTTTTGGCAATGATAGTACGTTTATTTGGTAAAACTTAAAAGGAAACACAATGAAAAATTAATAATATTTATTAAAGTTAGAGCCACTTTAGTAATGCAAGGTGTCAATTAAAAAAATATATATAAAAAATCCGTTTATTTCTCCTTGTTAAAAAACATTTATTCCGGTAGCTGATCACTTAATGAACCCCTAAACGTTGAACCATTATTTACGACACACTCTTGTGTCAAAATTTTGAAATTTGAAAAGCACAGAATGCAATCGTATGGTAGCCTGATATGCTGGCCTCTGTACAAGACCTTTTTCCTATTTATGTTTTGTTGCTTTTATTTAAATACTGGTATGTCTAATATAAAAAAGATCATTATAGCAAAAAACAAAACTTCCAAATAGCAAAACGTCCAAAGCGCAAAATGACAAAAAATATTTTGAACACCAAAACTACCTGAGTATCATTCTTAGTGGCCGCCTGTGCGTGGTTACAGCCGTGCCAAATTAGGGCTAACAAAAGGGTTAGAGCTAAAAAAAACATTTTGCTCTTTAGACGTTTTATCACGTTTGGCATTTTGCATTTTTGGCATTCTGTCTTTACACGGTAGCGCAACATACTCAAACAGATCCTTTTTTTCCGAAAAATAGGCTGTTTTTAAACTAAATATGGTTTCTGCATCCAGTTAGATCTTTAATGTAAAATGTCTTATTATTATTAGTTTCATTCCCCTTTCATTCATATAACCCCACTCGTTCCGATGCCGTACCAAAAAGCTTAAACAATTTCTAAGAAAAAGAAAGAATGTAGTCAACAATATCACGGCATTTTTTCCAACTTCAAGTGATTTTAATTACGCCTTATCGAAATATTTCATGATTTACATATCATGAAAATTGGTCAATATAATAGAGATATTGTATAACATAATAATAAGGAGGTCTGAATAAGTATCAATTTTTGAACTGCAGTGAAGGCAATCATGATTCCACAAGTCTGTGATCAAAACGTTATAGCAACTCATCGTAACGTAACGTGCGGGGCCCGTTGTCGGACATTTACGTCTTGTAATTTCTTTGAATCCCGGCAAAAAAGAGTGGTGTTATTTATGTAATTAGTTTGACGTGTGTATTTGTGTGTCTATCTATGGCATCTTAGCTCCTAAGCGGATGGTCCAATTTTGATGCGTTTTTTTATTTGAAAGCTTACGTAACAGAGATTATTGTAGCAATAATTAATCAAAATACATTTAGCTGCTTAAAAGTTGCAAGCGATAAATGTGTCGGGGGTGATAAAAAAAAATTAAATATAGATTAGCTTTCCGTCCGCGGCTCCGTCCGCCTAGCCTACAGGTGATATCGTTCCCAGCTGTGGGATAAAATGTAGCCTAAGTCCTTTATATGTACCAAATTTCATCAAAATCGGTGTAGTAATTTAGGCGTGAAAATGTACCAAACAGATATACTGTTACTTTCGCATTTATAATATTAGGAGAGATTATTTAATAGTCTAGTCTAGTGGTTAACCAATTCGGTTAGGACGAGTAAAGTTGTTTAGTTAGTGGTGTGGTACGGTTCCATATCTACTCGCATAAAATTGAAATTCCTAGTTCTTATAACGATATTTTGTCATTACGACGAACTAATCATGACAAAATATCGTTATGCATAAAAAGTTAGAGGTTTCAATTTGCTGCGTGTAAATACGGAACCGTGTGGTGCAGCTGCTGGTGTGCGGCACGGGCGAGGTGTCGGTGTCAGACTGGCGCGCGCACGCGCTGGTGTGCGGCGCGGGCCGCGACTGGGAGCGCGTGCTCACGTGGTTCTGGGCCGCGCTGCACAACCTCAGCACCGAGGAGCGCGCGCGGCTGCTGCAGTTCACCACCGGCTGCAGTCAGCTGCCGCCTGGAGGATTCCAGGTAGGACCTACTACTATAAGTATTAGTTTTTTTTTGTGTAGATAGTAAGTTCTTTATTTTGTTTATTTCTTTTGCTGTATTTTTCTACTGTACTGTCCGATTTGAATTCAAAATATCTTTATTTTATAAAACATTCAGGATGTTACTTAAGATAAGTCAAAATAAATACATACAAACATATATCAAAGAATTTAAATGCATACACATTCGTTCTTTTGATCCTACTTTGCCTATACGCAGACTGTACCTTTTTTATCTTAGACCCCCAGCACACGGCGTATTTTAAACGCGCTGACGACGCGCGTTTTCAGCGCCATAGATGCCGATTTCTGCGTTTTCATAGATTTAAACGCGCGTTTTTTAACGCGCATGTCAAGCGCGTTCGAAACTCGTTTGTATCGCTGTATCTGCGCATATACGCGCTGTAAACGCGCGTTTCACGATCGCCCCATACAAGGTTGCGTTCCAATCGCGTTTGAAGAGAGTAAACGCGCGTGAAACGTGCGTCGTCGGCGCATTTAAAATACGCCGTCAGCTAAGGGCCTTAGATATTTGTGTTGTGATGTCCTGCGAAATAAAGAATTAACATCCTGAATGAACGAATATATTTGTATGTTTTTATTCTAACTTCTTTTTTTTTAAGTGACATCCTGAATATTCTATGAAATAAAGCTCTTTTGAATCTGTGGCGTTATATTATAGCTCCACAGTGGAAAATCCAAGCGAACTTATTATAGTGCTTTTGAAGCCGTTGATTGGAATGATGGATTCTAAAGGAGGAAAAACGTATTTTTGGAGCCATCTTATGGATTCAAGTAGACGGAGCGGTACTTTTTCCCCGAGGAATCGTTAGCATGACAATCTGGGATCGAAAACTCTCCCAAGTCTTCGATTTTGGGATCGAAGAGTTGAGAGAGTTTGAGCAGTGTCAAAGATGACTGGTGAGATGAAGGGATACAAAGCTAACAAACTAAAAATATATTTAAGATTAACTGTTAATAAGACAGGCCCGGCCCACCCACGTCTAGAATTGAAATGAATACTCGTCTAATCGCAGAGGTTATATGGAACTCGCATCTATTTTCCTTTACAAAAGCTTTTTTTCAATTTGGTGGGTTGATTAACATTCTCAATTAACGCTAAATATTATAAAATCAATTTGAAACTTTCCTTTAGATCTATACAGGTGTAATCAACATGAACAATTTTTATTGTAGAGAAAAATATATACAATCGATGTTGTACACAAACTATACTAATATGTATGTAAGAGTAACAGCTGTTTATTTTATTTTTTCGATTTCAGAATTGGTCTCACGGTAAAAGTTATTCACATTGATTGTTACATACACATTTTTGTTAAAGGGTGTATATTCACAAATTCCTTGTCTCCACAGGAATTGAACCCCCGCTTCCAAATCACGGCGGCTCCAACATTCGGCGCACTACCTACCGCACACACGTGCTTCAATCAGCTCTGCCTACCCGACTACGACACCTACGACCAACTCGTACATGCACTACTCTGGGCCATTAATGAAGGCGGGGAAGGGTTTGGGATGATTTAGATCTCAAGAATTGTAAGCATATGGTGATTTAAAAGTCAGTCCATATAGATTATGTGACTCAACTATATGGCAAGCACAAGATGAGATCGATATCTATAGTTCATGTGAGTGAATTCGACTTTTAAAGGAGTCATTTATTTTCTTGGACTGAGATAAATAACTTGTTATAAATATCATATTTAATTATGAATATAACGTTACCTTACCATCATAGTGGCCCTGACCACAGATTTTAAAATATAAAGAACCAAAGACGTTTTTAGTGATATATGTAATTTCGTGTCGGGTCAAAATAATGCATATTTATTTACAACATATGGACCCCTACAAAGGCCTTAAAGAAGGCTTTAGAATCTTTGTGGATAAGTATTAGGGATTTAAGCATCTACTTCTAGTCAATTCATGGACCTTTCTCAATGTTAACATGTAAAATGACTTTTTGATCGTAGGATGACTGGTACGAAATAGTCTTTTTTTGTATTATTCTAAAAAACTAATCCATCCGATCTATAATAAAACGATCGCTGACTGCAATTTGTGCGTGACTGTACCATCGGTACCCAATGTTACTCAAAAGATTAAAACCGGTCTAAAAATTTAAGGTCGTGAGACAATAATTTTGAAATCGGTTTATGTTTAATTTTATTAAATAACAAGTCTCGTTAAAGAAACCATTGTCGTAAATATTGGATGAATAAGTACAAAGGAACCACAAATTTATTTCGTGTTAATCTTCAAGTTATTCTTGTATCTGTTATATTATAATATGAGAATATTATCCACCCAAGTCCTACTTGTAGGCACAGGTATTTAAATGTCCCTAGCGCTAAAATGAACATGATACACCAAAATATCTTTAAGATTAAGATTACATTAGCATCTGTCTAAATTAAAAAAAAAATATTCTTTTTGTACCGAGTAGGTAGATTGTCCAATTCGCGTTTGGTCCAATTCGCGCTTAGGTCTAATTCGCTTTTAGTCAAATCGTAATTGGTAAAAATGACAAACGATAAATTCGTGATCATTTGTATTTTACTTATTTCGATCCTAGGTAGAATTATGGTTTAGAATCCGGATGCTTCTTTTACCCAGTTATCTATAATGTTGTACTCTATCGTGTGACACAATTACAAAGTTGTGACTAGGATACTTTGTAATGAAAGCATAAAAGTGGAAATAGAACTGTTCTTAACATTATTGTAGAATTTTAGTTCTTAACTCCCATTGCTGTGAATGTGAATATTCTGTAATTTAAATAAATAAAAAATATTTATAAGTATTATAAAATTCACATGCATAGGTATATTTACAAAATAGAATTAGTGCATTTTTTCCGAGGCCTAATAATATGACCCATATTTTTATTCACAAAATATTTATCTTGCATTTACTTTACATAGTTAAATATAATGCTGGATCTATGTTATTTAACAATTGTTAAATTTTATTATATTTTATCGACGCGTGTGAATTAATTTATATTTTATAAATTAAACATTGTATATTCTATCTATACCATAAATAGAAGATCTTGAATTGACGTTAAATATTAAAATTGTAACTATAATAAATTACTTCAAACATGGATGTCCCCAAAAATTTTTAGTATATCTACAAATAATAGTATGGAATCTTAATTACATTATGACCACTGGCCACAATGACTGCTTAAATATCGCACCACAAAGAAAAATCCTTCGGCCTCTCCGGCCCTTCGGCTTAACTACTGGGAACAAAGGTTTTTTTTATAAAATTGCGTAAAAAAGGGGAGAAGCATAAATTTTTCCAAATGTTCATATTCATCACAAAAAACTACCAGTGTTGCAAAAAATCAGTTACCAGATTTTGTTTTTAAAACTTATCTTGGGAAATGGGCACTGGCATTTTGGGAAACAATAATTTTCGGAAGGGACATACTGAAAATCTGACATTATGAGAACGGACATTTTGGCAAGTGGTCATAATTAAACTGTGATTCAAAGGTGCGCTTTCATTGTAGCGCAAATTTTGTTCACTTGCGTTTGGTTCAATGAAACCCTCATACCAAAAAAGTATGTTTTTTTTAAATATTAGGAAATATTAAACGATCTCATTTCTAGTCGAAGGGTTATTTTCAAAAAATAATTTTGTGTTAGATCTTGTAAATATAGTCTGTAATATAAATTTTATAAAAAAATAAGATTGGGAGTCGTTTGTTTTGGGAAATTCTGCTTTTACTTTTCTATTACCTTTCTGTCACTAAATTAATTATCATATTCTGATACAATGGCAGTTTTTGGAACTATTCTATTTCTAGAATTGTTGTCTAGATATACAATACTTCTGTGTACTAGATATACAATACTTCTGTGTAATCTAGGATTATTTCCCAGATATACTCTTCCCTGTCAGATAAAATCTCCAAAAAAATTTATTCTTGTGATAATTGAAATTGATTATGTAAATGGAAAAGATATCACTTTACTACGGTAATGATGATTACTTTGCCTGAAAGAAATTGATCTACAGCATTAAGGCCGCTGCATTGTACACTATAAGATAAACAGTATACAAAAGGTCTATTGTACTATTTTTTTGTTTTTAAACTCATCTTGTATAAGGGAAATATCTTATTAAAACAGTAAGTGTGAAATCGTATCAAAATTCAGGCAGACCCCCCAAGTGATATGACATTCCAGAATGTTGATATTTTGTAGAGATTGTTGATTAGAAATGTAAGACTGAAATAAATAAATTGAACATAAATAATGCAATTTTATTAATTAAATTACAGTCCAATTACTTAGAACAAAACTTACCTAAACCTGAAAATTCCTAACAAATACTTGTATATGCTAAAATAAATACAAAATTAATACTCACCTTAGAAAAACTAATACACATGATTTTGTAGAAATTAACATCAGCTGTAAAAATACGTTTGTCATTGGCGGAGGTAGGAAGATTTCCTACCAGCCAGGTAACCTTTGTACCTAGTTCTGAATCTTAGAAAATATCTACAAAATTACGTGCATAGCTTTTAAAGCCCTTTGCTCCAAATGCCACAGTTATAAAAATAATTTCTATGCTGTTATTGTATAAGTTGTAAATAAGATTTTTGAGATTAGTTTGTAGAATAGAGTTTAGCAGCCAAGCCTCGAAGGTATGAGGGACCAGACCACTGCTTCAGGTAGCGTGGAGGGATGACGCAGCCATGATCTAGCCACGCCCATCATCCTGGTAAGAGAAAATATAATAAGATTCATCATATCGGTCGCAAGACGGGCGTCTGCTGGATGTAGGTAGGCCTCCCGGAGCTTGAATTGGTCTGTGTCACCTGCCTCCTGTGATAAGTTAACAGTTCATTAAAGGCGGTTTGGTCGAGTGGAAGTTGCGCTGCCTCTTGATCGACGGGTCCGATTCCAGGTCGGAGCTGACATTTGTGTAAAAAGCAGATGTTTGTTCTCGGGCCATGGGTGCTTGTGTCTGTCTTTGCGTAAATTCCAAGGGACCCACGACACAAGGGAAAACCTTAGTGTGGGCTTTTAAATGTGTATCGTTTATTTATTTAAGGCTTAGTCGAGATCGGCATTTTTTCTTTCGTATGGACGGAGTGTAAAAGAGATACAAAATGTCAGTTCATGCGTAATGGTCTGAATGAACTGTAAGTGGCAGTGAACTAGGTACGCCTGGGAATTGTCTCAGTATCTAGCTGAAATACTCATTACTCTAAATCTTTCAATTCGAGTTAGATCTATCACTGTCGTCTGTATATTATCTGGTATCGAATCAAATCACTTAAGCCCGTATTACAGAATGAGACTCAAGTCTTGATCTATACTTAAGTATTGATTATCTCTTTCTCTCACTATCAAAATGACAAAGACGACTGCTACTAAGTATAGATCAGAGTCTGAGTCGCGTTCTGTAATACGGACCTTAGAATACGTCTTCAGGGTTCTGTTTGTCGTATCGAATCGAATTATTTGGGTTAAGGGTTCAATATAAGGGTTCCACGATGGCATACCTAGTTAGCGGCTTGGGCCACCAATCAAGCTGAGCTTGCGTAACTCGAAGCGTCGCGTCTAGTCGCGCGATGGTCCCTTGCAGGTCAGACACGACTCCTTTTAGCATACTGTTCTCTTCCTCAGATACGTTTAGGCGTGATTTCAGGTCTGAGCATTCACGGTTGCAGTGCTCACGGCTTCTGATGATAATTATAAGTAGGGTAAAATAAGTACATTCTTAATTCCGATAAACATTTAAAGGTCTAAAGTATTATTTGAAGCTTGCGTCCCTCTTACTTCGACAACACAAAATTTCCACATAAATTTAACTAAGAAAGGACATAAACGGATAAATTACACCTTACCATTTTAAAATTGTATTTTTTTATATAAATGACAAACGATTCAAAAACGAAGTTGAAATACCTACAGATCATTTGATCTATTGCTTATTGATATATTTTGAAGGTAAAAACATTTTTGAAAAAAAAATCTATAAAGAACTTTCTTTTAATGCGAGCACAAAGTTCGAAAATTTCTGCGGTATCCTACACTCCTGCGGTATCGTACACTCCTGCGGTATCGTACACTCCTGCGGTATCGTACACTCCTGCGGTATCGTACACTCCTACGGTATCGTAAACTCCTCCGGTATCACACATTATCGGTTTCCTTACTGCTCTGCTTCTAACAAACCTCCCCAGCACCCGCTGTAGCTCGGCCCGCGTGTCCCCCGCCTCCCGCCGCGCGGTCTCCAGCTCGTCCGCTGACGTACACTACTGCGGTATCGTACACTTTA
Source organism: Aproaerema taeniolella (assembly GCA_949987775.1). Lineage (NCBI taxonomy): Eukaryota > Metazoa > Arthropoda > Insecta > Lepidoptera > Gelechiidae > Aproaerema > Aproaerema taeniolella. The sequence continues at coordinate 2,805,039 of OX465250.1, read as the reverse complement.
TTAGGTTCCTTACCTTTGCTCCTGGCTAAGCTCCCCCTGCAGCCGCTGTAGCTCGGCCTTGGTGTCGGCCGCGTCCAGCCGCGCGGCCTCCAGCTCGTCCTCGGCGGCCGCCAGCAGCTCCTCGTGGGTGGCCAGCTCCTCTTCTAGTATATCCAGCTGGAGTAGGTGAGAGGTTATTACTGAATATCTTTTCAGTCATTCAGGAAATCTTTTTTTTTTGCCCAAACTACTGATAGTAGGGAGCGATCCTGGATTTGTCAATGGGCCGTATAGGCCGCGGCCTAGGGGCGGCAGATTTCAGAGGACGCTCACTCGATTTCAGAGAATAAAAGTCAAACAAGTTCACCGATTTTCTAATGTTTTTTATTTATTCAATCCCCATTTTTATCATTCCGCCGAAAAAAAATATTCTTTAGCTCTTCTCTAAATAGAAGCAGAGACAAGATAATAAACACCATAAACTACGATGATATTATAATTAGATGATTACCTAGATGTCCCGTAATTTTTTTTTTTTATGACCAATTCATTCGTTTATTTAATTTTAGTGCCTTCGTTACTACAAATGGAAAATTATTTTAGAAAGGTACATGGGGCGGTGGAAATAAAGTGGCCTACACTCACAAAAACTGTAAATCCGGCACTGGGAGAGAGGCAATAAACTAGCATAGTCCAGCAGATCACAGTCTTGTTTGAATAATGATTGCGCCAAAATACTAAAGGAGCATTCAAAATGTATTACAGGAAATGTATGAGTGTAAAGATGACGAACGATGTTAACCCGTGGCCAGCTACTGCTTTAGTTGAACGAAGCTTATCCAGCATGGTAATAAGGGCATGTCCGGTAGATTGTTAAATTATTTTATACTTATACTTATCGTGTAGGTATAGTCAAGGGTGTGGCGAAATTGGCCAACCCTGGTGTCAGAGTTTTCAAACCGCACAATGGCCTCTGACTTGGTTTCAACGACTGTAGTCAATCAACAACAGACGTAGACGGGACGGACAGCTTAACAAATTGCCACTTTGGTCACCTGTCAGGTTCCCTGCCTCTGTGTAGGTACGTTGCTTAACCTTGTTAAATTCTTTTATAATGACTAAAGCATTGATTTAAAAGAGCTATCAAGCTGTATAACGGGGTAACATTACTAATGGGTGTTAAACTTAAGAATGTTGGTATGTACGTATTACCCTTTCGTGCGCGTGGTCCCGTTGCTGCTGTAGTTGTATGACGGCGGCGCGCTCCATCGCCAGCGCGTGCTCGCTGACGGAGGCGGCCGCGCGGACGCCTTCCAACTCGTTGCGGCAGTTGCGCCATTCTGCAATCACAATCAATTGTAACAAAAACTACATACATACATACCTACGCTCACGCCGTCAATCCCTAACGGGGTAGGCAGAGCATCAGCGGTTCTAGAACCACAAGATGCCACGTTTCACACAAATTGTTGAGTGTTATCAGATGAAACAAGTTGTGTGATGGTGGGAGGTGGTCAGCCTTTCGCCCATTATACAGCAAAACCCACGAATCCCACTTACAGATTTTTACTATACTGGGAAGAGTGGGTAGCTGGCACATTCTACGTTTTTCTTTCACTCCCAGTCTAGCAGTTGAATAACATGAAATCGTAACCATTAAAGAAATAAAATAGATTCGTAACCAAAGACCTCGGCAAAACTGGCAAAAGTAAATATAAAACGAGAACCACACAAAGAGGAATAAAATAAAACAAGGAGGGATAAAGTCCGCTTTATGACTGCAAATTAGATAAACTTAAGAATTAGGTAAAAGTCAGTTTGGGGCCTTTGTTATTTTGAGAAATGGGCATTATGCGCATTAAATTTTATTGTTTAATTAATTATAATTTTGTTAAAAGATTTTGTTTAATTATGATTTTGTTTTATTTATTTTTTTCTCTTAGGATGAATAATGTTCAAATGTTGCTCGTTGTCAATCTCCTTCCTACCTTTTTAGTGAACTGGACATTTTGACAAAATGATACGTTTTGAGAAAGAAATATTTTCAGATTTGAGAAAGTGACCATTATGACAAAATTAAAAAGTGACATTTCTCAAACGGGACCTTTTCAGACGAAACGCTGCAAAAATGTAAGTTGATTTAAAACCTTTCAACAATAAATGACTGGAATAAGATTCTTTTAATTTGAAGCCATTTTAGACTCACCAATGCTTATTTCTGAAGCACGATCTTCAGCAGCGCATATGTCGTTTTCCAAAGCGATTTTTTCCTGTAAATTAAGCAAATATATGAAGAATTAAAAATTGAAAGTGAAAATGCTTATGAAAATATGAAAGAAATAAGTTTTTTGTTTTACAATGGGGCAAAATCCATCTTTTATTTTGTTTTATTGTACAACATTATCTGTGTATGGGATGGGTACATAAATAATGCCTCAAATGCAACCTCACTTGCCTATTTTAGAGATTTCTTAGATTTAAAAACACAACTAAGAAGTGGGCGAATAGCGAGATTACCTGGTCATTATTATTTCAGCCGCAAAACGCCCGCTGCTGGACATAGGCCTTTCCCAAGGGTCCCCTTAACGATCCTGCATACAGCTGCTTACATACATACGCCTATTATCCCTAATGGGGTAGGCAGAGGATCACTGGTTCTAGCAAACTACTTGATGCCACGTTTAACACTATTTATAAAGGTTATCAGATGGAACAAGTTGTATAATGGTGAGAGGTGGTCAGCCTTTCTCCCATCATACAGCCAAACCCTCGTATCCTACTTACAGACTTTTAATATATAGGTACCTACCCGGGAAGAGTAGGTAGCTGGCACATTCTAAGTTTTTCTTTCATTTGTCCATACAGCATGGAAAGATCACTCCTAGTCCAACATCGTACCGTGTGGTGATCGGTTGAGAATAACACCACCCCATCTCTTTCCGTGGGTGTCGTAAGAGGCGACTAAGGAAACACAAGTGAGACCTGCCTCCTAGTAATCCATCCCAGGCAACGACACTTAATTTTTTTTCTGAATCTGAGGTGTCGTCATATGGTCTCATGCGGTGTGGTAGGCTATGTAAAGTAAAGAGCCGTCTGGATCGCGACCACCCTCCTACCGAAGTCCGACGCCAAACAGCTTGCTGTGTTCCGTCGGTGCGTGGGAGTACCAGTGCCTTTATAGGCATTTTCTGGGTTAACTCGCTCCATCGTCGACCTCATCTTTGACCTTCATGGTCAAGATTGAGGTCACAAGTTAATTCATAGAAATATAAATACAAATAATACAATTATTTTAATAAATCTTATAATAATAAAAAAAACATGGAAGCCTTTCCCAGATGGTCGGTCCACCCTTTGCTTATTCTTCAGTACGCGGTCGCCACTTGAGGACCTTTCCTTTCTGCCCGATCTTAAGTCTTAATAGCACTAAGCCTGCCACTAGGAATGAAAAAAATTGCTAAAAAATACAAACTCGCTCCAACACCGCTTTCTCCATATCCTTATCCTTGAGGAGTTGCTTGAGGCGGTCCAATTCCTTCATAGCCAGCCGGACCTTGGCATTGTCGGAGTCTAGTAGAGACTTCAACGCAGACACTTGCATGCGGAGGCGCTCTGAGCAAGACACCTGGAACAAAAGTACAAGATCCTATAATTTTTGTATCGATTTTATTGAAGTTTTTCTTTGGAGAGCTGAAATTATCGTAACGGTTCTTAGCTACCTTTTTTCTAAAATTGATTCAGCCCAAAGTTATATTATACTAGCATTCCGCTCGGGACTTCGTTCCCGTGGGAATTCGGGAAAATTATGTAGCCTATGTCCATCGCGGATAATGTAGCTTTCTAATGGTGAAAGAATTTTTCAAATCGGTCCAGTTAGCTTCGGAGCCAATTCAATGCAAACAAACAAACAATCAAATCTTTCCTCTTTATAATATTAGTATATAGATTTATATAATCTAGAAATATCAAGGACGACACGAAATTTTTACTTTTAGGTCCGTAGTAACAGAACGCGACTCAGACTCTGATCTATACTTAGTAGCAGTCGTCTTTGTCATTTTGATCGTGAGAGAAAGAGACAATAAACTCTTAAATCTATATCAAGACGAGTCCTCTTCTGTTATATGGGCCTTTTAATTCTTATCTCAATGAGCATCGATGAGCTAATGAATCCAGTGCCGGATTTACAATTTTTGTGAGTGTAGGCCACTTTATTTCCACCGCCCCATGTACCTTTCTAAAATAATAATTTTCCATTTGTAGTAAGTAGGAAGGCATTAAAATTAAAAATACGAATGAATAAATCATTAAGAATTTTTTTACGGAACTTTAGCAAAATCATCTATATTATCATCATAGTTTATGGTGTTTATTATCTCTGCTTCTATGTAGAGAAGAGCTAAAGAATTAATTTTTTCGATAAGAATGAGTTTTTATAAGGTTTTAATAACAAAACATGAGAAAACCTGTGAACTTGTTTGACTTTTATCCTCTGAAATCGAGTGAGCGTTCTCTGAAATCTGCCGCTCCTAAGATGCTGCCGCCCCCAGGCCGCGGCCTATACGGCCTATTGACAAATCCAGGACTGAATGAATCAGGACAGAACAAAAACATCGGAGCAACTCACTTGAAACTCCAGCGTCTTCCTAAGACAGCGCACCTCTTCCCGCCTGCGTCGCCAGCACGCCAGCAGCATGAACCTGGCGACTCTGGCTGCGGCATTCTCCTCAGCGACGCTTTGCAGCGGGAATTGACCTTGGATCTCCGAACAGCGCCTGTCGTATTGAGACAGTGAGTTATAGTTATGAGTAGACGCTCTGGGGTTTGATACCCGGTTGTGTCATTCTTTTATTTGCTTAAGTTTCTTGTTTATTGACAGATGGTCGTTTACAGTATAAATTGTTTTATTAGTTGCTTTGGAATTAATTTTGCGAGTTTTTTTCTACGTCAATGTAATTAATTCTGTACTTTTATACACTATGTAGCTACGTAAATGCATTTAAAAAACCATAAGTATGTTACTTTTAACAAAAGCATCTAAGTATAAAAATCAAGCATTTACTCTGGTAATTTTTTTTTATTTGTATAGTCAAAAAAGAGTAATTTTTTTATTTTTGCGCTCGGATAAAAAACTGGGATAAAAATATGGGACCACTTCAGGAGAATACTCTTTTGTTGAAAATAATCCAACTTGGCAGAGTTATCGCGTAACAAACATACCAGAAACAAAAAAATCATAGTCAAATTGAGAACCTCCTCCTTTTTTTGAGGTCAATTATTTAACTGGATAAGTTTTAACAATTGTTTGTCACCGCAACATGGTCAAACCCGTAATATTGTATTTTGACTTAGTTTATAAACTCTCGGTAAATTGTGAACAGTTAAAAATACCAGATACAATTCACTTACTTTTAACCCCTTTCGTCACCCTAAACTCAAGACTACAGGAAGGGTGCTGTGTTACCCTTTCTATTAAAATAACTCGCAGAAATCACGTAACGTAAACCAACCTAGGTACGAGTACTACAGTTTGTACAGTAGAATGCACAGGGGAAAGGTAGGCTAAAAATATGAGGAAAAAATATTATAATTCTTACGTTCTCAGGCATAACGTTATGTTATTACAATCATGATGACGCTGGGTTTTACCCACCATCACTTGGAAAAACCCATGAGTCATCGAAAAAACCCACACGTGGTATTACTTAATATTTCGTTCCTTAAATGTTACTTTGATTTTTACCTTATTGATGAGCTCTTTTTTAGTATTTCGGTATTATTTAAAAGCATTCTGCTCACGAATTCTTTGCGAGGAAAAGTAGCCAGCCCCACGGTTCGACGTGAAAATAAAAAACAAACATTAAAAATTTCTGTTAAATAACAAGTTTTCATTTATCAAATTTTTGTCACCCCGACATTCGATTGCTTATAATAACTTTTAAACGGCGGAACCATCTATGTAAATCACATCAGCTTTCAAACAAAAAAACCGCATTGAAATCGGTCTATTCAATTAGGATGTCTCACAGACACAGACATACAGAATAGACAGTTACGCCCCTCTCTGTCTACTGAACTTTCTTTTATACAGCAAAATTTAGTCAATAATTTAAAAACACCAAGACCAAGACCGAATTAGCATAATGACACATTATCAAATGCCTGAGGCGGGAGGTTCTGCTATTCCGTGTAAGTAAATTAAATGTCATGTAATTTAAAAGTTTTTACTTTATGGACTCTCTCTCCCCATCCCCTTTGAAACGCTAACATGAATGTCACATTATACAATACCCTGACTGACGTATAATACATTAACAGCCCCTATCTTGTGCCAAGTTGTACCGTGTATACTTACGCAGATCGAAACCTCTTCGTAGGCGTCAAATCTTCCATCGACACAGCCTTGGGTCCGATCTTAACCTGCCGCGCTGGAGTTCGGTTCTGGTACTCATCGAGGCAGTTGCGTAGACGCACCAGGTTCGAACTTGGAGAGCACTTCGCTGTGAACTTGTTCACTGGCACTGAGAACAGCTGCCTCTTCGGATGAGCTGGTTGAACTCTGTTTCTGAGCATTAATTGGAATTTGTTAAATTTCAGACTAAGTCTATAAATAACCGATATAGTTTTACTACTATCGATAAATAGAAAAAATTGTTTGCTAAAGGTAAATAGTGTAGAATAAGTAGTTATTATAGTTCCGTATTACAGAACGCGACTCCGACTCTGATCTATACTTGAGTAGCAGTCGTCTGTTATTTTCATAGTAAGAGAAAGATACAATTAATACTTAAGTATAGATCAAGACTGAGTCTCCTTCTGTGATACGGGCTATAGTCTCTTAAAAAGATGTATTTGTTCCTTGTAGTGGTCGCAAAACTGTCTTGTCTTTATTTGGTGAATTTGGACTTTCAGTTATATGAGTAGTTTTAGTTTGTATTCTATTTCGATAGGATAAAAACCCCTCACCCCCCCCCCATCACTCGTTTTATTCAGGTAAGATGGTCGTAATTAAAGTTACCTTACTTCGAAACAGTCACTAGTTAAATAGTAGCAAGATACTAACGATACTTTTTCAAAATCTGTCCAAAAATAGGACAGAGCGTATTAATAGGAAATACAATCATTTGCTGCGAAAAAAAAATACATTGGCCTGACCCAGACCTGCAAATCCAGCATACGTACCAACGTTTAAAACGGCTGAAAGTCATTATTTATCCCTTATCAAGCCAAGATTTTATCAAAACGCGTTTTTACCGCTTTTTTAATTAGACATTATTATATTGTCGATGACTAAACCGCCAGGAAAATAAAACAATTTTCCTAGACTAGAACTCAGTGTGCAGTGTAAATAGCGTAGTGCTTCGTATCGTGTGTGTTAGTATTACTCTTACAAAGTGGTCCAGTGACTCCCGCGCAGGTCAAGATCAAAGACCGGTCCAATACAATATACAAAACGCCTTCGAAATATTATCAGTAGCACATGTTAGCTTGCGTTGAGTGGTTCTTTCGAAGTGTGTAAAGATACCAGGACAGGATACTCACGCAGGAGGCGTTGACTGCAGACTCTGCCTTTCCCTGGACAATTCCCGTTCAGAAATGTCCCCCGCCCCGGAACGTACTACTGGAGATATTTGCGGTATTTTGGGTAACTGCTCTGGCATTTTACGATAAATAATATTTTTTTAGAAGCAAAGACTGTGTTTGTGAGTTGACAGTTTTAAACAAGTTTCAAAGTTTGAAATGACGCGGATTCGGAACGATTTTCGAATGCTTTTGTTTTGTTATTGTTTCAAAAAATGTTTTCAAAAAGTTTTTTACCTAACGAATATCAATAGAAAGAGATTTATCATGTTTTCATTTAGAACTTAACTTAATAAGGATGTGTTACTCATTAGCGACAATTTTTTTTAAATATGAGATGGGTTTTTAAAAGATATTGATTGAAGTTTTAGAAAGTTTTATTTTACTAGGTAAATAAAACTTTTTTAAGTGCGTATTAACTAGTCAAACTAATTGGTTAGTTCGCATTTCCTTCTTCAGCATGTCTGGTTCTAGTACCGAGTTATAACTATCGGAATAAGCTTGCTTGCTTATCGGAAGTTTATTAACTTATTCCTATAGGACCCCATCAAACAATTATCGAATAGTGGATCTAATAATAGAGGGGCAGGTCGCGTGTGGCGACAGCGGCGGCGCCCGGCGGAGCCCTAAGCGGCGCCAGCCGATGCGTCGCCAGGTCCCCGCCAAAAGCAACCCCATGCGTATGACGCATACCTCACGCATACAGTCACGGCAAAGGGGTGGCAGTTTGTAAAGCCAAGCACTACCCTTTTTTTGTTTTATTTTTAGAATAACGACAGTTTATTTTAGTATTTCTGCAAACTTTATTACTTACTTACGTAACTAGGTAGGTATGTATAAATATGTCAGTTGAAATGCAGTTTTTTTGTTTAGAATTAAATTCTAGTGGTGTGTTGATGAAATGACCCATAACTTAGGCAGAACAAAAACTGAACTAAGCATTGTGTCATGATTTAATTATACACAGGACTAAGATTAGTTGGTGTTCAAGTTGTTTCTTTCAGTTAGCTGCATAATCGAAAAGGTGATGGATACTTTTTAATTGAAAAAGTAATTACTTACTCTCATAAGTAATCTTCCTACTATACTTAAGTCAAAGGAAGCTAAGTTTCAAATTTTTATTTTCCTGTTTACGATTAAGTACTTACCTACCTTTGCTATGAATGGAAACAGTTTTTAACATTAATACAATGCGTGAAGTAATGTAAGTAAGCATTACATTTCGTAATCAAACATTAAAGTCAGGAAGAACACGTAACTCAGAACCGGGAATAGGGAGAGGGTCGAGGCACGTTTAGGGCTGAAACAAGGCTAAAACCATGTGCTTTTACTTATATCATAGTAAGCGGCAAGGCGCCTCACGCTAAGTTAGCAGCAATGTCGCGGTGGCGCGGTAGCGGCCGCGACGCGACTGACAGGCGCGACTAGATGCCGCCAAATCGTGATTCATAGTCGTGCTACAGCCTACCTAATAGACATAGTAAA